>CAWUFW010007647.1:0-600000 GCA_963921515.1 Calotriton arnoldi
GGCAAGAGGCTGCTGCGCAGGGAATGTGAAACAATACCAAGGCAATAATGCTAATAACGTGCACAAGAAACCGCTATACAAACATCAACAACGTCAGATTAAGCCAAGAATGTAAGGAATGCACTTAACTGACGAGCAGTGAAGAAAGAGGAAGCGGAAGGGACGTCACGATATTATATACGATGGACTGTGATATGATTGGACTATAGTTGCCTTGGAGACTACCCCCTAATGGTTCATGGGTTGTATAGTCTTTTGTTTAATGATTGTTGTGTTACGTTTTCTTTGAACTGCTATGCAAATAAAGTGAGGAAAGATATGCATAATCCTCGCCTCCGTCCTGCCATAGAATTCATTAAACTTTATTTGATCTGATTTAGAAACATAGATCATAAAAGTGTACATAAAAACAGTAAATCCTCTTTCCTAATACAATACAGTGAGAATTAATTAAAACCAGTAGGTAAAAACGGGTGTTACAAAGCCCGGTTCAGAGCAACATCAGGTTAACAGAATCGTAAAGTTCAATGTTTCGCAAGATCAATCTCATGTACTTCGTGCAAAATACGCAATAAGGGGTCCAAGTAAGATGTAACGCTCCAATACCTGACCAGTTTGCACTATATAAAACTACAGAAAAACTCAAACTAAAAAGTGTTTTGCACACTTCTGTCTTTGGGCTATATGTGGGCTACATCTGGGTGATATTTGTGCTACATTTGGGCTCTTTTTTCTCTGGTGGCCATCTTGGGAGACTTATTTGTTATGAAGTTTCCAAATTTCGTCATTTACTGCAGTCTCCTCAGTAGGAAATGCTTTCAGTTTTGTACTTTGATTACATCAAGAAGGCATTCAGATGTGTCACACATTTGCCATAAATTCAGAATGTTAGCACTCTAGTTGTTCATTAGATCACTGTAGTAAAGCTACTGCTCACCAGGGAGTTAACTGGAAGTCTACTGCTGGTATTGAAAGTGATTGTTTCAGTCTGCATGTCAGAATTTTCTAATGAAATAGAAGAGGATTTGAGATATCACTTAAAACATGCCCTAAATTTTCTTTCTGCAGCACTAACCATAATTTCTATGGCAAAATGAACCCCTCATTTTGTTCCTTTTTAAATTAAATGTTTTAAGAGTTACCAGTTTATTCCAATCAAGATGGCTTCAGGTGTGCCATAATTGTGTCATAAGTAAGACTGTTAGCGCTCTAGTTGTTCTTTAGAACACTCTGGGAAGCTGCAGTAGAACACAAAGGCATCAACTGACAGGCTGCTCCTGTTGAAATATAACAGGAAGATATTTGAGATCACACTTGAAACATGTCCTAATTTTTCTTTCTACAGCACTAACCATAATTTCTAAGACAAAATGAACCCCATCATTTTGTTCCTTTTTAAATTCAGGGGCATATTAGCAAGGAGTTGCGATATTTATCGCAAAACGCGCTTAGCGCGTTTTTTGTTAACGCCGCCTATCGCTGGAAATTATCGCTGAGATAACACCCTATTAGTAAGGTTTATCTCCATAGCGATAATATTCCCAGCGATAGCGGCAAAATGTGAGAATATCGCTGGAAAAGCAGCGATATTCTCGCATTATCGCTAAGGTGGATTCAGCATTAGAATCCACCTCCTATACTTTAAACAGGTAAGTCATCCTCACTAGCAGGTGATAAAATATAGCGATAAACGCGCTTAGCGCGAATTATTTTATTGCTTCGCCTGCCTTGCTAATAGGGGGTAGTGGGATTAGCGACTGTTTTCAGTCGCTTTTAGTAGGTAACGCCTTCCTTGCATGTCATTAGCGATAATTATCGCTGACATGCAAGGCGATGGAAAACGCGGCCTCTAACGCCTGAAAGCTGTCGCTAACGCCTGTTAGCGACAGCTTGCTAATAGGGCGATAAAATTATCGCCGCTTTAGCGGCAAAAGTGCCGCTAAAGCGGCGATAAAGCCCTTGATAATATGCCCCTAAATGTTTTAAGTGTTACCAGTTTATTCCAATCAAGATGGCTTCAGGTGTGCCATACTTTTGTCATAAGTAAGGCTGTTAGCACTCTAGTTGTTCTTTAGAACACTCTGGGAAGCTGCAGTAGAACACAAAGGCATCAACTGACAGGCTGCTCCTGTTGAAATATAACAGGAAGATATTTGAGATCTCACTTAAAACATGTCCTAATTTTTCTTTCTACAGCACTAACCATAATTTCTATGGCAAAATGAACCCCCTCATTTTGTTCCTTTTTAAATTAAATGTTTTAAGTGTTACCAGTTTATTCCAATCAAGATGGCTTCAGGTGTGCCATACTTTTGTCATAAGTAAGACTGTTAGCTCTCTAGTTGTAATTTAGAACACTCTGGGAAGCTGCAGTAGAACACAAAGGAATCAACTGACAGTCTCTGCCCTTGTTGGATGTACATGTTTTACTGAGAATGTCAGACTTCATTCTCACATGCCTGAGAAAGATAATGTGAATTTACAGAAAATATGCTCTCATTTTAGCTTCTGGAGCACCTTCCAAAACTGTATGGGACAAGCATGTGAAAATAGTTTTCTCTCAAACATGATTCATGATATCCCAGCAGAAGGTTTTTCACAGGGTAAAATCACCTTAGAACACACCACAATTCCTGAAATTAGTATGGTACCATCAACAAATGAATTCTAATGTAACTAAAGTCTGTTATCACCCTTTATAGTTCTCCTTTTGGTAACCCTCAAAATCTTCGATTCACTACAATGCATTTCAATGGGGTACTATCATTTATATTGGTCCCAAGATGGCTGCCAGCAATTCCAGGATGAAGTGCTGACAGCCAATCAGATCTCACGATGACATGTGTGGTTAGGCTCCGCCCAGATATATATGTGTTTTCTTTTTCAAATTTCTCAGGAACTACTGAACGGATTTACACCATTTAACCAAAAGGCACGACTCTGAACAAAGGGCTACCTTTTTGCCAAATTTGGTGTAATTCCGTTCAGCAGTTCGGGCTGTAGCTGCGATGAAAGGTTCCTATGGAAAATTGCATGGGGAAAACACGTTTTGGGACCCCCCTTTTTTCTCGGCCCCCACTTGACGAATCACCCTGAGTCTTTCAGGATAGGAGCAGACTGGAGCGCCCAACGAGTTTTTAAATTTTCGCGAAGATTCGTCAACCGGCGCCAAAGTTATTTCAAATAGAATGTTTCGGATTTCCTATGGAAAATAGGTCCTAACTATAACTATCTACTGGCGACCGCCAGAAGATAATATATATATATATATATATATATATATATATATATATATATATATATATATATATATATATTCCAATGTGAAAACAATCACTCGTGCTCTCAGAGACCACAGACACTTCTGTGTTGCATACAAGCATAAAATGTAGTGTCAGAGAGATTAACAGAGAACATGAGCAAGTGCCTGGGACTGTAGCTTCAAATGCGGTTAATGGCATTTACATTTGATGCCTGCGTACAAAAGCGTAGCAGAGGGCAAAATCCAAAAACTAGTTGTATATAGAGGTATGTACACAAACTCCTATGCTACATAGTACATCGCTTAGTGGTGAAGCGTTCGTAGTGCATGCATCAAAACACGTACTAAAACTGCTCAGGAAAAGATGATTCATCATATTTGCAATATATTCCCCACGTGGGTATGAGGCCTGTGATGCAGTGTTAATGTGTCGTAACATAAACAAAAGAAAATTAGTAAGAGGCAATTGCATGATGGATACACAATGGCATGTCTTCAAGAAATCCAATTCATTCCCCTAGTGGGTACATAGTTATCAGACTACAGATGCTCCCAACTTGTGTAGTGCTATACAAAACAATTAAACATAAGAATAAACTGGAATCCTTATCTGAATAATAGTGGACATCTGATGAACACTCCCATTGAAGAAAAGGGTAGGCAGCCCGGGAGGTCCCGAAGTGGATCTGAGGGCCCCTTCCTTTCCTCCTGTAAAAATCAATAAATTAAATTGAATAAGCTGTATTAGAGACAAATAACTAGAGAATGCCAGAACGGATACGAAGGGAGATAGGGTGACAAGAAAGTAAAAAAAGGAAGCATATCATGGAGTACAACAAAGATACATGTGTGCACCTAAACAACAGTGTACATAGCAGTGGTTTCGATCATGTACCTAGTGAACTCCCACGGTAAACCTACACTCTGTTTCTGACAAATTACAAAGAATGTAAATGTACTGCCATTTCTTCATCATTGTTGTGCCCTCCTGGGTAGCGAGTTCCCAGATCAATGATGTGTCTGGATTCACGTTGTCTTAACATGAGTTCTCTGTTACCACCTCGAATGCCAGTATGTACCTGCTCTATGACAAAATACCTAAGTTTGGAACTGTCAGAGTAATGGTGTTGTTCAAAATGCCTGGCTATGGGGTAGTGTTGGTCTTTGTTACTGATCGCTCTCATATGCTCCAAGACTCTCTTCTTGGCTTGATGAGTGGTACTGCCCACATACCAGAGGTTACAGGGACATTCTACAGGGACATTCTAGAACATAGATTACATACGAGGAACCACAAGTGAGGAATTGTTTGATCTGTATAGTTCTATTGGTAACAGTGTTACAATATTCCTTTCTCATGAGGCCACCACGGCAAGCCTTGCAGTGGCCACAGGGAAAGAAACCTTGCAAATTCATGGTGTTTCTATTGACAGTAGTAGTAATATCACTGTGTACCAAAATGTCCCTCAAGTTGCGTCCCCTCCTATACGTAATTCTGGGTCTTTCGGGGAGAGAACTACCAATGACGTGATCTTTGGTGAGAATTTCCCAATTCTTCACCATGATTTTTTTGATATTCTTAGAATTGCCATTGTAGGTTAGAATGATTCTTGTGGTATCACTATCTTTGTTGTCAATTTCAGGATCGCAGCCCTAACTATCCATCAACGTGGCGAGTCTTTCAACAGTACTGACTTTATCCACTGCCTTCTTAAGAACCCATTTGGGATAACCTCTTTCAAAGAATCTGGCGAGCATGATGTCTTGTTCCTTGGTGAACATTTCATCAGAACTGCAATTGTGTTTTGCTCTGAGCAGCTCCCTATAGGGGATACTCCACTTAAGATTGTCCGGGTGGCTGCTCAGAGCATGAAGCAATGTATTGCCTGCTGTGGCTTTCATGAATAGTTTTGTTTGCATTTCCTGATTTGCAATCTTAATTTTGACATCCAGGAAATCCACCGATACCTTGCTAATGTTGCTGGTTAGTTTCAGATTAATGTTGTTCTGATTGAGTTTGTTGACGAAAACATTAGCTTCAGATATCGTGTCATCCCAAATGATGAACAAGTCATCAATGTACCTTAGCCAACTGATGACGTGCTCAAAATCTCTGGTAAGGTTCGTATCATTTCTGATGTCTTCTTCCCATGCCCCCAGAAACAGATTGGCAAAACTGGGGGCAACACAAGTCCCCATAGCAGTGCCGAGGACTTGTCTGTAGATATCTCCATTAAACAGAAAAAAGTTTTTATGTAGGCAGTAACGCATCATCTCAAGAACCATATTGGTATGTTCCAGATATTTGATGGAACGTTCACTGAGATACTTCCCACAGGCCTTAACCCCTTGACCGCGATCGGAATTCCGCTCGTATGCGGGACATTCGATCGCGGGTGTGGTCGTGACGAGCTCAGCTCGTCATGCGCACAGCGCTACCGCGCAGCATGACGAGCTGAGCTCGTCATGAGCACGGAAGGGGTTAATCCCCAACTCATGTTCAATAATCGTATATTATGAGTTGGAATCCATGGTGATCAGAAGAAAACCTGTTTGCCACCTAATGTTTTGAATTTTGTTCAGGAAATCTTTAGTATCCTTCACGTGTGAGGTAAACTGCTGACATATTCCCTGAGGAAGTTGTCAACATATCTGGACACATTTTCAAGTGCACTTCCACGGAAGACGCTAAAGGTTTGCCTTGTGGGTTGATTTTGTTTTTGTGAATTTTTGGAAGGAGATAGAGGACAGGAAGTTTGAGAAAATCCTTTTTCAAAAAACAAAATTCCTCCCATTCCAATAATCCTTTGTCTTTCCAATCTGTGAGCATATTCCAAATGCCCATAACGCTTTTTGTGTATTCCTCTCTGCTCGCCCTAATGTAAAACATTTGGTCATTGAGCTGGCGCATGGCTCCAGAGAGATACATCTCTTTGCTTAAGAGAACAATATTGCCTCCCTTGTCCGCTGGTCTGATGACGATGGTACTGTCATCAGCCAGGGTCTTGATTGCCTCTTTCTGTGTTTTAGTGAGATTGTGTTGCACTGGAGTGTTCTTTTTAAACCTGTGTTTCTGCCTAAAGCGTATCAGCTAATTGGTTACTAGGTCTTGGAAGGTATCTATGTTGTCATGTGGCATAAGGGGGAGAAAAGTAGATTTCGGTTTAAAGTTTGTGGTTGCTGCACGGTCATATACCACCTCTAGATCATCTAGGATCTGGTATACATTGATATTGTCCCCAGTGGCACCACCCTCCAACTCATGCATGACAACAAGTGTATCAATGTCACTAATATTCAGTTCTTCATCAGTGTGAAACCTGTGGGTATTATTAGATTCTCGTGTACTTGAGGATTTCAGCTTGTGCCATTTCTTTAGTTTGAGTTTGCGACAAAATTTAAAAACATCAATGCGAGTATCAACATAGTCTACTGGTTGAGTGGGACAGAAGGACAGACCCAAACAGAGTGCTCTTTTCTCTAGTTGATTAAGGGGTTTGTCTGTAAGGTTGATGATGGTGCGGTTTACCTGTTCATCATCCATTATCTGGCTGATCTGGAGCAAGTTAATGAATTTCCCACGTGCTCCATGTTGTTGCCTCTTCCTCCATCTTTGTTTGAGTCTCTTCCTTCTTTTGTGTTGGCACCCCGGCCTCTTACCCTGCCCCGTCCTCATGTGTTCTGGTTCTTGCTTTTCGGTTTTGGGGTCACTATTGTTGTTTGGCGGCCCCGACATAGGAGCCAATATTCATCTAAAAATGTCTTCGGACGAATATCTGTTTCACTACCAGAGGCTGAACTTCCTGATGTAAGAGATGTAGCCGTTGATTCCGTGTCCAAATCGCTCGAGGTTTCCCTTGTCTCCTCCATTACTTCAGAACTCTGTCTTGAGGGTCCTTTGTCGCTGTTCTGTGACTCGTATATGTGGTCATATTTACGACTATACGTGAGGATCCTACCAGACTCGTAGTCCCCGCAATCGCGATGTAACTTGCGTTGTTTTCTTGCTTTGAAATCCACCTCATAGTTTAGCAAATGTTCTTTCATTTCTCCTAGAAATTTTGCAATAATATCTTGTTCTTTACATTTACTTAATTCATCCTTAAGAGTCTTAATGTTGCTGATGGTTATTTCCCTGTCTTGCCAGGCATATTTTACGAGAATCTCCATCATTGTTCTTGAGCTTTTAGCTGAATTTGCAGCCCATTCTTCCAGCATGCCTGCATTTGGTGATTCGTAGGATGGGGTAATATAAATCCGAAGGCCCCTTGGCACCATTTCCTTGTCTATATAATCTTGGAGGGAGATCGTCTCCCACCATTTAGATATTTCATTTTTGCTTAATTTTTCAAGCTTTCTAAGTAGATCTAGGCTTGTTAGTTCCCTAGGGGTAATGTTGCTGCTGCTGCTGTGCCCCTTCCCTGGAGCCCTTAAAAACAGTGTTGCAGCAGCTGCCCGTCTCTTAGTATCATCCTCCATCGTGTCACAAAGTCTGTCCACTCTATTCAGATTCCCTGTCTCGAGTTCCTGGGAGTCCCCCCTCACTAGAATGTGAGGTTCCTCTTGCTGTCCATAGTCCACTTCTGTGCCTCACTATGCAAGGTGTGATGTGCGTTTATTGGGTGGGGAAGAAAATGTGACTGTACAGTACAGTACACGATCTGTTCAATGCCCCCAATGTGAGTCCGTTCCAACCGCACCTCGCACTCCGGTAGCAGCTCACACTCAGAGACGCGAGCACAGAGCAGGCAGCGGTAGCGAAATCCCCTGTGAGGCAGACCCCAACAACCAACTGCAAGCGCCCCGCACTCTCCTCTAAGACGTGATGCTGCACTCGGAAGTAGTGGCCATCAAATCCCTGGACAGCCAGTTTCAACGTGGGTCCCTCTGTCAATCTTCAATTTTGCAAAACGCTCCTTCCGGGTACCAGAAACCTGTGGGAGGTGGCGCGCACCTGTAGTCAAATTCACTCAGAAGCAGCGTAGTCAGCGCGCTCTCGGAAACAAACCACCAGAAGACGATACAAAAAAGGATTTATTGCCTCATAAATCCATCCTTGTGACGCGTTTCGACCGTCAAGTGGTCTTGCTCACACACAAAAACAAAAGTGCACATAGAGAGTCATAAGTAAATGAGCAAAATCGATGTAGGACCAATGGTCCGTGAAGGGTAAACACCGAAATCGACAAAGGACATATGAATCATTGCAAAAGTGCCATCTTGGAAAGGGAAAAAATGCACGGTCATTGCTTTGCCTCATATATTGAACTTCTGTGTTACATACAAGCATAAAAGATTTACAATGTAGTGTCAGAGAGATTAACAGACAACATGAGCAAGTGCCTGGGACTGTAGCTTCAAATGCGGTTAATGGCATTTACATTTGATGCCTGCATACAAAAGCGTAGCAAAGGGCAAAATCCAAAAACTAGTTGTATATAGAGGTATGTACACAAACTCCTATGCTACATAGTACATCGCCTAGTGGTGAAGCGTTCGTAGTGCATGCATCAAAACACGTACTAATACTGCTCAGGAAAAGATGATTCATCGTATTTGCAATATATTCCCCAAGTGGGTATGAGGCCTGTGATACAGTGTTAATGTGTCGTAACATAAAGAAAAGAAAATTAGTTAGAGGCTATTGCATGATGGATACACAATGGCATGTCCTCAAGAAATCCAATTAATTCCCCTAGTGGGTACATAGTTATCAGACTACAGATGCTCCCAACTTGTGTAGTGCTATACAAAACAATTAAACATAAGAATAAACTGGAATCCTTATCTGAATAATAGTGGACATCTGATGAACACTCCCATTGAAGAAAAGGGTAGGCAGCCCGGGAGGTCCCGAAGTGGATCTGAGGGCCCCTTCCTTTCCTCCTGTAAAAATCAATAAATTAAATTGAATAAGCTGTATTAGAGACAAATAACTAGAGAATGACAGAACGGAGACGAAGGGAGATAGGGCGACAAGAAAGTAAAAGAAGGAAACATATCATGGAGTACAACAAAGATACATGTATGCACCTAAACAACAGTGTACATAGCAGTGGTTTCGATCATGTACCTAGTGAACTCCCACGGTAAACCTACACTCTGTTTCTGACAAATTACAAAGAATGTAAATGTACAGCCATTTCTTCATCATTGTTGGCCCTCCTGGGTAGTGAGTTCCCAGATCAATGATGTGTCTGGATTCACGCTGTCTTAACATGAGTTCTCTGTTGCCATCTCGAATGCCATCTCAGCGTGGATGGCACTGTGCTAATCCTACGCTTAAAGACTTTGATAGAAAAGCAGACATTTGAGGTGAGCAAATTTAGTGTCGCTGGTGTTGAGAGTGCTCTATACTGGAGCCGCTTTCCACCTAAACTTGAGAACTACCCAGAGTTCTCTGCTTCTTTTTTTTGCATAATTTATGCGTCACTCTATGCCTGAAAGGGTATTCTTTTGACTTATACTCGGTGCTCCCTTGTGTCTGGACAAAGCTATACCTCTCTGAAGAGCTCTAATGAGAGCGAAACACGTGTCAGGGGTTGCTTTTATTCATTTCAAGTTGGCTTGGATGGTATTTTACCAATCTAAAGCTGTAATACTGTGCCTGGAGTGGTAAAAGGCTTTGGCCATTTTAACAGCTCGGCATGGATACCACTGTGCTAATACTATGCTTAAACACTTTGCTGTGGAAACGGTAAAAGACTTTTGTCCCTTTCTATCTCGGCGTGGATGGCACTGTGCTAATCCTACGCTTAAAAACTTTAATATAAAAGCAGACATTTGAGGTGAGCAAATTTAGAGTGTCTCTGGTGTTGAGAGTGCTCTATATTGGAGCCACTTTCCACCTAAACTTGAGAACTACCCAGAGTTCTCTGCTTCTTTTTTTTGCATAATTTATGCATCACTCTATGCATAAAAGGGTATTCTTTTGACTTATACTGGGTGCTCCCTTGTGTCTGGACAAAGCTATACCTCTCTGAAGAGCTCTAATGAGAGCAAAACACGAGTCAGGGGTTGCTTTTATTCATTTCAGGTTGGCTTGGAGGGTATTTTACCAATCCAAAGCTGTAATACTGTGCCTGGAGTGGTAAAAGGCTTTGCCCATTTTAACAGCTCGGCATGGATACCACTGTGCTAATCCTATGCTTAAAGACTTTGCTGTGGAAATGGTAAAAGACTTTGTCCCTTTCTATCTCGGCGTGGATGGCACAGTGCTAATCCTACGCTTAAAGACTTTGATAGAAAAGCAGACATTTGAGGTGAGCAAATTTAGAGTGTCGCTGGTGTTGAGAGTGCTCTATATTGGAGCCACTTTCCACCTATATATATATATATTACCTACTGGCGGTTATAGTTAGGACCTATTTTCCATAGGAAATTCACAACATTCTATTTCCAATAACTTTGGCGCCGGTTGATGAATCTTCGCGAAATTTTCAAAACTCGTGGGGCGCTCCGGTCCGCTCCTATCCTGAAAGTCTCGGGGTGATTCATCAAGTGGGGACCGAGAAAAAACGGGGGTCCCAAAACATGTTTTCCCCATTCAATTTTCCATAGAAACCTTTAGTCGCAGCTACAGCCCGAACTGCTGAACGGAATTACACCAAATTTGGCAAAAAGGTAGCCCTTGGTTCAGAGTCATGCCTTTTGGTTAAATGGTGTAAATCCGTTCAGTAGTTCCTGAGAAATTTGAAAAAGAAAACACATATATATCTGGGCGGAGCCTAACCACACATGTCATCGTGAGATCTGATTGGCTGTCAGCACTTCATCCTGGAATTGCTGGCAGCCATCTTGGGACCAATATAAATGATAGTACCCCATTGAAATGCATTGTAGTGAATAGAAGATTTTGAGGGTTACCAAAAGGAGAACTATAAAGGGTGATAACAGACTTTAGTTACATTAGAATTCATTTGTTGATGGTACCATACTAATTTCAGGAATTGTGGTGTGTTCTAAGGTGATTTTACCCTGTGAAAAACCTTCTGCTGGGATATCATGAATCATGTTTGAGAGAAAACTATTTTCACATGCTTGTCCCATACAGTTTTGGAAGGTGCTCCAGAAGCTAAAATGAGAGCATAGTTTCTGTAAATTCACATTATCTTTCTCAGTCATGTGAGAATGAAGTCTGACATTCTCAGTAAAACATGTACATCCAACAAGGGCAGAGACTGTCAGTTGATTCCTTTGTGTTCTACTGCAACTTCCCAGAGTGTTCTAAAGAACAACTAGAGTGCTAACAGCCTTACTTATGATAAAAGTATGGCACACCTGAAGCCATCTTGATTGGAATAAACTGGTAACACTTAAAACATTTAATTTAAAAAGGAACAAATGATGGGGTTCATTTTGTCATAGAAATTATGGTTAGTGCTGTAGAAAGAAAAAGTAGGACATGTTTCAAGTGTGATCTCAAATATCTTCCTGTTATATTTCAACAGGAGCAGCCTGTCAGTTGATGCCTTTGTGTTCTACTGCAGCTTCCCAGAGTGTTCTAAAGAACAACTAGAGCGCTAACAGTCTTACTTATGACAAAATTATGGCACACCTGAAGCCATCTTGATTGGAATAAACTGGTAACTCTTAAAACATTTAATTTAAAAAGGAACAAAATGAGGGGTTCATTTTGCCATAGAAATTATGGTTAGTGCTGTAGAAAGAAAAATTAGGACATGTTTTAAGTGAGATCTCAAATATCTTCCTGTTATATTTCAACAGGAGCAGCCTGTCAGTTGATGCCTTTGTGTTCTACTGCAGCTTCCCAGAGTGTTCTAAAGAACAACTAGAGTGCTAACAGCCTTACTTATGACAAACGTATGGCACACCTGAAGCCATCTTGTTGGAATAAACTGGTAACACTTAAAACATTTAATTTAAAAAGGAACAAAATGATGGGGTTCATTTTGTCATAGAAATTATGGTTAGTGCTGTAGAAAGAAAAATTAGGACATGTTTCAAGTGTGATCTCAAATATCTTCCTGTTATATTTCAACAGGAGCAGCCTGTCAGTTGATGCCTTTGTGTTCTACTGCAGCTTCCCAGAGTGTTCTAAAGAACAACTAGAGCGCTAACAGTCTTACTTATGACAAAATTATGGCACACCTGAAGCCATCTTGATTGGAATAAACTGGTAACTCTTAAAACATTTAATTTAAAAAGGAACAAAATGAGGGGGTTCATTTTGTCATATAAATTATGGTTAGTGCTGTAGAAAGAAAAATTAGGACATGTTTTAAGTGAGATCTCAAATATCTTCCTGTTATATTTCAACAGGAGCAGCCTGTCAGTTGATGCCTTTGTGTTCTACTGCAGCTTCCCAGAGTGTTCTAAAGAACAACTAGAGCGCTAACAGTCTTACTTATGACAAAAGTATGGCACACCTGAAGCCATCTTGATTGGAATAAACTGGGAACACTTAAAACATTTAATTTAAAAAGGAACAAAATGAGGGGTTCATTTTGCCATAGAAATTATGGTTAGTGCTGCAGAAAGAAAATTTAGGGCATGTTTTAAGTGAGATCTCAAATCCTCTTCTATTTCATTAGAAAATTCTGACATGCAGACTGAAACAATCACTTTGGATACCAGCAGTAGACTTCCAGTTAACTCCCTGGTGAGCAGTAGCTTTACTACAGTGATCTAATGAACAACTAGAGTGCTAACATTCTGAATTTATGGCAAATGTGTGACACATCTGAATGCCTTCTTGATGGAATCAAAGTAAAAAACTGAAAGCATTTCCTACTGAGGAGACTGCAGTAAATGACGAAATTAGGAAACTTCATAACAAATAAGTCTCCCAAGATGGCCACCAGAGAAAAAGTGCCCAAATGTAGCACAAATATCACCCAGATGTAGCCCACGTATAGCCCAATGACAGAAGTGTGCAAAACACTTTTTATTTTTAGTTTTTCTGCAGTTTTATATAGTGCAAACTGGTCAGGTGTTGGAGCGTTACATCTTACTTGGACCCCTTATTGCGTATTTTGCACGGAGTACATGAGATTGATCTTGCGAAACATTGAACTTTACGATTCTGTTAAGCTGAAGTTGCTCTGAACCGGGCTTTGTAACACCCGTTTTTACCTACTGGTTTTAATTAATTCTCACTGTATTGTATTAGGAAAGAGGATTTACTGTTTTTATGTACACTTTTATGATCTATGTTTCTAAATCAGATCAAATAAAGTTTAATGAATTCTATGGCAGGACGGAGGCGAGGATTATGCATATCTTTCCTCACTTTATTTGCATAGCAGTTTAAAGAAAACGTAACACAACAATCATTAAACAAAAGACTACACAACCCATGAACCATTAGGGGGGTAGTCTCCAAGGCAACTATAGTCCAATCATATCACAGTCCATTGTATATAATATCGTGACGTCCCTTCCGCTTCCTCTTTCTTCACTGCTCGTCAGTTAAGTGCATTCCTTACATTCTTGGCTTAATCTGACGTTGTTGCTGTTTGTATAGCGGTTTCTCGTGCAAGTTATTAGCATTATTGCCTTGGTATTGTTTCATATTCCCTGCGCAGCAGGCTCTTGCCCGAGCACGTTCTCCCCCTCGCAGTTTCTCCCGCTGTGTGCTCTGCGCGCTGTGAGATCCTGTCAGGCGTGTCTGGTCCGAGCGAGGCAGCTCCGTCGAGCGCCCCCGCTGGTCTTTATGCGCTTTTGGGAATCCGGTCACTCCTTTAGTGTCCGCTTGATTCCCGACCAACACTCGCCTAATTTTGACACCGCTATGCGGTGATTTCCCCCACACGGCCACGTTAGTGACCAGCGCCACCTGGTGGTGGTAATTGGTATTGCGCCTCAGTCTATTCTTATAACAGCTTCGGGGAAAGCCCAGCTGTTGGAGCACCGGCGAGGGGGCTGTCTTAAGGATTTTAAGGGCATTTGTTCTGTGCTCACACCCTCTGCTATCATGTCTTCTCCAGAAGACCATTTTTACTCCTCCTACCAGGAAGTGGAGGAGGAATGGCCCCCCAACTTCTCCCTCCAGCAGTTGACCAAGCCCTCTCTCTGGCTATTTCTAGGGCGCTGGCTCCTCTTAGGGATCAGGTTGATAAGCTGGCGAAGAGCATCCCTGGGGTGTTCAGTGACCCAGATCTGGTGGTGGCGGGTCCAAGTAGCTCCCAGATGGGGAATAAAAGGGCCGTTAAGCATAACGCGGGGCACTTGGAAGGATTTGATAAACTTACGGAGACCTTCCTCAAGAGTGCGCGAACGCTAAAACATGCACCCTGCCGGGAGGAGGAGAGGCCAGGAGAATATTGCGACACCGTCACCACTATTGTAGACCCCGACGGCGGGTTTCCCTTAGAGGGAGAGGGTGTATCGGAGGACGATTTCTCCTCCGATGAGGATAAGGACTTGGGGCGTCCCTGGCGTCCAGAGTCCCACTCCTCTCAGTCCCCGGTTGGGGACGGGGTCCACTCGGAAATGTTCGAGCTTCCCCAAATTTACCATCCTAGGTCGGCAGAGTGGACACCTGACGCCAAAGTGGCAGAGTATGTGGTGGGGAAAATCCATCAACCCCTTGAAAGGGAGGTCAGGAATAGGATGAGGGGAGAATGCCCCAGGCCCTCACTGAAGGGGAAGGTGGCACACACGCCTGAAATTGATGAGAAACTATGTACATTTTTCTCCAAGTATATGAGGATCCCAAGAAAGGAATTGATAGGTCTTGGACGTGGTAGGGCCCTTGACCCAAATTATTCAATTGACGGAGCGTTCCAAAGAGTCAGGATCCCCTTTGTCCACGAATATTGTGGCTGGTTGGGCGCACTACCCTAAACCCTAAAACACTACCCCCTCCACTATCCAAACACCACTGCACTACCCTAAACCCTAAAACACTACCCCCAGCACGACACCCTACACTACCCAAACATAACTGCACTACCTAAACCCTAAAACACTACCACCAGCATGACTCCCTACACTACCCAAACACCACTGCACTACCCTAAACCCTAAAACACTACCCCCAGCACGACTCCCTACACTACCCAAACACCACTACACTACACTAAACCCTAAATATACCCCCAGCATGACCTCCCACACTACACAAACACCACTGCACTACCCTAAACCCTAAAACACTACCCCCAGCACGACCCCTACACTACCCAAACACCACTGCACTACCCTAAACCCTAAAACACTAACCCCAGCATGACCCCCTACACTACCCAAACACCACTGCACTACCCTATACCCTAAAACACGACCCCCTACACTACACAAACACGACTGCACTACCCTAAACCCTAAAACACTACCCACAGCATGACCCCCTTCACTACACAAACACCACTGCACTGCCCTAAACCCTAAAACACTACCCCAGCACTACCCCCTACACTACCCAAACACCACTGCACTAACATAAACCCTAAAACACTACACCCAGCACAACCCCCTACACTACACAAACACCACTGCACTACCCTAAACCTTAAAACACTACCCCCAGCACGACTCCCTACACTACCCAAACACCACTGCACTACCCTAAACCCTAAATCTACCCCCAGCATGACCCCCTACACTACCCAAACAACACTGCACTACCCTAAACCATAAAACACTACCCCCAGCATGACCCCCTACACTACTCAAACACCACTGCACTACCCTAAACCCTAAAACACTACCACCAGCATGACCCCCTACACTACTCAAACACCACTGCACTACCCTAAACCCTAAAACACTACCCCAGCACGACCCCCTACACTACCCATACACCACTGCACTACCCTGTACCTAAAAACACTACCCCCAGCATGACCCCCTACACTACTGCACTACCCTAAACCCTAAAACACTACCCCCAGCACGACCCCCTACACTACCCAAACACCACTGCACTACCCTAAACCCTAAAACACTACCCCCAGCACGACCCCTACACCACCCAAACACCACTGCACTACCCTAAACCCTAGAAAAGAAACCCCCACCCCATGCCCAATCCCCCTTACCTCTCACTCCTCATGGTTCCTCTCTCCTCGTGGTTCCTGCTTCACGTCATCTCTGAGGGGCGGTGCACGTCGTTGTGAGGAAACGGAACAGCCTCTGTTTCCTTACAACGACATGGATCGTCTACATGTTTTAGAACACATGGTCATTTACCATACATACCTTTACAACAAAATTCGTTGTAAAGGCATGCGTGGTAAATGACCATGCGTTCTAAAAATGCGTAGTAATGAATTTGTGATGTACAACGCATGCGTGGTAATGCATGCGTTGTAATGGTATCGCAAAGTAAAAAAGTCGTTGTAACGGCTGTTTACCGATCGAAGCTGGCCCCTTGTTCTTCAGTGAGACGTTTATTTGATTAATTAGGAGGAAGGAATGTGGTTTTTTTACCGAAAAGTGCACTTCCGGTGAGAGAGTGGAAGAGTCTGTTTAGATCTAAAGGAGTTCTGTTGTTGGACGGGGCCAGCGTGACATGTCATCAGAAAACATAGCTAATGGGAAGCGTCCTCCCTGAAGTGTGGAGCAGTGCCATGAGAGGTCAACGAGTGTGCGTCCCACCGCAGTATGACCGTACCGCGTGACCCATGTGCCGCCTCCAGGGTACGGGAGGCAGAAGCGGCATCGCAGGTCCTCTTGAAGACCGCTGTAGCACTAATTCTACATTTTGGTATTAGGGCATTTTAACTTCGTTGTTCCTGCCAGATACAAAGAGAAGATCCTGTGTTATTCAGTGCCCTTGTTACCTTTTTTGTGGGTTGTGGTGCTTGTCACTTCGCTGCCCCGCCGGTGCACACGACTGGGCACCCCACCTCGTGTGCCATCTGCAGGGCCTCTGCCCTCGGATCACTGGTTTCGGTTTCTGGAGTGGCAACATAAACAGTTGCTCCCAAAGGACTAGCCTGAACACTTAGGTGAATATCCCCTGCACCAGCATTCCACTGAAATTCTTTCCTAGCTCTCCCACGTCAACGAGCATGGCTCCGCTCGCGACACCGTATGACATCATCGGAGCCATAAGAGGACCTCGTCGGCTTGCTGACGCCAGTTCCACCCATTTTTTCCGTGCCACCGAGGCAAACAGGGGACCGAGACATTTTCACATGTATACATAGTATAATAAATATATATATATTCACTGAAAAAACCATAGGTTTCAGGCACGTTATAGTTAGAAATTAGCATTTAAAAAACCTTAGAAATTCACTGAAAAAACCATAGGTTTCAGGCACGTTACAGTTAGAAATTAGCATTTAAAAAACCTTAGAAATTCACTGAAAAAACCATAGGTTTCAGGGGCATTATAGTTAGTTGGACATTTCACTCGTACAAAACCATAGAAATTCCCCGTTATAGTTAGTTCAGCTAACTATAACTCGCGCGCCCGCAATGCACTGCTGATGACGTCACATATTACATCACTCATGACATGGTCAGTGACATCACTCATGACATCACTGATGACATCTCAAATGACATCACTGATGACATCATCCAGTGAATGTGTGTTTTTCTGAAAATTAAATATGTTTTATATATGTATATCTCAAGGTCGATGGAAGAATACATGGGTATATAAGTGTCTAAATGGATGATTTTTGTTTGTAAAATTGATTGTATAACTGACTAAGTGTATCTTAGTGAATACATGGGTTAGTGAGTAATGTTTAAATATGAAAATATCTGTATCAGTCTCTCACTTTGTGTATAAGTGGCTGCATGGGTTGGTGAGTAGCTACATGAGTGTCTATATGGGTTATTAGTTGGTTTTTTGAGTATCAGTATGAGTGTCTGAGTGTCTGTATGGTTCGGTGGGGGTATTACTTAGTGCATAGATGCATGAATGAGTGACTCACTGTTTGTATGTGTTGAAGACAGCATGTGTGCAGGACTGTATAGGTGGATGTGTATGGGTGTGTTAGTGAGTGAATGACTGTCTCAATAGTGTCTTTATGAGTAACTACATATGTTTTAAACTAGTATATGTGAGTATTGGTGTATATAAGTGAGTATATGTGAGAGTGAGAGATTGGAAGAGTTCCTGTACAAATAAGTAGGTGTTTCTATAAGTGATTGTTTAAGAGAGTAAGTATGTGTAAGTTTCTGTAGAAGTAAGTGTGGTAGTGTGTGTATAACTGTATATGCAAGTAAATGGATGTTTGATACTTTGTTTGCATGTGTGACTATGTGTGTGAGTAACTCTATGGATGAGTGGCGGTGTGTAACAGGATGTATAGGTGTATGAGTACATATGATGAGTGAGTACATGTATGAGTGACTGTATAGGGACTGTTGGTGAATGAGTGGATGTGTGTGAAGATCTTGGAATTACTGAATAGGTGTGTTGTAACTGGTATTGGTATGTCCATTGTTTTGAAAATGTTAGTTTGTATTTTTGAGTGTGTGTATCAAAGGTTATATTAGGGTGAGAGGAGGTCTGCCACTCTATCACAAGGATGATGTCATCAGTGATGTCATCAGTGATGTCATTTGAGATGTCATCAGTGATGTCATGAGTGATGTCACTGACCATGTCATGAGTGATGTAATATGTGACGTCATCAGCAGTGCATTGCGGGCGCGCGAGTTATAGTTAGCTGAACTAACTATAACGGGGAATTTCTCTGGTTTTGTACGAGTGAAATGTCCAACTAACTATAACGCCCCTGAAACCTATGGTTTTTTCAGTGAATTTCTAAGGTTTTTTAAATGCTAATTTCTAACTATAACGTGCCTGAAACCTATGTTTTTTTCAGTCAATATATATATATATATATATATAGATATATATATATATATATATATATATATATATATATATATATATATATATATATATATATATATATATATAGCAGACACCATGCAACTCGTACCCTGCCTTGATCAAATAGATTAGTCTCTTTGACAAAACATTTTAACATGTCTTTATCTTGTTATTTTGTATCACTGATGTCGCGGTTTTGACCATGTTCTCTTTATCTTTACAGATGAGTGTAGCTGAGAGCCAACATTCAACATCACGTCCATGTTAGATATAAGCGCACTGGAGACACTGGCAGAATCCCCCACCAACTCCATTAGTCACTTAGACACATACACCTTAGGGTACTATACCCTCACAAACACTCTAAGCTTATACAATCACGGATACACTGTACACCCAACCAAGTTTGGGGCAATGTGAGAGCATTCTCGTAACCGCAATGGTGGCTTGCTTACAAACAACAACCACACAGAATGGGGCACTCGACCCGTTATCTGTCAACAACAGAGATGCATAAAATAGTACTGACCAACATATACGGCATCAAGATACACAACATTAATCTTGTGCAAATACACCCATTTAGAGACATAACACGTTGATCTTATGGCACACTGTATACAAAAGCACTATTGAGTACACACAATGCTGCAATGTCTGCCAAATTGTATGTCATGTTTTTAACATTTATACCACCATTATGATTTTCATGTGCCTTAACATTTAGAATTTTCTTTATGTCTATGAGTTTGACACTTTACTGTACCTTTAAATACCACTGTAATGGAGGCGGAGGTCATGTGACCAAGACCACGGACGTGGTCGAAACGCGTCGTCCTTGTCTGCAGCTTTGGAAATAAATCACCTGCAACCTGGATCGTGTGGGCTCGAGCAATCTTTTTTCTCAGATTTCTTGTCCTTTGGAAATATATATATATATATATTCTTCCACAAGTATAATTAGACAATCACAAAGAGGTTATTTCCACCACCAGATCTTTAATTCTCACCTAACGCGTTTCGCCTGACACAGCAGGCGTGAGCAAGCCTGCTGTGTCAGGTGAAACGCGTTACTGAGAATTAAAGATCTGGTGGTGGAAATAACCTCTAAGTGATCGTCTAATTATACTTGTGGAAGAATAGTGAATGCTGGCGCTGCGCCGACAAGCGACGATCTACCTGCCTAGGGCGAGGGGAGACAGAAGGAGCAACTCGCTGTTGGATATATATATATTATCTACTGGCGGTCACCAGTAGATAGTTATAGTTAGGACCTATTTTCCATAGGAAATCCGCAACATGCGATTTGAAATAACTCTTGCGTTGGTTGACGAATCTTTGCAAAATTTTCAAACTTTATGGCCCGCTCCGGTCGGCTCCTATCCTGAAAGTCTCGGTTTGATTCTTCAAGCGGGGGCTGAGATAAAAGGGGGGTCCCAAAACGTGTTTTCCCCATTCATTTTCCCATAGGAAACTTTAGCCACGGCTACAGCCCGAACTGCTGAACGGAATTACACCAAATTTGGCAAAGAGGTAGTTCTTGGTTTAGAAAGAACCCTTTTTGTTAAATGGTGTAAATCCGTTCAGTAGTTCCTGAGAAAATCAAAAGGAAAATCACATATATATCTATGGCCGCGTAGGGTCCGCGCACTCTCCCGATCACGAGCTGCATGCTAATTGGCTGTCAACACTCAAACCGGGAAGTGTTGGCAGCCATCTTGTTCCTCGGTAGAACCGAGGAACAAGAAAAGAGAAAAACAAGTGCGCAAAGCGCAAAAAGGGGGCAGGGTAGAAACACCCTGACACCCTAGGCCTGCTCAGGGGTTCCTACAAGGACCCCCAGGGCCCAAAAAATTATTTATTTATTTTAAAAAAAATTGGCAAAAACGCGCTGGGTGCGCGGATCCTGCCGATAAAAATAAAAAACGAAGCGCGGTCTCCCGCGCTTCGTTGTTAATTGGCCCCCGGGTGGGCCAAGTCCCGGGGGCATGCGGGGTTTATTTCTAATATGTGGGGGGGCCTCTAAGGCCCCCCCAAGCCCCAGGGAACGCCACCCCCCGGGGCTTTAAAAACAAATGGTGCGGGAGGGCTCTCGGCCCTCCCGCAGCCCCGGGACCGCCACTCCCCGGGGCTTCTTTTTAAATTAAAATTGCCTGTGTGGGGGGCTCCAGCCCCCACATGCCCGAGGACTGCCACCTCCCGGGGCACTAAGATTTAAATATGGGGGTCCGTTACGGACCCCAGAGCCCCGAGGACCACCACCTCCCGGGGCTTTGAATAAGTTGGGAGGGGGGCCGCGCGGCCCCCTCCTGGAGCCCTTGATGGCCCTGGGGACCACCACCCCCAGGGCCGGCTCCTGCAGTGTCCCGGGGTGCCTACCCCGGGACACTGTAGTTTGCTATGACAGGACGGGAGCCTCGCGGCTCCCTCCTGTCATAGCAAACTGCTTTGGATATTGGAAGAGAGCAGGAAACCTGCTCTCTCTTCCAATATCCAAAGCACATTTCTTTCCACACGGGGAGCTGCATGTTAGCAGCTCCCCATGTGGAAAAGCAATACCGGCTCCCGCAGGACGCGGGGAGCCGGCAGGGTCCGTGGGGGAGTTGGGGTCCCCCCACGGACCCCAAAGGATAGGGCCAGCCCCGGGGGATGCGGTCCTTGGGGCAAGTAGTGGCCCGGGAGGGGAGCCAAGAGGCCCCCCTCTGCAAAAATAATAAAAAAAATAAATTAAAAAAAGCCCGGCCCCGGGGGATGGGGTCCCCGGGGCCAATAGAGGCCTTAGGAGGGGGCCACGCAGCCCCCTCCTCCAAAATTATTTTTTAAAAAGTGGCCATGCCCCGGGGATGGGGTCCCCGGGGCCGGAATAGGCCACGGGAGGGGGCCACGCAGCCCCCTTCCCCTACAGTATTTTTTTTTTTTAAAAGGGAAAAGGCATCAGGCCCTGGGGGATGGGGTCCCCAGGGCCCCAAAAGTAAAAAGAAGGGGGCCACACAGCCCCCTTAAAAAAAACAAAAAGAAAGAAAAAGACGCGATCGAGCGTCAGGCCCCGCCCCCTCCCTTAACCACTCTGCAAACGCGCGCTGTGGCGCGTTTTAAATTGGGGAAATAATTCCCATTCAATACTGGGGGTCCCTGGGGGCCAACTAGCCCACCAGGTACCTCCAGTAAGCGCCACAGGGCTGGGTTGCAGAGAGGTGGTCCAGGCCACGCCCCTTTTTACACCTCTCTGCAACGCAGCTCTGTGGCGCTTACTGGAGGTACTTGGTGGGCTAGTTGGTCCCCAGGGACCCTCAGGATTCAAGGGGACTTAATCCCCCAACTTAAAACGCGCCACAGTGCGCGTTTGCACAGTGGTGAAGGGAGGGGGCGGGGCTTCAGGTGACTTATGTGCAAACAGGCCCTGTGGCGCGTTTTAAGATGGAGATTTAAATCCCCTTCAATCCTGAGGGTCCCTGGGGGCCAACTAGCCCACCAGGTACCTCCAGAAAGCGCCACGGAGCGGCGTTGCAGAGTGTTGTAAAAAGGGGCGTGGTCTCTGAACACCTCTCTGCAATGCAGCTCTCTGGCGCATACTGGAGATACCTGGTGGGCTAGTTTGCCCCTAGGGACCCTCGGGATTGAGGAGGAATTAATTCTCCAACTTAAAACGCGCCACAGGGCGTGTTTGCAGACATGTCACCTCAGGCCCCACCCCCTTCCTTCACCATTGTGCAAATATTCCTCTAAAATCAGCCGAACTACGAATTCCGATTTAGTCACCTGTTATCAGGAGAGAACCCAGTGCTGCATCTTTGAGCCCAGTACTGATCCTGAAATGTAATTTTAACCGTACTTACCTGTAACTTGAATTTCCTTCCATAGGATATCATTGCCTGCTTTTTGCTGAAAAAGTTTGTGTCGATTTTGAAACATACAAATATTCCTCTAAAATCAGCAGAACTACGAATTCCGATTTACTCACCTGTTATCAGGAGAGACCTCAGTGCTGCATCTTTGAGCCCAGTACTGATCCTGAAAAGTAATTCTAACCGTACTTACCAGTAACTTGAATTTCCTTCCATAGGCTAACATTGACTGGTTTCACTTGGAAATTCTTCTAAGTGTGGAGTTTTGGAACTTTATAATATTCCTCTAAAATCAGCCGAGCTACGAATTCCGATTTACTCACCTGTTATCAGGAGAGAACCCAGTGCTGCATCTTTTAGCCCAGCACTGACCCTGAAAAGTAATTTTAACTGTACTTACCAGTAACTTGTATCTCCTTCCATAGGAATCCATTGTCTGGTTTTCAGCAGAAAAGTTTCAAAGTGTCGATTTTCACAAACTACAAATATTCCTTAAAAATCGCCTGTATGACTTAAACGCATTCTTTCAACTGTTTACAGGAGATACACCAGTGCTGGATTCAGGATCCACCACTGAGTAAGAAAAAGTAACGATAACACTACTTACCTGCTAAATGAATTTCCTCCCATAGGATAACATTGGTGATTCTATGTGAAAAAGTTTCTTAGTGTCAACTTTTAAAATACAATAATATTTCTTAAAAATCACTACTGTAACCAAAACGCTTTTACTCAACTGTTTACAGGAGATGTCCCAGGACTGAATCTAGGATCCAGTCCTGTGGTTAGAAAAGTAATCCATAAAGTAACTAATTGCATTTAACTAGAAATTCACATTGATCTCAATGTTGCATTGTGTTTGAAATTGTGTTGCCCATTGCAACAACTGTAACTACTGTACTTAAAAGTCTATTGCCTATTTGCAAAGTATTTAAACTAAAGTAATTCATTCTGAGAAAGTATATTGTGTAATGTAATGTATAATGTAATTATAATGTAATTTAAAAAATAAAATATCTAAAAATAAATAGTTTAAAAAAATGTAGTAAATCAGTATCAAATAAATATAACAATTAATACATTTAAAAATTGTCATTTACAAAACCTTTGAAATTCACTGGAAAAAAACCATAGGTTTCAGACATGTTATAGTTAGGAATTAGCATTTAAAAAACCTTTGAAATTCACTGAAAAAACCATAGGTTTCAGGCACGTTATAGTTAGAAATTAGCATTTAAAAAACCTTACAAATTCACTGAAAAAACCATAGGTTTTAGGGACAGTTATAGTTAGTTGGACATTGCACTCGTACAAAACCCGTGAAATTCCCCCGTTATAGTTAGTTCAGCTAACTATAACTCGCGCCCCCGCAATGCACTGCTGATGACGTCACATATTACATCACTCATGACATGATCAGTGACATCACTGATGACATCACTGATGACATCTCAAATGACATCACTGATGACATCACTGAAGACATCATCCACGTGATAATCTGATGCACCTCCTCACACCCTAATATAACCTTTGATACACCCACTCTAAATTACAGACTGCCATTCGCAAAACCATAGACACTCCAACACCAATAACTACATACCCACTCACTGATTCTTAGGTCTACACACACATCCACTCACTCACCCGTACAGTCACTCATACTTACGGTCACTCAGTACAGGACTATCATATGCACTCATACTCCTATATAGACACTCAAACACCGCCACTCATCCATAGAGGTACTCACACACCTAGTCAGTCATACAAATAATTAAACACATTGCCATTTACTCACCTATACAGTTATACACACACCAGCTCACTTACTCATACAAATACTAGCACATTCTTACGCTCTTATACGATCACTGATACAAGCACACACTCATCCATACAATCACTCTCACAATCACACACTCTCGCTTATAGCTATTTATATACTCCAACACACATATATACTGCCTTTCACATATGTAGTTACTCACACATGTACCACTGGGACATACATTCACTCACTAACACACTCTTACACACACTTACCCACCCATACAGTCTATCACAGATGCACTCTTGAAACCATCCACCCAGTGAATCACCCACTCACACATCTATGTACAGAGTCGCACACACCCCACCCACACAAACACTCAGGCACCCATACAGATACTGAGACAACCAATCAATACCTCATATAGACACTCATGTAGCTATTCACAAACCCATGCAGCCACTTACACAGCAACAGACAGATGGATACAGACATTCACCCAGTTTAGTCACTAACCCATGCATTCAGTAAGATACGTTAAATCACTCACTTATAGAGTCAGTCACGCACCTACTAAATCATCCATACAGACACTTATACACCCACTCATTCTTCAATACGCCTTTCCCTATATATATTAAACATATTTAAACTTTACAGAAACACACAGTCACTGGATGATGTCATCAGTGATGTCATTTGAGATGTCATCAGTGATGTCATCAGTGATGTCACTGACCATGTCATGAGTGATGTAATATGTGACGTCATCAGCAGTGCATTGCGGGGGCGCGAATTATAGTTAGCTGAACTAACTATAACGGGGGAATTTCACGGGTTTTGTATGAGTGCAATGTCCAACTAACTATAACTGTCCCTAAAACCTATGGTTTTTTCAGTGAATATATATATATTTAAGCATTTTTTTACTTGCCTATATCTTTAGGGCTGTTTGATGAAACTTCACGAAATGTTCCAAAAAAAGTGTACCGCTGATTCTAGTTGTGCATTGAAAGTTTCGGGGCGATCCGTCAAGTGGTGGCATATAAAAATGAGGGGTTCAAAAAAAGTGCATTTCCCATGTTAATTCCCATAGGAATTTTGAACATGACTACAGCCCGAACTGCTGGAGGGAATTACACCAACTTTGACAGAATGGTAGCTCTTGGTCCAGAAAGAGTGCTTTTTGTTATTTGGTGTAAACCCGTTCAGTAGTTTTAGAGTTAATAAAAGAAAACCAAAATTGTATATATAGGGACTTGACACCCTCCGCGAATCCTCCCTGTCTCGCGCAGAGATCTGCTTGGATGCCAACATTTCAAACATTAAGTGTCAGCAGCCATCTTGGAACTCGGACTCATCCCAAAAAAAAAGATAACAAATAAAGACAAGGAGGCAGTGTAGGAATACCCAGAACCCCTTGGCCTGGTGCTGGGGCAGAAAAAACAAGCAGAAAAGCATTTTAAAAACAAATTGCGGCGAAAATCATGACAAATTAGCGAATTCGCTGCAAATATTTTTTAAAAAACAAGCATGGCCTCCCACGCTTGTTTTAAAAAAAGCCACCGGGTGGGCCATGTCTTGGAGGCATGCACATAGATTAAAAAAATAAAGGAGGGCGCACGGGCCCCCCCGCTTGAGGCTCTTATTAGCCCTGAGGACCACCACCTCCCTGAAGCTTTACTTAAATTAAGGAGGGGGGCCGCGGGGACACCCCCTCCATTGGTCTCTAGGAGCCCCTGGAACCGCCATCTCCCCGGAGCTTCATTTAAAACAATGGAGGGGGCCACACGCACCTCCCCTTTTGGGGCTTGCTTATGCCCCAAGGACCACAGCCTCCCCGGGGCTAAATAAATACTAATGGTAGGCCCCGCGGACCCCCCAGGGGGCCACCAGCTCCCCGGGGCCAAATGCATGTTAGAGAATGGGAGGGAGCCTCACGGACCCCCTCCTGGGCCATATAATGCCCCAGGGATCACCACCTTTCAGGGACCGGCCGACGCTATTTAATGGAGGGGGGCCGCATTGCCTGCTTCAGGAGCCATTAATGGCCCTGGGGACCACCACCCCCCGGGCCGGCTTCTGCTGTCCCCTGTGGTGCTCATCCTCAGTAGACAGCAGTTTGCTTTTACTTGGCGGGAGGTGTGACAGCTCCGACCAAGCAGGAGTAAACACTAACTCAGCTCTCAGCAAGTGGGAACTGTCAAACTGCTCCCTCTTGCTGGGAGCTGAGATTTCATCTGATTCCATTCCCGCTGTCATGCGGGCAGTGAAACAGATGAAAAAAGTGCTCCCACATCAGAGAGCTGCATATTTAGCAGCTCCTTGCGTGTGGGTGCAATGCCGGCTCCCGCAGGATGTGGGGAGCCAGCTGGGACTGTGGGGGCATTAAGACTCCCCCCACGGTCCCCATAAAAGCACACTAGGTGCCCTGGGTGGCAACAGAGAAACCAGGTAGACATGCCCGGGCCCCAAGGGATGGGGTCCCGGGGCAGAAAATGACCCGAGGCGGGGGCGCACAGCCCCCCTCCCCCATTGCACAAAAGGCAAAACAGAGGACAGAAAAATGAACAAAAAAGGCAAAACAGAGCAGAACAGGGCAAAACAGAGGGCAGAAACATGAGCAGGAAAGTCAAAACAGAGGGCAGAAAACTGAGCAGAAAAGGCAAAACAGAGCAGAGGGCAGAAAAACGAGAAGAAAAGGCAAAACAGAAGGGAGAAAATCAAGCAGAAGAACAAAACAGAGGGCAGAAAAACAAGCAAAAAAAGCAAAACAGAGCGCAGAAAAATTTGCAGAAAAGGCAAAACTGAGGGCTGAAAAATGAGCTGGAAAGGCAAAACAGAGGGCAGAAAAACTAGCCAAAAAACAAGCAGAAAAAGCAAAACTGATTACAGAAAAAGGAGCAGAAAAGGCATAGCAGAGGAGGGCAAAACAGAGGGCAGCAGAAAAACGGGCAGAAAAGGCAAAACAGAGGGCAGAAAAACAAGCCAAAAAACGAGCAGAAAAGCAAAACAGTGGGCAGGAAAACAAGCAGGAAAAGCAAAACAGAGGGCAGAAGGGGAGACAAATGAGCCAAAAAATCAAAACAGAAAAAAAGAGGGCAAAACAGAGGGCAGTAAAACGAGCTGTGAAGGCAAAACGGACAGCAGGAAAACAAGCAGTAAAGGGAAAACGGAGGGCAGAAAAATTAGCAGAAGAGGCAAAACAGAGGGCAGATAAATAAGAAGAAAAGGCAAAACAGAGGACAGAAACATGAGCAGAAAAAGGCAAAACAGAGGGCAGAAAAACGAGAGAAAAGGCAAAACAGAGCAGAATAGGGCAAAACATTGGGGCAGAAAAAACAAGCAGAAAAAAGCAAAACGGAGGGCAGAAAAAGGAGCATAAAAGGCAAACCAGAGGGCAGAATAATTAGCAGAAAAGGCAAAAAAGAGGAAGAAAAGAGCAGAGGAGGCACAAACAGAAGCAGCAGGTAGACAGGCAGCAGAGGGTAGAGGACTGCAGGAAAGCTGGACAAGAGAACTGTCGCAGGAAGAGCTGATATGAGGACTTGCTTAATTTTTACAGAAATTAAACCTCAACAGAAAACACTTTCATATATAAACACAGCAGATGCCCCAATTGAAGCTCCACTTCCATAAAAGACACATGAACCTGCCCTCCTGAGCATGACAAAGGCAAAGCAAGTGTATTTTCTTGGCAATTCCACATTGAAAGACGATCTGAAAGTCTTTGTGGAGGTGAATACATCGTATATCTTCTGGAGCACAATGTTTAGCGACTGTGACGAGTGGGTTTCTTCTTGTCCTTACCTGGTGAGAGCAGAGTCCTTGGTTCTCCCTTCAAATGACTAAGGGGCATATTTACAAAAAAATGTCAGAGCGGGCTGCTATGGCAAATTTGACAACGCCGCACTCTAGAATTTTTTTAATGCAGGGTTGTGCTGTATTCACAAGAAAACGGCACACCCCTGTGTTTTCCCCAGTGCTGGCATAAAAAAAGCTGCCTAGTGCCAGCGCAAGCACCCTGCTGCCATGTTGCAAGGGTGTCTGCACTGCAGGGGTGACTGTTTATGTGCAGCAAGGGACACCTTCCTGCACATAAACAATCAATATGGCGATTTGCTCTTTCTATGTGTGCTGCACAACGCAGCACACATAGTAAGAGCAAAAAACGAGGAGAAATTAATAATTTCTCCTCATATTGCCATACTAAGACCATGTATTCCCTAGCGTTCGTTTTTGGCGCTGCCTCAGCCATGTAAATCTGGGGCAGCATCAAAAAGCAATGGGTGTTGCAGTGGAACACCCAATGCAACACCCATTCGAGGCCCCTTTGCCGCAGAGGACTGCAGCAGAAAGGGGCATATTTTCAAGGTGTTGTTAAGCCACGTTTATTGGCTTAGCACCACTTTGTAAATATGGGAAATGGTGCTATGCCACATGAGCATAAAAAAAAGTGACACGGGTGGGGAATGGGCTTGTGAATATGCCCTGAAGAGTATACAAATGTGAAAAATCACCTGAAACTCCTCCCGTTTGGCCCTGTCCACCTTAGTCGTATGCAATGGTCTTCCCGTATTTTACCCGGATGATGGGCAGCTTACCAAAAGGCCCCCAGTGCTTTTCCTGCCAATTTTGGTGATGTTGGCATTCTTGATGCTGAGGAATATGAGGACATCCCCTCCAAACAAAGAAGAAATTACTTCATACAGTAAAGAGGAAGGACCCTTGTTTAGTTGAGATTTACCTCTTTGTACTCTCGTCGACTTCTTTATAGGAATATTCATGTTATCACAAATTTCTGGATAAAGATGCACAAGGAACAATCACATTGCCAAAACGCACACAAGGTCACTGGTGACATTTCCTCATTCTCCATTAGGCAGCTGTAGTTAGAATATGTACTGGACATTTACCCAAGGCGGTAGCACTTACGGCCCGATTACGATGTAATCAGCCCCACTGCCAGCAGCCTAGGTCAGGAGAGTGCCATATTACCATGTTACTGTTGGACTGAAGGTGTGTCAATGGCATCTTTCGGCTCATAGAGAGAGCCTGAAGCACATTCCACCGCAGTGCAGTGCCACTTGCACGTCAGGTACCATGTCATGCACGGCACACAGTGCGCTCATGACAGTGCAGGCATAGGGCGGCACAACGTGTGCCCCCAGTCAAAATTCCAAATGGGCTGAATGGCCCTGGGGCCCTTTTTGTGGCCCCTTCCCTGCCTTTCTGCTGACCTTTTCATGGCAGTGTCCCCGCCATGAAAAGGTTGGCAGAAAGGCAGGTAGGGATCCCCACGGCGGTGCCGATGCCAGCACTGCCTCCACAGACCGTCACTTCCCCACTGACACGGGACCCAAGATCCTGCTGATAGTGGTGGTCTTGTGGTGGTCCAAGTGCACTGATTGTAATTGGGTGCTCGGACCACCAAGGAGGCGGTGGCCGGACTGCCAACAACAGTACGGTGGTCCCAAGATTGCCGGACTCATAATCAGACCCTAAATAATTAACATGGAGAAAGTACTCCACTTGCGTAGATATTTTGTGTAAAACTGTGGACTCTTTTTGGATAAAGGGACAGTTCTGATTCCGTTATGGTCCCGTCACTCACACAGCTACTGACATACCCACACAGACACTTAGACACCCACTCACACACTCAATCCCTCACACACCCATTCACAGACCCACTGAGACACTGATACATCAACTCACAGACCCACTCGGACACTCATGCACCCACTCACAGATCTATTCAGACACTCTCACATGCACTCATAGACCCACTCAGAAACCCATGCATCAACTCACAGATGCACTCAGACCCTCTAACATCCACTCACAAACCCATTCAGGCACCCATGCACCCACTCCCACAACTACTCAGACACTCTCACAGCCACTCACAGACCCATTCAGTCATGTACACACACTCACAGACTCACTCAGACACTCATGCACCCACTTACAGAATCATTCATACTCTCTCACACCCACTTACAGTACTACACAGAGACTCACATACTGACTCCGAGACTCACACAACCACTCACACACCCACTCAGAGACTCACGTACCCACTCACAGACCCACTCAGACACTCATGCACTCACTCACACACTCATGGAGGCACTCACAGACCCGCTCAGACACTCATGCACCCACTCAGACACTCACACACCCACTCAGACACTCACACACCCCCTCAAACACCCAGTGAGACACTCATGCAGCCACTCCCAGACCCACTCAGACACTCACACACCCACTCACTCACCCATTGAGACACTCACACACTCACTCTCACACCCACTGAGACACTCATGCACTCGCTCACACACTCACTCTCAAGGGTTACAGGTTACAGTTAGGAAATAAAATTTAAAAACCTTAGAAATTCACTTAAAAAACCAAAGGTTACAGGGATGTTATAGTTAGGAAATAACATTAAGAAACAATAGAAATTCACAAAAAAAACAAAGGTTACAGGGACATTATAGTTAGGAAATAGAATTTTACAAAAACTTAGAAATTTGCTAAAAAAAACAAGTTTCAGGGACACTATAGTTAGGCTCAGATTTTACTCTTACAAAACCAATGACATTCAGCAGTTATAGTTACCTGAGCTAATTATAAGTTACATCCCTGCAATACACTGCTTATGACCTCACATATTACATCACTCATGACATGGTCAGTGATATCACTGATGACATCTCAAATGACATCACTGATATGTCATACATGTAATACTGTTACCTGTAAAATACTTACATTTTCGTTGTAAAGTCATTAATGGTAAAGGCATATTTGTGGTAAAAAAAAGTAATTGTACAGACTTTCGTTGTAAAGACGCATTTGTTGTTGAGGCGTTGTTGAAAAGGCATGTCGCTGTTCCGGCGTAGTTGAAAATGTTGTTTCCTACCAGCATGTTAGTAGAGTAATTAACTAGGCTCAGCAGGATAGTTCCAAACCCCAAAGGCCATTATGGCTGACTCAGGGAAATATACCAAATATCAAAGTGAATCAAGGAACAAATATTTCACCAAATTAATATTTTATATGTGCTGGAGACCTATGGAAACACAGAAAAAGACACATCATTTGCTTTATTTTCTATGTTGACTCAAAGTGATGCACAACAGACTTACACTGTAGTAAAAAAGAAAGGGGACGTTTTTTTTGTTTGTTGCCAAATTAAATTACAAGGCCTGCACAGGCCATAACCAACTGCAGCACAGTTAACTGTTCATAGATATCAGGCCACATAAAATAGTTTGCAAACAACAGTATTCTTCACTGAGCCTGCATTTGTGTGCACAGACATGTTTGCACACACATATTCAGGTGTCACCAGCACGGGCCCTCTTATCCCAGCTGTGTAGCAACAAACCTTATTTCAAAAGGCGGGCACAGGTGGGTACATCTCCCATACATTTTGAAAGAAGTTTACATTGGGAGAGATTCCACTTGGTGATCTCATTCAAGGCACAGATTCAAAAACCAGGAGGTCCAAAATCAAAGAAATTGTTGTAATTTTATGGGTCTAAACACACTTCCTCACAATCAACTCCTGATTGCAATGTACAATGGAGATAATCTTGGAAAGTAATTCCAGGTCAGGACACAGCACCTCCAGTACCCTAAAAAGGGAGGCCTTCACAAAAGGCCTTTCAGTTTGCCAAACAGATGAACTCATGTGATGATTATCAAAGAGATGATTTTGGTCAAGAACTTAATATCTATAGACTCAACAGGATAGAACTGAGCTGCCTACAAAGCATGCAGGGCTGAAGGCAAATCCCAGCGAGGAGCAAGAGCATCATTGACTGGGACAACAAAAACCTCTTACAAATTTGAGCTGGCTACTGTGGTGCTACTGTGGTGAAGTAGTGAGATTGAGTCTGAACCACAGGGCCACTTTAGGGCGATGCGAATGGTGCCGCTGCATCAGGCGCCAAGCTCAGGAGAGCGACATTTGTGAATGCACATCTGAAAACGTGCAGAAGTTTGATCACTTTAGTTTGTCAAAATGGTGGCGGCTGGTCCCATTGAAAAATACTTTTATGCCATTCTGTCTTACTTGACAGGCTACTTCGCAGTTCAAGCCCAGCGTTCAGGGCGCACCACATTTTGGGTGACCAGCTGATGTCACTGCTCATAGTGCAGCTGGTGATCACTGCCAGTATCTCTTTTCTAGCAGCATAATCTGGGCCCAGCATTTTGGGCCTGCCCTGCTGCATCCCTCTATGGTGTTACTCTTAAGATGAGTGTTGTCCCTACTCTTGAGCTCAGCCCCTGATAAGACCCAAGTTCAGACTGCCTGCTGGCTTCCTTGCCCACTAAGAGCCATTCTCATTAACACAAATCACACCAGGCAGGCACCAATGGTAAATCTTCTGCTTGCCAGTTGCACTTCCTGATCACGGAAGCAGCCACAGCAGTGAGTAGGTGAGCTGTGAGAGCCATGATTTTCAGGTATGTTTTTCATGTGCATCAAAAAATTTGTTTTTCATTTGCACATACTTTAAAGACGTACTGACACTGGAGGCTCTTGTGGGGCAGCACCTGTATCATGTGCTGCACTTCTTCTGTGCAGGGTGCTTCACAGCAGTATTGTAAGTGCACCATCAAAATCGCACAACGTTTTATGCCGAGAATGCATTCAGAAACAGCAGGAAAAGGACATTATTTACCCTTTCTGTGCATCTCTAGGCACATCTAACTGCTGATTTTCACATTCTTGTGGTAAATGACGCCTTTTGCAGGATTTCTGTGAAGCATTCACATTAATCCATTAGCAGGGAGATGCTGCCATTTGCATCAGAAAAGCTATCGCAGCCCTCTCACCAACTGGGCTCTTTAACCTGTGACTGCCCGCAAGAAAAAAAGCAGAGAGCCAGGAACTAAATTTACTTTTCATTTCCTCAACTCTGTGATTTGGCACTAAGGCATATGATACCATCATCTGTTTTTTTTTCCAACCAACGTCATAGTGTAATGTGGGGCTTGTAGTTTTGCTTTTAACAGTTTCATCATGGACTCAAAAACCCAGCATACAATGCGTTGCTGGATAAAATACCAGGATTGGCTGCTTGCCAGATATGTTTTAAAATTCTATAAAATCGACTTGTCAACTATGTTTTTAAAATTTTACAAAATTAACTACTCCATTTAAAAAATTTCTTGTTTTATGCATAAATCCAAAAATAAACTCTGCGCACATATTTTGTGAGGATTCACTCTTTCACTTACACCATGAATCAAAACAAGCACTGACAATATGAATAATTTTTTCTTATGTGTTCTAGAAAGTTTTATTCTGAGCATTGCAGCACAATGAAGGTACAACCTGAATAGCAGCAGCGCAAACTCCCATAACACAAGTAATGAATTAAGAATAGTTGGCTGTAGCAGAAGGAACAGAATAAATTCTCTAACATACAGGACAGATAGCTAACACACTAACTAGGGAGTGAGAGGAGTTAAAGACTATTTTACGGATTCTTTTAACATACAGAGAAGTACAAAACTCCTGGAAGAAACAGACAAACCTCGTATAGAATTAACATGCATTCATGTACTCACCTATCTAGTGTGATAGGCTTCCTTGGTGGGTTCCATATCTTGCACTGGGAAGCATTCAAGAGTACTACAGTTCACTGGTTGTAAGCCTCCTAGTAATGAGTTCCCCATTTTGGGTGCGGCTATGGCACCTGTGTCAACATTTATGTTCTCCCTTTGTTAAACTGTCAGACCTATATTAAAATTGTTTGTGGGTGAACTGACATTTTGTTTACTTGTGTCTCCCTACCAAATTTTTAAAACAGGAGGGCCGAGCAATGAACCCTATTTCTCTTTTCCATCAACATGTTTTGGCGATTGAATATTGCCCCAGTGGGTGTCTTCCCTAGGAATATAGGTATCAGTCCATGCTTCACAGGGCATGTTCATCAGCCTCAGTTGGGAGTTGGGGGTGGGGGGCCAATTGAGCAACATGCTTTTGGCAAGGCTGTTAGCATGTGCACCATGTTTTGCAGGGTGAGTCCTTGTAAATGTAACCATCACTATAAAACAGGCCATTCCCACTCTTCCACACCACACTCACAGCTGACTGGGTGTAGGAAGTGGGAATCCATAGGCCTGAGACTGTAAACCACATGCCCAGCATTAAAGTATCTCCTGCCTCGCTACCAGCACCCGCAGGGCAGTGTCAGTAAGGTGTTGACCGACAGGTGCCATAATTCTGAGCAGCCCCTTCTTTGTTGCACCCTGTCTTGAAAAGCAGTGCCATGGAGGCTGAGGAGAACATCTTTTAGCTCATCCTGGTCCTCATGTCCTGCTGAAAGTGCTGGTGACTGCCACTTTATTTATAGCTGAGGTACAAACTTTTACTTAAAATGTTTATTTTCCGTTTAGCACCTTAGATTATATCACTGAACTGAGCGCCCTTTATTAGAATTACTGAACCGCAACCTTGATACTGTGTCATTTTTATTAATGACTGAAGAGACTAGTCAGATGTCTTGTTTCTCCTATATAAGCCTTTATGTTTTTAGATAGACCAACATTATGGTGTTTTACACCATACACAAGAGAGGTTGTTGTGCAGATGCATTCTGAATTGAACTATTTGAAAGTGCTCTCAGATGTGGTGATCATGGAAACGGAGGCACAGGGAAGGAAATTAGTCACCTTGGGTCACACTGTTTGGTCAAGCTTGGAAGCCATAATTGAAACTAGGTTTTCTGAATAGACATTGGGCAATTACAATCCTGGATGGGTATCACATTCTTTCCCTCTTCTTCCCGGACAACAATTTTATTGGTACCCAAGAGACAAGCCTGTTGTCTTGTGCCACCTATACATGGCCTTATTGCTGTTTTAGATGAAGCAACATTATTGCCAATAAACCATATATAATGGAAGATGTTTGTACTGCCCTGAACTGAATTATTTCAAGGTGCTTTCAAATGTGATGATTACAAAAAAAGTGGGAAAAGTAATTGTCCAGGATCACACAGTTTGTCAAGCTGAGAAGCTGTGATTGAAACCAGCGTCTCTGGGTCAGAGCCCCTAAACTAGTTTTTGTCTTTGGTCCAACAAATGCTCTGAACAACCTGGACATGTTATGCAAGTGAATTCAAGATAACCTTTGTACTTTTATAAGCTGGGGTAGCAGCACTGGAAACACTGCTCTTCATAGAACAGGTAAACCATGGGCAAAAACAGTGCAAGATTTCAACTTTAGAGGACAGGTACAGCTAGGGCAGCATCAGCACAAGCCTTTCCCGTCCCATGTCAGGTACAAACGGGGTAGCAGCATTGCAAGCTTTACTTTCTCACAGAACTGAACCAATATTGAGGTAGCAAAGCACGCTTTCCTCTCTCACAGAAGGCAATACATGCAGTCTTCCATTTCCTGCAAAACAGATCCTACGGGGCTGACTAGTATGAGCTTTCATTGCTCATAGAATATGAACAGATAAGGCATGAGTGACATGTAGGTTACAGACGGAGCTCTGTAGTGTGTGCTTAAGTCACTAAGTGAATGTATAATGGATGAGTTAGTGAATATGTGAGTTCTGACATCACTCTTGCTAAGTCAGCAGCCTGAAAGTCCTGTTGCTTTCATTTGCAGACCTGCTGTTTGTGTTGCTTCTTTGGTGTTTTAATTATTAAGAAGTAGCCGTCACCTCCTAGGTAATTTTTATTTGGAGCTGCCTCACACAGCACAACTAACTATGCTCTAGACAGGTCAGACCCGCGCCAACCCCTACACAACGTTTTGAAATGCATGTGCACAAGGCGCTGTGCCATCGCAGGGTCGGAGCTGCACCTATTCAAAATGTACAGGGCCTCTTGTGCATACTGACACTTGGTATAACCATGTCAGTAGTGCAACTTCAAGAAACAGTGCACAGTCCAAATAACATGCTAGCAGATATTATTGCTCTGGTAAAAGATCCCAAAAATGCACTACTTTAATACACGCTAATATGAGCCCTGAAGAAAAAAAACGTATGCTGCTATTGAATTTCCTCCATGACATACATGCCACGCACCTACTCCAAAATATGCAAGGAGTGAGCATACACCCAAAAAATTCTGGTGCACCTGTTCCAAAACATGGCTGCAAAGCACATACTCAAAAACATACTGTCAATTAATGTGATCATAAAAATGCCAGAATTCCAAGTCATACCAGTAAGACAGGTCTGAGAAATTTGGTACAAGTGGGAGAAAGCGGGGGCCCCTTTTGTGTCACAGTAGCGTTTGTGCAAGGCTGCATGTTGAGCATGCATTTTTGTGTAACAGAGAAGTGTTCATTGCTGAGTGTAACAGAACTGTCTGTGGGAAGAGACCACCAGTGGTCGTATTATACATTGTGCCCCAGCGGCACAACTCGCATGTACACCTGCTTTGCGCGCCCCTGCGGCACAATGGTATTACAGAAGGGCCGCAGATGCACATGCATCCCCTTCTGTAATACTGATAACGCTGGCACACTAGTAGCTCCAGCGCTATCATCAGAGGGTGTTTCCTCATTTGCATGGGGGCGTGGCCGACATGGAAGCAGAGTCAGACATGCCTTTAGAAGGTGCACTGAAACTGTGCCACAAAAAGGTGGCACACTTTCAGTTGCCTTCCTAAAGGCAGCCCTGTGGGAGGGTACAGAGGGGGTCCCGTAGACCCCCCAGACATCCCACTGCAAGATCACCTTGCAGTCACTCACTGCACCCGCCTGCAAGGGGATCTCTTCCCTCTCTCCAAAGTGCAGGCAGGTTGCAGCCTGCACTGTGAAACTCAGAGCGACTTTGAAGCAGTTGCTCCATATTTCACTTGAATGCACTGTCCCCAGGGCAGCGGAGTTCGCGGCTGCCCTGGAGGCACGTCATTCTGCATCATAGGGCACACTTTCCCTGTTTGCGCATGGGGCACCTTTTGAAAGGTGCACTGTGGAGCAAACAGGGAAAGTGCACCGTATATACAATACGTCCCCTGGTGCGTGGCAATGTGCAACTTAGATGTCTGTGGTAGCGGTGTACACCTGGCTATGTGACTGGAATGTCTCCACATCTAGTAGTGTATAAGATCAATGTGTGCAGATGAGTATGAGCCGCAGCCATCTGTGTTTCTTGCAGTTTGCTTATATATGTCTTATTAGTGCGTAATTGAGCAGTTTATGTTTGACAACATCTTGTGTCTGAAAAGGTAAATGATTTGTACATGACTGTCCCTGTTGCAGAGTGTGCCAAAAGAGGGTGTTTGTGTGGCTAAATGTATTCATATTCCTGTGGCTGAGAACAGAAGTTTGTATTGCTATTTGTCTGACTCAGCAGTTCCTATGCTGTAAATCTATGCATAGTCCCAAGTTTTAAACAACTGTTCATTTCCTGTGAAGTGGCGTGCCATGAGCCATTTCGCAAGCATGGTGGTTGAATAGCAAAAGAGAAGCATAACTGGGGCGTTGTGGGGTGTGTGTGGCGAGCCCCTCAAACTCCAATGCAACTGCACCTGCTGCACCAATACCTACGCCCTTGATTCGGCACATATGCCACTAAAAGCACGTACGTCATGTGTGTGACTGACTAGTTTGGTGTTAGCATGGTTATATCAGCTGCCTTTTGCAGCTTATTTTTCATTATTGGAGCGATGCTTGTGTGTAGCTCGACATTAGTGTGGTCATGATTGTTGTTGTTACTGATTGTCATGTAAATGAGACAGAACCTGCCACGTGTGAGTCGTGAGGGTCTCTAGCTAAGCATTGGCATGATGGCTTGAATTTCACATATCTTTCATTCCCCCATACAACAGCATAGTCATTAATTCTGTATATGTCTCCGGTTCATTGTTGATGGGCTCATTTAAGCGGTACATTTCTGTTGCTGAACATTGGTGTTTTCATTTGACATGAACAGAATTGGCTCAGAATTGGCGTCGTCATGTGTGTGTCATGTGCTTAATTGAGAAACAGCCTCCTTAAGTGCACACTTTGAGAAATGGAGTTGCCCAGTACTGGAGCAGGACATGAATTAAGTGCATGGGGGGTGGGAAGGGACATTCACAGTCTCAATGCTTGTGTACCAGTTTGGTGCTGCAAGTCAGGACCGAGGTGGGCTGCACACTTTCACTCTTGTTGGACCCAATTATTAGCCTTTTCATTGTGGAATGATGTCTCTTAAAGTTCATAAACTATCACCCTAGACATAAAATGGCAACTCGCTCATTTCTACACAATTAATAATCACTCCACACTTGGCTTGATCAAACCTGACATTGTTTAACTCGCTTTCTAATCTTGAGATTGCTTTTCATACATGATAGTACTGAACTATTTCATGTATGGCCTTTCAGTAAATCTAAGTGAAAATTGTATTTTAAAATGTTCTATTTGACATAATGTCTTAAACTAAATTCTCAAAGGAATAATCATCCCGAATCTCTGCTTGAAGAAATTTACTTGCTTGGTGCAATTTTGCTAACTACAATACAACTGGTACTGGACGGAGACAATGGAGAAAGTGGGCCACATCCATGCTGGAAATGGGTGGTGGCCGCCTAAGTATAATTTTGAACACCTACACACACACACATATATATATGACCTGATTAGTATGATGACTCTACACAGCTCATGACAATTCTTTGCCGAGCAATAGACACTAACTTTGTAACCACTGCTACCACTACGCATTTGTGCCATGATTTTTAACATCATTTTTCTTAAATAGATTTAATGTTGGATATGTGTATTTTAAAGGTCTATTTATTTTCCTAGCTGTATATCATATGTTAAGTAAGATCTATGAGAAAGAAACAAATGTTTTGAGACGCATCTAAAAACACAACCTTGCAGTCTTTTCTTTATATTCATGTTTGTTTAGGGTCACGTGATACAATATGGTGGTATTTAATTGGTCATTTGTAACGCTGTAAGCTACATGTGAGCAAGGCTGGTTTTGCCGGTCGAAACGCGTAATGACATGATGAGCTAAAAATAAAATTACTTACGCCCATTTAAGAGGAGTTCGTGCCTTCTTCATCGCCGTGGGGGTGTTGGAGTTGGATCCTGTGGATATATATATATATATATATATATATATATATATATATATATATATATTTTTTTTTTTTCACTGAAAAAACCATAGGTTTTAGGGACAGTTATAGTTAGTTGGACATTGCACTCGTACAAAACCCGTGAAATTCCCCGTTATAGTTAGTTCAGCTAACTATAACTCGCGCCCCGCAATGCACTGCTGATGACGTCACATATTACATCACTCATGACATGGTCAGTGACATCACTGATGACATCTCAAATGACATCACTGATGACATCATCCACGTGATAATCTGATGCACCTCCTCACACCCTAATATAACCTTTGATACACCCACTCTAAATTACAGACTGCCATTCGCAAAACCATAGACACTCCAACACCAATAACTACATACCCACTCACTGATTCTTAGGTCTACACACACATCCACTCACTCACCCGTACAGTCACTCATACTTACGGTCACTCAGTACAGGACTATCATATGCACTCATACTCCTATATAGACACTCAAACAAAACACACAGCCATTTACTCACCTATACAGTTATACACACACCAGCTCACTTACTCATACAAATACTAGCACATTCTTACGCTCTTATACAATCATTGATACAAGCACACACTCATCCATACAGTCACTCTCACAATCACACACTCTCGCTTATAGCTATTTATATACTCCAACACACATATATACTGCCTTTCACATATGTAGTTACTCACACATGTACCACTGGGACATACATTCACTCACTAACACACTCTTACACACACTTACCCACCCATACAGTCTATCACAGATGCACTCTTGAAACCATCCACCCAGTGAATCACCCACTCACACATCTATGCACAGAGTCGCACACACCCCACCCACACAAACAGTCAGGCACTGTGAGAAGTTGGCCTGGTATATGCTGTTCACTAATTAAAGTGGACACCTTGCACCAGAACAATTCGACTCTTATGGTAGATAGGTTTAAGACAACCTTTATAGAAAGCTATCCTAGTGGTAGCTGTGGAGAGCAGCCTTCAGGCTAAGTCTTGAAGGAATGTAAAGCAGCTTGTTTTACCACACAATCTCTTGAATCACCAAATGAAAAGACACCACACAGGTATATATATCAAATATATATGTATTTATTAATAAACACTCTCTACTAATCTCTTTATGAGATTAGAGGTCAGGAACATATGTACAAGTCAAATATTATCACAATAAGTTTAGCACAATCGAATATCACAATCTTAGTTTGCTAGACCTAGGTCTAGGGCATCTAGAATCGAGGGACCCCCAAGAACCACCCCAGGTAGTTGTAGGAGACCCACAGGGGACGGACGCGGTGACCTGGCACCGGTGCGAGTCCTGTGTGAGTCTATGCGCTCAGACGCGATTGGGATATCAATGTTTAAGGTCCCTTGCGTGTTCGAGGCGAACACACCGATCGGTCCTTGTACGAGTCGAAGGACGCGGTTTCAGATAGAGATGCAAGGGAGATGGACGCGTTGTGTCTAACACAGACGCGAACCTGGTGCGAGTCGGTGCAATGTAGATCTCGGAGTTACAGGCCCTTTGTGTGTTCGAGGCGAACACCGATCGGACTCAGTACGAGTCGAAGGATACAGTTCTAGCTAGTGTTGCAAAGGAGATGGACGCGGTGTGTCTAACACAGACGCGAACCCTGTACGAGTCAATGCAATTATCGCACTTAGAAAGTTAGAGTTTTAGGACACTTCTAGGGAAGCTACAAGCAAGCCACTTACAGGGTAAGTTGTTCTAGGGCCCACACCCACAGGAGCTCCGTAGTGCTGAAGTTACCTCACCCAGGGAGCCGGGTGCATAGGTGTTCTTTGGTGTCGGGTCGCGGCGTCGTTTTCAATGGGAGCCAGTGAAGACTTGCTGCTTGCGGCGACTGGAGAAGTGTCCGGAGGAATCCAAGCCTGGATTCAGAAGATGGAAGACCTGAAAGCAGAGGGGACAGTATTCAAAGTCACTTGGCAGTGACTCGGGGCAAGGAAGATGGATGCCCACCGTCATCGCAAGATTCAGGTCGTTCGCGGTTGCCTTGACTCTTCAGCCATGAGGTCCAGGAGGTGTCGTCGACAACCAGGAGCTGGATTCGGCGTGTCCCATAACGTCTGCAGCTTACGGCGGTATCAGCGACTCGATTGGAGCCACCAAGCCTTGGTAACAGCAAGTCTCAGGGAAAGTGTGAAGAGACAATGGCACAGACCAGCAAGGTCTGTTGGACTCGCCCAGCGAGGGTAAGTCAGGACAAGCCTGGAGCAACCAGGGAGCTCTTCGGTTTCTTTATAGAGTCTTCTGGGGACCCACAAGCCGGCTGGCAAGGGATCGCAAAGACGCCTCGGGAGGATCCGCTCACAGGGGCCCGCGGTCACTCGGGACATGGTAGGCCTCCGATCTTAGGAGGGATTCCTGCTGGAGGCTGGGACCACACGTGGTCCAAAGCACAAGTTCGTGGAACATTGAGAAGGGGTTGCACTCGACAATAGTGCACAGTACCCAGGGGTCGCGGTTCCTCATTACTCTTGGGGTCCACTGGCCTCAGCTTCGCTGAGGACTCACGATGGCCTTTGAGAAGTCAGGAAATCCACTTCTTGGGCTGCAGGGACTTCGGACTCCGGCGGGAGCGGCATAGTTTGCGACCGTTGTTTGTAGTTTTTGGTGCCTGCCAAGCAGGGGAGTCACTCCTTGACTCCAAGGGAGATTCTTCAGTCTTCCAAAGGTAGTGGAACGTCGAAGGTCCGGGATTCTTCTTTTAGAGCGTCATCCAGGGAAATCTAGGGTGCTATGCACAGGTTCCCCCTCTTATACTAAAAGGAGGGGAGGGACTAGCTCTATGACCCTACCTATGGGAGGGTCAGAGGAGTGGGTGGCTACACCCACTTCCCTTTGTCCAGTTTCATGCCAGAGCAGGGACAGGTAGCCCCTGAGCCGGTTTGAACTGGCATATGCACAGAGGAGACTTCTGCTCCCTCAGTGCAGGACTTCAAAGCACTCTAAGAGTGCACCCACCCAGCCCCAATACACTAAACCCTGTCTGGGAGGTGGTCACACCCCCTTGGGACAGGATATCTATTGTTGGACTTCCTCCACTGCGAGTGTTGGTCATCAGCAGGAGGGCAGCCCAGTGTCTGTGACTGGTGGCATCCATTTTGTGATGCCAGGGCTCTGCAAGATTCTACCGCGTTTCCACAGTAGGTACATGTCTATCCCTCTAGAAGGGTGGAATGCTACCCCCGCCGCCAGGACTGGCGGGGGGGTAGTATTCCAAGATGTTTGACACCAAACACGACATGTTTTGATGCAGCCATTCCAAAGTTAGCATTTTACCGCAAGGATATAATGCACTTAAAAGTATATGGTTTAACCGCATCCACAAACAGCACCAGAGAATGGACTCTGAGAGCTGCAGAGGGGCTCTGCTCAGGCAGAGGCACCCCCTCACATAGAAGCCAAGCACCCTGCCCTCAGGATTGATAGGGCCTGCCTTAGGGGTGACTGATAGGTTTATATGTGTGTGTAGGAGGGATATAGGGGACCTATATCTCAGTGAGGGGTGCTAGCACTTCCTCACCCAGGCTGCAGTAGCAGGCCTGTGGTGTCAGATTTAGTCTGCTTCCCAGGGGTGGCATAATACATGCTGCAGCCCCTGGTAGGCCTGTGAAGTACCTATGCCCTTGGTACCTAAGGTACCATATACTAGGGACTCATAAGGTACCACAGTATCCAATCACTAGTGCACCTAGAGTGCACTCCAAATTGTTTAGAGAGAACAGAGAGGCTGGGGCCCTGATTAGCAGGGACCCAGCCAGACTATAGCCAGAAACCAGTGTAAACATCAGAAAAAAAGTGGGGGCAACATAACAGGCAGATCCTACTCTCCTACACAACCACCCCCCCAAACGCAGGGACACTAAACTAACCTTGACCAGTTGAGTCTTCGTGTTCAAAGTGGAAATACCTTGAGAGTCCATCTGCATTGGCATGTTGGGTCCCAGGTCTATGTTCCACTGTATAGTCCATCCCCTGTAGGAAAATGGACCACCTCAAAAGTTTTGGGTTTTCTCCTTTCATTTGTTTAAGCCATAGGAGGGGCTTGTGGTCGGTCTGAACTATGAAGTGAGTACCAAACAAGTATGGCCTCAGCTTCTTCAGGGCCCATACCACAGCAAAGGCCTCCCTCTCTATAGCTGACCAACGTTTCTCTCTAGGGGTCAGCCTTCTGCTAATAAAAGCTACTGGCTGGTCTTGACCTTCATCGTTCAGTTGAGACAGTACAGCTCCCACACCCAGCTCAGAAGCATCTGTTTGGACAATGAACTTTTTGGTGTAGTCTGGACTCTGTAAGATGGGGGCAGTGCACATGGCCTGCTTTAGGTCTTCAAATGCCTTTTGACAGCTAGCTGTCCACTGAACCTTTTTGGCATTTTCTTTGAGGTCAGATCATTCAAGGGGGTCACTATAGATCCATATCCCTTGACAAACCTCCTATAGTACCCAGTCAGGCCTAAGAAGGCTCTCACCTGTGTCTGGGTGTTTGGAGCAACCCATTCCATTATGGTTTGGATTTTGCTCTGTAAAGGCTGAACCTGGCCTCCACCTACAAGGTGACCCAGGTATACAACCTGACTCTGCCCTATCTGGCACTTAGTGGCCTTGATAGTGAGGCCTGCTTTCTGCAGGGCCTCCAAAACATTCCTGAGGTGGACCAGGTGATCCTGCCAGGAGGAACTAAAGACAGCAATATCATCTAGATAAGCTGAGCAATAAGTTTCCATCCCTGTCAGAACTTTATTCACCAACCTCTGAAAAGTGGCAGGTGCATTTTTCAATCCAAAGGGCATCACCACAAAGTGGTAGTGCCCACCAGGGATCGAAAATGCTGTTTTGGCTTTTGCATCATCAGCTAACCTGATCTGCCAGTAGCCAGCTGTCAGGTCAAACGTGCTTAGATACTTGGCTGAGGCCAAAGTATCAATCAGCTCATCGGCCCTTGGTATGGGATAGGCATCAGTCCTAGTGACTGCATTGAGGCCTCTGTAGTCTACACAAAACCTCATCTCTTTCTTACCACCCTGGGTATGAGGCTTGGGTACCAGGACTACTGGACTAGCCCAAGGGCTATCTGAAGGCTCAATTACACCTAGCTCCAACATTTTCTGGACTTCAGTCCTGATACAGTCCCTGACATGGTCAGGTTGCCTGTAGATTTTATTCTTGACAGGCAGACTGTCTCCAGTGTCCACCTCGTGGGTGCACCAGGAAGTCTGTCTAGGGGTCAGGCTAAACATATGTCTAAACTGTTGCAGAACTTGTCTGCACTCAGTTTGCTGATGGTCAGTGAGGCTGCTTGCCAAAGCAACACCATCTACTGACCCATCATCAGGGTTCTGAGAGAGCAGGTCAGGGAGAGGGTCACTCTCCTCCTCCTGGTCCTCATCAGTTGCCATGAGCAAGCCCATGTCAGCCCTGTCAACATATGGCTTTAATCTGTTGACATGAAGCACCCTCAGTGGGCTCCTGGGAGTTCCAAGATTCACCAGGTAGGTGACTTCTCCCTTCTGTTCAACTATTGTATGGGGGCCACTCCACTTGTCCTGGAGGGCTGCTGGGGCCACAGGCTCCAACACCCACACTTTCTGTCCTGGCTGGTATACAGTCAGTACAGCCTTTGGTCATGCCAAGCTTTTTGTAATTCTTGGCTGGCCTCTAGGTTTTGGTTGCCTTTTTCATGTACTCAGCCAACCGGGAGCGGAGACCAAGTACATAGTCCATCACATCTTGTTTGGGGGGCTTGAGAGGTAACTCCCAGCCCTCTTTTACCAAACACAGTGGACCTCTCACAGGATGCCCAAACAGAAGCTCAAATGGGCTGTAACCAACCCCCTTCTGTGGAACCTCTCTGTATTCAAACAACAGGCAAGGAAGAAGAAGGTCCCATTTCCACCTGAGCTTCTCTGGGAGTCCTTTAATCATTCCTTTCAAGGCTTTGTTGAAGCGTTCAACTAAACCATTGCATTGTGGGTGATAGGGGTGGTGAACTTGTAAGTTACACCACACTCCTTCCACATTGCTTTTAGATATCCTGACATGAAGTTGGTACCTCTGTCAGAAATGACCTCCTTTGGAAAACCCACTCTGGAGAAGACTCCAATGAGGGCTCTTGCCACCACATGGGCTGTGGTGGTCCTCAGGGGAATTGCTTCTGGGTACCTGGTGGCATGATCCACTACCACCAGGATAAACCTGTGCCCAGATGCAGTTTGAGGGTCAAGGGGACCAACAATGTCAATCCCTACCCTTTCAAAGGATACCCCCACCACAGGTAGTGGTATCAGGGGGGCCTTTGTTGTGCCACCTGCCTTACCACTGGCTTGGCATGTGACACAGGAGCGACAAAACTCCTTTGTGTCCTCTGACATATGTGGCCAATGAAAATGTGGAACAAGCCTGTCCCAGGTCTTGTTTTGGCCCAAGTGTCCTGCTAAAGGGATGTCATGTGCTAGGGTCAAGAGGAACCCCTAAACTTCTGAGGTATTACCAACCTCCTGGTGGCTCCAGGGGCTGGGTCTCTACCTTCAGAATATAGGAGTCCCTCATCCCAATAAACTTTATGGGACCCACTAGCACTCCCAGCAGCCTCAGCAGCAGCCTGCTGTCTGAGGGGTTCAAGAGAGGGTCAGCACTGTTGCTCCTTACTCAGATCTTCCCTAGAAGGGCCCCCTGCCCCCAGGAACTCAACCTGATCAGGCTCAAGTCCCTCTGGGGCAGTTCCTTCTTCAGGATCTGCTTCACCTCCCTCTGGGGGTGAATCTGTGATCTGAGACAGAGGGGAAGGCACTGCCTTTACCCTACTGCTCCTCCTCTTGGGAAGCATCTGGTCCATTGTTCCAGGATCCAGAGCTGGTTCAGTGTCATGCATTCTTGCTTGTGACCTGGTCACAGCAAATACCTCTGCAGGGATGCCCAACATCTCAGCATGAGTCCATAACTCTACTTCAGACCAGGCTGAAGTCTCTAGATCATTGCCCAATAGACATTCTACAGGGAGGTCTGCACTGACTACAACCTTCTTGAGGCCAGTTACCCCTCCCCAGGAGAAATTCACAACTGCCAGACTATGGTTGGTCCTGACGTTGCTTGCATTGGTCACCTGGTACAGTTCGCCCAGGATGATCTGTCCAGGGTCCACAAGATCCTCTACCACCATGGTGACACTAGCACCTGTGTCCCTAAATGCCAAAGCTTGTTTGCCATTTATTACAGGCTGCTGTTTGTATTTGCCCAGATTACTGGGACTCACTAGGAAGGACATATTAAGGTCGCCCTCACAAATCAGCATTGCCTGAGTGGGCACTCTGACTAGGTCAGAGTCCACTTCAGAACCCAGGGTCAACCCTACTACACCCTTATTCTGTGTACCACCTCCACCAGTAGCTGAACTAGGGGGAACAGTTGCCTTAGGGGCATGAGTGGTGGTGGTTTGGTCTTTGGACTTGTTACAGTCAGAAGTCCAGTGCCCTTTCTGTTTACAGAATTTGCACCAGGGCTTCTTTTGGCCTTTTCCTTGTTGGATTGTGACTCCCCACCAGATGCAGATTTTTGGGGCCCTTGTGAAGACTTCTGGTCTTTTGACTTCTCCCCACCTTTCTCAGAGCCCTTAGGATCTTGCTTCTTAGTGTCACTCCCTTGGTTCTGGTGTTTCTGCCTCACCCTGGTTCTGACCCATTTGTCTGCCTTCTTTCCCAATTCTTGGGGAGAGGTCAGATCCGAGTCCACCAGGTACTGATGCAACAACTGGTTCTGGCAATTATTAAGGATCTGTTCTCTCATCATCAGATTATACAATCCCTTGAAATCAGTAACCCTACTGCCAACCAGCCAACCCTCCAGAGCCTTGGTTGCACAATCAACAAAGTCAGTCCAGTCCTGAGTCTGTGCCTTCTGGGTGTCTCTGAACTTCAACCTGTACTGCTCAGTGGTTAAGCCAAACCCATCTAGCAGTGCACTCTTCAGGACTTCATAATCATCAGCATCCTCTTCTCTAACAGTGAGGAGCTTGTCTCTACCTTTATCTGAAAAGGAGAGCCACAAGATTGCTGCCCACTGCTTTTGGGGGACCTGCTGTACTCTACAGGCCCTCTCCATAGCAGTTATCCACTTGTGGATATCATCCCTACTCTGGTAGGGAGGAACAACCTTGCTCAGGTTCCTATGGTCTGGAATAGATTCTCTGCCTCTAGGGACACTGTTGCTGCCACCAAGGGGTTCTAACCCCTCTCTTCTAGAAGCTCTCTGGATCAACAGGGCTTCTCTATCCAGTGCCAACTGCTTGGTTCTGAGGGCAACTCTTGCTTCCTCATACTGCAGCAGTTTGCACATTCTTTCAGAGGAGGTCTCTCTTATGGGAAAGTATGAGTTCCTCTGGTGGACAAATTCTCTGCCAGAGTGATAAGAGTGCTCAGATTCCCTGGAAGGGGACCTATGCCTCTCATCCACTCTGTCAGTTCTCTTAGGGAGAATTCCTCTGTCCTTTTCAGGCCCCTTGAGGCCTGGCCCTTCAATCACAGAGTCCTGGTCATTCTGATGTTCATCATCTGACCCAGATACTGTAATTGACCCACCCCCTGATTCAGACCCATTAGCTCCTAGAGCCAATCTAAGATCATCTGCTGTCAGCAGATCTATCAGGTGCAGGGTTGAGGGACTCTGTCCTAGCCTCAGGTGTCTTTCAACACACATGGCTCTCAAGTCAGAGAAAGCCATGTCCTTATACTGAGCGATACAAAAGGGGATGATGGACGGAACGTTTGAGCCAATCAAACACTCACCCCCAGTCAACTGATCTGGGTTTAATCCATCATCATTCTTTAGCTCACTCCACCACCCCAGTTCAGACATGGCCATATGCAAATCAGTCTGACCCTGTGCCTCATGGGAACAGTCCAACCGAACTGCCAAGCCATGTCTTCCCTGGACCGGAAACAAGCATCCTAGGACCGGTTTCTGGCATTCCAGCCGTCATCAGCCAGGCTTGCTTGAATCCAGTGGCAAAGTGAGCAAGGGACCCACGTCTGGGCATACCCCCGCCAACTTAGGGCGAACAAAGCGATACAAAAGGGGATGATGGACGGAACGTTTGAGCCAATCAAACACTCACCCCCAGTCAACTGATCTGGGTTTAATCCATCATCATTCTTTAGCTCACTCCACCACCCCAGTTCAGACATGGCCATATGCAAATCAGTCTGACCCTGTGCCTCATGGGAACAGTCCAGCCCGAACTGCCAAGCCATGTCTTCCCTGGACCGGAAACAAGCATCCTAGGACCGGTTTCTGGCATTTCAGCCGTCATCAGCCAGGCTTGCTTGAATCCAGTGGCAAAGTGGGCAAGGGACCCACGTCTGGGCATACCCCGCCAACTTAGGGCGACCAAGCGATACAAAAGGGGATGATGGACGGAACGTTTGAGCCAATCAAACACTCACACCCCAGTCAACTGATCTGGGTTTAATCCATCATCATTCTTTAGCTCACTCCACCACCCCAGTTCAGACATAGCCATATGCAAATCAGTCTGACCCTGTGCCTCTTCTGTGCAGTTCGGGCTGGACTGTTCCCATGAGGCACAGGGTCAGACTGATTTGCATATGGCTATGTCTGAACTGGGGTGGTGGAGTGAGCTAAAGAATGATGATGGATTAAACCCAGATCAGTTGACTGGGGTGTGAGTGTTTGATTGGCTCAAACGTTCCGTCCATCATCCCCTTTTGTATCGCTATGTCCTTATACTGAGGCTGAGTGGATCCACTGGTTCCACCCTTTAAGGACATTCTAGTGTTGTGCAGTGTTGTACTACCTACACTAGTTTGTGGGCTACTGGTACTAGCTTGAGCTGTAGAAAGGGTGTGCTATCCCTTGGCACACAGTAGAACTTATCGATACTAAGCTTGACTTTATATGTACCTTAAGTACCTATAGTGGTTTTCAGTTAGTAATTCAAATTGAGATTTTCTGGTAAAACAATAGCAAGCTGGAATCCCACACGCTGCCCACCAATGTGAGAAGTTGGCCTGGTATATGCTGTTCACTAAATAAAGTGGACACCTTGCACCAGAACAATTCGACTCTTATGGTAGATAGGTTTAAGACAACCTTTATAGAAAGCTATCCTAGTGGTAGCTGTGGAGAGCAGCCTTCAGGCTAAGTCTTGAAGGAATGTAAAGCAGCTTGTTTTACCACACAATCTCTTGAATCACCAAATGAAAAGACACCACACAGGTATATATATCAAATATATATGTATTTATTAATAAACACTCTCTACTAATCTCTTTATGAGATTAGAGGTCAGGAACATATGTACAAGTCAAATATTATCACAATAAGTTTAGCACAATCGAATATAACAATCTTAGTTTGCTAGACCTAGGACTAGGGCATCTAGAATCGAGGGACCCCCAAGAACCACCCCAGGTAGTTGTAGGAGACCCACAGGGGACGGACGCGGTGACCTGGCACCGGTGCGAGTCCGGTGCGAGTCTATGCGCTCAGACGCGATTGGGATATCAATGTTTAAGGTCCCTTGCGTGTTCGAGGCGAACACACCGATCGGTCCTTGTACGAGTCGAAGGACGCGGTTTCAGATAGAGATGCAAGGGAGATGGACGCGTTGTGTCTAACACAGACGCGAACCTGGTGCGAGTCGGTGCAATGTAGATCTCGGAGTTACAGGCCCTTTGTGTGTTCGAGGCGAACACCGATCGGACTCAGTACGAGTCGAAGGATACAGTTCTAGCTAGTGTTGCAAAGGAGATGGACGCGGTGTGTCTAACACAGACGCGAACCCTGTACGAGTCAATGCAATTATCGCACTTAGAAAGTTAGAGTTTTAGGTCACTTCTAGGGACGCTACAAGCAAGCCACTTACAGGGTAAGTTGTTCTAGGGCCCACACCCACAGGAGCACCGTAGTGCTGAAGTTACCTCACCCAGGGGAGCCGGGTGCATAGGTGTTCTTTGGTGTTGGGTTGCACAGGTTCCCCCTTTTATACTAAAAGGAGGGGAGGGACTAGCTCTATGACCCTACCTATGGGAGGGTCAGGGGAGTGGGTGGCTACACCCACTTCCCTTTGTCCAGTTTCGCGCCAGAGCAGGGACAGGTAGCCCCTGAGCCGGTTTGAACTGGCATATGCACAGAGGAGCCTTCTGCTCCCCCAGTGCAGGACTTCAAAGCACTCTAAGAGTGTACCCACCCAGCCCCAATACACTAAACCCTGTCTGGGAGGTGGTCACACCCCCTTGGGACAGGATATCTATTGTTGCGCATCCACAAACAGCACCAGAGAATGGACTCTGAGAGCTGCAGAGGGGCTCTGCTCAGGCAGAGGCACCCCCTCACATAGAAGCCAAGCACCCTGCCCTCAGGATTGATAGGGCCTGCCTTAGGGGTGACTGATAGGTTTATATGTGTGTGTAGGAGGGATATAGGGGACCTATATCTCAGTGAGGAGTGCTAGCACTTCCTCACCCAGGCTGCAGTAGCAGGCCTGTGGTGTCAGATTTAGTCTGCTTCCCAGGGGTGGCATAATACATGCTGCAGCCCCTGGTAGGCCTGTGAAGTACCTATGCCCTTGGTACCTAAGGTACCATATACTAGGGACTCATAAGGTACCACAGTATCCAATCACTAGTGCACCTAGAGTGCACTCCAAATCGTTTAGAGAGAACAGAGAGGCTGGGGCCCTAATTAGCAGGGACCCAGCCAGACTATAGCCAGAAACCAGGGTAAACATCAGAAAAAAAGTGGGGGCAACATAAGAGGCAGATCCTACTCTCCTACAGGCACCCGTACAGATACTCAGACAACCAATCAATAACTCATATAGACACTCATGTAGCTATTCACAAACCCATGCAGCCACTTACACAGCAATAGACAGACGGATACAGACATTCACCCAGTTTAGTCACTAACCCATGCATTCAGTAAGATACGTTTAATCACTCACTTATAGAGTTAGTCACGCACCTACTAAATCATCCATACAGACACTTATACACCCACTCATTCTTCAATACGCCTTTCCCTATATATATTAAAAATATTTAAACTTTACAGAAACACACAGTCACTGGATGATGTCATCAGTGATGTCATTTGAGATGTCATCAGTGATGTCATCAGTGATGTCACTGACCATGTCATGAGTGATGTAATATGTGACGTCATTAGCAGTGCATTGCGGGGGCGCGAGTTATAGTTAGCTGAACTAACTATAACGGGGGAATTTCACGGGTTTTGTACGAGTGCAATGTCCAACTAACTATAACTGTCCCTAAAACCTATGGTTTTTTCAGTGAATTTATAAGGTTTTTTAAATGCTAATTTCTAACTATAACGTGCCTGAAACCTATGGTTTTTTAAGTGAATTTCAAAGGTTTTTTAAATGCTAATTCCTAACTATAACATGTCTGAAACCTATGGGTTTTTTCAGTGAATTTCAAAGGTTTTGTAAATGACAATTTTTAAATGTATTAATTGTTATATTTATTTTTTTGATACTGATTTACTACATTTTTTTAAACTATTTATTTTTAGATATTTTATTTTTTAAATTACATTGTAATTACATTATACATTACATTACAAAATATACTTTCTCAGAATGAATTACTTTAGTTTAAATACTTTGCAAATAGACAATAGACTTTTAAGTACAGTAGTTACAGTTGTTACAATGGGCAACACAATTTCAAACACAATGCAACATTGAGCTCAATGTGAATTTCTAGTTAAATGCAATTAGTTACTTTATGGATTACTTTTCTAACCACAGGACTGGATCCTAGATTCAGTCCTGGGACATCTCCTGTAAACAGTTGAGTAAAAGCGTTTTGGTTACAGTAGTGATTTTTAAGGAATATTATTGTATTTTAAAAGTTGACACTTAGAACCTTTTTCACATAGAATCACCAATGTTATCCTATGGGAGGAAATTCACTTACCAGGTAAGTAGTGTTATCGTTACTTTTTCTTACTCAGTGGTGGATCCTGGATCCAGCACTGGTGCATCTCCTGTAAACAGTTGAAAGAATGCGTTTAAGTCATACAGGCGATTTTTAAGGAATATTTGTAGTTTGTGAAAATCGACACTGAAACTTTTCTGCTGAAAACCAGACAATGGATTCCTATGGAAGGATATACAAGTTTCCTAGTGAAACCAGTCAATGTTAGCCTATGGAAGGAAATTCAAGTTACTGGTAAGTACGGTCAGAATTACTTTTCAGGATCTGTACTGGGCTCAAATATGCAGCACTGAGGTCTCTCCTGATAACAGGTGAGTAAATCGGAATTCGTAGTTCTGCTGATTTTAGAGGAATATTTGTATGTTTCAAAAATCGACACAGAAACTTTTTCAGCAAAAAGCAGGCAATGATATCCTATGGGAGGAAATTCAAGTTACTGGTAAGTACGGTTAAAATTACTTTTCAGGATCAGTACTGGGCTCAAAGATGCAGCACTGGGTTCTCTCCTGATAACAGGTGAGTAAATCGGAATTCGTAGTTCGGCTGATTTTAGAGGAATATTATAAAGTTTCAAAACTCCACACTTAGAAGAATTTCCTAGTGAAACCAGTCAATGTTAGCCTATGGAAGGAAATTCAAGTTCGGCTAATTTTAGAGGAATATTTGCACAATGGTGAAGGAAGGGGGTGGGGCCTGAGGTGACATGTCTGCAAACACGCTCTGTGGCGCGTTTTAATTTGGAGAATGAATTCCTCCTCAATCCCGAGGGTCCCTAGGGGCCAACTAGCCCACCAGGTACCTCCAGTATGCGCCAGAGAGCTGCGTTGCAGAGAGGTGTTCAGAGGCCATGCCCCTTTTTACAACACTCTGCAACGCAGCTCCGTGGCGCTTACTGGAGGTACCTGGTGGGCTAGTTGGCCCCCAGGGACCCTCAGGATTGAAGGGGATTTAAATCCCCATCTTAAAACGCGCCACGGGGCCTGTTTGCACACAAGTCACCTGAAGCCCCGCCCCCTCCCTTCACCACTGTGCAAACGCACACCGTGGTGCGTTTTAAGTTGGGGGATTAAGTCCCCTTGAATCCTGAGGGTCCCTGGGGACCAACTAGCCCACCAAGTAACTCCAGTAAGCGCCACAGAGCTGCGTTGCAGAGAGGTGTAAAAAGGGGCGTGGCCTGGACACCTCTCTGCAACCCAGCCCTGTGGCGCTTACTGGAGGTACCTGGTGGGCTAGTTTGCCCCCAAGGACCCCCAGTATTGAATGGGAATTATTTCCCCAATTTAAAACGCGCCACAGCACGCGTTTGCAGAGTGGTTAAGGGAGGGGGCGGGGCCTGACGCTCGATCGCGTCTTTTTCTTTCTTTTTGTTTTTTTGAAGGGGGGCTGTGTGGCCCCCCTTCTTTTTTACTTTTTGGGGCCCCGGGGACCCCATCCACCAGGGCCTGATGCCTTTTCCCTTTTTAAAAAAATAAATAAATACTGTAGGGGAAGGGGGCCGCGTGGCCCCCCTCCCGTGGCCTATTCCGGCCCCGGGGACCCCATTCCCGGGGCATGGCCACTTTAAAAAAATAATTTTGGAGGAGGGGGCTGCGTGGCCCCCTTCCTAAGGCCTCTATTGGCCCCGGGGACCCCATCCCCCGGGCCGGCCTTTTTTTAAAATTATTTTTGCGGAGGGGGCCGCGTGGCCCCCTCCCGGGCCACTACTTGCCCCGGGGACCCCATCCCCCGGGGCTGGCCCTATCTTTTGGGGTCCGTGGGGGACCCCAACTCCCCCACTGACCCTGCCGGCTCCCCGCGTCCTGCGGGAGCCAGTATTGCTTTTCCACATGGGGAGCTGCTAACATGCAGCTCCCCATGTGGAAAAGCAATGTGCTTTGGATATTGGAAGAGAGAGCAGGTTTCCTGCTCTCTCTTCCAATATCCAAAGCAGTTTACTATGACAGGACGGGAGCCGCGAGGCTCCCGTCCTGTCATAGCAAACTACAGTGTCCCGGGGGTAGGCACCCTGGGACACTGCAGGAGCCGGCCCTGGGGGGTGGTGGTCGCCAGGGCCATCAAGGGCTCCAGGAGGGGGGCCGCGTGGCCCCCCTCCCAACTTATTCAAAGCCCCGGGGAGGTGGTGGTCCCCGGGGTGGACCCCCATATTTAAATCTTTAGTGCCCCGGGGAGGTGGCAGTCCCTGGGGCGTGTGGGGGGGCTGGAGCCCCCCCACACAGGTAATTTTTATTTAAAAAAGAAGCCCCGGGGGGTGGCGGTCCCCGGGGCTGCAGGAGAGCCGAGAGCCCTCCCGCACCATTTGTTTTTAAAGCCCCAGGGGGTGGTGGTCCCCGGGGCTAGGGGGGGCCTTAGAGGCCCCCCACATATTATAAATAAACCCCGCATGCCCCCGGGACTTGGCCCACCCGGGGGCCAATTAACTACGCGGCCATAGATATATATGTGATTTTCCTTTTGATTTTCTCAGGAACTACTGAACGGATTTACACCATTTAACAAAAAGGGTTCTTTCTGAACCAAGAACTACCTCTTTGCCAAATTTGGTGTAATTCCGTTCAGCAGTTCGGGCTGTAGCCGTGGCTAAAGTTTCCTATGGGAAAATGAATGGGGAAAACACGTTTTGGGACCCCCTTTATCTCAGCCCCCGCTTGACGAATCAAACCGAGACTTTCAGGATAGGAGCCGACCGGAGCGGGCCATAAAGTTTGAAAATTTCGCAAAGATTCGTCAACCGACGCAAGAGTTATTTCAAATAGAATGTTGCGGATTTCCTATGGAAAATAGGTCCTAACTATAACTATCTACTGGCGACCGCCAGTAGATAATATATATATATATATATATATATATATATATATATATATATATATATATATATATATATATATATGTATATATAGATATATATATATATATATGTCCAAAACAAAGTCTCGCTTCAATCCTTGCCTCACACGACGGCGGGCCGTGGCGGGTTAGCGGGACCCCAAACATCCATATTTCATTATTGTATCCAAACAATGATCCACGGCACCCAATTGCTTCAAGCAGATTTTAATTCAGCAAATGCTCCACTCAACGCGTTTCGGGAGCCAACGTCCCTTGTTCACGACGTTGGTTCCCGAAACGCGTTGAGTGGAGCATTTGCTGAATTAAAATCTGCTTGAAGCAATTGGGTGCCGTGGATCATTGTTTGGATACAATAATGAAATATGGATATATATATATATATATATATATATATCCATTTCAAATCTCTCAACACACGAGAAAGAGTGGGCACTCTAGGCGAGGTAGGAATACATGTATTTATTATTTACAATGTTTCAGTTCCCTGACGCGTTTCGGCTGATCCCAGCCTTTTTTCAAATATATATATTACCTACTGGTGGTCGCCAGTAGGTAGTCATAGTTAAGACCTTGTTTCTATTCAAAAAGCGTTTTTTGTTTTGCCAATATATTTGGGGCCATTTGACGAAATTTTCAAAACTAAAGGCCCACTCACTTTAGCTGCTATCTTGAAAATTTCAGGGTGATTCTGTCAAGCTGGGGCCCAGAAAAAAAAGAGGTCCCAAAACGCTTTTTTTCCATGTTAATTTCCATAGGAAACTGTTGACGCAGCTACAGCCCGAACTGCTGAACGGAATTACACCAAATTTGGCAGAAAGGTAGCTCTTGGTCCAGAGTGTGCTCTTTTTGTTAAATGGTGTAAATCCGTTCAGAGGTTCCTGAGAAATGTAAACATTTCTCAGATATACATCTGTGGCCGCGGAGTATCAGCGAACCCTCCCGATCTCGAGGCTGCGATCTGATTGGTTGCCAACACTTTAAACCAGGAAGTGTTTGCAGCCATCTTGTGACTCGGTTGAACCAAGTCACAAGTAAAAATGGTCAAAAAATGTGAAAAATCAAGAAAAGGGGTCAGGGTATAAACACCCTAACCCCGTAGGCCTGCTCAGTGGTCCCACAGTGACCCCCAGGGCCCAAAAAAACATTATTCTTTTAAATTTTTAGCAGGATTTGCATTGGATCCGCGAATCTGGCTGAAATTGTTTTTTTTTTTTTAAACGAATTGCAGGCTCCCGCGCTTTGTTTCCTTTACGCCCCCGGGTGGGCCAGGTCCTGGGGGCAATTAAAAAAATGAGATGCGTGGGCCTGCGCATGCCCTAGGGACTGTCACTTACCTGGGGCTTATAGATTGAATGGGGAGGGGCTTCAAGGCCCCCCTGCAGCCCCCGGGACCGCCACCTCCCCGGGTTTTATTTCTAAAAAAAATACGTGGGGGGGCTCTTGCCACCCCTCAGCCCCGGGAACCGCCACCTCCCCGGGGCTAAATTCAAAAATAAAGTGTGGGGGTCTCGAGCACCCCCACACAGCCATGGGGACCACCACCTCCCTGGTGCTTAAATATTGTTGGAGCGGGGCCGCGCGATCCCCCTCGTGGAGCCATAAATGGCCCTGGGGACTGCCACCCCCCAGGGCTGGCTCCAGCAATGTCCTGGGGTGCCCACACACAAGACATTGCAGTTTGCTATGACATGGAGGGAACACTGCATGTTTGCAGCTTCCTCTGCCCAAAAGCAATGCTGGCTCCTGCATGAGGCAGCGTGCCAGCAGGGACTGCAGGGGTCTTGAGTCTCCTCCCTTGACCCCCAATGAAGTGGCCATGCCCCAGGGCAATATCGGCTCAGGTAGGGGGGCCACGCAGGCCCTCCTACCCATTCTTAATTAAAAAAAAAGCATAAGGCCTGGCCCCGGGGGATGGGGTCCCTGGGGCTGAAATTGGCCTCAGGAGGGGGCCGCGTGGCCCCCCTCTAAAAATTAAAAAATAAAGGACAAGCCCCGGGGGATGGGGTCTGCGGGAACAAAACTGGCCCAGGAAAGGGGGGCCACGCAACCCCCCTTTCTTAAAAAAAAAAAGAAAGAAAGAAAGAGAGAAAATGGCCAGGCCCCGGGGCAGAAATCGGCCTGGGGAGTTGGGGCTGCAGGCCCCCTCCCGTTTTATAACAATTAAAAAATAAAAAATGGGTCAAGCCCCGGAGGATGGGGTCCCCGGGGCCCAAAAGGGTGAAGGAAAGGAGGGGCCACACAGCCCCCCTTCCTAAAATGAAAACCAAAAAACGGAAGCCAGCAACTCGCCGGAGGCCCCGCCCCCTTTCTCCACTACTCTGCAAAGGCGCCTTCTGGCGCGCTCTTGGTTGGGGGATGAAGTCCCCTTCGCTGCTGAGGGTCACTGACCATATCATGAGTGATGTAATATGTGAGGTCATAAGCAGCGCATTGCGGAGGCGCAAGTCATAGTTAGCTCAGCTAACTATAACAGCCGAATTTCTCTGGTTTTGTATGAGTGAAATATCACCCTAACTATAACGTCACTGTAACCTTTGTTTTTTTCCGTGAATATATATATATTTACAAATTAAGTACTGATAGCATATGCAGCACATACATTAATCCGATCATGAGGAAATATAAGTTGCCTGCTGCATGAGAGCTGCTTACAGGCGCTGGATGCTCACAGCACGTCTCCTTAAAAAGATTAGTTTATTCTGCAGTGCTGCCCTTCAGGGTTGGGGCTGCTCAGCCCACATACAAGCATCTATATGCAGGTATTAAAACACCCAGCAGCCTGACACAATGACTCTGCTATGTACCTCCTCTGCAGCCAGCCCCTGCATCCGAGCTTTACTCACAGCTCACCTTCTGTACAAGGCACAGCAGGCCATGGAGTTCACAGGTGCATTTGGTATTCCCAAGACGCATGCAGCAGGTCACCGGGTGCCTGTGATGGAAGCAAAGTTCCACAGTGAGTGTTTTTGATCCCTGTGCAAGAGGTTTTTCCCTGCCTCCCTGGTAAGAGTGTCTTTTAGAAAGGAAGGTTGACTCAGCTAAAAAGTTTCAGGATGTAGGCACAGAAAAATTGTATTAAAAAGGTCAAATATTTACAATATGTACATTTGAAGTGCTTTAAGAACTCTTCCTGCATGGATTATTTAAAGGAAGTAGCATGTTACCAGGCCTTTAAAAATATGTTCCTATTTTGCACATTTTTTTTCAAGTATGGCACTGCTAACATTAAAAAAAATCTTGGTGCTGCTGAACTATAGCAAAGGCATGGAAGTGGCACTTGAGTCTGGAGGAGGGGCAGAAAATTCAGTGTGATAATTGACCTTCAGTACTTGCAAGGCTGAAACATCGGATGAGGACTGCTCCAGGTTTCCGTAAAGTGCTGAAGATGAACTCCAACCAGCACGTCAAGGGCCACTGAGGACAAGTCAAGGACTTCGGAGACTTAAAACAAAATTTAGCCCAGTCGCGGCTGGCATGTCTCGCAGGTGGGGGGGGTCGCGCGGGAAGGTGGGAGGTGCGTGGCAGGGAGTCACGCTGGGGTGTGTGCAAATTTAATTAATAATAAAAAAATATTTAAACCTACCTTTTTGCCGGCCGGGTCTCACGTCTTCAGGAAGCAGGCAGCCTCCCTCCTCTCCCCTAAGCCAATCACAACGCTCCAGTGGAGCGTTGTGATTGGTCGAGGCGCCACCCAGGAAGGGGCTTACAGGGAGGCCATGTTCTCCATGTGGCTGCATTGCAGCCTGCATGGAGAACTATAGAGTGAGCATGACTTGTTTGGGCAGCCCCAGAGGACCGACCAAACAGTCAGCACCCTCAGCAGTGGGCAAACCACTCCTATCCTGCCCTAGAGCAGACCCGCCCGCCCCCAACCAAACCCTTCTGCTTTCTCGCAGTGTGAGAAGCAGAAACATAAAATGGTAGTTATTACCATTTTATGTTTCTGCTTCTCACACTGCGAGAAAACAGTGGGGCGACGCTCCTCCGCCCTAGTGGAGGAGCTGCCCCTGATTTAGCCTCCAGTTCTACAACAAAAAGCCAAGTCCCAACAAACAGCAGCGGCAAAGCTGTAGACTTCTGGAAAATGTCTGCATGCCATTCCTTCAAAAGCAAGTTACAGCATCAATCCCCAGCCAAGGTAGTACACGAAACTAGATCAAAGCAAATGTTGAACAGAAACTCCAGCTGATGATCCATGGATACAAACAGAGCATAACATTCCAAGCCCTTCTCCTGCATAAGAAAGCATAAGCGCTATAGATCCTGCCCTGTAATACCAGATGAGACCCACAGTGCGCCTTCTTCATAGAGGAATCTACTTTTTTTAACCTAAAGGGTCCTTCAGGATGCCATGGAAGAACACCACACCAAGGTGGCCACCAGTAATGGTACATACAGTAAAAATGAGGGGGGGAATCTCCATGTCTTTGATGGGGTCCAGACACGCCCTAAATGTAGACAGGTTGATGTGTTCAGGGCCCTGCTGCTGCCTCAAAACAACATCATGGTGTAGCTGGTGCAGCACCACATCAGAGGAGCAGACTTATGCTTCTGTAGCAGGTAACACCATGTTTTCACGGTTACTGGGTATGACACCTAGGATCAGCTACTTACCAATATATTTGTTCTTTTGATCAGCATCCTCAGTTGTAGGAACCCAAACCAGAACACTGCTCAGGTTAAATGCATGTGGACTGTCAGGCCCTAGACACATGGAGGCTGCCACAGCTTCAGCTACTATACGGCAGAGCCTTGAATCAAGGTCCTACTCAACCAGCCTGGGGCACCAGCTGTTAGACTCTCTGGGGAAGAGGTGACCGAGACTTGCTGGCAGAGGAGAGAGAATCGTCTACACACTTGGCCAATTATGGTGAGCTTTTTGCCGATTACCAATCCGAGGGTCTGTGCGTGGGTTGCGGGGAAGGGGGTGGGTCTGAGTTTGGCAGGCCAAGAGGTGAAGTCTCAGATTGAGGTGTCTTTGCTGAAGATTACTACTTCCGTCTTGTCTGTTTTGAGCTGGAGGCAGTTGGTTTTCATTCATATGGCGACGTCAGTCATGCATGTGGAGAAATTGGTCCAGGTGATTGTCGTCGAATTGGAGAGGGAGAGCGTGATCTGGGTGTCATCAGCGAAAGATATCATGTTGATTCTGTGGGCGTGGATGATTGTGGAGAGTGAATCATGTAGGCGTTGAAATTAGTGGGGATGAGTGAGGATCCTTGTGGAACTCCGCAGATGAGGTAGACAGCGTACGAGGTGAAGGGAATCAAGCTGACTGAATAGGTGCGACCTGTCAGGAAGCTGCTGGTGTTAGAAGCCTGGCAAGGGTAAATAACAACAATAATTTCCTCCCAATATATGAAGCATTTTAAGCAAAACAGTGAATATGTCCACTGAGCCAGCTCGGGTGGCATAATGGAAAAATGCCTTCTCTCCTAAAGTCAGCTTTTACCTCATAATCAAAGTTTTGACTCGTAAAAGGTCAACTGAGACTTTCATCCTCCATTGCAGATGAGTATTATATTGAGTAGGGTAGCAAGAAACGCCTGCTATGCAGTGGCGGAGATGCTCTGTGTGGTGAACGTGCGCTTTGCAAACACAATTTATGTTACAACAACAGAACCTTTGATGTTAGAACGAAAGGACACGACTCGAATAATATTTTGGCTGATGCACATTCAAAGATGACATCTCAGGCAAGTCCAGTCGCAGTGAGATACTCGCTTTCTCGGGCTCGTCTTCAGACCTCTTTCTAACATGAACATCTATTGCCCGGAAGTGCCCGCCCCCTCGAGTCACCGCTGCTAATCATCACATGCTGCTGGCGCCGAGCTCCATGTAGGCAGAAAGGAGTCAGCAAGCCATCATAAGAAAATACCAATTTAATTGAGGTGCAATTAGCAGCGGAGCTTGAGACGTTTCAATCCTATTACATTTTCTCAATTATTGCTAACTATGGAATGGTCATTAAAAGCAGAGTTCCTGCTATTTAGAGAGTGGCTCAACAAGCGTGCGTCGTCCCAGCCTCCATTCTGGGACTGGGAAGCGAATCTTGGCTGCTAATAGTCATTTAATGAGTACAAGAAGCTCGCTGTCTGAGCCGGATAAGTGAATATTTCATGACATTCAGGACAGATCCTCTTGAATATCTGAAGAGGTAAAACAAGTGGCTTTGTCTTGCCCTGACATGACCATCAGACATGGGAAGAAAGCCTGCCCTTAACATTTCATCCTTCAAAAAAGCCACCTCTTGTCCATTTCCGTCTCATACAATCTGTTCTGTGTGATTGGCACTGAGCTCTTTCTGTGGGGGACATACTTCCAGAGACGTTTTAAGGCATGGGTAAAGTGGGCTCCGGCGCAGGGTGCCAGCCTTTTAAGGGGGGGCGGGGGGGGCTGATAGACTCAGCTCTGTTCTCCACACAGTCCTGCCCTGATGACCTTGAATAATTCTTAAAGACAGATTGTTTTAAATGCCACTTTCTTTTAGTTTATTTTTAATACAGGCAATGAGTGGGTGTCTTTACAGACATTATGCAGAGAAAAGTTGTGTTTGTTTTTCAACATCATGCAACACCCATAAAAATGTTTCCTTTTAGATTGAAACAGAACCTCACATTTGAGAAATGGCAGTGACTCACAGAGATTATTTGCAATAATATTAGTGAGCTGCAGCTATATTACAATGTTGATAAAACACATCACTATCCCTGTATATTAGATGGAAACACATTTAGAATTTGACTAGTGTGCCGTGCAGTGTTAGTGACCTAATCAAAGACAACATGAAAAAGCTGAAATTGTATCATAAATTCAAAGCTGTTCCAAACAGGGGTCAACAAATACGTTTGGCCCAGGGCCCCCAAAATCCTTAAGATGTCCCTGTATACTTCTGATTTGAAATGTTTGGTTATGTGGGGGGTGGGGGGGCATGAACATTCGAGGAGGGAACTAACAGAATGTTCTCCTGCCAAACGACTGTCCAACCCAGGTCCAGTGATGTCAACTCAATTCATGAAAACAGCAGAGGTCACAGGAGGGCCCTCACAGATCAAAGTGTTGACCCCTTGTCCCTCTCTCAGCCACTCAACAGTAGCCATTTTTGCTTCTGGGTTGCTATTGGCTAAAGAAAGTAACAGGGCGGCTAGAGCCTTGGTTCCTGTTCTTGTTTCTGGCTTCATGGACTTGAAACAAGGGTTAGCAAAGGCAGTGCCAGGGACACCAGGGAGCAAGTCAGGGTTACATATACTGCCCCTGGTTACTCCTAATTGAGGTCAGTGACTAGATCCACTATAGGTTTTTATGATAACCGAGACTATTGAAATTAATTCTATTCAGATGTGCTGCACATAAATCTAATTCATGAGCATATCCTGAAAACCTGGCTTGCCTCTCATTCCCTAACAGCTATGGGGGGGGGCACATCAATTGCTGCCGGTTGGTCCCACATCATAAGGGTCACTGTTACCCAGTCCTCGTTTTCAGCAGTTGACAACCCTAAACACTCGGGGACTTTCAGTTTCACTTCCCCTGTTGTAAGAATGGGCCTACAAGTCGCAGCATGCTGTGGGACATATTAGCAAGAAAGTGGCGGAGAGAGGCGTTAGTCTTCTTGGCTTAACGCCTCTCTCCGCCACTTCGGAAACGCGAGGCTGCACCATATTATCAAGGATATGGTGCAGCCTTGCGTTTCCCCCTGCGATGGCGCTAAGTTTTACAACTATGGGCCAACGCAGGCACCCTTGCACCAGAGTGCAAGGGTGTCTGCGAGCAGGGAGGTTTGTTTATGTACAGGAAGGTGCAAACCCGAATAAAAAGGGGAAGCGAATGCCTAAGTACATAAATGTCTGGTTTATACTATTTCTTATTCGTCATTCCGAGGTGATGTCGGTGACGAATCCCAATTGTTCTGTTAAAAAAAACAATAAATATAACTTAAAAAATGATTGTAAAAAAAAGAATTAGGTGAAAGTCACACTTATGTCATCAGATCAGTTGACTGACATGCATATGACCATTCCGCCTTCCTGAAGATGCTACCCCAACCATGCCACTCTGCATTTTTCTCAATCCATCATGCCAAGGCATTCACACATAGGGGCCCGGATTCACAGAAGGCAGTGCAAGGCAATGCAGGGCTTAAATGATATTTACTATGCCACCTTGCATGGCTTAGTACGAATCACTGACAGAATATCGAAGGTCAGAATATCGACCTACAAAAATATTGCAGCAAGAATATCGAAGTCAAGAATATCGACATCCGATCTACAGTATGGTAAGTACAAAAATATCGAGAAAAAAAATATCGTTGTCAAAAATATCGTTGTTAAAAATATCGGGGTTTTTTTAGTTAAAAAAAGTAATGTAAAATAAAGTAAATAATACATATAATTAAAATAAACAGTTAAAAATATTTTAAAATGTTTAAAAATTATAAATTAAATATATATAATTTATAAATACATTTAATATATACATATAATATATAATATATACACTTACTTATTAATATGTTTTAATAATTATTTTAATAACATAAATTAAGAAAATCTTATAAATTATAAATACATCTATACACATAAAGCAATAACATAAATAAAAATTAAATAAATATATGTAACAAATTAAAAAAATTAAAATTATTTTTAAAATTAATTATATACTACATTAGCTAAAATAATACAAAAATATTAAATAGTGGAGGGAATAAAATTACTATTCCAACTCCAAACAGTGCAACAGTAGGGTAAATGTTGGATAGCGTAGGTGTAAAAATTACGATTCCCACTCCAGTGAGTGCAACAGTAGGGAAAGTGTGGGATAGCGCAGGGGTAAAATTTACTATTCCCACTCCAAAGAGTGCAACAGTAGGGAAAGTGTTGGATAGCGTAGGGGTAAAAATTACTATTCCCACTCCAAAGAGTGCAACAGTAGGGAAAGTGTTGGATAGCGTAGGGGTAAAATTTACTATTCTCACTCCAGAGAGTGCAACAGTAGGGAAAGTGTTGGATAGCGTAGGGGTAAAAATTACTATTCCCACTCCAGTGAGTGCAACAGTAGGCAAAGTATTGGATAGCGGAGGGGTACAAATTACTATTCCCACTCCAGTGAGTGCGACAGTAGGGAAAGTGTTGGATAGCGAAGGGGTAAAAATTTCTATTCCCACTCCAGTGAGTGCAACAGTAGGGAAAGTGTTGGATAGCATAGGGGTTAAAATTAACATACTTATAATTAAATTAATTTTTATAAATAAATAATGATTTAATTATTAAATAACAACAAATTAATTACCAATACCAATAAACAATTAATAAAAAATAATTAGCAATTAATAATTAATTAACAATAAATTAATGATAAATACCAATACATAATAATTATTAAAAATAAATTACCAAATAAAAATTAATTAACAGTAAATTATTTTCCAATACCCAAAAATAATTATTATTAAAAAGTAATTACCAATTAATAAACAAAAAACGAATGATAAATACCAATAAATAATAATTAATAAAGATTAATGCCCAATTAATAATGATTAAACAATACATTAATTTACAATACCAAAAAATAATATTTATTTAAGATTAATTACCAAATAATAATTTATTAACAATAATTTAATTATCAATACCCAAAAATAAAATTAATAATTACTTAATCAGAATTAAATTACTTCCCACCCTATTTCCCTATAAACTCACAACCCTGCTCCAATAATAAATTAATACACTTAATATAATTATCAATTAATCAATTAATAAAAATTAATTACCAATTAATAAAAATTAATTACCAATTAATAATTAATTAACAATAAATTAATTAACAATACCAATAAATAAAAATAAATAATTACTTATTTACAATTAAAATACTTCCCACCCTATTCCCCTATAAACCCACAACCCGCTACAGAACTAAAACGCAAAATTTAATTAAAATTAATTAATAATTCCTAAAAATTATTAATGAATTTACTATAATCAAATTACTTCCCACCCTATTCCCCTATAAACCCACAACCCGCTACAGTACTAAAACGCATAATTTACTTAAAAAAAGATTACTAACTTATAAAAATGTTATACATATATTTAAAAACCAGTACAATACTTTTAACAAAAAATATATAACACATACATATAAAATACATAATAAAGTTCATAACACTAATATTAATATCGATATTAGTAACATCAATTTTTTGCTATCGATATTACTAACTTCGATATTAACAAAAACTATATTACTTACCTTCAGGTCGATATTCTGGTCGTCGATATTCTTGATTTAGATATTCTGTCCCTATGATATTTGGAACTCGATATTACTGTAGGTCGATATTCTAAACTCGATATTTAAACCGTGCACCGCTTAGTACATCCAGAGTAACGCAAGGCAGCGCAAATCGCTGCCTTGCATTACTCTGCATTGGGAAGGTGTATCATGGGTGAGCGGGGGGGGGTAACAAGGAGAAATATGTGTATTTCTCCTCATTATTTTCATTATTTCCTCAATCTGTGTGCTGCACAATGCAGCACACATAGAAACAGGAAAATGCCTCTGAGGATTGTTTTTGTGCAGGAAGTTGTCCCTCCCTGCACAAAAACAATTCTGCCTGTAACGCAGGCACCCTTGCACCATGGCGCAAGGGTGCCTGGGTTGGTGCCAGCGTAGAGAGAGAACAGGAATGCTCCATATCTCAGTAAATATGCTTGATCCACTTGACGCAGTGCAGCAAGTTGTCTTGCTTCGTTACATCAAATTATAGTAAATCTGGCCCAGGGTTTTCTTCTCAGCCACCTGTGCCAGTCCTGCAGTTGCTCATGTCAAGCCTTGGAGCAGCATTAGGTTCTATGGTAAAGACTCCCCTTTCTGCCAAGTCTATGGCTTCTTCAGTACTCTGCACTCATTGTTAGCCTGCACATGTCTTTTCTTTCAAAATCTCTGGGAGGAAACTAGGCTTTTCTAGTTATCTGTAAATTGGCCCTTGATATTTCTACTTCCACTGAATAAAGTATTCGCCAGCTCACGAGGAAACTAGTGTTTCACAAACCTGTTTCAGGTCCTCGAGGCGTGAGCTGCAATAGTCACAGTTCCGACTCCTGTGGGGACAGGCAGTGGCAGAGTGAGTATACAAGCCTGCCCAAGGAACCAGGCATCCATAGAGGGAGGGAACAGTGAGTAGTGCCTGCAGGTTATAAGTGCAAAGTCTACCAGGTGCAGCAATCGATTGAAGAAATGATGTGCTTCATTAAAGTCTGGACACATAAGCTATGCACAATCATGAGTTGCCTGAAGAAATGATGTAGTGCATGAAGCTTGGGCACATTAGGCATGCACAGTTGTCAGCTGCTTGAGGAGGTTGTGCAGTGATGCATGGATCAGGTGCACAGGCCACCCATAACCACTGGGCAGAATGTGGGAATGGAGGGTTCAGGCACAAAGACTTCTCGTCATGGGCACAGCTTCCAAGGGTCATCAGGCACCGAAGCAGGATGTGACAACGCAGGGTTCAGGCACACAAGCCCTTCACCATCACTCAGCACCGAAGCAGGATGTGGCAGTGCAGGGTTCAGGCACACTAGCCCTTCACTATGACTGAGCACCGAAGCAGGATGTGGCAATGGAGTGTTCAGGCACACTAGACCTTCACCATCACCAAGCACAGAAGCAGGATGCGGCAATGCAGGGTTCAGGCACACTAGCCCTTCACTATGACTGAGCACCGAAGCAGGATGTGGCAATGGAGTGTTCAGGCACACTAGACCTTCACCATCACCGAGCACAGAAGCAGAATGCGGCAATGCAGGGTTCGGGCACATCAGCCCATCTCTATCACTGAGCACCGAAGCAGGATGCGACAATGGAGTGTTCAAGCACACTAGCCCTTCACCATCACTGAGTACTGAAGCAGGATGCGACAATGGAGTGTTCAAGCACACTAGCCCTTCAGAATCATCCAGCACAGAAGCAGGATGCAGAAATTAATAGCTCAGGCACACTAGCTCTTCAACATCACTGAGCACAGAAGCAGGATGTTGCAATGCAGGATTCAGGCACACTAGACCTTTGTAATCACTGAGCACAGAAGCAGGATGTGGAAATTCAGAGTTCAGGCACACAAGCCCTTCACCATCACAGAGCACTGAAGCAGGGTGCGAAAATTCAGGGTTCAGGCACACAAGCCCTTCACCATCACCAAGCACAGAAGCAGGATGCGGAAATTCATGGTTCACGTACACAAGCCCTTCACCAGCACTGAAGCAAGATGCGGCAAGGCAGGGTTCAGGCACACTAGCCCTTCACCATCACTGAGAACCAAATCAGGATGCGGCGGCAATACAGGTTCAGGCACACTAGCCCTTTACCATCACTGAGCACAGAAGATGGATGGAACAATACAGGGTTCAGGCACACTAGCCCTTCAACATCACAGAGCACAGAAGCAGGATGCAGAAATACAGGGTTCAGGCACACAAGCCCTTCATCATCACTGATCTCTGAAGCAGGATGCAGCAATGCAGGGTTCAGTCACACTAGCTCTTCACCATCACTGAGCACCGAAGCAGGATGCGGCAATGCAGGGTTCAGGCATACTAGCCCTTCACCATCACCACGCACTAAAGCAGGATGCGAAATGGAATGTTGAGGCACATGAGCCCTTCCCCATCACTGAGCACTGAAGCAGGATGTGGCAATGGAGTGTTCAGGCACACTAGCTCTTCACCATCACTGAGCACCGAAGCAGGATGAGGCAATGCAGGGTTCAGGCACACTAGCCCTTCACCATGACCAAGCACTGAAGTAGAATGCAACAATAGAATGTTGAGGCACATTATCCCTTCACCATCACTGAGCACCGAAGCAGGATGTGGCAATGGAGTTTTCAGGCACACTAGCTCTTCACCATCACCGAGCACAGAAGCAGGATGCGACAATGGAGTGTTCAGGCACACAAGCCCTTCACCATCACTGAGCACAGAAGCAGGATGCGGAAATTCATTGTTCAGGCACACTGGCCCTTCACCATCATTGAGCACCGAAGCAGGATGCCGCACTGCAGGGTTCAGACATATTAGTCCTTCCCCATCACTGAGCACCGAAGCAGGATGCGGCAATGCAGGGTTCAGGCACACTAGCCCTTCACCATCATTGAGCTCTGAAGCAGAATGCGACAATGGAATGTTGAAGCACATGACCCCTTCACCATCACTGAGCATCGAAGCAGGACGCAGCAATGCAGGGTTCCGGCACACTAGCCCTTCACTATCACCGAGCACTAAAGCAGGATGCAGCAATGCCAGGTTCAGGACACCAGCCCTTCACCATCACTGAGCACTGAGCACTGAAGCAGAATGTAGCAAAGCAATGTTCAGGCACACTAGCCCTTCACCATCACTGAGCACCAAAGCAGGATGCAGCAATACAGAGTTCAGGCACACTAGCCCTTCACCATCACTGAGCACTGAAGCAGGATGTGACAATGGAGTGTTCAGGCACATCAGCCCTTCACCATCACTGAGCACTGAAGCAGGATGCAGCAATGCAAGGTTCAGGCACACAAGCCCTTCACCATCACTGGTGCAGGATGCAGAAATTCAGGGTTCAGACACAACAGCCCTGAAGCAGGATGCGACAATGGAGCGTTCAGGCACACTAGCCCTTCACCATCACTGAGCACCAAAACAGGATGTGGCAATGTAGAGTTCAGGCACACTTTCCCTTCACCATCACCGAGCAACAAAGCAGGATGCGACAATGGAATGTTCAGGCAGACCAGCCGTTCACCATCACTGAGCACTGAAGCAGGATGCAGCAATGCAGGGTTCGGGCACACGAGCCCTTCACCTTCACTGAGCACCGAAGCAGGATGCGACAATAGAGTTAAGCCTGGGCAAAGCACTACGCTACGCTCGCGTAGTTTGCGAAGTTTGCGCTACTTCGCACTATGCGAATTGCACGTAGCACTGTGCAAACATGCGTAGCGCAGCGTAGCGTAGTGCAGCGGTCATTTTTTGCTTGCTCGCGGTCCTCAACATCAAGTTGGCGACCGCGAGCAAGCAAAATTACATCCCGGCGAGACTTTTTCCTCGTTCGCGATCAGCAACATCAAGTTGCCGATCGCGAGCGTGGAAAATAAACCTTCCGGCGAGATTCTCAACGCGGGGAGGTCAGGTTTCTCATTGAGAGTGGTCGCGTATGCTCGCGACCGCTCGCGATGAGAAACTACCAGTCCGCGTTGAGAAAGCTGCCACTCGAGTAAAAATCTACTCGAGCGGCAGTAAAAGACAGCTCGCACTGTGCAAGATGCCGTTTTCAATGATTGCACAGTGCGGACAAGCATCCGGCACTGTGCAATCATCGCGAACAGCACACTACGCAGTTCGCGTAGCGCTACTTCGCGAACTACGCCCAGGAATAGAGTGTTCATATGCAAAAGAAACAATTGATGGACGGAATGCTGAACAATGCAAACATTCACCCCCAGTCACAAGGATCTGGGTTTAATCCATCATTCTTTTGCTCACCACACCACCCCAGTTTGTACCCAGCCATATGCAAATCAGTCTTGACCCTGTTCCTTGTCGGAACAGTCCAGCCCGAACTGTCTAGCCAGGTCCTCCCTGGACTGGAAACAAGCATCCTGGGTCCGGTTTCAGGGCATCACCCTTCATCAGCCAGGCTAGCTTGAATCCAGCGGTGTAGTGAGCACGGGACCCACGTCTGGGCATACCCTTCCCACTTAGGGCGACATATGCAAAAGAAACAATTGATGGACCGAATGCTGGACAATGCAAACATTCACCACCAGTCACAAGGATCTGGGTTTAATCCATCATTCTTTTGCTCACCACAACACCCCAGTTTGGACCCAGCCATATGCAAATCAGTCTTGACCCTGCTCCTTGTGGGAACAGTCCAGCCCGAACTGCCAAGCCAGGTCCTCCCTGGAACGGAAACAAGCATCCTGGGACCGGTTTCAGGGTGTCACCCTTCATCAGCCAGGCTAGCTTGAATCCAGTGGTGTAGTGAGCATGGAATGTTGAGGCACATGAGCCCTTTACCATCACTGAGCACCGAAGCAGGATGTGGCAATGGAGTGTTCAGGCACACTAGCTCTTCACCATCACCGAGCACAGAAGCAGGATGCGACAATGGAGTGTTCAGCCACACAAGCCCTTCACCATCACTGAGCACAGAAGCAGGATGCGGAAATTCATTGTTCAGGCACACTGGCCCTTCACCATCATTGAGCACTGAAGCAGGATGCGGCAATGCAAGGTTCAGGCACATTAGCCCTTCACCATCACTGAGCACTGAAGCAGGATGCCGCACTGCAGGGTTCAGACATTCTAGCCCTTCCCCATCACTGAGCACCAAAGCAGGATGCGGCAATGCAGGGTTCAGGCACACTAGCCCTTCACCATCAATGATCTCTGAAGCAGAATGCGACAATGGAATTTTGAAGCACATGACCCCTTCACCATCACTGAGCGTTGAAGCAGGACGCAGCAATGCAAGATTCAGGCACACTAGCCCTTCACTATCACTGAGCACTAAAGCAGGATGCAGCAATGCAAGGTTCAGGACACCAGCCCTTCACCATCACTGAGCACTGAGCACTGAAGCAGAATGTAGCAAAGCAATGTTCAAGCACACTTGCCCTTCACCATCACTGAGTACCAAAGCAGGATGCGGCAATGCAGAGTCCAGGAACACTAGCCCTTCACCATCACTGAGCACTGAAGCAGAATGTGACAATGAAGTGTTCAGGCACATCAGCCCTTCACCATCACTGAGCACTGAAGCAGGATGCAGCAATGCAAGGTTCAGGCACACGAGCCCTTCACCATCACTGAAGCAGGATGAGGAAAGTCAGGGTTCAGACACAACAGCCCTGAAGTAGGATGCGACGTTGGAGCGTTCAGGCACACTAGCCCTTCACCATCACTGAGCACCAAAACAGGATGTGGCAATGTAGAGTTCAGGCACACTATCCCTTCACCATCACCGAGCAACAAAGCAGGATGCGACAATGGAATGTTCAGGCACACCAGCCGTTCACCATCACTGAGCACTGAAGCAGGATGCAGCAATGCAGGGTTCGGGCACACGAGCCCTTCACCTTCACTGAGCAGCGCAAGCAGGATGCGGCAATGGAGCGTTCAGGCACACTAGCCCTTCACCATCACTGAGCACCAAAACAGGATGTGGCAATGTAGAGTTCAGGCACACTATCCCTTCACCATCACCGAGCAACAAAGCAGGATGCGACAATGGAATGTTCAGGCACACCAGCCGTTCACCATCACTGAGCACTGAAGCAGGATGCAGCAATGCAGGGTTCGGGCACACGAGCCCTTCACCTTCACTGAGCAGCGAAGCAGGATGCGGCAATGGAGCGTTCAGGCACACTAGCCCTTCACCATCACTGAGCACCAAAACAGGATGTGGCAATGTAGAGTTCAGGCACACTATCCCTTCACCATCACCGAGGAACAAAGCAGGATGCGACAATGGAATGTTCAGGCACACCAGCAGTTCACCATCACTGAGCACTGAAGCAGGATGCAGCAATGCAGGGTTCGGGCACACAAGCCCTTCACCTTCACTGAGCAGCGAAGCAGGATGCGGCAATGGAGTGTTCAGGCACACTAGCCCTTCACCATCACTGAGCACCGAAGCAGGATGAGACATTGAAGTGTTCAGGCACACTAGCCCTTCACTATCACTGAGCACTGAAGCAGGATGTGACATTGAAGTGTTCAGGCACACTAGCCCTTCACCAACATGGAACACAGATGCAGGATGTAGCAATGCAGGATTCACGCACACTAGCCCTTCTCCATCACCGAACACTGAAGCAGGATGCGACAATGCAGGGTTCAGGCACATCAGCTCTTCACCATCACCGAGCACCGAAGTAGGATGCAGCAATGCAGGGTTCAGATAAACAGCTATCCACCGTCTTAAGGGGCAGCAATAGAATGCTTTGAAGCAGGGTTCAGGTGCCTGGATCTCTCATGGTCCCCAGGCCCAGACGTGGGATACAGCAATGCAAGGTTCAGGCACGCCAGCCCTTCACCATAACTGATCACAGAATCAGGATGCAGCAATGCAGGGTTCAAATACAGGGCCTTCCACAGTCACATGCACAGAAGTAGGATGCGACGATGCAGGGTTCAAGGGTCAACACCTCTCATGATCATCAGGCTCAGAATCAGGTTGCTGCACTGCAGGGTTCGGGGGAATGGACCTCTTATGATCATTGAGCAAAGAAACAGTATGTGACATTGCAGGGTTCAGGGGTTATGGACATATCATGGTCATTGGGCAGAGAGGTAGTATACCGTAATGAGTTCAGGTGTATGGACATTTCATGGACATCAGGAGCAGAAATAGGGCGCAATGAAGTATGGTTCAGGGGCATGGACCTCTCATGGTCCTCAGGCTCAGACCTGGGATACAGTACAACAGGGTTTAGGTTCATGGGCAGTTCATGGCCACCGTACACAGACGTAGGATGCAGTGATGAAGGGTTCAGGTGCATGGGCCACTAACGATCAATGCTACTGTACAGGATGCAGTAAAGCAGTCAGACTGCAGGTCAGCTCAGCAGTGATTCGCAACTCTCAGTCTTCGCAGGTTTGTCTACTTCCTGATGAGAAGAGTTTTCCACTAAACGCAGACTTTTTCTGAGGAGGTAGGTTTTCTCCACCTGGCAGGCCACCTCCAGACTCTTTCAGCAAGAGCAGCAGCAGAGTTTCATCTCAGCACCTGAGCTATAGTCCTCACCCTAAAAACAAAGACGGCCTCTGGTCTTTGCCTCCAGCGTGCAGCACTCCTCACATGAAAAGGTGACTGCTGGATATGCTGGAGGGACCAGCTGACACCAGGTCATAGTTGGCTTTTGACATGTCTAATGAAGTTCAAAGTTTACACTAAGAGATTTAAGTCAATGATTCACAGTAACATGCATTATTCTTTTGGGTGGTCCCAGCTCCATGCCAACCATTTGAAGATAATAGTGCTACCTTCCCTTTCTGTGCATTGAATATTTCTTTCTACGAGAGGTGCGCTCCAGCAATTGTTTACAGGACTCAGTTTTTGTCCACGGTGTCTCTGGGGCCATGCAGGAAAAGGAGAGAAAGCTAACTCTGGCTAACACTAACCCTGTGGCTCATCCTATAACTTCAGATGCTACACATACGTATGGGGTAACCCTCAACATGGGTACATCACCCCAAATATGCCTACCACAATCAGGCATACTCCACATTCAGTCAGGAGGAATGAGAGGTCCTAGTCATATAATTACCAAGAAATACCAGAACTCATGTAATCCCATTGTGGTTCAGGAAAGATGTACCTGAACCAACCACACTAGGAGAATCAGCTGCCGCCATCTCTTAATTGTGTCATGGCCTGGTCATGGGGTTGATTGTCACCCATGCTGAATGGAGTACCACTATGGGTGGGCCCCAAGATCCTAGAAGTCTAGCACTGTTGGTGAGCAATTCACCTCTTTCACCTGTTGCACTGGTCGAAAGACTTGTGACTCTGGTCTCTTGTCCACATGAAGATATTAGGGGGCATATTAGCAAGGGCTGGCGATATAATTATCGCCGCTTTAGCGTCCGTTTTTGGGCGAAAAGCGGCGATAATTATATCGCAATATCATCAAGGACACGCTAGCGCGTGTTTCCTTGATGTAGAGCCCGTTTTTTCACAGCCTCGCCTCGCATCGCTAATGAGATGCAAAGAAGGCGTGGCTGTGAAAACAACACATGTTAATATCGTGAAGGCAGCTTCGCGATATTAACAAGGAGGTGCAGCGATAAAAAAATCGCGCTACCTCAGCCTTAACTCAGGAATTTAACGTCTGTTAAATTCCTGACTAAGGCATACTTTTAATGGGAGATGGATTATGCTGATACGACCACAGGGTCGTATCAGCAATGTTATCGCTGTTTTCAATGGAACATCGCTGGAAAACCAGTGATGTTCCATTGAAAAACCGTTATCGCTGACATATTATCGCCATAGCGCTATGCGTTGTAAATATAGCGTTATCATGGCGATAATATTCAGCGATAGCCAGCGATAATATTTCTATCGCTATGTATGGCCAGCGATAATTATCGCTGGCCGTTGATAATATGCCCCTAGGTTTGCCAGAACATTAGAATGAGGAGCAGTTGGTCACAAGAGCACTGCTCCAGGGAACCTTCCACCCGACTATTTTCCTATTCATCTACAGGCTGCTAATGTCTTATACCTTAGAAACTTGACCTTTGTGTGTCAGTGAAAAACCCAATTTGTTTTTTTGTTTTTAGATTTTCCTCCCAAACGTGGCATTTCCGAGCCACCTCTGTGGACATCGGTGCAACCACCTGGTGCTCGAGCCATGAAGGCAGCGCTTGGCGTCACAGCGTTAGTCATCCTGGTGTAGTCTGCAAGCAGATTTATATTCAAACCTCTTACTGCTACTTCCGGGTGATTTGATGATGTCATACAGGTGAGATATTGTGGTCACCTCTTCCAAAACAGAGGGGCAGATTTACAAGCCCCCTGCGCCACCAGTACGTCACTTTTCGTGACGTACTGGTGGCGCAGGGGGCTCCTCTATATTTACAAGGAGAGGAAAAGCCACCATGCGTGACTTTTCCTCTCCTTGTAAATACGGTCCCTTCACACGCAGCACTTTGCGGTGAAGGGGCGTTCTATGGGTGTTGCAGTGGGTGTTCCCACGCAACACTCATGGAACAGGACTCAACTCCAGAATTACGTGAAATCGTAACTCTGGAGATGCGTCAGTATGCTACGCCACCCTAGGGGTTGGCGTAGCGAGGCGCAATGAGGAGAAATGTTTTCATTTCTCCTCGTTTTTTCCTCTTTCAATGCGTGCTGCATTCTACAGCACGCATGGAAGAGGAAAATGCCTGTAGTGATTGTTTTTGTGCAGGAAGGTGCCCCTTCCTGCACAAAAACAATCTCCCCACGACGCAGGCATCCTTGCACCATGGTGCAAGTGTGCCTGCGCCGGCGCATGACAGCAGTTTGTGCGCCAGCGCAGGGGGAAGCACAGAGATGCGACATATTCTTGTAAATATGTCGCATCCCTGTGCTTTCCAGACTAACGCAGCACGGCGCAGCAAAATGACTTGCTGCACTGTGCTGCGTTAGTTTAACGTAAATCTGCCCCAGAGTTCCTTTTGGTATGCCAACCTCTCTGACCCGGCTTGCGTGTGACATGCGTAACCTCTGCAATTGCCAAAAAGACATTTGGTTAACCATCTTGACAGGTGCCCATACGGTTAAACAAGTTGTAAACAAAAAATGCTTCCTTCAGGTAAACGTGTATAGAGGCAATTTCTAATTTCTATGGAACTATCAAACGGTTCCACGCAATCCCTATAACAAGTCGTGATTAGGGACAATGTTCCACCCCGCAGGTAGCCTTCATCCCCATGGTGAGCTTCCAGAGGGATCTAACGTTTCCATCTCATCCGCGCCTACGTCAGGTGATGAGGCATGAGCGCGCGCTCTCTCGGAAGGAATACTTTCTGCACAGCAGGCGCCGGATCTCTGAGACAGGGCGCGTTTGCCTTGAGGTGAGTAGAGAGAGCCAGATAAGCACATAATGTGCCTGCACTGAAGTAGAACTTGCTGAAAGAGAAATAAACTGATGGCGTGCTCTTAGAGGTGTGATTTCTAGCCGCGAAGGGAGTGAATACGGCTTTGAAGCGCTATACAAATGCAATCACTATGCAATAAAATACTATTCAGCTTGTGGGCCATGACATATACTGTAGAAGAGCTGCATTTAAACAGCAAATCCAAAGGCTTACGTTCGAGGATTCATTAATCTAGAGCTACGTCTGCATATCTCCATGGTTTCTCGGAGCTGTTCTTCTAAATCCTCGGTTCCTCTGTATATGTGAATCTTTGGTTTACACGCGAGGGAGGCATACACCATTGGTGCAAATGTGTGACGTTGTTTAGTGTAACTTGCGTTATTATACTACTTTTACTTTAAATTAGCTCTGCGAATCTGCAACTTTTCCAAGGCTTAGCTACTAAAAATGTAAAAATCTGAAATAAGTTTGTAACAGTAACTTGTTAGCTACTCTAATATTGAGACTAAAAAAGTCACCTCAAATGCATCCCAGATCACTTTCATATCGCACAAAGCTGTAATGCTTAGTAAAATGATTGACACAGACAGAGTGGGTGTAGTTACTGAACTGGCCACGAGCAAGTGCACTCGGGCTCTTTTATTGGAAGGGTCACCTGACCGGTGACGCCTGTGTTGGATGGGTGTAAGGGGGGTGCATGGCCTGCAGGGCCGGACTGGGAACAGAAACCGGCCCTGGCAAACTGCGCAGCCGCCCCCCCCTGGGGTGAGGGGGAGTGCAGCCGAGCAGTTTGCAAGGGCCGGTTTCGGCCGATTTTGTTACAGGGGGCCGATATTGCCGACCCCCGGTAACAAAAACGGCCCCCCATGGGCCCAAAAACGGCCCCCACCCTAGCGGCCTACCTGGGAAACGCCCGGTGCCCGCTATGGCCAGTCCGGCCCTGATGGCCTGCCCTCAAACGAGTGGCTGTGAGACTCGAACGTGTCCGACAGCACCACACACTGCGCAGTTCTATCTTGTTGGGAAGACGGTCCCCCTTTCTGTTCTGCTTTTTGGAGGCAGATGGGGCGGCTTCCTGGTGCCTTTGTGGGCAGAAGAGGCACAGGAGTCACTCGCCACTTTCCCGTCGGTGACAATCATCCTTTTCACCACCTACTGTATTGGCCGGGGGGGGGGGTTGCACTCCTTTCTCGCGGCAGTGACTGCCTCAGGCCCCGTGCAACAGCAAGGCTCATGCCGGCCACGGCCTTGTCACCTAGAGAAGTAGTACGGCTGCTGATGCTTAGCCGTGGCTGAGGTACGTGCCTCGCTGGAGGTTATGTGCATGCCCACGCCTTGTTGGGAGTGCACTGCTCCTCTCACCTCTTGCAATAGAAGGAGGACGTCTCGAGCATGCTTGGGATGTTGAATGAACTAGGCCCATCAGGTCTAGGGGAATCACAGCACCTTCTCCATCAGCATCCTACCAATAGCACTGCCTGCCTCACACCATCGCTCTGCAGGATGACGGAAAATATGTTGGTGATGGATAGTCTCAGTCCTCTCCTCATTCTTGGCAAAGCCAAGGTTCACCCTCTTCTTGGGGCAACCTGCCCACTTCCTCGGGCAGAGTACAGCAAAAGTACGGATCCCGATCTGCTCAACTGCAGAGGTCACCTCCAAGGCGGCAAGGCATGGGGCCAGAACCCCTCATCACCATTGTAAAGTTGTGGGCTCAAGGCCCACATACTTAGTAAAATGATTGACACAGACAGAGTGGGTGTAGTTACTGAACTAGCCATGAGCACGTGCACTCAAGCTCTTTTATTGGCAGGGTCACCTGACTGATGACGCCTGTGTTGGATGGGTGTGGGGGGTGTATAGCCAGACCTCAAACGAGTGGCTGGTAGACTAGTGCCTGATGAGACACTAGAACGTGTCCGGCAAGACACTACATTCCTCCCAAACTTTATTGAAAAACAAAACAAAGTCCAACCTGTGAGAATAAATGAAAACAACGCTTAGGGCCTGAACATGAGTTTGGCAATGTTGCAGAGGACCGCCACGCCAGAGCCCCGCTGCGAGAATGGCAAACCCGTATTCAGACCGCCATCCGTTTAATCCTGGCGGGTGTTCCTGTGGCGGCGGTCCCATGGTGGAACCTTTCTAAGGCTCAAAGAAGAGCCATAGAAAGGCAGCACTGTGGGAGCGCCGAAGCAGGTTCCTGGATCAGGAAGAAAAGCACCATGTGGGCTCACCGCCTTGGATAGGGTCATAGTGAGGCAACTCGTAATATGCTTGGCGGGGCCACATCGGCACTGCCAGCATTATTGCAGCCTCAGATCACTGCGCCACTTCCGCGGGATCTATGATGTCCAGCGATTGCGGCGATCCTGTAGCAGTCCAACCGCCAAACTCGAAATGGGGCGGCCACACCGCCACCATGGGTTTGGCAGTCCGATGGACCGATGAACTCGTAATTAGGCCCTTAGTCTCACAGCCTCACAAGGCAGTCCGCAGGTCAGCGGTGGACAGGCGTGGCTGGAAAACACCCGGGTATCTCCACATGCATCCATAATTTAACCAGCTATCACTGGGCACGATCACTGTGTAGAGATAGGGCCTGATTACGAGTTTGGCAGTGGTGCAGCAGGCCACCACATCAGCGCCCCGCTGCAACACCGCCAAACTCGTAGTCAGCCCAGCCACTGTATTCTGACTAGAATAGAGGTCGGGTGGTCCTGCAGCGGCGGCCACATGGCAGTGCCTTTCTAAGACTCATAGGAGAGCCTTAGAATGGCACCGCTGTGGGAGCACCACAGCCAATTTCTGCACGGACGGAAAGGCACAATGTTGTGCATTTCATTCCATTCAGGAACAGGGATTGCATACAGCCAGGGGTCACATCATGTGCCCCCCAGATGCACCCCCAAGCACAGAGGCAACAGGGGATTTGTAGGGCCCCCTTAGTTTTCTCACTGCCTCCCTTTTCATGGTGGGCTGCCCGCCATGAAAAGGGTTGCAGTGAGGAAACTCGCAATATGCTTGGTGGTGCCGCAGCGGCACTGCCAGCATATTACAGCCTCACATCACTGCGCCACTGCTGCAGGATCAGGGAACCCTGGTGGTTGTGGCTGTCCTATGGCGGTCCCACCACTGTAGTTGTAATACAGTGGGTGGACCACCAGTCTGGCAGTCCAGGGACCGCCACCATGGGTTCAGCAGTACCACAGACCGCTGAACTCGCAATTAGGCCCTAAGTCTGGATCCTTTAACAGCATGTCAGTTGGATCAGTGTCCACTCACGCACTGATGGTCAGTCCTGCGTGCTCTTGCTGTGATGCGGTTGGTGTCAGCAGTTCAAATTTGGTGCATCAGGAGCGTAGGTAGAGTCCCGCTGACAAGCGTACTCTTGGGGCATCCTGGCTCTGTGAAGAAGTGTTGCCAGTATTGGGATGGCATCGATGATGCTTGGAATGTTTTCCTCTGATGCCCGGTGCCTCCCGGTACCTTGCCAGTGGAGCAGCTTCCAGACAATCTCTCGTACTTGGATACCTTCATGCAGGAATATCCTTGAGGCCCTTTTCACTGGGTTTCCAGGGGAGCGCGTGGACTGTGCAGGGCTGCTTGTGGGCCACCTGGGGGCTATTGCAGGATCACTGACAGAATCATGGCTGAGTTGATCGTGCAACCGCCATGGTAGGTGACACAATGGTTGGTGTGTTTGCCAACAGGACCCAGGTGCACGAGGGGTGTCAGACAGTCTCTGGATACTTGGTCTCTCACATTGCCAGGGTTCCCTCTATCTCTTAGTGCTTTGAGGGTATAAGGCACCACCCTGGTGATGAGTTGCTCCTTCGTTGGATTTGGTGATGCACACCACAATGATGGTGTAATTGCCATTTGATGACCTGGATGACAGGTGGCGATGACTGGCTTGGAGTGAGGATGACTGGTGGGACTTCGCAGCCATGTAGCTTGCTGTCTTTGCTGGGGCTGTTCTTCTCCAGTGGCATGTGCTGTTGTGAGGTGGGATGCCATCTGCTCAAGCAGCTGACACTTGGGAACTGACGGTCACACTGGGAAGCGTGAGATAGAGACTCAGTTTGCGCTTGCAGGCAGCTTACGTTTGGTTCACCCGCTGTGCTGTCGTTAGGGACGTCGCTCCACCTCGGTGGCTGGCTTGTGTCTGTGGGGGCCCTCTCCGGTAGTGGCATGAGTCTTTGGTCTCTTCACCATGTTATCTTGTGCTCTTGCTCATCTGTGGTCGTCTGGTCCTTCAGTGTGACAGGTCTGGTTACACACTCTTCTTTCTTCCTCAGTTCTTGCTTGCAGTGTGGTGTCCTGCCATGCATCGTCACTTCTTTTCACTGGGACATCCCGCCAGCTCTGTTGCATTCTTTGGACTGTGCATCTTCTCCCGTCTTTGACTACTAGCAGGTCCAGTCCTGTCTGTAGGAGTAGGCGTCTTCATGCGTGTGATTCAGCCATTTCGTTGACGGCAGTGGAGGCAGGTGTGCTTTGACGGATCTGCTCTGCAGCCTCTTCCAGACCTTTCTTCTCCTCAAAAAGGTATTCCGGGTGCAACTCAAAATCACCATGGAAGACAAGGGTCTCTTTTCATTTGCAGTGGTGGCAGCTTGCCACTAGGGAACGTGCGACTCTCCTCATACCTGTGATGGGTCTGTGAGTGACTCAGTCTTACAGCAGTGTGGGGGAGGATGCTCCCTGTACAGTCTTTGGCCCAATGAGGGGCAGTGCTAGTGCAGTTAGGGTGTAGATGCTGTCCTTTCTGCATTAAGGCCACACTAGGCCTTTCCTTCCCTCTTGTCTCTGGGGAGCTCTGGTGGTGCTGTGTATGTGTGTGGGATAGATGGCAGGCAGCTCCTTACTTGTCTTGCTGTGGGGAGCAGTGCCAGTCTTCCTCCTCATGACATCAGCGGAGGGTCTCTTTAAGGGTGCCCTCTGCTGGCTCCCTGTGTGCTTGCTGTTCTTTCTTGTAGTGGTGGCCACTTGGAGTTCCACTATTTTCTCCCCACCTTCAGGGAGGGAGACAGTCAGTTTCTGGTTCTCTGGTACCACCTTGTCTCTGTTGCTGCATGGGAGAGGGGAGCTATGCTTGTCACTCCCCCCTCTGGTGAGGCTGTGCAGGTACTTTATTGGGCATTGGCTTCCCTTGTTACAGATGTTCATGGGTGGAGTTGTGAGCTTGGAGCCTCCTCTTGATTCATGTAGACTGGCTGCAGTTGCTGACCGAGCGCGGTGTGGCAAACCGCCACTAGAGGCATTGCAGCTACTTTGCATGTGCCTCAGCAGATTCACTGATGTTGCAGGCCATGTTACCCATCGCCGGCACTAAGGGGACAGGTGTCAAAGGGGTGGCACTTAGAGCGGGTGTGGCAGTGCACCTCTAACCTGAGGGGTGCTGTGGACATCTGCTGGCAGCCAGTGCACCACTCGCTGGGCATCTGCAGGGCTCTTCCCAGCATTGTTAGTGCTGAGTAGGTAGGTGCACTTCGGGGTCGACATATGTGTGTCACTACCCTGGGTGAAGTGGCAGGGCACTGTATACTCTTCTTATGCCAGGCAGTGTGACTATTATGAAGTTGTAAACTCTGTTGAGGCCGCTTCACTCAAGTCACTGTTACTGGGTGCGGTATAGTGAAAAGGCCGCTAGCACTGCAGCCACTTCAGGAGGCCGCTGCAGCTTTCCCAAGGCTGCAGGCCATGTTGCTCACACAGACGCTAACCATGCGTCTGTGAGGGTCAATCAAGGCAGGTGCAGTGCTGGGTCAGCCTTTTGCTGGTTTCTACCTAGTTCGTGCTGGGTGCTCTGTCTGCAGGAGCACCAGCAGGAGGGAGCTGCAGCACCACACACTGCGCAGTTCTATCTTGCTGGGAAGGCGCTCCCCCTTTCTGTTCTGTTATTTGGAGGCAGGTGGGGTGGCTTGCTGGCACCTTTGTGGGCGGAGGAGGCACAGGAGTCACTTGCCACTTTCCAGTCGGTGCCAATCAGCCTTTTCACCGCCTACTGTAATGAGCGTGGCGCTCTTTTCTTGCAGCAGTGACTGCCTCATGCCCCGTGCAACAGCAAGGCTCATGCCAGCCATGGCCTTGTCACCTAGGAAAGTAGTGAGGCTACTGATGCTGTGCCGTGGATGAGGTACGTACCACGCTGGAGGTTATGTGCATGCACTCGCCTTGTTGGGAGTGCACTGCTCTTGCCTCTTGCAATAGAAGGAGACTGTCTCAGGCAGGTTACGGGCACCTCTCCTGCTTGGAATGTGGCATGCTGTGGGCCACGTCAGGTCTAGGGGTGGTCACAGTGCCTTCTCCATCAGCGTCCTACCAATAGCACTGCCTGCCTCACACCGTCACTCTTCAGGGTGATAGAAAAGATGTTGGGGATGGATAGTCTCCGTCATCTCCTCCTTCTAGGCAAAGCCAAGGTTTACCCTCTTCTCGGGGCGACCTGCCCACTTCATCGGGCAGGCTACAGCGGCAGCACGAATCCCGATCTCCTCAACTGCGGAGGTCACAGCATGGGGCCAGAACCCTTTTCACCATTGTAAAGTTGTGGGCTCTAAGCCCACAAACTTAGTAAAATGATTGACACAGACAGAGTGGGTGTAGTTACTGAACTGGCCATGAGCACGTGCACTCGAGCTCTTTTATTGGCAGCGTCACCTGTCCGGTGATGGAGCGGTAATTTCACGGTAATTTCTCAATGCAAAACATAATTACCTCTTGTTTACCGCTTAAAGGGGATGGACCTTTGCCACCGTGTATCACCAATTAGGAGACTTTGCATAAACATGAAAAAAATCAAATGCAAATAATATTTAAGGCAATAATGAGAGTTGTGAGTAGTTTTAAAGGGTTTTATTTTCTAGTCAAAAGTTAAGGTTCTCTGACTCTTTATTCATTAGTCAAATATCAATCAGGTTACAGAATTGAAAAATAGGAAAAAATTTAATTAACACAGAACATATTATAGAATGCATATAAAGCACTTCATAAAGGAAGGGAATGAGGCATAACATGTCAGTCGGAAACTCATAAAGAAATTCAGGAAAAATAGAGTGAGTAGGCTAAATCAATAATTAATAATAGCAGAAAATCTCCCATAAAGAGAAATAAAATGCATAGGATAAGTAAGTCTTTACAAACTAGTTAGCATAAAACTCAAAATTTTAGCATCTAAACCTGTCCTGATCCCTCAGCTGATCTCTCTGCTTCGCGCTGTTCATCTCTGCCTCTCTGTGTCTGACACAGAAGCTGCTCATGAATGAGCCCCTCCTTTCTCTCTCTTCGCAGAACTTTAAAAAAAAACCTGTGTGTTCTGCCTCACGTCCTGCTAAACAAAATGAGCAAGAAGCCAACACCTCTCAGCTAGCAACTAATATTTCTAACAAAAATACACGTGACTTGGTCTTCGTAGCTTGTCCAATTGGAGCTTCAGAACACATCGACACCCCATGGGCTGACTGGACACGTCATCAATCAGGTGAGTTCTTGTAACACATTTGAGTCTTGTGCTAAATGATCTCATCTCCTAACATCCTAAAAACAATGACATTTTCTGCAACAAAAGAATTAATTATGTGGAAACAGAGAATACATATTATAAGAAAAATGTGTGCTTTGCAGTTTTTTCACTCCACGTTATAAAGTGAATAAAGCATTGTCTAAACAAACTGCATGGAGATAAAAGTATGCAACAAGCAAAGGTCTTTTCATCAAGAGAGAAAAACAGGAGGCATAAATTATAAGAAAGGTCTTTTCATGAAAGCCGGGAGGAACAGCACATTCCATTTCTTATCTCAAGGCCAGAGGCCACAGTGAGCTGAGCCTGCCAAAGCAAATTCAGCCTTTCTACACTGTAAAATGCGTGTTAATTCAGCACAAATATATTCTACTTTGAAAGTTGAAAACACATTTTCCAAACTAAATGTACATTCTACAGTGAGGTTAAATCTAAAATAAACACAATTAAACAACCATGATTAATTAATTGAGCATGGTTCTACATCATTCATTAAGCATCTGAGCAGGCCTCATTCATGTTTTCCCTTGCACCAAAACTCTGCATGCCATTTTTTTTTAAAAATGCAGTTTGAAACTTAAAGCAGCTTTTAGTCATATAGTAATACATAAATCTTATAGATGAAATCTAGGCTCCATCAATACCCCCTTTGATAATAAACAAATCACTTGGTACCTCAAATGATTTGTCAATTATCACACTTATTTAGTTTCACATGTTACATGTTTTTTTTAAAAAAAAGCACTCATCATTAGTTGAATCAAATATATGTTTTTCTCTAACTAAAATATTACTACTCATCTTTAGTGTATGTAGCTATGGTAATTTCATTAGCACACTTAATTTCACACAGGTATATAAAGAAAAACCCCTACTAAAATTAGTATGTTCATTATCACTTGTTATTACAAAAGCAGAGCATGTAACAATTTTACCTCTATTTCTAAGGCAACACAAGTTTTGTCTGTAATCAGATCATATATAGCCAAGCTCAAAAGTTTAGTGCAGAGTTCTGTAAGTAGCTTCTTGGAACAGTTAGTTTTCTCTAAAATAAGTAACTAAAATAATAAAAAGGAAAATCCAACGGAACAGTTCTCTTTTCTATTTCTTTTTCCTCTTTTCTTCTTTTTCTTTCATCATTCAAAGATTCTTTTCTCTTCAGCTCTTGACAGTTCTCAGTTATTTTTTCAGCATTTCTTGGCTCATTGTCACCAGCTTGCCATCAAGGTGGCTCATACAGTTCAAGCCTTGCATGAAACAGTTCATTCAATGTGGCATTCTGTACTTTTTCCATGTAATTTGACCACTCAGGTGCTGAAAAACTCTGACAAAGCACCATCAATTCTTTGCACGTTTTCAATCCAAGACTTTCACTTTTATTTTCACTTTGTTCAGATTCAGACGTTTCAGCTATGGGTGCAAATGATTTTTCAAGGGACCACTGTAGACGTTTTGGATACCCTTTCAGCCAGCTTTTTTCTACCTCCACTCGTAGGCCCACAGCACTAATTTCTTCTTCAGAGGCTGCACCTGACTCATTCACCATTTTGACACCGCTTTCATCTGAGTCAGTTTCCACTTTTTGCTTTTCCAGTGCCACTTTAGTATGCTCTAGTGCTGCTTCATGCTCTATGTGTTCCCTTACAACTTGACTGACCCTCTTCTGTGGACCTTTGACCACTGCTGGCATCTCTTCTTGAAGAGGAGCTGTTTTATCAAGGGGACACGGGACCATACGTGTATGAGAGGCATACACCCAATTTGGAAGGCCACCACACTTCACAACAGTCATTGCCAGGATCACTTGGAACAGGCCTTTCAATCTTGGTTTCAGCCAAATCTTCAGATTGTGCATTTTGTTCACAACTTTTCTCAGAACAAGGTTTTGGCACTGTCCACTATGCAGATCTTGTGTAGCAGCTGCAATCTGGTGGGAAACTACACGCTCCACATCAGCCAATCCTTCACAGCAATGGCTAGTCTTTTCATCTGTGGTTTTCACAAGTGCATTTGCATGTACATATTTAAGCCACTTCAGTGATACTGAGTCACAGTCTTTTGCAAAGTGAGACTCCGTGCTGTCTTTGTGTAACACCACTTCAGGCAGATAGCTACAATCCAATCCTGTGGTTCTGCACACTTCATCTTTGAGACCTCATTATGATCTGATTTCAGAGAAACTGGCAATCTATCCCTGGGCATCAGTTTTTGCAATAACACATTTGCTACTATGCAGTTGACATTTTTCTCAAAATCTGTTCTGATACAACCTTGTTGTTCTGCCTCTGAAACATTTTTTTGAGCCTCTTTTAATTCTTTCCAAGTGTAAGTTATTGACATCAACATTTGATAGACAATGTCCTTCTCAGATTCACATGTGAAAATTCCATTGAATGGATAGGCTAACAGGACACAATATTGTACAACTGAATTAGCATCTCTCTCTCCCATGACAACAGTGACTCCTATTTGAGCAGTTATACTGCATGTTAAGGTAAGGGCAATCAAGTTTGAATTTTGGGCTGAGGTAACTACTGAAAGCCATGAAGCTTTGACAACATAATGTATAGGGAGCACAGCATGTGCTGCTCCTAATGTGTCATTGTTACCTTTCAAACGTGGGCCATCTACAAAATGGACATTGTTGGGCTCAATCAGATGTTCATCATTAAGTCTAACCTTGGTTTCATGTATAGATTCATGACACCTAGACATTCAGGTTCAGTTTCATCACAAACAATTTCATTTGCTGGTAGTAAGCTCAATACATTTGAATTTAGACATTTCTTGATCACAGTATTTTCCAGTAGCAACTCCACAAAGGAAGGGACCATTTCAGTAATTGGAAATTCCATCATTATATTCTCACTCTTTTTATGAATGACATCTACCACAGCTACTAAGTAAAGGCAGCTGGGTATTTCTGTGACGTTGGGGTCAAGGGTCATTTGGAAATACGTCACAGACTTTTGATCATCTTCGGGTTTTTGAACAAGCACTGAGAGAGCGCAGCCCTCCCTCTCACTGCACATTGGTGTATTTTCTTTTAAATAAACTTGCATCCCTAGTGCCGGGACGCAACACTTTTTCTATTTCAACTCTAGGAATGCTTTTGTGCAATTGTTGTCCAATGGAAGTGGATCAGATACATCCTTGTGTGTCAGCCTCAGTAAAGGCTTAGTCACTAGGGAAAGGTTTAGTAACCACTCTCGACAGCAGCCAGCCATTCCCAAAAACATCCTGACTTCTTTCTGAATTTGAGGTGGATTCATCTGGTGAATTACTTCCACTCTCTATGGTGACACCTTTCTAGCTCCTTTTCCAATTATGTGTCCCAAACATTCATCTTCTTTTTGACAGTACTCCTTACTATTCTCATGCAATGGAACTAGGACATGAACTTGACAAAAATCGATAACAGTAAGCCATTCTTCAGCACATGAAATGTGAAAAAATATGTTGGCTGGATTCGGTACCATAGGACAACATGGAACAGTTATGCTGCTAATCTCCTGCACTTTTCTGTTCTTTTCATTTGGTTTCTGTAAACCTGTGATCAGAAAGTTACATAAACTTCCAATCAATTCCATCAAAATCCTTTGCTCAGTTTATCTCCAATTATGGGTGAAATTTCTGCAACTGATGGTGTTCTTGAATACATGTCATCTGGTTCTAATTTGAATAAGACATGTTCTGCATGTTTTATTAATCTGTCGTCTTTTTCTGTGAACTCCCTTACTTCTGTATTCTCTATGTTTTCCAAATCAGAGAGTAATTTTTCAACTGTCATTTCTGAAAACAATGCTACAGCTGTCTCTTGTTGGGCCATTTTTAACTGTGCATCCTCATCAGGAATCTGATTTTTAACATCATCTAGTGTACAGTAATCTGTGCTGTTTGATTCGTAAAACAAATATTTTCCTGTCAGGCCTGAGTCACAAACAACAAATTGGTAACTTTTCTCAAATGGACCTATTTTTGCTGCAACCTTCTCTAAAACTGGGTTTGTAATTTCTCTGTTTAAAATTCCGACAACTAAGTCTGGACCTTCCACTGTTTTCACAATGGACTTGGTAATTTCAGAATTGTTAGGGCTAAAACTCTCATTTTCAAATACAGCAACCTGTTGAAATGGGTTCTGATTTTGTTTCTGGAAAGAATTCAAACTTGCTCTGGACAACTGATTTAAATTAATTTGAGCATTTTCCATATTTTGTGGGACCATCTGGGCTTGAAAAACTCCTGTCATTGGTACCTGTTTCTGAACTGACATTTGCATTTGCTGAGCTGGCACATTTTGCACCTGCATTTCTCTCTGTGTTTGCGCATTTCCATTTGCTGGGTCTAGTTTAAATTTACATTTCTTCTTCCAATGCTCAAATCTATTACAGAGATAGCAAAAGTACACTTTTTCCAACACTGTGACATCCATACCTGAATTTGCACAAACCAAAACACCTCTACCGCTAGCCTGTGTAACACCAGATTTTGCTTGAGCACCTTTAATTTCTGCTTGTGAAACAACACCCTGTAACTCACTTCCATTCACTGCAAACAACTGATTCTGAAAACTTTTCTGAGCAAACCCCCTCTGAACCATCATAGGTTTTTCCTCAAACTCTTTCTGCTTCATTCCTTGTCCAGCACTATAGTACCCTTCATCCTTCAGAATCCCATCTATCAGCTTTCTTTGCAAACAAACCAATATTTGCTGCACGTGCACCCTGATCTGATCAGAGAACATTAATCCAATAACCAACTGAGTCACAAAGAATCTCATGCCACTGGCATCAGGACATTCTCTCCCACTGTGTTGCTGAAACTCCAGACACACACTTTCACAAAACTCATGAACCAATTCTTTTAGCTCTTGTGTGGTTCTTTTAATCTGTACCCAATTAACATCTTTTGCTGGCACTCTGCCTTTCAGAAAAGTAATCATTGCTTCATTTTCCTCCTTAACAACAGAAAATGGTGGTGCATTCATGCAAACATTTTTCATTGTCTCCTCACCTGATCCTTGCACAACAACTTTAGAATCAGACCACAATTTAGGGGCCGATTCCGATCTCGGTCGGAGGCGCACCTAACACCATTCGGTCGGGAAAAAAGCCATGCGAATGCCTGTTTCCCGACCGATCCGCACATTATTCCGAACGAGCAAGTACGATGCGCACAACAGCATAGATTCCGACCCAGTCGTACTCACCCAATCCAGGTCCTGTTCCCCGACCAAGCCGGATCCGTAAACGCAGAATCGAGTCGCACGGAAGCCAAAATGCAGCCCCGTCCGGCCGGACAAGTACGATGCGCTTTCCGTACGCGCCGAACCCGTCGCTACGCACGGCACGTCAAAGCATCCGGGAGAGGCGCACATAAGCTCCGATTCGCGCCACAACACGATCCACGGCTACGAGACGAACACGCCAGCGACGAGGACAAGGCGAAGCAACGAGAAAGACGAACCAACCATGAATCCCATCGTGCCGATCCTACCAATACTCTACATCTACTACCGGAACAGGCACGGACGCGTACGGCGCAGAGGTAAGTCAGACACCAACCACAAAAATAAACTACACGTACCCGACACATCACACACACACAGAGGGATGCAGAAATTACTCACACCAGCAACAGCAGCACCATAGGGGCGGGATGGCCATCAGCAATGCCACATATACACATAGGGGCCTGGATGCCCACCACCACTACCACCCCTACCCAGGGGGTGGCAGATGCCTACCACTACTACCACCTCTACCCAGGGGGTGCCAGATGCCTACCACTACTACCACCTCTACCCAGGGGGTGCCAGATGCCTACCACTACTACCACCTCTACCCAGGGGGTGCCAGATGCCTACCACTACTACCACCTCTACCCATGGGGGCTGGATGCCTGTCACTACTACCACCCCTACCCAGGGGGTGCCAGATGCCTACCACTACTACCACCTCTACCCAGGGGTGCCAGATGCCTACCACTACTACCACCTCTACCCAGGGGGTGCCAGATGCCTACCTCTACTACCACCCTTACCCAGGGGGTGCCAGATGCCTACCACTACTACCACCTCTACCCATGGGGGCTGGATGCCTGTCACTACTACCACCCTTACCCAGGGGGTGCCAGATGCCTACCACTACTACCACCTCTACCCAGGGGGTGCCAGATGCCTACCTCTACTACCACCTCTTACCCAGGGGTGCCAGATGCCTACCACTACTACCACCTCTACCCATGGGGTGCTGGATGCCTGTCACTACTACCACCTCTACCCATGGGGGGCTGGATGCCTGTCACTACTACCACCCCTACCCAGGGGGTGCCAGATGCCTACCACTACTACCACCTCTACCCAGGGGGTGCCAGATGCCTACCACTACTACCACCTCTACCCAGGGGGTGCCAGATGCCTACCTCTACTACCACCCTTACCCAGGGGGTGCCAGATGCCTACCACTACTACCACCTCTACCCATGGGGGGCTGGATGCCTGTCACTACTACCACCTCTACCCAGGGGGTGCCAGATGCCTACCACTACTACCACCTCTACCCATGGGGGGCTGGATGCCTGTCACTACTACCACCTCCACCCAGGGGGTGCCAGATGCCTACCACTACTACCACCTCTACCCATGGGGGGCTGGATGCCTGTCACTACTACCACCTCTACCCAGGGGTGCCAGATGCCTACCACTACTACCACCTCTACCCATGGGGTGCTGGATGCCTACCACTACTACCACCTCTACCCATGGGGGCTGGATGCCTGTCACTACTACCACCTCTACCCAGTGGGTGCCAGATGCCTACCACTACTACCACCTCTACCCAGGGGTGCCAGATGCCTACCACTACTACCACCTCTACCCAGGGGGTGCCAGATGCCTACCACTACTACCACCTCTACCCATGGGGGCTGGATGCCTGTCACTACTACCACCCCTACCCAGGGGGTGCCAGATGCCTACCACTACTACCACCTCTACCCAGGGGGTGCCAGATGCCTACCACTACTACCACCTCTACCCAGGGGGTGCCAGATGCCTACCTCTACTACCACCCTTACCCAGGGGTGCCAGATGCCTACCACTACTACCACCTCTACCCATGGGGGGCTGGATGCCTGTCACTACTACCACCTCTACCCAGGGGGTGCCAGATGCCTACCACTACTACCACCTCTACCCATGGGGGCTGGATGCCTGTCACTACTACCACCTCCACCCAGGGGGTGCCAGATGCCTACCACTACTACCACCTCTACCCATGGGGGCTGGATGCCTGTCACTACTACCACCTCTACCCAGGGGGTGCCAGATGCCTACCACTACTACCACCTCTACCCATGGGGGGCTGGATGCCTACCACTACTACCACCTCTACCCATGGGGTGCTGGATGCCTGTCACTACTACCACCTCTACCCAGGGGGTGCCAGATGCCTACCACTACTACCACCTCTACCCAGGGGGTGCCAGATGCCTACCACTACTACCACCTCTACCCAGGGGGTGCCAGATGCCTACCACTACTACCACCTCTACCCATGGGGGGCTGGATGCCTACCACCAACAACACCCCCACTCACAGGATGGCTAACACATGACACAACAAGCACACACCAACATAAAGAATGCAACATAAAGACATCCCCCCAACACCATGACAAGCGTGTGTAGACTGTGTCAAATGCCTACAACACTGAACATGACTTTGAACATACAATGTGACCCCCTATCACATGTGCCACACATAAATGTGTGTGGCCCCCACAATGCAAGCAGGCCATGACCATTGTGGCAATGGGGTCCAAAACCCCATCATCACAGTGACCAAAATGTAAGTGTGGGGTCCATAGCTGAAGCACATCTTGAACATTGTGGCAATGGGGTCCAAACCCCCATCATCACAGTGACCAAAATGTAAGTGTGGGGTCCATAGCTGAAGCACATTTTGAACATTGTGGCAATGGGGTCCAAACCCCCATCATCACAGTGACCAAAATGTAAGTGTTGACAAAGAAAAAGCTGCAACTGCCAAACTGCATGGATGATTCCTGGTCACAGAACAACAAACACATCAGTGGCAAAGTAGTGCTTGTGTCCCATAGCAACATAGATTGGGGGAGGCAAACAGTGCAGTGCAAATAAGACATACCTTTGGCCATGTGCAGACAAACATCACCCATGGGGGCTGACACTGTCAACATTCATCAATGACACAATGACAGAAGTGACCATCAGAATGCAGACCCACATATTTGCACCAATGGGCACACAAATGCAGATACCCTGTGGAGACTGTAGATGTGAGGTGAACAGATACCATACCATGGCAGCAATGGGACACACAAACAATGATCATTGTGCTGACTGATGACCTAGGAGTCCCAGGGACAGCAGGGGAAACCCACCAAACAACATACAGCCAATGGCACACTAAAGATATGCCAATGCAGTGGTGCAGATGCACAAACACAAACAGGCAGACCCACACTGCACATCAAACACAACAGGTGAGGGGGGTGCCAGTGTCCCCAGGCAACCACACAACACATGAGGAGGCCTGAATACCAATTACACAGATGTGCATACAGTGCCACACAAAGGTAACTCATGGATCCAAATCCCCTATGTGGGCAATCAGGCATTGTCAGATGAGAGGGAGCACAAATCACACATGTCACACAAGCATGTAGGAACAGCAACTGACACAGCAAGACACAGAGACACCACAGCACTACCCCCAGGGCCCCCACAATGTGGTGACCCTGGGCTGCATTACAATCCCACTGTGATGACAAAGCTAGATGTCGTTCACACTGTGAACCACAGTCATGTGTCCTGAGCAACAAACTACCATCACACCTACACAAGCACAAATCAATCAGCACGGCCAGTAAGCCAAGGCCAACATGGAGGCAGGGGTCTAGCCGGGCAACAACTCTCATCTGCACACACTCAACACCACACACCTCGACCTCCAACAATGTGCAGCAGTGAAGCTCACATGCACTGGTGACATTGCACATGCACCCATGACAATCCCAGGGGGGTGGTGGGAACCAAGGTGCAGAAACACATCACACATGGCCACTCAACAAGACTCCTGAATGTCTGACACACTGCACACTACGCTGTACATGGACATGACGGCAATACCACACCAACCAATGGGATCCCAGCCACAGTCACACACCAATGAAGAAGCCAAGGTCACCCACAAAGAACACACATAGACAACTACCAACATTGCAGCCCTGACCCTGAGGAGTGCCAGCAGTCACACACACAACGTGTCACAACCAATGAAAGCTAACACAAACCGGAAATCACATGACAGGTGTAAACAACAAGTGCCAAGGGGAATCCTGACTGTGACCCATCAGCGTCTGCCCACAAACTCAGCCCTGACAGCAAACACACCTATGGGTGACACCCTGATGACCAGTAATGTGCCATGCACCCACATCACAGAGAACCCAGGGAGAAGACTTTGGGGGAACATAGGTCGACTCAGCAAGCATCACAAACAGGAACATCACTAGGGATCCCAGCATGCACAGCAAAATTGAAGTGAACACACAGACATGCTCATACAAGACACACCTTGGGCGCAGGCGATGTCACAGTAGTACACACTGCCATGAGGGGACTTCACTCCTGTGTGAGGAAAGCTGTGCCATATGTCGCCTCAGTAGGGCTCCATCATGTCAGCAGAACACTTGGTCACACAGTCAACAATTAGCACCAAATGAAGGCTCCCGTCACATCAGCCTGGTCATGGGAGTGTCAACGAAATCATCAGCACAGATCCAACACACATGTATAGCAAGTTGCACTGACAACACAGATGAGTCCTTCCCCATTGATGCCCAAACCTGCATGTCCAGTGGAGATGGCCACACGGTCAGGGAAGTAGACTAATTGAACAATGGCAAGCACAACAGATGTGCAGGGGTGGAAGCCACAGATGTGACATTGCTAATGTAAGTAGGAAATCCCATTGCCAAATATTGAAAACATGACACCCTCAGATGCTGCTAAGGATGACATGGATACACCACAGGATAGGACACAGTCCCCCTGGACCACATGGGTTCCTGCACAGTAACACTTCATTTTCATGAGACCAAATATCACCATCACTGCAGCAAGGGCATGGTTAGCATCATCAACATCATGTACATCAGAAGCAAAAGCACTAGAGAACAGAAAGTTGCTTTATTCAGCATATGTGGGTTCAAAAGTTGAAGTCATGTAAAAAATAAACAAAGGCCAATGGCCAGTCCATCATGAAAGTCAAAACAGGGTGACAGTGGCAGATGTCACCCTACGCATGCCTGCACTGATAAAAACCAGGGACAATCCCCTCGGAGGGGCATACGGGGGGGCAGGCCAGGCACCGCAGGGACAGGATCAGGGCTCACCAGAAGGAGGCAGGGAAGGGGTGGTGGGTGCTGGAGAGCCACTGACAACTGCAGTGGAGGTGTCTGACATGGTGTGTGCCGGCACAACTGTGGGGCATGACTCAGATGGTGTGGGTGCCGGCACGACTGCAGTGGGCCGTGCAGATGGAGTGGACAGGTTCCCCACTGCAGTGCCCAAGTCAGACCGGGTGGTAGTGGACTCCACTGCAGTGCCTACCTCCAGGGGAGGAGAATGGGGATCAGGTAAGGTTGGCAGGACAGAGGGGGAGGACACCCTCACCACACCAGTGGCACAGACAAGCGCAGCTGGGGGTGTGGGGCCGGAAGAGCAAGTGGCAGGGGGAGAAGGCCTGATCCTTTTGGGGATGGTGTATCTGTGGGTGGGGGAACCTGGGGCAGGGTGTGGTGGGGGCACCTGTGGAGTGGGGGCCTGAGGGATGGAGGAAGGAGACTTGGTGCCTGAGCTGCAGGGCGGCAGCGGGGTCTTGCTCTTCCGGGTCCGGGGGACTTGCGGGTGGGGGCGTCAGTCGGTCTGCGCCTGGGGGAGGGTGTCCGGGGGCGAGGGGCACTCCGCTCCGTGTGGGTGGGCTTCCTCTTCCCCCTGAATGCTGTATCAGCTGGATCGGAGGGGAAGAGGCCGAGGTCACTGAGGAAGAGCCGCTGTGTCTTTGGGGTTGCAGGAGAGGCAAGGGAGGGGGCTTTGGAGGGAGAGGCTACTGAGGACTGCGCAGTGCTCGTGGATGCGTCTGTGTGTGCCTGGGCCCCATCCCCTGTGAGTGTGGTTTCAGTCCCCTGACTGTGCGTGCGTGTGCGTCTTGTTTGTGGCGTGTGTGTCTGTGTGCTGCTCGTGTCTGTGCTGGTGTGTGCCTGTGCCAGTGTGTGTGTGCTTGGGACAGGTAAGGTGCTGGGGAGTGTGGATGGGGCAGAGGCAGGAGGGGTGAGGGACTGTCGGAGGAGGGACACTGCTGCCGTCAGGGAGGAGTCCATGGACCTATTGCCCCTCTGTAGGGCAGACATGCCCGATGAGATGCCCTCCATGAACGACACCAGCTGAGTCAACAGAGTGGTGTGTGCATGGAGGACACTCAGCATCGCTGTCTGCCCTACATGGAGCTGGCGAAGGAGGTACACAGACTCCTCACTCAGGGCAGCAGGGGACACAGGGGCAGGGGGTGCGGTGCCTGGCCCGAAGGAGACACGCTCCCGAACATGGGAGCCTCCACGGACCTCGGGAATGGGAGCCAATGGGAGGGCGGTGGTGGTGGTGGTGGTGGCGGGGACAGCAACACTAGCTGGGGTGTGGTGGCTGCTGACACCCGCCTCCATAAGGGAGTCATCCTCCGAGCTGCTGTGGTCCTCAGCTGAGGTGGATGGTGCTGAGGACTCCTCGGTGTGGCTCCCTCGCCCTCCGTGCCACTGGGTCCCTCCGACCACTCCTCGGCTGCTGACCCAGTCTGGCTCTGCGGCTCCTCCTGGTCCGTGGAGCTGTCCCCTCCTGTGGCCGTGGATGTATCTGCAATCAATAGGGAAACAGACAGACATCAGTCACCTGCACCGAACGCACACACCACAGTAAGTACAGCACATTACAGAGCAAGCCCTGGCATCCTTAGTTGAACATTGCTAAAAGTGCCCAAACAGAACAGGAGAAGCCAATTGTCAGTCTGATGGTCAACCATGGCACTCACATCCCACCTGGCCTTGCACCCATCTGTCTGGTGTCTGTTGGATGGCAATACCCCAGTGTGGACACATGCACCACCTACACAGTAGTTGGACAGTGCAGAGAACACAGTGAAGCATGTGAACATGCACACATCACAACTCTTGCCACTGAGTCAGTACAGGTGTCCGGATGAAAGGGATGCCCAGAGTCAAATAGGAAATGCATGTGATGCATACCAGCGACAGACACCATGATGCACCCATGTCCTGATAGCCATTGCCACAATGGTGTGCATGTAGCACATGTCACTCCCCTGCAGGATCACTCATAGGAAGTCACATGCCATGGCACAGGCATGCCTGCTAAGTCATACATCACTGTCTCCAGTCACATGGGCAGGGCAGCCAGACAACAACACTCTGCACTGTGTCACAATAGTAGGTCATGGGGAATGCAAGTCCTGGAGCTGAACAAGTGCACATGTACATCCCCCACACACCACATCATCTGAACCCTTATCTGTCCAGGTCATACCGATTGGACATATGGGAGACCTGTAACACAACCCTCTGAACCTGAGCACCTCACAATCTGCTGTGAATGGGAAACAGCTGCCTGAACTTCACATTCGCATACCCCAGTCTGCACGGTCAGGTGATCAAACACCTATGTGTCACACAAGTATCGTCTCCTATGGTCACATCTCCGGTGGCATGCTGAGCCCCAACCGAGAAACACCCCAGCAGTCCTGACAACGAAGCCACAGCACACTGACACAGAGGCAGACACCTGAGGGGACATATCACTGAGCACAACATGTCAGCTGATACACGGGAGTGGGAGTACAGAGTGTATTGTATGGCCTGGAGTAGGCATGACTGTCCTGCCCCACATGAATGAGGGATGAGCCCTGGACAGTAGGCAGCTGGCTAAGTATGTGTGACACACGTAATATACACACTCCTGGGGCCCAAACATTGTTCCCACCCGCAGCATGGGTGTGTGCCAGATACCCCAGGCACATGTGGTGGATCAGCTCAGCAATTGGACCACATATCAAAGTAACACGCAGATTACATGGCAGAACACAGGCATTGTGTAAGCAATGGACCCACCCATGATGCCCACCACAGAGTTAGGGAAACAGATGCTGTCCCCCACCTTGAGTCAAGCAAACTGCAAGGACACAGTACCCAAGTCACACAATTCCCTGACTGTAAGGGCCACACCTGGGTATCAGATGAGGAGTGGGCAGTGCACAATAGAGGGACATGGGTCCTGGACCACATGACTGATGTACTGTGGAAGTTTAACCAGGCCAGAGGAGGGCACATAGCATGGCAGACAAAGTTCACAATGCAGTCATGGACTCACCCCTCCTTGCTGCTCTCTGGCCTTCAGCTGCCCATCCAGATCAGGGAAGACCACCGCCAGGATCCTGAGCATGTTGGGGGTCAGGGTCCGGTGTCCGCCCCTCCTGCGAGGAGGCGACAGCTTCAGCTGGACCCGTGCGATCCTCCGGGTCCAGCCCCGAAGGTCCTGCCACCTCTTCTGGCAGTTGCGGATCCGGCGCTTGTAGACCCCCACGGATCTCACTGCCCGGACGATGGTCAGCCATATCTGCTGCTTCTGGTGGGCATCAACCTGTGAGGATGACAAAGTGAGAATGCCATTACTACACATGCAACATATCCGTGCATTACACAGTTGGATATACATGTCTCAATCACAGGGGCACATGATGTACACAGGCAGTGCAACGATGGCCATGGACAGTATGCCAGCAGTTACTACATGGTATCATTGCCTGGGAAGTAAAACCTTGTTTAAATGCACTGTCACTGCACTATACCTGTTCAGTGCATGTAACTACACACTATGGGGGGTGACAACTACTCAGTGAGCCTGCTAGCCAGTGGCGTGCAGACTGTTAGCCTTGCTAGTCAGACAACATGCACATTTAGAAAGGCAGTGGACAGAACACTCACCTGCTCCCCTGATTTCCCATACAGCTTGCTGTACTGTGAAAGGAGGCCCTGTCCAGCAGGGCCTGGTTCTCCTCAGTGCTGAAGGCTGGGGCTCTCTCCACAGTACGTGCCATTGCAGGGTCCAGAGGGTGCAGATACAGCAGCAGTGGTGGTGGCAGATGTCGTCCTGGAGCATGTAGTGCAGGCAAGTGAGCTCTCAGGGGAACAGCCAGCATTATATGTGTGCTGCAGAGGCAGATACTGTCCCATGTGTCCAAAGTGATAGGTCCAAGTCGTTTGCATCTTCTGAATCTGGCCAATCCATGGAATTGCTCAACTTACACACGCCCACAGCATCCTTCAAAAGTTCAACTTCATGACACCCATGAATTTGCAACATTGTTGTGGGTGACCAACTGAATTTACAGCATCAGACTCGTTCAAAATTTGAAAACGCCTTCCGTTGCCATGCCAGGCCATAGCCAATGGGTGCGTACCGATCGATCCATTGCTGTTCAACGCGTACCCAGGATACAACGCGTACCCGCACACATTGAATGCAATGGGCCGGCCGGGCACACCGATCGGTCCATTGCTGTTCAACGCGTACCCAGGATACAACGCGTACCCGCACACATTGAATGCAATGGGCCGGCCGGGCACACCGATCGGTCCATTGCTGTCCAACGCGTACCCAGGATACAACGCGTACCCGCACACATTGAATGCAATGGCCACTGTGTGCGCACCGATCGGTCCATTGCTGTCCAACGCGTACCCAGGATACAACGCGTACCCGCACACATTGAATGCAATGGCCAATGTGTGCGCACCGATCGGTCCATTGCTGTCCAACGCGTATTGCGAATACAACGCGTACCAGCACACATTGAATGCAATGGCCAATGTGTGCGCACCGATCGGTCCATTGCTGTCCAACGCGTATTGCGAATACAACGCGTACCAGCACACATTGAATGCAATGGCCAATGTGTGCGCACCGATCGGTCCATTGCTGTCCAACGCGTATTGCGAATACAACGCGTACCAGCACACATTGAATGCAATGGCCAATGTGTGCGCACCGATCGGTCCATTGCTGTCCAACGCGTCCCTGTACAAGTCACTGGCATATGTCACCATGCCTGTCACAGGTGGACATATGCCAGCCACATATACTTCCCAGGGAGTGAGGGGCACACCTACAACACCACAGCCTGTCCAAACTGTATCCTAAGGCATGTAAGGCTGCATTACCTATTCCGTGTATGGGGGTGAACATGTTGGTCTGTGGGTGTCACTTGGGGGCAGCCACTCCCAGGCTGTGCACGTGTTCATGGGGACAGAATCCTTGGTGTTTCGTGTACATGACCACTGTGATGTGCAACTGTTCATATCTGAGCATGTGGCATGGTCACATTTCACGGTGGTGTATGTGTATGTCATGTCACATACCCCCTGAGTCCCATGTGGGACGGTATGTTTATCCCAGGGTGACCCATTGGCACAATAGTGATGGTCCTCCACAGTCTGTGTGCATGTTGTGTTTACAATGTCTCTGATTTCATGTGCACAATGGGAGACAGTCTCCACATCCACGTTGTTTGTGCATGGACTTTGATGTTGTGCGTGTGTGTGTCACAGACGTCCATGTCTGTCCTGCCGAGGCAACAGGGACCACTACCTGTGGGGGTCATGGTTGTTTTGCTGTGGTGTATTCATGATACACCATGTCATGCCAGTGTCCATGTGGCAATACAGGGTCCCTGGGAATCTACCTGTCGTTGAGCTGTGATGCCTGGGGCACATCTGTCCTCACATGTCACTGTGGGGTGTGTTTGGAACGTGGCAGCAGGAGATGGGAACTGTGACACGGCCTCATGATATCCCATGGCACAACCTGGGACTTATTGATGCCACTTGTTGAACTGTGATGTTAGATGTTGGCCATGTATGTGCCATACATGTCCTTACGGAACTGCACACATCATGTACTTGTGCCTCATAATGATGTATCATGTGATATTGAGTGTGTTCAATGCCACATATGTGGGGTGACTGACAATCTTTCTTTCTTCACCTATGCACTGCAGGGCACCAGCTGTCCATAGACCATTCCCTGACCTTGCAACCATGGTGGAACGGGACTGCATCCGACGGTACCGCTTCACCAGGCCGCTGATTGAGGTATTGACGGTGCGGTTGGCCCCACATTTGCAAGCTGGCCGGACATACCCTACAGCGCTGACCCCCAAGGTGAAGGTGATGGCAGCCCTACACTTCTTTGCCACCGGTACCTTTCAACACACTGTGGCGACTGCTGGTGGGATGTCACAGACCATGTTCAGCCGTGTGCTCCGCGATGTTTTGGAGGCTATGTTGATATACCTGAACTAGTACATCTATTTCCCTAGACTCCAACAACTCACTGACGTGAAGAGTGACTTCTATGCCCTGGGGAGGATGCCGCATGTCATTGGCTCCATTGATGGGACACATGTGGCTTTGGTACCACCACAGGCCCAAGAGCAGGCATACAGGAACCGCAAACACTACCACTCGGTCAATGCACTGGTGGTCTGTCTTGCAGACATGAGCATCTCACACGTGTGGGCCCATTTCCCCGGTTCTGCACACGATGCCTACGTGATGAGGAGTAGTCGCATCCCGAGGATGATGTCACAGATGCGGAACCAGCGTGCCTGGCTTGTTGGTGTGTACTGACTTTGTACCATTGTGTGTGTTCTGCAATGTAGTGTTCCACCCTCTTTTCCAACTCAGCTAATGTGCAATTGTCTGTATGTAGGTGACTCCGGATACCCCAACATGCCGTGGTTGCTGACGCCCCTCAGGAACCCTGTGACACCAGCCCAGATGCGCTACAATGAGGCACATGGTCGGACAAGGAGAGTGATTGAGCGGACATTTGGTCTCCTGAAGAGCCGCTTCCGCTGCCTGGACAAGACAGGAGGGGCCCTCCCATATGCCCCAGCAAAGGTGTGCAAGATTGTCATCGTCTGCTGCATGCTACACAACCTGGCAGTGCGGAAGGAGTTGCCTCTCATCCTGGATGACGATGACCAACATCCGCCACCTGTGGAGGATCCTGGCCTGGACCACGATGCCAGTGATGATGATGGTGATGGTGATGGTGATGTCCGCACACAGCTCATCACCAACTTCTTCAGCTGAATGTGAGTATCCAGAGATGTCATGTCAATGATGTGAGTTTGCATGACATGTGTTGGTGGTGCTCTGGTGCTGTTTGAGTGTGTCCATGTGCGACATGACTGTATGCGTGTAGCGATGTGTCCTTACAGGTAGTCTGTACTCCCCAACAGTGTTGACATGCTAACTTGGTTCTGGGTGGGTATCTTGTGACATGTATTGGGCATGAGTATTGCAGTTCTGTCCTGTTCTTCAGTGCTTTTGACTGTGTGTCATTTCTGTCCTTCACAGGGTACTTTCAGAGTCGTTTGGTCAACTGTGATCCCCGACACCGTGATTCGACTTCCAGGGTGGTAGCTGTCGTGTCCCTACAGGTGATGTGCGCCACACCCATGGACTTCCTTCCTTCTACACTTGTTGACTGTGTGCCCGCTGCCAGGTGGGATTACCTTGCATCTGTAGTGGTTACAACATGTTGCAAATGTGTAATAAACCTGTGCTTCACTTTGTGATGTGCGTTGTCTGTGGTCACACATTTAACTGACATTTGCTTACTGCACCAGTGGGCTAGTTGACAAAGACTGTGAATAGGTGTTGTGTCTGTGCATTGCACCGTATTTCCTGGCAACATCAGTGTAGGCAATGAGTCAGATGGCCTAGGTGTGTATTTGTTGTGTAGCCCTGGTGGTGTGTCTCCCTCATATGTGTCACGTTGCCATGACTCACATGCCTGTGTTGTACTTGCTGTAGCAGTTAGCATGCACAGTGTAATTTCGCTGGTCATCATCTCCATGACAGAAACCACGTTGGAATCACGACAGAGGCAGGTATGGTGTATTAGTGTGTTTATTGTCATACATGTGTGTGAATAGTGCACAGGATGGTGAGTGCTGTACATTTTGATTGCAATCCAAAGTTCCTAGATGAATTGGAAGTCCTGGTAGCAGAAATGTCCTGTATCAAGTCCACAGTCATCTGAGACATTGGTCCAACTTGTACTCCCCATGTCATGTGGGGGAGTTGTGTTGCAGTCAACAGGGTGAACAGTTTGCGCACAAAGGTGATTATCCAGAACAGGTTTTGGCTTCCTGGGGGTTGCACATGGCCATCGGCCTCTCAGTTGCCCCTCCTCGGACGACCCCTCTTCTTTGGGGGGAACCTCAAGTGCAGGCTGCTGCGGTGCAGGGGACTCTCCGCCAGAGTCATCCTCCCTCCCTGTGGCAGTTGCAGTTGTTTCAGCACCAGATGTTGTGGGCACACAGGGAGGTGTTGACTGGTTGCTGCTCATCTGGCGGAGGCATTGTAATATGTCCCTATGCACCGCCGTCATCTCTTGCAGTGTGTCCCACTTGGACTCCACGCGGGACATGTGTGAGTCCAAGCGGGCATGATGGGCAGCCTGCTGCTGTTTAATGTCCCTGAGGAGCCCCACTACCTGGCTGAGCTCTCCGGTGCTGGACTGGTATGCATCGGCTATGCGTGCCAGTTGTGGGTCATCATGCAGTCCAGACCCCTCTGCGATCAGCGACCTATGTCTCCCACCCCTCCCACCACCCCTGGCGACACGTGCAGTACCTGAGGTGGCACGCACAGGTGACCCTGGGCCCCCTTGGGGGTTGTTGGTGGTGTTGGTGTCCATGGCCCCACGTTGGTCCAGGGTCCCTGTGCTGGTGGTGGTGGTGCTCCTTGGTCTGTCCATGTCGGCAGGGGTGGTATGTGTGTTGACAGTCGTTGGAGGGGTGGGTGCAGGGGGTGCAGCTGGTGGTCCTGCTGGTGCTGCATGATGACTTGCTCCGGAGGTGCCAGGTAGGTCTTCTTCATCCGAGGAGGGCAGAGGCTGTTCCACACCAGTGAGCTCCGTATCCTCTTGAGCCTGGGACGGGGACTCCTCAGCGTCTGCTGCTGTGTCCCCATCATCACCTGTTTTTGGGAGACACACACAATGTATGTTATGTTTCTGCAGGCATCAATGGTTGACACACCTGACAGTTGTGACTGTGCCTCTGGATGCGGGCCTGTACATTGCATTGTCCTAAGTTGTCACAGTCAGAGGTTGATATTGGTGTAGCACATTGTCCTGCATTATTTGGGCATTTCTATGTGAATGTTGGGGTGTGTACATGGTCTGCATTGGTTGTATTTGGTTGACATCCGGCCCTCCTTCCCACCCAGCCAGATATTCCACCATGGAACGTGCTTCCATTGCAGGGAGTGCAAGTTGTCTTTCAGGATGTCAGTCAGTGGTGTCCTGCTGTTGGTTGGTGCACAGTTGCCAGCAGGGCCTTGTGCTCCCCACAGCAGTAGCCAGTGTCAGCCATCTTGTCAGTTGTTTTCCACTCCCTGTGATGTGCGCATGGTTCAGGGTGGTGTTGATGGGACAGTTGTGGGGGTGACCAATATCTGTGACTACCACTCCCATCATGCTATTGCCTCCACCCCACGTCCCAGCATGCCCATACTTACTTGCTTTTGGGTGGACTTCACTGTGTGTGAGTGTGAGAGCAATAGCAAGATGGTTGACAGTGGTGTCCTGCTGTTGGTTGGTGGCCAGTTCCCAGCATGGCCTTGTGCTCCCCACAACAGAGCACCAGTGTCTGACATCTTTGATGGGGCTTTCCACTCTCTTTGGGGTGTGCATGCTTGAGTGTGAGCTTGCTGGGCCATGTGGGTGGGGGATGTTGAGCTGTGACTACCACTCCCATCATGCTATTGCCTCCACCCCCTTCCCAGCATGACCATGCTTCCTTCCTTTTGACTCTGCTTCCCTGTGGGGTTGTGTGCCTGTGCTGACAAGATGGCTGACAGTGTCATCCTGGGGTTAGTTTTGCTACAAGTCCCATGTGTGTCCCTGTGCTTCACTCAGCATGACCCAGGGTTGTGGTTCTTTGTGGGATATTTGATTGGAGTGTGAGGCAATGCATTCTCCCAGGTGAGTTATGTGGAGTTTGTGTTAGGGGTGTGTGTGAGAAACGCGGCTGGGGACTATGGTCAGGGCTGTGAGTCCTCCTTCCCACCCAGCCAGATATCCCACCATGGAACGTGCTTCCATTGCAGGGAGTTCAAGTTGTCTTTCAGGATGTCAGTCAGTGGTGTCCTGCTGTTGGTTGGTGCACAGTTGCCAGCAGGGCCTTGTGCTCCCCACAGCAGTAGCCAGTGTCAGCCATCTTGTCAGTTGTTTTCCACTCCCTGTGATGTGCACATGGTTCAGGGTGGTGTTGATGGGACAGTTGTGGGGGTGACCAATATCTGTGACTACCACTCCCATCATGCTATTGCCTCCACCCCACTTCCCAGCATGCCCATACTTACTTGCTTTTGGGTGGACTTCACTGTGTGTGAGTGTGAGAGCAATGGCAAGATGGCTGACAGTGGTATCCTGCTGTTGCTTGGTGCCCAGTTCCCAGCAGGGCCATGTGCTCCCCACAACTGAGCACCAGTGTCAGCCATCTTTGAAGTGGCTTTTGACTCCCTGTGAGGTGTGCATGCTTGGGTGTGAGCTTGCTGGGCCATGTGGGTGGGGGATGTTGGGCTGTGACTGCCACTCCCATCATGCTATTGCCTCCACCCCACTTCCCAGCATGCCCATACTTACTTGCTTTTGGGTGGACTTCACTGTGTGTGAGTGTGAGAGCAATTGCAAGATGGCTGACAGTGGTGTCCTGCTGTTGCTTGGTGCCCAGTTCCCAGCAGGGCCATGTGCTCCCCACAACTGAGCACCAGTGTCAGCCATCTTTGAAGTGGCTTTTGACTCCCTGTGAGGTGTGCATGCTTGGGTGTGAGCTTGCTGGGCCATGTGGGTGGGGGATGTTGGGCTGTGACTGCCACTCCCATCATGCTATTGCCTCCACCCCACTTCCCAGCATGCCCATACTTACTTGCTTTTGGGTGGACTTCACTGTGTGTGAGTGTGAGAGCAATGGCAAGATGGCTGACAGTGGTGTCCTGCTGTTGCTTGGTGCCCAGTTCCCAGCAGGGCCATGTGCTCCCCACAACTGAGCACCAGTGTCAGCCATCTTTGAAGTGGCTTTTGACTCCCTGTGAGGTGTGCATGCTTGGGTGTGAGCTTGCTGGGCCATGTGGGTGGGGGATGTTGGGCTGTGACTACCACTCCCATCATGCTATTGCCTCCACCCCACTTCCCAGCATGCCCATGCTTCCTTCCTTTTGATTCTGCTTCCCTGTGGGGTTGTGTGCCTGTGCTGACAAGATGGCTGACAGTGTTATCCTGGGGTTAGTTTTGCTGCAAGTCACGTGTGTGTCCCTGTGCTTCACACTGCATGACCCAGGGTTGTGGTTCTTTGTGGGATATTTGATTAGAGTGTGAGGCAATGCATTCTCCCAGGTGAGTTGTGTGGAGTTTGTGTTAGGGGTGTGTGTGAGTGGAGCTGCTGGTAACTATGGTCAGTGCTGTCAGTCCTCCTTCCCACCCAGCCAGATTTTACACCATGGAACTTGCTTCCGTTGCAGGGAGTGCAAGTTGTCTTTCAGGATGTCAGTCAGTGGTGTCCTGCTGTTGGTTGGTGCACAGTTGCCAGCAGGACCTTGTGCTCCCCACAGCAGTAGCCAGTGTCAGCCATCTTGTCAGTTGTTTTCCACTCCCTGTGATGTGAGCATGGTTCATGGTGGTGTTGATGTGCGCATTGTGAGGGTGGGCAATATCTGTGACTACGACTCCCATGATGCTATTGGCTACACTGACTTGCCCAGCATACACAGAATTCCTTCCTTTCAGTGGGCTTCACTGTGAGGTGGTGTTGTAGTGGTGGCTACATGTCTGGATGTGTTTGTTAGTTATATTTGTGCCACTGCCTAGCTGTAGTTGTAGTTGTGTTAGTACATGTGATGACACAGTTACATATCACTATGAGATGGCATGTGTTGTGTTTATCTGACTGACATACACATTTTGGGATGATTCTCTTCTGGTTGGTGTGTATTTGCTAAGGGTGCATGGTTTGACTCTCCCCTTGACAGTGATGTGTGTGTATTGTCGCACAATATTGTGTACATTTGTTGTGTACTCACCAGGCTCTGGGATGTTTTCTAGTCCATATACGCTCACTGGTGGTAGGATGGCCCGCACCTTCTCCTCCCAGGGCCTGAGGTATACTGGTTTGGCAGGAGGGCCACTGCCGGTGTGTTGGCTCAAGAGGTAGTCCTTCTTCAACAGCTCCCTGACCCTCCTGCGCACGTCATACCACCTGTTCTGGATGTCTACCTTTGTGCGCAAACATGGTGATTGTGCGTTCACCCTGTCGACGATCCTCTCCCACATCTTGGTTTTCTGCGACATGGGTGTCTGTTGGACCAGTGTACCAAACAGCTGTGGCTCTACCCTGAGGATCTCATCTACCAGGACTTCCAATTCACTATCTAGAAACTTATGATTCTTCTTTGGGGGCATGGTGAGTGATGTGTGTGTTGGTGTGCAGGTGAGGGTGTGTGAGTGTGTGTTTTGCTGGGTGTATGTGACGGTGCTATTTGTTGAGGTGCTGATGGTGTGTGGCTTGTGTGATGGATGAGCTGTGGGTATGTGGTTGCTGTCTGTTGAGTGCTGGCAGGTAATTTGAATTTGCAAAGGATCATGGTAGGGATTTGTGTCCTTTATATGGGTGGAGTTGTGGGTGTGTCTTTGTTCCCTGCCCTCCCCAGTATTTATTGGCTTTGTAATTGCTTGTTTGGCCTTTTTTTGTGTATTTTCCCTTTGTACTTTTTGTGCATGTAGGAGACGTTCTTGTGACCGAGTCGGACCCTGCAGTTGTCTCGTACGAGCTTCTCCGAGTCGTTCACGCTGTGTTTGTGCTGTTTTCTATGCTGCGTACGCGTCGGTCGCGGTGTTTTGGGTTGCTTCGGCTCGCAGTTTTGTATGCGTGTCGGTCGTACGGCTTGTCCTCCGTGCGACTCGGTCGTGTTTTCCACGCGTTGCATCGTACTTGGCGGGTAGGAGTTCGCGGGTACGTTTCGTTCGGTATTGTTCCGGGTGCGTGTCGGTCGGTTCGATTCGCGTGTTTTTCTGGCCGGATTGCTGTTTTCCGCGCGGCTCGGTCGTTCGGCTTGTGTTCCGTACGAGTCGGTCGGGTTTTGCACGCTTCTCATCGTACTTTGCGGGTCGGGCTGCCCCGGTACGTGTCGGTCGGAATGAATTCCGGCTCCGAGTCGGTCGGTACGTTTTCCGGCCCGAATCGGAATCGGCCCCTTAGTCTGCATGGCAATGTCAAAGAACATTTTCAAATCAATACACAACTCTTTTAAAAGTTCAACAAATCCATCAACTTGTGGGTACCACAGCATAGGCTTGTCTCTCAACTTTGGGAATGTGTTCAGAAATGCTGCAAGTTCACTTTCGTTCCGTGGCACATGAACATGCACTTCTCCCACCATTTCTCTCAATGAGTAAGCAAAAGCTTCTCCCTCATCCTGTTTATTTTTTTCCTCAACAAGGTCTGGTGGTTTCTTTTTCTTATCCAGTTTCCTTGCTAAGTCTGGTGGTTTCTTTTTCTTCTCTTGTTTTCTTGCCCACTTGCCTCCTAATTTCTCAAACCCATTGCATTTGAAAATATATTTCATTATTTCTGCAATGTGTAATTGGGTTCCTGAAGAACTCATTGTCTCATCTGCTTCATCATCCATGTGTACCCTGAAACTTTTCTGAAATGGAAAACTTCCTGAAAAATCAATTTCATATTTTTGAGCCAAATCAGCCAGTCTATCATGTGTAGTTACTGCACATGTAGTTTCCTTACTCAGGGAAAATAATTCTTTTTGCTGACACTGATTCTCATTTTCATGATTTAAACAGCAGGGACTGTTAATTTCTTCATGTTCAAATTTTAAATATGAAACATTAAGCTGTGTCTCTTTTTCAGGGTCTGGGTTAATTTGTTCCCCCATGCTCTCAATCTTTTTAATCACTGCTGCTTCCTCAAAGCAGGTTTGAAAAATCCCATCTCCAAATATATTCATTTTATCCTGGGCTGTTGGTGTTGTAAAGACCATTTTCCCCCCCACCTTTCAATGCTTGGACTGTCTGGGGTAGTTTCTGTTCAATAATCTGTGAATTCTGAGTTTCTGAAATAAACTCAGATGTAATTACTCCTTCTGCAGCTCTTTGCACTTTTTGAGTATGAACCATATTAATTAGGACAGTCACAATTTGTCTAGGCACTGTCTGTGCAACTGCAGTTTGTAGTATTTGCACTGAATCTGTCACAATTGAAGCAGTAACACCTGGAGGTATCACTGTCAGTGCTGAATCAACAGGCGGTGGGTCAATTTGAAATGTCTGCACAGTTTTCTCAATCTGTGTTTCTCTTGGTTCAACAGAAGCAGTAGACACTGTAGTACTTGCTGGTACACTATTATCAGTATTTTTAGTGGGGACCACATAAAGTGGTGGGCACTCAGTTAATAAAGCATCCAATATTTCATCCCCCGAATCATTATTCATTTGAAGCTTTTTGTCATCATTAATTCCCTTTTCCTGTATCTCATCTTTTGCCTTTTTACCCTCTCTTTCTTTGTCTCTTGCTGTCTTTTCCCACATGCTTAAAGCTTCAAACTGTGCAGCTCTAGATGGTGTCTTTATTTCACATAACACTTACCTTAATTTGTCAATAATGTGCAATTCAAAAGTACCATCTTTTGGAAATCTCAAAGGACCCTCTTTTTTTAGTAATCTTGCACCATTGGTGAACCCACATACATGAATTTTGTCCCAAATTGGTTGACATAAAATGCACAGGTGTTCCCTCAGGAGCATCACCAATTAAAAACAAAGGGGCATATTACCAAGGATTTGTGATAATTATCGCAAAGCGCGCTTAGCGCTGTTTTTTTATCGCCGGCTATCGCTGGATTTCATTGCGGAGATAACGCGTTATTATCAACGCTTATCTCCAAGGCGATAAAAAATCCAACGATAGCGGCGAAACCCAGCAATAGCGCGAGAAATCCAGCGATAAATTCACTGCGCTAATGAAAAGCTCGCTAATAGGCAGTGAGGACTTAACCTTACAATCCACCTCCCATTGACAAGATGGTTAAGTCAAGTTTTTATCAGGTGTTAAATTCCAGCGATAATCGCGGTTAGCGCAACTTTTTTTATCGCTTCGCGGGCATTGCTAATAGGGGAAGTTGTGTTTGCGACTGTTTGCAGTCGCTTTTAGTTGGGAACGCCTACTTTGCATGTCATTAGCGATAATTATCGCTGACATGCAAAGCGGCAACAAAACGGCCGCTATCGCCATTAAGCTGACGCTAACAGCTGTTAGCGACAGCTTGCTAATAGGGCGAAAAAAATATCGCCGCTTTATCGGCAAAAAGTGCCGCTAAAGTGGCGATACTGCCCTTGGTAATTTGCCCCAAAGTTTTCACTTTATCTCCCAACAGTTTCTTAAAACCTTTAAACAATTTCATTTCTGCAATTGTTCAATGCAATTTATTTTCTCCAATCCTGTCACAGTTGACAATTTCAGTCAGTTTAACTCCTACTTCTGACCCTCCCTTTACAAAATTACACAGCAATGTATTTTCTAGTTTTTGTTTCTTAACCAAATTTTTGTTAGAAACAACATAAAACAATGCTGCCTTGTCTGCTCCACTAAATAAAGAGATAGTCTTCACTTTTCAAAGTGAAATTCTTTCACTTCAAGTAAAACAACGACCATCGCTATTTTACACCCAAACAAGCTACAGGCGGACTTGGTACTCCTCTAGGGATAAGGCCAAAGTTTCACAGGAGGACTTTTTATTTAAAAAGAGGTCTTGGTACTCCCCTGGGGATAAGGCCAGAGTTTCAGAAGTGGACCCTTTGCTATTTCAGACACTACTCACATACGAAATTGTCCCTAAATATAACACCTACAGCCTTCCGCTGTACAGTATTATAACAACAGACAAAGTACTTCTGCAGTGTGATTTCTTTATCCACACTCTTCTTCTGCCTACTTCAGGCTAAATTTCCATCCCAGGATATCTCAGGTACCTCTGTACCTGTACTTCTAGACAACATAAAACAACACACTAACTTTTCATATTAGTGACAAAAATCAATAATTCTGTCCTATGAAATTACCAATTTAATCAATAAAACCATCAAGTAAAAATGAGCAAAATGTCATCATCAGTCAAAACCCTTACTATTTTTTCAACACTACTAAAAATACCTTCTAGCACATTAACAACATTTCACAACCCTATTGATATTCACACCACTCCAGCAGTCTCCTTCTTGCATTACCTTCCAGTTCCGCCTTGCCAGTCTTCAAGTTCTGAGCATTGGCATCAGGAATCAGGACTTTTTGAGGATCTGGACATTTATCTAACTTGGGCAATTATTTTGTAGTGCTATTTAGGCATTAAACTAAACTATGCTCCTTTTGGTGATGGTGTTTAACCTTAACTCTGCTACCAAACTGATGGAGCGGTAATTTCACGGTAATTTCTCAATGCAAAACATCATTACCTCATGTTTACTGCTTAAAGGGGATGGACCTTTGCCACCGTGTATCACCAATTAGGAGACTTTGCTTAAACATGAAAAAAATCAAATGCAAATAATATTTAAGGCAATAAGGAGAGTTGTGAGTAGTTTTAAAGGGTTTTATTTTCTAGTCAAAAGTTAAGGTTCTCTGACTCTTTATTCATTAGTCAAATATCAATCAGGTTACAGAATTGAAAAATAGGAAAAAATAGAATTAACACAGAACATATTATAGAATGCATATAAAGCACTTCATAAAGGAAGGGAATGAGGCATAAAATGTCAGTCAGAAACTCATAAAGAGTTTCAGGAAAAATAGAGTGAGTAGGCTAAATCAATAATTAATAATAGCAGAAAATCTCCCATAAAGAGAAATAAAATGCATAGGATAAGTAAGTCTTTACAAACTAGTTAGCATAAAACTCAGAATTTTAGCATCTAAACTTGTCCTGATCCCTCAGCTGATCTCTCTGCTTCGCGCTGTTCATCTCTGCCTCTCTGTGTCTGACACAGAAGCTGCTCATGAATGAGCCCCTCCTTTCTCTCTCTTCGCAGAACTTTTTTAAAAAAACTGTGTGTTCTGCCTCGGGTCCTGCTAAAAGAAATGAGCAAGAAGCCAACACCTCTCAGCTAGCAACCAATATTTCTAACAAAAATACACGTGACTTGGTCTTCGTAGCTTGTCCAATTGGAGCTTCAGAACACATCGGCACCCCATGGGCTGACTGGACACATCATCAATCAGGCAAGTTCTTGCAACACATTTGAGTCTTGTGCTAAATGATCTCATCTCCTAACATCCTAAAAACATTTTCTGCAACAAAAGTATTAATTATGCGGAAACAGAGAATACATATTATAAGAAAAATTTTTGCTTTGCAGTTTTTTCACTCCACGTTATAAAGTGAATAAAGCATTGTCTAAACAAACTGCATGGAGATAAAAGTATGCAACAAGCAAAGGTCTTTTCATGAAGAGACAGAAACAGGAGGCGTAAATTATAAGAAAGATTTTTTCATGAAAGCCGGGAGGAACAGCACATTCCATTTCTTATCTCAAGGCCAGAGGCCGCAGTGAGCTGAGCCTGCCAAAGCAAATTCAGCCTTTCTACACTGTAAAATGTGTGTTAATTCAGCACAAATATATTCTACTTTGAAAGTTGAAAACACATTTTCCAAACTTAGGGGCCGATTCCGATCTCGGTCGGAGGCGCACCTAACATCATTCGGTCGGGAAAAAAGCCATGCGAATGCCTGTTTCCCGACCGAACCGCACATTATTCCGAACGAGCAAGTACGATGCGCACAACAGCATAGATTCTGACCCAGTCGTACTCACCCAATCCAGGTCCTGTTCCCCGACCGAGCCGGATCCGTAAACGCAGAATCGAGTCGCACGGAAGCCAAAATGCAGCCCCGTCCGGCAGGACAAGTACGATGCGCTTCCCGTACGCGCCGAACCAGTCGCTACGCACGGCACGTCAAAGCATCCGGGAGAGGCGCACATAAGCTCCGATTCGCGCCACAACACGATCCACGGCTTCGAGACGAACACGCCAGCGACGAGGACGAGGCGAAGCAACGAGAAAGACGAACGAGACGAACCAACCATGAATCCCATCGTGCCGATCCTACCAATATTCTACATCTACTACCGGAACAGGCACGGACGCGTACGGCGCAGAAGGTAAGTCAGACACCAACCACAAAAACAAACTACACGTACCCAACATATCACACACACACAGAGGGATGCAGAATTACTTACACCAGCAACAGCAGCACCATAGGGGCGGGATGGCCATCACCAATGCCACATATACACATAGGGGCCCGGATGCCTACCACTACTGCCACCTCTACCCAGGGGGTGCCAGATGCCTACCACTACTACCACCTCTACCCAGGGGGTGCCAGATTCCTACCACTACTACCACCTCTACCCAGGGGGTGCCAGATGCCTACCACTACTACCACCTCTACCCATGGGGGGCTGGATGCCTGTCACTACTACCACCCTTACCCAGGGGGTGCCAGATGCCTACCACTACTACCACCACCTCTACCCAGGGGGTGCCAGATGCCTACCACTACTACCACCTCTACCCAGGGGGTGCCAGATGCCTACCACTACTACCACCTCTACCCAGGGGGTGCCAGATGCCTACCACTACTACCACCTCTACCCATGGGGGGCTGGATGCCTGTTACTACTACCACCCTTACCCAGGGGGTGCCAGATGCCTGTCACTACTACCACCCCTACCCAGGGGGTGTCAGATGCCTACCACTACTACCACCTCTACCCATGGGGGGCTGGATGCCTGTCATTACTACCACCCCTACCCAGGGGGTGCCAGATGCCTACCACTACTACCACCTCTACCCAGGGGGTGCCAGATGCCTACCACTACTACCACCTCTACCCATGGGGGGCTGGATGCCTACCACTACTACCACCCTTACCCAGGGGGTGCCAGATGCCTACCACTACTACCACCTCTACCCATGGGGGGCTGGATGCCTGTCACTACTACCACCCTTACCCAGGGGGTGCCAGATGCCTACCACTACTACCACCCTTATCCAGGGGGTGCCAGATGCCTACCACTACTACCACCTCTACCCATGGGGGGCTGGATGCCTGTCACTACTACCACCCTTACCCAGGGGGTACCAGAAGCCTACCACTACTACCACCCTTACCCAGGGGGTGCCAGATGCCTACCACTACTACCACCTCTACCCAGGGGTGCCAGATGCCTACCACTACTACCACCTCTACCCATGGGGGCTGGATGCCTACCACTACTACCACCCTTACCCAGGGGTGCCAGATGCCTGTCACTACTACCACCCCTACCCAGGGGGTGTCAGATGCCTACCACTACTACCACCTCTACCCAGGGGTGCCAGATGCCTACCACTACTACCACCTCTACCCATGGGGGGCTGGATGCCTGTCACTACTACCACCCTTACCCAGGGGGTGCCAGATGCCTACCACTACTACCACCACCTCTACCCAGGGGTGCCAGATGCCTACCACTACTACCACCTCTACCCAGGGGTGCCAGATGCCTACCACTACTACCACCTCTACCCAGGGGGTGCCAGATGCCTACCACTACTACCACCTCTACCCAGGGGGTACCAGATGCCTACCACTACTACCACCTCTACCCATGGGGGCTGGATGCCTGTCACTACTACCACCCTTACCCAGGGGTGCCAGATGCCTACCACTACTACCACCCTTACCCAGGGGTGCCAGGTGCCTACCACTACTACCACCTCTACCCATGGGGGCTGGATGCCTGTCACTACTACCACCCTTACCCAGGGGTACCAGAAGCCTACCACTACTACCACCCTTACCCATAGGGTGCCAGATGCCTACCACTACTACCACCTCTACCCAGGGGGTGCCAGATGCCTACCACTACTACCACCTCTACCCATGGGGGGCTGGATGCCTACCACTACTACCACCCTTACCCAGGGGGTGCCAGATGCCTGTCACTACTACCACCCCTACCCAGGGGGTGTCAGATGCCTACCACTACTACCACCTCTACCCATGGGGGCTGGATGCCTGTCATTACTACCACCCCTACCCAGGGGGTGCCAGATGCCTACCACTACTACCACCTCTACCCAGGGGTGCCAGATGCCTACCACTACTACCACCTCTACCCATGGGGGCTGGATGCCTACCACTACTACCACCCTTACCCAGGGGGTGCCAGATGCCTACCACTACTACCACCTCTACCCATGGGGGCTGGATGCCTGTCACTACTACCACCCTTACCCAGGGGGTGCCAGATGCCTACCACTACTACCACCCTTATCCAGGGGTGCCAGATGCCTACCACTACTACCACCTCTACCCATGGGGGCTGGATGCCTGTCACTACTACCACCCTTACCCAGGGGTACCAGAAGCCTACCACTACTACCACCCTTACCCAGGGGGTGCCAGATGCCTACCACTACTACCACCTCTACCCAGGGGGTGCCAGATGCCTACCACTACTACCACCTCTACCCATGGGGGCTGGATGCCTACCACTACTACCACCCTTACCCAGGGGTGCCAGATGCCTGTCACTACTACCACCCCTACCCAGGGGGTGTCAGATGCCTACCACTACTACCACCTCTACCCAGGGGGTGCCAGATGCCTACCACTACTACCACCTCTACCCATGGGGGGGCTGGATGCCTGTCACTACTACCACCCTTACCCATGGGGGGCTGGATGCCTGTCACTACTACCACCCTTACCCAGGGGGTGCCAGATGCCTACCACTACTACCACCCTTACCCAGGGTGTGCCAGATGCCTACCACTACTACCACCTCTACCCAGGGGTGCCAGATGCCTACCACTACTACCACCTCTACCCATGGGGGCTGGATGCCTGTCACTACTACCACCCTTACCCAGGGGGTGCCAGATGCCTACCACTACTACCACCCTTACCCAGGGGGTGCCAGATGTCTACCACTACTACCACCCCTACCCAGGGGGTGCCAGATGCCTACCACTACTACCACCTCTACCCATGGGGGCTTGATGCCTGTCACTACTACCACCCTTACCCAGGGGGTGCCAGATGCCTACCACTACTACCACCCTTACCCAGGGGGTGCCAGGTGCCTACCACTACTACCACCTCTACCCAGGGGTGCCAGATGCCTACCACTACTACCACCTCTACCCAGGGGGTGCCAGATGCCTACCACTACTACCACCTCTACCCAGGGGGTGCCAGATGCCTACCACTACTACCACCCCTACCCAGGGGGTACCAGATGCCTAGCACTACTACCACCTCTACCCAGGGGGTGCCAGATGCCTACCACTACTTCCACCCCTACCCAGGGGGTGCCAGATGCCTACCACTACTACCACCTCTACCCAGGGGGTGTCAGATGCCTACCACTACTACCACCTCTACCCATGGGGGGCTGGATGCGTGTCACTACTATCACCCCTACCCATGGGGGGCTGGATGCCTACCACCAACAACACCCCCACTCACAGGATGGCTAATACATGACACAACAAGCACACACCAACATAAAGAATGCAACATAAAGACATCCCCCCCAACACCATGACAAGCGTGTGTAGACTGTGTCAAATGCCTACAACACTGAACATGACTTTGAACATACAATGTGACCCCCTATCACATGTGCCACACATAAATGTGTGTGGCCCCCACAATGCAAGCAGGCCATGACCATTGTGGCAATGGGGTCCAAAACCCCATCATCACAGTGACCAAAATGTAAGTGTGGGGTCCATAGCTGAAGCACATCTTGAACATTGTGGCAATGGGGTCCAAACCCCCATCATCACAGTGACCAAAATGTAAGTGTGGGGACCATAGCTGAAGCACATTTTGAACATTGTGTCAATGGGGTCCAAACCACCATCATCACAGTGACCAAAATGTAAGTGTGGGGTCCATAGCTGAAGCACATTTTGAACATTGTGGCAATGGGGTCCAAACCCCCATCATCACAGTGACCAAAATGTAAGTGTGGGGTCCATAGCTGAAGCACATTTTGAACATTGTGGCAATGGGGTCCAAACCCCCATCATCACAGTGACCAAAATGTAAGTGTGGGGTCCATAGCTGAAGCACATTTTGAACATCGTGGGAATGGGGTCCAAACCCCCATCATCACAGTGACCAAAATGTAAGTGTGGGGTCCATAGCTGAAGCACATTTTGAACATTGTGGCAATGGGGTCCAAACCCCCATCATCACAGTGACCAAAATGTAAGTGTGGGGTCCATAGCTGAAGCACATTTTGAACATTGTGGCAATGGGGTCCAAACCCCCATCATCACAACGACCAAAATGTAAGTGTGGGGTCCATAGCTGAAGCACATTTTGAACATTGTGGCAATGGGGTCCAAACCCCCATCATCACAGTGACCAAAATGTAAGTGTGGGGTCTATAGCTGAAGCACATTTTGAACATTGTGGCAATGGGGTCCAAACCCCCATCATCACAGTGACCAAAATGTAAGTGTTGACAAAGAAAAAGCTGCAACTGCCAAACTGCATGGATGATTCCTGGTCACAGAACAACAAATACATCGGTGGCAAAGTAGTGCTTGTGTCCCATAGCAACATAGATTGGGGGAGGCAAACAGTGCAGTGCAAATAAGACATACCTTTGGCCATGTGCAGACAAACATCACCCATGGGGGCTGACACTGTCAACATTCATCAATGACAGAAGTGACCATCAGAATGCAGACCCACATATTTGCACCAATGGGCACACAAATGCAGATACCCTGTGGAGACTGTAGATGTGAGGTGAACAGATACCATACCATGGCAGCAATGGGACACACAAAGAATGATCATTGTGCTGACTGATGACCTAGGAGTCCCAGGGACAGCAGGGGAAACACACCAAACAACATACAGCCAATGGCACACTAAAGATATGCCAATGCAGTGGTGCAGATGCACAAACACAAACAGGCAGACCCACACTGCACATCAAACACAACAGGTGAGGGGGGTACCAGTGTCCCCAGGCAACCACACAACACATGAGGAGGCCTGAATACCAATTACACAGATGTGCATACAGTGCCACACAAAGGTAACTCATGGATTCAAATCCCCTATGTGGGCAATCAGGCATTGTCAGATGAGAGGGAGCACAAATCACACATGTCACACAAGCATGTAGGAACAGCAACTGACACAGCAAGACACAGAGACACCACAGCACTACCCCCAGGGCCCCCACAATGTGGTGACCCTGGGCTGCATTACAAACCCACTGTGATGACAAAGCTAGATGTCGTTCACACTGTGAACCACAGTCATGTGTCCTGAGCAACAAACTACCATCACACCTACACAAGCACAAATCAATCAGCACGGCCAGTAAGCCAAGGCCAACATGGAGGCAGGGGTCTAGCCGGGCAACAACTCTCATCTGCACACACTCAACACCACACACCTCGACCTCCAACAATGTGCAGCAGTGAAGCTCACATGCACTGGTGACATTGCACATGCACCCATGACAATCCCAGGGGGTGGTGGGAACCAAGGTGCAGAAACACATCACACATGGCCACTCAACAAGACTCCTGAATGTCTGACATTCTGCACACTACGCTGTACATGGACATGACGGCAATACCACACCAACCAATGGGATCCCAGCCACAGTCACACACCAATGAAGAAGCCAAGGTCACCCACAAAGAACACACATAGACAACTACCAACATTGCAGCCCTGACCCTGAGGAGTGCCAGCAGTCACACACACAACGTGTCACAACCAATGAAAGCTAACACAAACCGGAAATCACATGACAGGTGCAAACAACAAGTGCCAAGGGGAATCCTGACTGTGACCCATCAGCGTCTGCCCACAAACTCAGCCCTGACAGCAAACACACCTATGGGTGACACCCTGATGACCAGTAATGTGCCATGTACCCACATCACAGAGAACCCAGGGAGAAGACTTTGGGGGAACATAGGTCAACTCAGCAAGCATCACAAACAGGAACATCACTAGGGATCCCAGCATGCACAGCAAAATGGAAGTGAACACACAGACATGCTCATACAACACACACCTTGGGCGCAGGCGATGTCACAGGAGTACACACTGCCATGAGGGGACTCCACTCCTGTGTGAGGAAAGCTGTGCCATATGTCGCCTCAGTAGGGCTCCATCATGTCAGCAGAACACTTGGTCACACAGTCAACAATTAGCACCAAATGAAGGCTCCCGTCACATCAGCCTGGTCATGGGAGTGTCAACGAAATCATCAGCACAGATCCAACACACATGTACAGCAAGTTGCACTGACAACACAGATGAGTCCTTCCCCATTGATGCCCAAACCTGCATGTCCAGTGGAGATGGCCACACGGTCAGGGAAGTAGACTAATTGAACAATGGCAAGCACAACAGATGTGCAGGGGTGGAAGCCACAGATGTGACATTGCTAATGTAAGTAGGAAATCCCATTGCCAAATATTGAAAACATGACACCCTCAGATGCTGCTAAGGATGACATGGATACACCACAGGATAGGACACAGTCCCCCTGGACCACATGGGTTCCTGCACAGTAACACTACATATTCATGAGACCAAATATCACCATCACTGCAGCAAGGGCATGGTTAGCATCATCAACATCATGTACATCAGAAGCAAAAGCACTAGAGAACAGAAAGTTGCTTTATTCAGCATATGTGGGTTCAAAAGTTGAAGTCATGTAAAAAATAAACAAAGGCAAATGGCCAGTCCATCATGAAAGTCAAAACAGGGTGACAGTGGCAGATGTCACCCTACGCATGCCTGCACTGATGAAAACCAGGGACAATCCCCTCGGAGGGGCATACGGGGGGGGCAGGCCAGGCACCGCAGGGACAGGATCAGGGCTCACCAGAAGGAGGCAGGGAAGAGGTGGTGGGTGCTGGAGAGCCACTGACAACTGCAGTGGAGGTGTCTGACATAGTGTGTGCCGGCACAACTGGGGGGCATGACTCAGATGGTGTGGGCGCCGGCACGACTGCAGTGGACCGTGCAGATGGAGTGGACAGGTTCGCCACTGCAGTGCCCAAGTCAGACAGGGTGGTAGTGGCCTCCACTGCAGTGCCTACCTCCAGGTAAGGTGGGCAGGACAGAGGGGGAGGACACCCTCACCACACCAGTGGCACGGACAAGCGCAGCGGGGGGTGTGGGGCCGGAAGAGCAAGTGGCAGGGGGAGAAGGCCTGATACTTTTGGGGATGGTGTATCTGTGGGTGGGGGAACCTGGGGCAGGGTGTGGTGGGGGCACCTGTGGAGTGGGGGCCTGAGGGATGGAGGAAGGAGACTTGGTGCCTGAGCTGCAGGGTGGCGGCGGGGTCTTGCTCTTCCGGGTCCAAGTGGACTTGCGGGTGGGGGCGTCAGTCGGTCTGCGCCTGGGGGAGGGTGTCCGGGGGCGAGGGGCACTCCGCTCCATGTGGGTGGGCTTCCTCTTCCCCCTGAATGCTGTATCAGCTGGATCGGAGGGGAAGAGGCCGAGGTCACTGAGGAAGAGCCGCTGTGTCTTTGGGGTTGCAGGTGAGGCAAGGGAGGGGGCTTTTGAGGGAGAGGCAACTGAGGACTGCGCAGTGCTCGTGGATGCGTGTGTGTGTGCCTGGGCCCCATCCCCTGTGAGTGTGGTTTCAGTCCCCTGACTGTGCGTGTGTGTGCGTCTTGTTTGTGGCGTGTGTGTCTGTGTGCTGCTCGTGTCTGTGCTGGTGTGTGCCTGTGCTGGTGTGTGTGTGCTTGGGACAGGTAAGGTGCTGGGGAGTGTGGATGGGGCAGAGGCAGGAGGGGTGAGGGACTGTCGGAGGAGGGACACTGCTGCCGTCAGGGAGGAGTCCATGGACCTATTGCCCCTCTGTAGGGCAGACATGCCCGTTGAGATGCCCTCCATGAACGACACCAGCTGAGTCAACAGAGTGGTGTGGGCATGGAGGACACTCAGCATCGCTGTCTGCCCTACATGGAGCTGGCGAAGGAGGTACACAGACTCCTCACTCAGGGCAGCAGGGGACACAGGGGCAGGGGGTGCAGTGCCTGGCCCGAAGGAGACACGCTCCCGAACATGGGAGCCTCCACGGACCTCGGGAATGGGAGCCGATGGGAGGGCGGTGGTGGTGGTGGCGGGGACAGCAACACTAGCTGGGGTGTGGTGGCTGCTGACACCCGCCTCCATAAGGGAGTCATCCTCCGAGCTGCTGTGGTCCTCAGCTGAGGTGGATGGTGCTGAGGACTCCTCGGTGTGGCTCCCCAACCCCTCCGTGCCACTGGGTCCCTCCGACCACTCCTCGGCTGCTGACCCAGTCTGGCTCTGCGGCTCCTCCTGGTCCGTGGAGCTGTCCCCTCCTGTGGCCGTGGATGTATCTGCAATCAATAGGGAAACAGACAGACATCAGTCACCTGCACCGAACGCACACACCACAGTAAGTACAGCACATTACAGAGCAAGCCCTGGCATCCTTAGTTGAACATTGCTAAAAGTGCCCAAACAGAACAGGAGAAGCCAATTGTCAGTCTGATGGTCAACCATGGCACTCACATCCCACCTGGCCTTGCACCCATCTGTCTGGTGTCTGTTGGATGGCAATACCCCAGTGTGGACACATGCACCACCTACACAGTAGTTGGACAGTGCAGAGAACCCGGTTAAGCATGTGAACATGCACACATCACAACTCTTGCCACTGAGTCAGTACAGGTGTCCGGATGAAAGGGATGCCCAGAGTCAAATAGGGAATGCATGTGATGCATACCAGTGACAGACACCATGATGCACCCATGTCCTGATAGCCATTGCCACAATGGTGTGCATGTAGCACATGTCACTCCCCTGCAGGATCACTAATAGGAAGTCACATGCCATGGCACAGGCATGCCTGCTACGTCATACATCACTGTCTCCAGTCACATGGGCAGGGCAGCCAGACAACAACACTCTGCACTGTGTCACAATAGAAGGTCATGGGGAATGCAAGTCCTGGATCCGAACAAGTGCACATGTACATCCCCCACACACCACATCATCTGAACCCTTATCTGTCCAGGTCATACCGATTGGACATATGGGAGACCTGTAACACAACCCTCTGAACCTGAGCACCTCACAATCTGCTGTGAATGGGAAACAGCTGCCTGAACTTCACATTCGCATACCCCAGTCTGCACGGTCAGGTGATCAAACACCTATGTGTCACACAAGTATCGTCTCCTATGGTCACGTCTCCGGTGGCATGCTGAGCCCCAACCGAGAAACACCCCAGCAGTCCTGACAACGAAGCCACAGCACACTGACACAGAGGCAGACACCTGAGGGGACAAATCACTGAGCACAACGTGTCAGCTGATACACGGGAGTGGGAGTACAGAGTGTATTGTATGGCCTGGAGTAGGCATGACTGTCCTACCCCACATGAATGAGGGATGAGCCCTGGACAGTAGGAAGCTGGCTAAGTATGTGTGACACACGTAATATACACACTCCTGGGGCCCAAATATTGTTCCCACCCGCAGCATGGGTGTGTGCCAGATACCCCAGGCACATGTGGTGGATCAGCTCAGCAATTGGACCACATATCAAAGTAACACGCAGATTACATGTCAGAACACAGGCATTGTATAAGCAATGGACCCACCCATGATGCCCACCACAGAGTTAGGGAAACAGATGCTGTCCCCCACCTTGAGTCAAGCAAACTGCAAGGACACAGTACCCAAGAAACACAATTCCCTGACTGTAAGGACCACACCTGGGTATCAGATGAGGAGTGGGCAGTGCACAATAGAGGGACATGGGTCCTGGACCACATGACTGATGTACTGTGGAAGTTTAACCAGACCAGAGGAGGGCACATAGCATGGCAGACATAGTTCACAATGCAGTCATGGACTCACCCCCTCCTTGCTGCTCTCGGGCCTTCAGCTGCCCATCCAGATCAGGGAAGACCACCGCCAGGATCCTGAGCATGTGGGGGGTCAGGGTCCGGTGTCCGCCCCTCCTGCGAGGAGGCGACAGCTTCAGCTGGACCCGTGCGATCCTCCGGGTCCAGCCCGAAGGTCCTGCCACCTCTTCTGGCAGTTGCGGATCCGGCGCTTGTAGAGCCCCACGGTTCTCACTGCCCAGACGATGGTCAGCCATATCTGCTGCTTCTGGTGGGCATCAACCTGTGAGGATGACAAAGTGAGAATGCCATTACTACACATGCAACATATCCGTGCATTACACAGTTGTATATACATGTCTCAATCACAGGGGCACAAGATGTACACAGGCAGTGCAACGATGGCCATGGACAGTATGCCAGCAGTTACTACATGGTATCATTGTCTGGGAAGTAAAACCTTGTTTAAATGCACTGTCACTGCACTATACCTGTCTAGTGCATGTAACTACACACTATGGGGGGTGACAACTACTCAGTGAGCCTGCTAGCCAGTGGCGTGCAGACTGTTAGCCTTGCTAGTCAGACAACATGCACATTTAGGAAGGCAGTGGACAGAACACTCACCTGCTCCCCTGCTTTCCCATACAGCTTGCTGTACTGTGGAAGGAGGCTGTCCAGCAGGGCCTGGTTCTCCTCAGTGCTGAAGGCTGGGGCTCTCTCCACAGTACGTGCCATTGCAGGGTCCAGAGGGTGCAGATACAGCAGCAGTGGTGGTGGCAGATGTCGTCCTGGAGCATGTAGTGCAGGCAAGTGAGCTCTCAGGGGAACAGCCAGCATTATATGTGTGCTGCAGAGGCAGATACTGTCCCATGTGTCCAAAGTGATAGGTCCAAGTCGTTTGCATCTTCTGAATCTGGCCAATCCATGGAATTGCACCACTTACACACGCCCACAGCATCCTTCAAAAGTTCAACTTCATGACACCGATGAATTTACAGCATCAGACTCGTTCAAAATTTGAAAACGCGTCCGTTGCCAGGCCAGGCCATAGCCAATGGGTGCGCACCGATCGGTCCATTGCTGTTCAACGCGTACCTAGGATACAACGCGTACCCGCACACATTGAATGCAATGGGCCAGCCGGGCACACCGATCGGTCCATTGCTGTTCAACGCGTACCCAGGATACAACGCATACCCGCACACATTGAATGCAATGGGCCGGCCGGGCACACCGATCGGTCCATTGCTGTTCAACGCGTACCCAGGATACAACGCGTACCCGCACACATTGAATGCAATGGGCCGGCCGGGCACACCGATCGGTCCATTGCTGTTCAACGCGTACCCAGGATACAACGCGTACCCGCACACATTGAATGCAATGGGCCGGCCGGGCACACCGATCGGTCCATTGCTGTTCAAGGCGTACCTAGGATACAATGTGTACCCGCACACATTGAATGCAATGGGCCAGCCGGGCACACCGATCGGTCCATTGCTGTTCAACGCGTACCCAGGATACAACGCGTACCCGCACACATTGAATGCAATGGGCCGGCCGGGCACACCGATCGGTCCATTGCTGTTCAACGCGTACCCAGGATACAACGCGTACCCGCACACATTGAATGCAATGGGCCGGCCGGGCACACCGATCGGTCCATTGCTGTTCAACGCGTACCTAGGATACAACGCGTACCCGCACACATTGAATGCAATGGGCCGGGCCGGGCACACCGATCGGTCCATTGCTGTTCAATGCGTACCCAGGATACAACGCGTACCCGCACACATTGAATGCAATGGGCCGGCCGGGCACACCGATCGGTCTATTGCTGTTCAAGGCGTACCCAGGATACAACGCATACCCGCACACATTGAATGCAATGGCCAATGTGTGCGCACCGATCGGTCCATTGCTGTCCAACGCGTATTGCAAATACAACGCGTACCAGCACACATTGAATGCAATGGCCAATGTGTGCGCACCGATCGGTCCATTGCTGTCCAACGCGTATTGCGAATACAACGCGTACCAGCACACATTGAATGCAATGGCCAATGTGTGCACACCGATCGGTCCATTGCTGTCCAACGCGTATTGCGAATACAACGCGTACCAGCACACATTGAATGCAATGGTCAATGTGTGCACACCGATCGGTCCATTGCTGTCCAACGCGTCCCTGTACAAGTCACTGGCATATGTCACCATGCCTGTCACAGGTGAACATATGCCAGCCACATATACTTCCCAGGGAGTGAGGGGCACACCTACAACACCACAGCCTGTCCAAACTGTATCCTAAGGCATGTAAGGCTGCATTACCTATTCCGTGTATGGGGGTGAACATGTTGTTCTGTGGGTGTCACTTGGGGGCAGCCACCCCCAGGCTGTGCACGTGTTCATGGGGACAGAATCCTTGGTGTTTCGTGTACATGACCACTGTGATGTGCAACTGTTCATATCTGAGCATGTGGCATGGTCACATTTCACGGTGGTGTATGTGTATGTCATGTCACATACCCCCTGAGTCCCATGTGGGACGGTATGTTTAACCCAGGGTGACCCATTGGCACAATAGTGATGGTCCTCAACAGTCTGTGTGCATGTTGTGTTTACAATGTCTCTGATTTCATGTGCACAATGGGAGACAGTCTCCACATCCACGTTGTTTGTGCATGGACTTTGATGTTGTGCGTGTGTGTGTCACAGACGTCCATGTCTGTCCTGCCGAGGCAACAGGGACCACTACCTGTGGGGGTCATGGTTGTTTTGCTGTGGTGTATACATGATACACCATGTCATGCCAGTGTCCATGTGGCAATACAGGGTCCCTGGGAATCTACCTGTCGTTGAGCTGTGATGCCTGGGGCACATCTGCCCTCACATGTCACTGTGGGGTGTGTTTGTAACGTGGCAGCAGGAGATGGGAACTGTGACATGGCCTCATGATATCCAATGGCACAACCTGGGACTTATTGATGCCACTTGTTGAACTGTGATGTTAGATGTTGGCCATGTATGTGCCATACATGTCCTTACAGAACTGCACACATCATGTACTTGTGCCTCATAATGATGTATCATGTGATATTGAGTGTGTTCAATGCCACATATGTGGGGTGACTGACAATCTTTCTTTCTTCTCCTATGCACTGCAGGGCACCAGCTGTCCATAGACCATTCCCTGACCTGGCAACGATGGTGGAACGTGACAGCATCCGACGGTACAGCTTCACCAGGCAGCTGATTGAGGATTTGGCAGTGCGCTTGGCACCACATTTGCAACCTGGCCGGCCGTACCCTACAGCGCTGACCCCCAAGGTGAAGGTGATGGCAGCCCTACACTTCTTTGCCACCGGTACCTTTCAACACACTGTGGCGACTGCTGGTGGGATGTCACAGACCATGTTCAGCCGTGTGCTCCGCGATGTTTTGGAGGCTATGTTGATATACCTGAACCAGTACATCTATTTCCCTAGACTCCAACAACTCACTGACGTGAAGAGTGATTTCTATGCCCTGGGGAGGATGCCGCATGTCATTGGCTCCATTGATGGGACACATGTGGCTTTGGTACCACCACAGGCCCAAGAGCAGGCATACAGGAACCACAAACACTACCACTCGGTCAATGCACTGGTGGTCTGTCTTGCAGATATGAGCATCTCACACGTGTGTGCCAGTTTCCCCGGTTCTGCACACGATGCCTACGTGATGAGGAGTAATCGCATCCCGAGGATGATGTCACAGATGCGTAATCAGTGTGCCTGGCTTGTTGGTGTGTACTGACTTTGTACCATTGTGTGTGTTCTGCAATGTAGTGTTCCATCCTCTTTTCCAACTCAGCTAATGTGCAATTGTCTGTATGTAGGTGACTCCGGATACCCCAACATGCCGTGGTTGCTGACGCCCTTCAGGAACCCTGTGACACCAGCCCAGATGCGCTACAATGAGGCACATGGTCAGACGAGGAGAGTGATTGAGCGGACATTTGGTCTCCTGAAGAGCCGCTTCCGCTGCCTGGACAAGACAGGAGGGGCCCTCCCATATGCCCCAGCAAAGGTGTGCAAGATTGTCATCGTCTGCTGCATGCTACACAACCTGGCAGTGTGGAAGGAGTTGCCTCTCATCCTGGATGACGATGACCAACATCCGCCACCTGTGGAGGATCCTGGCCTGGACCACGTTGCCAGTGATGATGATGATGATGGTGATGGTGATGTCCGCACACAGCTCATCACCAACTTCTTCAGCTGAGTGAGTATCCAGAGATGTCATGTCAATGATATGAGTTTGCATGATATGTGTTGGTGGTGCTCTGGTGCTGTTTGAGTGTGTCCATGGGCTACATGACTGTATGCGTGTAGCGATGTGTCCTTACAGGTAGTCTGTACTCCCCAACAGTGTTGACATGCTAACTTGGTTCTGGGTGGGTATCTTGTGACATGTATTGGGCATGAGTATTGCAGTTCTGTCCTGTTCTTCAGTGCTTTTGACTGTGTGTCATTTCTGTCCTTCACAGGGTACTTTCAGAGTCGTTTGGTCAACTGTGATCCCCAACACCGTGATTCGACTTCCAGGGTGGTAGTTGTCGTGTCCCTACAGGTGATGTGCGCCACACCCATGGACTTCCTCCCTTCTACACTTGTTGACTGTGTGCCCGCTGCCAGGTGGGATTACCTTGCATCTGTAGTGGTTACAACATGTTGCAAATGTGTAATAAACCTGTGCTTCACTTTGTGATGTGCGTTGTCTGTGGTCACACATTTGACTGACATTTGCTTACTGCACCAGTGGGCTAGTTGACTAAGACTGTGAATAGGTGTTGTGTCTGTGCATTGCACCGTATTTCCTGGCAACATCAGTGTAGGCAATGAGTCAGATGGCCTAGGTGTGTATTTGTTGTGTAGCCCTGGTGGTGTGTCTCCCTCATATGTGTCACGTTGCCATGACTCACATGCCTGTGTTGTACTTGCTGTAGCAGTTAGCATGCACAGTGTAATTTCGCTGGTCATCATCTCCATGACAGAAACCACGTTGGAATCACGACAGAGGCAGGAATGGTGTATTAGTGTGTTTATTGTCATACATGTGTGTGAATAGTGCACAGGATGGTGAGTGCTGTACATTTTGATTGCAATCCAAATTTCCTAGATGAATTGGAAGTCCTGGTAGCAGAAATGTCCTGTATCAAGTCCACAGTCATCTGAGACATTGGTCCAACTTGTACTCCCCATGTCATGTGGGGGAGTTGTGTTGCAGTCAACAGGGTGAACAGTTTGCGCACAAAGGTGATTATCCAGAACAGGTGTTGGCTTCCTGGGGGTTGTGCATGGCCATCAGCCTCTCAGTTGTCCTTCCTCGGACGACCCCTATTCTTTGGGGGGGGACCCTCAAGTGCAGGCTGCTATGCGTGCCAGTTGTGGGTCATCATGCAGTCCAGACCCCTCTGCGAGCAGCGACCTATGTCTCCCACCCCTCCCACCACCCCTGGCGACACGTGCAGTACCTGAGGTGGCACGCACAGGTGACCCTGGGCCCCCTTGGGGGTTGTTGGTGGTGTTGGTGTCCATGGCCCCACGTTGGTCCAGGGTCCCTGTGCTGGTGGTGGTGGTGCTCCTTAGTCTGTCCATGTCGGCAGGGGTGGTATGTGTGTTGACAGTCGCTGGAGGGGTGGGTGCAGGGGGTACAGCTGGTGGTCCTGCTGGTGCTGCATGATGACTTGCTCCGGAGGTGCCAGGTGGGTCTTCTTCATCCGAGGAGGGCAGAGGCTGTTCCACACCAGTGAGCTCCGTATCCTCTTGAGCCTGGGACGGGGACTCCTCAGCATCTGCTGCTGTGTCCCCATCATCACCTGTTTTTGGCAGACACACACAATGTATGTTATGTTTCTGCAGGCATCAATGGTTGACACACCTGACAGTTGTGACTGTGCCTCTGGATGCGGGCCTGTACATTGCATTGTCCTAAGTTGTCACAGTCAGGGGTTGATATTGGTGTAGCACATTGTCCTGCATTATTTGGGCATTTCTATGTGAATGTTGGGGTGTGTACATGGTCTGCATTGGTTGTATTTGGTTGACATCCGGCCCTCCTTCCCACCCAGCCAGATATTCCACCATGGAACGTGCTTCCATTGCAGGGAGTGCAAGTTGTCTTTCAGGATGTCAGTCAGTGGTGTCCTGCTGTTGGTTGGTGCACAGTTGCCAGCAGGGCCTTGTGCTCCCCACAGCAGTAGCCAGTGTCAGCCATCTTGTCAGTTGTTTTCCACTCCCTGTGATGTGTGCATGGTTCAAGGTGGTGTTGATGGGACAGTTGTGGGGGTGACCAATATCTGTGACTACCACTCCCATCATGCTATTGCCTCCACCCCCCTTCCCAGCATGCCCATGCTTCCTTCCCTTTGACTCTGCTTCCCTGTGGGGTTGTGTGCCTGTGCTGACAAGATGTCTGACAGTGTTATCCTGGGGTTAGTTTTGCTACAACTCCCATGTGTGTCCCTGTGCTTCACTCAGCATGACCCAGGGTTATGGTTCTTTGTGGGATATTTGATTGGAGTGTGAGGCAATGCATTCTCCCAGGTGAGTTTTGTGGAGTTTGTGTTAGGGGTGTGTGTGAGAAATGCTGCTGGTAACTATGGTCAGGGCTGTGAGTCCTCCTTCCCACCCAGCCAGATATCCCACCATGGAACGTGCTTCCATTGCAGGGAGTGCAAGTTGTCTTTCAAGATGTCAGTCAGTGGTGTCCTGCTGTTGGTTGGTGCACAGTTGCCAGCAGGGCCTTGTGCTCCCCACAGCAGTAGCCAGTGTCAGCAATCTTGTCAGTTGTTTTCCACTCCCTGTGATGTGCGCATGGTTCAGGGTGGTGTTGATGGGACAGTTGTGGGGGTGACCAATATCTGTGACTACCACTCCCATCATGCTATTGCCTCCACCCCACTTCCCAGCATGCCCATACTTACTTGCTTTTGGGTGGACTTCACTGTGTGTGAGTGTGAGAGCAATGGCAAGATGGCTGACAGTGGTGTCCTGCTGTTGGTTGGTGGCCAGTTCCCAGCATGGCCTTGTGCTCCCCACAACAGAGCACCAGTGTCAGACATCTTTGATGGGGCTTTACACTCTCTGTGGGGTGTGCATGCTTGAGTGTGAGCTTGCTGGGCCATGTGGGTGGGGGATGTTGAGCTGTGACTACCACTCCCATCATGCTATTGCCTCCACCCCACTTCCCAGCATGACCATACTTACTTGCTTTTGGGTGGACTTCACTGTGTGTGAGTGTGAGAGCAATGGCAAGATGGCTGACAGTGGTGTCCTGCTGTTGGTTGGTGGCCAGTTCCCAGCATGCCCTTGTGCTCCCCACAACAGAGCACCAGTGTCAGACATCTTTGATGGGGCTTTACACTCTCTGTGGGGTGTGCATGCTTGAGTGTGAGCTTGCTGGGCCATGTGGGTGGGGGATGTTGAGCTGTGACTACCACTCCCATCATGCTATTGCCTCCACCCCACTTCCCAGCATGCCCATACTTACTTGCTTTTGGGTGGACTTCACTGTGTGTGAGTGTGAGAGCAATGGCAAGATGGCTGACAGTGGTGTCCTGCTGTTGGTTGGTGGCCAGTTCCCAGCATGGCCTTGTGCTCCCCACAACAGAGCAAGTGTCAGACATCTTTAATGGGGCTTTCCACTCTCTGTGGGGTGTGCATGCTTGAGTGTGAGCTTGCTGGGCCATGTGGGTGGGGGATGTTGAGCTGTGACTACCACTCCCATCATGCAATTGCCTCCACCCCACTTCCCAGCATGCCCATACTTACTGGCTTTTGGGTGGACTTCACTGTGTGTGAGTGTGAGAGCAATGGCAAGATGGCTGACAGTGGTGTCCTGCTGTTGGTTGGTGGCCAGTTCCCAGCATGCCCTTGAGCTCCCCACAACAGAGCACCAGTGTCAGACATCTTTGATGGGGCTTTACACTCTCTGTGGGGTGTGCATGCTTGAGTGTGAGCTTGCTGGGCCATGTGGGTGGGGGATGTTGAGCTGTGACTACCACTCCCATCATGCTATTGCCTCCACCCCACTTCCCAGCATGCCCATACTTACTTGATTTTGGGTGGACTTCACTGTGTGTGAGTGTGAGAGCAATGGCAAGATGGCTGACAGTGGTGTCCTGCTGTTGGTTGGTGGCCAGTTCCCAGCATGGCCTTGTGCTCCCCACAACAGAGCAAGTGTCAGACATCTTTAATGGGGCTTTCCACTCTCTGTGGGGTGTGCATGCTTGAGTGTGAGCTTGCTGGGCCATGTGGGTGGGGGATGTTGAGCTGTGACTACCACTCCCATCATGCAATTGCCTCCACCCCACTTCCCAGCATGCCCATACTTACTGGCTTTTGGGTGGACTTCACTGTGTGTGAGTGTGAGAGCAATGGCAAGATGGCTGACAGTGGTGTCCTGCTGTTGGTTGGTGGCCAGTTCCCAGCATGGCCTTGTGCTCCCCACAACAGAGCACCAGTGTCAGACATCTTTGATGGGGCTTTCCACTCTCTGTGGGGTGTGCATGCTTAAGTGTGAGCTTGCTGGGCCATGTGGGTGGGGGATGTTGAGCTGTGACTACCACTCCCATCATGCTATTGCCTCCACCCCACTTCCCAGCATGATCATACTTACTTGCTTTTGGGTGGACTTCACTGTGTGTGAGTGTGAGGGCAATGGCAAGATGGCTGACAGTGGTGTCCTGCTGTTAGTTGGTGGCCAGTTCCCAGCATGGCCTTGTGCTCCCCACAACAGAGCACCAGTGTCAGACATCTTTGATGGGGCTTTACACTCTCTGTGGGGTGTGCATGCTTGAGTGTGAGCTTGCTGGGCCATGTGGGTGGGGGATGTTGAGCTGTGACTACCACTCCCATCATGCTATTGCCTCCACCCCACTTCCCAGCATGCCCATACTTACTGGCTTTTGGGTGGACTTCACTGTGTGTGAGTGTGAGAGCAATGGCAAGATGGCTGACAGTGGTGTCCTGCTGTTGGTTGGTGGCCAGTTCCCAGCATGGCCTTGTGCTCCCCACAACAGAGCACCAGTGTCAGACATCTTTGATGGGGCTTTCCACTCTCTGTGGGGTGTGCATGCTTGAGTGTGAGCTTGCTGGGCCATGTGGGTGGGGGATGTTGAGCTGTGACTACCACTCCCATCATGCTATTGCCTCCACCCCACTTCCCAGCATGCCCATACTTACTTGCTTTTGGGTGGACTTCACTGTGTGTGAGTGTGAGGGCAATGGCAAGATGGCTGACAGTGGTGTCCTGCTGTTAGTTGGTGGCCAGTTCCCAGCATGGCCTTGTGCTCCCCACAACAGAGCACCAGTGTCAGACATCTTTGATGGGGCTTTACACTCTCTGTGGGGTGTGCATGCTTGAGTGTGAGCTTGCTGGGCCATGTGGGTGGGGGATGTTGAGCTGTGACTACCACTCCCATCATGCTATTGCCTCCACCCCACTTCCCAACATGCCCATACTTACTTGCTTTTGGGTGGACTTCACTGTGTGTGAGTGTGAGAGCAATGGCAAGATGGCTGACAGTGGTGTCCTGCTGTTGGTTGGTGGCCAGTTCCCAGCATGGCCTTGTGCTCCCACAACAGAGCAACAGTGTCAGACATCTTTGATGGGGCTTTCCACTCTCTGTGGGGTGTGCATGCTTGAGTGTGAGCTTGCTGGGCCATGTGGGTGGGGGATGTTGAGCTGTGACTACCACTCCCATCATGCTATTGCCTCCACCCCACTTCCCAGCATGCCCATACTTACTTGCTTTTGGGTGGACTTCACTGTGTGTGAGTGTGAGAGCAATGGCAAGATGGCTGACAGTGGTGTCCTGCTGTTGGTTGGTGGCCAGTTCCCAGCATGGCCTTGTGCCCCACAACAGAGCAAGTGTCAGACATCTTTGATGGGGCTTTCCACTCTCTGTGGGGTGTGCATGCTTGAGTGTGAGCTTGCTGGGCCCTGTGGGTGGGGGATGTTGAGCTGTGACTACCACTCCCATCATGCTATTGCCTCCACCCCACTTCCCAGCATGCCCATACTTACTTGCTTTTGGGTGGACTTCACTGTGTGTGAGTGTGAGAGCAATGGCAAGATGGCTGACAGTGGTGTCCTGCTGTTGGTTGGTGGCCAGTTCCCAGCATGGCCTTGTGCTCCCCACAACAGAGCACCAGTGTCAGACATCTTTGATGGGGCTTTCCACTCTATGTGGGGTGTGCATGCTTGAGTGTGAGCTTGCTGGGCCATGTGGGTGGGGGATGTTGAGGTGTGACTACCACTCCCATCATGCTATTGCCTCCACCCCCCCTTCCCAGCATGCCCATGCTTCCTTCCCTTTGACTCTGCTTCCCTGTGGGGTTGTGTGCCTGTGCTGACAAGATGGCTGACAGTGTTATCCTGGGGTTAGTTTTGCTACACGTCCCATGTGTGTCCCTGTGCTTCACTCAGCATGACCCAGGGTTGTGGTTCTTTGTGGGATATTTGATTGGAGTGTGAGGCAATGCATTCTCCCAGGTGAGTTATGTGGAGTTTGTGTTAGGGGTGTGTGCGAGAAACGCTGCTGGTAACTATGGTCAGGGCTGTGAGTCCTCCTTCCCACCCAGCCAGATATCCCACCATGGAACGTGCTTCCATTGCAGGGAGTGCAAGTTGTCTTTCAGGATGTCAGTCAGTGGTGTCCTGCTGTTGGTTGGTGCACAGTTGCCAGCAGGGCCTTGTGCTCCCCACAGCAGTAGCCAGTGTCAGCCATCTTGTCAGTTGTTTTCCACTCCCTGTGATTTGCGCATGGTTCAGGGTGGTGTTGATGGGACAGTTGTGGGGGTGACCAATATCTGTGACAACCACTCCCATCATGCTATTGCCTCCACCCCACTTCCCAGCATGCCCATACTTACTTGCTTTTGGGTGGACTTCACTGTGTGTGAGTGTGAGAGCAATGGCAAGATGTCAGTCAGTGGTGTCCTGCTGTTGGTTGGTGCACAGTTGCCAGCAGGACCTTGTGCTCCCCACAGCAGTAGCCAGTGTCAGCCATCTTGTCAGTGGTTTTCCACTCCCTGTGATGTGAGCATGGTTCATGGTGCTGTTGATGTACGCATTGTGAGGGTGGGCAATATCTGTGACTACGACTCCCATGATGCTATTGGCTACACTGACTTGCCCAGCATACACAGAATTCCTTCCTTTCAGTGGGCTTCACTGTGTGGTGGTGTTGTAGTGGTGGCTACATGTCTGGATGTGTTTGTTAGTTATATTTGTGCCACTGCCTAGCTGTAGTTGTAGTTGTGTTTGTACATGTGATGACACAGTTACATGTCACTATGAGATGGCATGTGTTGTGTTTATCTGACTGACATACACATTTTGGGATGATTCTGTTCTGGTTGCTGTGTATTTGCTAAGGGTGCATGGTTTGACTCTCCCTTGACAGTGATGTGTGTGTATTGTCGCACAATATTGTGTACATTTGTTGTGTACTCACCAGGCTCTGGGATGTTTTCTAGTCCATATACGCTCACTGGTGGTAGGATGGCCCGCACCTTCTCCTCCCAGGGCCTGAGGTATACTGGCTTGGCAGGAGGGCCACTGCCGGTGTGTTGGCTCAAGAGGTAGTCCTTCTTCAACAGCTCCCTGACCCTCCTGCGCACGTCATTCCACCTGTTCTGGATGTCTATCTTTGTGCGCAAACATGGTGATTGTGTGTTCACCCTGTCGACGATCCTCTCCCACATCTTGGTTTTCTGCGACATGGGTGTCTGTTGGACCAGTGTACCAAACAGCTGTGGCTCTACCCTGAGGATCTCATCTACCAGGACTTCCAATTCACTATCTAGGAACTTATGATTCTTCTTTGGGGGCATGGTGATGGGTGGTGATGGTGAGTGATGTGTGTGTTGGTGTGCAGGTGAAGGTGTGTGAGTGTGTGTTTTGCTGGGTGTATGTGAGGTTGCTATTTGTTGGGGTGCTGATGGTGTGTGGCTTGTGTGATGGATGAGCTGTGGGTGTGTGGTTGCTGTCTGTTGAGTGCTGGCAGGTAATTTGAATTTGCAAAGGATCATGGTAGGGATTTGTGTCCTTTATATCGGTGGAGTTGTGGGTGTGTCTTTGTTCCCTGCCCCCCCAGTATTTATTGGCTTTGTAATTGCTTGTTTGGTTTTTTTTTGTGTATTTTCCCTTTGTACTTTTTGTGCATGTAGGAGACGTTCTTGTGACCGAGTCGGGCCCTGCAGTTGTCTCGTACGAGCTTCTCCGATTCGTTCACGCTGTGTTTGTGCTGTTTTCTATGCTGCGTACGCGTCGGTCGCGGTGTTTTGGGTCGCTTCGTCTCGCAGTTTTCTATGCGTGTCGGTCGTACGGCTTGTCCTCCGTGCGACTCAGTCGTGTTTTCCACGCGTTGCATCGTACTTGGCGGGTAGGAGTTCGCGGCTACGTTTCGTTCGGGATTGTTCCGGGTGCGTGTAGGTCGGTTCGATTCGCGTGTTTTTCCGGCCGGATTGCTGTTTTCCGCGCGGCTCGGTCGTTTGGCTTGTTTTCCGTACGAGTCGGTCGGGTTTTGCACGCTTCTCATCGTACTTTGCGGGTCGGGCTGCACCGGTACGTGTCGGTCAGAATTAATTCCGGCTCCGAGTCGGTCGGTACGTTTTCCGGCCCGAATCGGAATCGACCCCTTAATGTACATTCTACAGTGAGGTTAAATCTAAAATAAACACAATTAAACAACCATGATTAATTAATTGAGCATGGTCCTACATGATTCATTAAGCATCTGAGCAGGCCTCATTCATGTTTTCCCTTGCACCAAAACTCTGCGTGGCATTTTTTTTTTTTAAATGCAGTTTGTCTGAAACTTAAAGCAGCTTTTAGTCATATAGTAATACATAAATCTTATAGGTGAAATCTGGGCTCCATCACCAGTGACGCCTGTGTTGGATGGGTGTTGGGTGGGTGTATGGCCAGCCCTCAAAGGAGTGACTGATAGACTAGTGCCTCTTGAGACACTAGAACGTGTCCAGCAGGACACTACAAAGGCCACACCATGCTTTTGCAAACTCTAGTTACAGTACGTTATAGGTTGGTCATCAGAAGCCTGGCATCTAACACTGGGCTCGTCCAACTGGTCATTGAAGTGGTATCATTCCATGTGATTCTCCTCCTAGCACCCTGCAGCCAAGAAAAGGTAGAATATGATTGGGCGAATGTTTGAAACAATAATATTAATAGTGCCATTTCACCAAAATCAGTGTTGTTAGTCAAGATGACAACACATGCCACTTGAAGTCGGATATGATCACTTGAATTTACATCACATGGCATTTGCCACAATGGTGCTCTATTGTATGGTTTATAATGGATACCACTTAATAAACAGTTTGACCCCACACATGATCACAGTACATAACATCACAGGGCCTTTGACCCAGTCGTGAACAGTTGTAAGGTTATTTTAATACGTTTTAATGACATTTTATCACACAAGCATAAATATGCATAATACCTGATTTTTGATTTATACGTGTCTTGCATAATATTTCTTCACAGGTGCCCATGATTTTTCAAGTAAATTCACCTTCGGGAGACTGGTTTGAGCAGAAAATGCCTTGTGAAAACTGTAACACTGATGTATGCTGCGACCACAAATTTATTTTAGACATAAGGAACTGTAGAGAAAGTGTTTGACTTTGGCAGGGTCGGATTTACTATTCCCACTCCTAAGTTACCAAAAAAGTAAACATAAATCAAACATTTTTGTAATATATATATATATAAATATTAACAGTATATAATTTATATAAATAATTACAAATGAAGACAAAATATTAAAATCAAGACTATAAATAAAATACTTTTAAAAGGTATTTATAAATAAAACACATTAAAAGATATATATCTTTCAAACACTTCCCACCTTACCACTCTATAAACCCAACACCGAAAAAAATAATAATAATAATACTAGAACATTTTAGTTCACAGTAATTAAAAAATAATACTAAGAAATTATTATGGAAAAATACCAAGACATAAAACAATTAATGTATATAGCAATTATTTAAAGCAATTAATTTACATAATCAATAATCTAAGTACCACTTAACAGTTAAAACAATTTCTTAGCAGTTTTTTTTTACATTATTAAATCATTTAAAATAATATCAAATTGAAATGTATAAAATAAATGGACTATTCATAAACTATTATAAAATATATATTGCAACATCCTTTCTCAGGAGATTCTTGGCATCAAACTATTTTTGACACAATATTTGTGTCCAACTATATTTCTACAACAATATTAACATTGTGCACCACCCATGTACTATGTATAACAGCAACTAAAGTATAGTTTATTTTTAAAGTTTTGGGTGTCCACTTTCATAAATTGCAATTTTGCACTGGTTCCAGGCAAGTTTTCACTGGAGCCCATTACTGACTGCGCAGTAAAAAACATTATTTGCTAGTTGACCAGTGCAATTACCGATTTTAGGCAGGGGACACATTTATAAAATTATTTGCGACTGGTGCCAAAATACTTGGCCCTTGTACAGTGTCTGTAATTGCCCTAAATAGTTAAATTGGTTATATCTCAAGAGCTGCAGGCCACAAGATAGGTGTTACAAGAAGCAACATAGTGTAACAGGAGCTTCACCCTCCATTTGGCAGTCCTTCCTAGTGTAAGTGAAATATCATGTATGTCAGAGTTATTGCTTGTCTCCATCTGCAAAAGAGGAAGAAAAAGACATGCATCAATGGGGAAGGTGAGCAGGAGTGGGTGGAGTTAAAAGTGGAACTGATAACTATAGAGACTGAATGAAAGAGGAGAAAGCAGTCTGGCGCTGTCACATGCATACCAATACCTTCTACTTAGGGTGTGAAAAATCATCTAATTTTCCTTGTGAATTTTTGGAAGCTTTCCCAAAATTATGCAAAATTACATGAATGGGATGAAATGTGATTTGTTAGTTGGGGGTTCAGGCGTCAGATTGACTGAATCACCAGTGAGTCATAAGCCAGAAGCCCTCTCCCCCTGCAGCTATGCTCATGCCTGCCCACACATCACACGCGCCGAGGGAGCTGCAAGGGAAGGTCGCTGTCTCCGGTACCTGCTCTGCCCTAGGGGAGTTTACCTGGTCACTTTGAACATCGCCGTTTTCCTGGCCCCGGATCCTGTTCTCCAGACCCTTTCTCCACCAGGTCTCATAACAGGGTAAACGGGATACTGCATACTACAAAGTGCCATCGCACCACTATCGGCACCGCTGCTGCTGTACCACGTCCACTGTCACTGTACCTGACCTGCACATGGAGAAGGACAGGTATAGGTTTATGGCAAGGCAGTTAGGGTGGCAGGTAGCGGTTGTGCTCTGTGCTGTGTTGCGTTTTGGGCTGCAGTGTGGCACTCTGTGGGCACTTTGGACCCCCTGCAAGTGCATTTCTGGTCATTAGCGATTACCAGCCACACACAATCTGTCCTGCAGCCTTGGGGTCCTACTAACCAAGCAACCTCAGCAAAATAGGTGAGCGAGTGGTCCGTCAGCTTGAATGTCAGAGGCTCCCATAGGGACTTATAAACCTAGCTCTTACGTGTTCTACCAGTCTTTCTACCAGCCTACTAGTCTTTCCGCGACCATTCTTTGTGTGGGTGGAGGCAGCGACTTCAGCATGTCCTGCGGAGGAGGTAAGTGGACAACCGACATTGCTGTTGGAGCCTTGGACCATGATTAATTTGCTTCATTGCTACACTGCTTGCTTTACTGTTGATGTGCTCCGCTGGTCCTGTCACCATTGTTATTGTTCTTTCTCTTACATCTTTGCCCTATTTTGGCCTGTTCCTTGTACCTTGACAATTCTATTCTCCCCCCTCCTATCTGGCCAACATGGGGAAACAGAAGTGTGCTGGTGTTGGTGGCTGCCTTACCGCCACATCTCTCCCCAAAACCACATTGATAGACCGGATGCTGCAGACGACAATAGGAGTGGTGTCCACTGAAATTGAACCAACAGAGAGGAGACTCTCCCTGGATTCAGGAGGCATGCCCCAGGCAATGTTCAATCTATCTGAAGCAGCTTCTGCTATTGTCACCCCAAGGTACAATTGGGGGGGGGGGGGTTATTGACACCTCTGAGGTGGAGTCCGGTGGGGCAGATGGGATCACACATCCACAGCCTGGTACATCAAATCAGCCCTATTCCTCTTGGGCTGACTGTGTGGAACCTCAACAACCAGAAAACAAAATGCAAAGAGTAGTCCAGAACAAACAGCGCATTACTGCTGCTCGTGTTGACTGTGCTTATACTACTCCCATGCCCAAGCAGCTACCCTGTGTCACTGTCAAAAGGAGTCTTGATCCCTAACCAAGCTGGACAGCTCAACTGGCAGTGGAGATAGTTGAAAAAGTCACGGCCACCTTATGCTTGGCACTCACACCTTTATTGGTGCACCTTGCAAACATTGAGCAAGTTTGTAAAGATGCCCGGAATAACCAGCTTCATTCCCAGCAGGCCACGGGGGGGGAAATGGCCCAATCAATCTTGCACCGTCTAGTATGAACTTTGGCTCTAGAGCCATGACAATGGTGGTTCTCCTCCTTCCCCTCCAACTACTTGCTCTGTAACTCCCAGTGTAATCCCAACACTTCAAGGCCAGCCTAGTGTCGCGGACCAACCAGGGGTACAATCTGTTTTGAAGAAAAGCAACATGGAGAAATTTGGGTCAGCTAGCTTATCTCGCAGTCACAAGCCACCAGTCATCAACTTGCCTCGAGCGTCTTGCCCCTATGTGACAATTCTGTCAGGAGTCCCCAAATTGTGAGAAGGCCTGAGGGAGATGCAAGAGGAACTGGCCAACAAATGTCTGAACTGGCTTGTGAAATACAAGAACTTTCCGGTGGCACTGGCACTGGCACATAACATTCTCTTAACACGCAGAGTTGGGCGGATTGGGCAGGTCCGGGTAGACCATCCATGGGATTGTATCATTATTAACTTTAAAGATCCCAATTTGGTTCGGAGGCTGTTATTTGAAGATGTGCACAGACAGGTAGGGGAGTCGAATATTTCCCTTTTGCCTCTGGGATATTTTGACAAACCCAACCACTATTTAAGATATGACCACCCGAGGCTGTTACTTTTGCGACTGCTCCCCACCAAGGTTATTTCCTATGATCAATACTGCTCGAGTAGCGATCTACAACATACCAGTCTCAAATCGCTTTGATGTGCTGGAAAGAGTTGATTGACTCAAAGTTAGAGTGGATTATCAAAGCAATAGCCTTTTAGAAGGAGCAACTGTTGGCTGCCTCCAAGGGGGTGGGAGTAGGGCCAACATCACCCCCCACATTGGTAAAACAAGGGCCCAAATGAATTCACATTGTATGCCCAGTGCTAGTCCTCCAACTGTTCCTCCCATAATACTACAACTAGATTCCCCACCCCTATTCCACGTGACTGCTGCACGCTGCCATTCGGGCTCTGTGGTGAGTGGAAAGGGAATCATACTCGCTGCACCTCCTTCTCCTGAGGTCTTTGAATCTGATAATTAGAACAAAGCCTGCAGCATCTATAACAGCCTAGGTACTGCCAGTACCGAAACCATGAGCTCTTTTAGTGGGCCTGTGGGTATCCGGATTGTTAGCTAGAAAATAGCCGTCATTAAATCCAAGATGCTGGATGCGGATTGGGGTCTCTTTCTGAAGGGATATCAAATCTGCATTTTCCAAGAAACTTGGGCAGTTGACAAGCTTTATAAGCAAGGCTAATCCATATTGATGCCCTCCCCTTTATAGCAGGTAGACCATCAGGCGGTCTGCTCATATGGTTTAAAACCTCCCTAGACTGCTCAATTAAGGTTATCAACATTGAGTCCCCCGATCTCCTCTCAATTAAACTGTCCCCGAAGCTGGGTACTCCCGTGCTCTTGGTGAATGTGTACAACAGGTATTCTCCGTTTAATAAGTTGTCACAAACTAAAAAAATCCTTAACATGGTACTAGACTACAGATCAGACATTCACAAGGTCATTGCAGGTGATTTCAACTGCTCTTTTGAGCCCTACCAACCCCTGCTAGATTTGTTTTAGTTAGAGGATGAATGTTGTGGGGGTTCCCTCCTTCTCTCCATCCAAAAAGAGTCCCAAGATGAGTGCAACCGCCATTCAGATTTGAGATATTACTGACACCTTGGCCTAAGAGCCTGCAATGGGTGTACCCCATCGAACTACTCCAGTAACATTGATTACATACTACTCGACCTTAAGATCTGGCATGGAGATCATTAATCGCCTGGAGAGCGATCACTTTTATCTTGCCCTTACTCTAAAAGGGACCTACATCAAGGATAAAGCTGGTATGGGGGGGTAACATCCTCATACACCATGGCTTTGAGCAATAATAGGCTCAAAGTAAAGTGGGTGGATATTGCAAGAAACAAGGCTTCATTAAATGTAATGTAAAGTGCTGTCCATAATGCACTAACCAATTATATAGATCAGGCCTGCACCCCCTTCAGATATTGGCCATTCATGAAACATTATTTGGGAAGCTGAAACCTTTTTTTGAGAGGAAAATCCAACCTTGCAGAGCAGCTGTTAGAACACATGAATGGTTTGACAACAAATGCAGGGCGGCTAAAACAGACACGATGGAAGCCATAAAAAGCAATATGAGGTCAAATATTTTACAAGCCAGATGGAATTATGCCCAAGAAATTAAATCCAGTAAGTCCCAGTGGGAAGCTAAGGTTTGGGAGGATCTGTTGGAAGCAGCTAAGGGGAGGAACACTAGGTTGTTCTGGCATCTGGTTACCAACAATGGCAGCAAAGAATATGTGTCCCCCGAATGCCACATCCACGAGGTTGACTGGATGGAGCACTTACAGAGCCACTCTCCAAAACATCCCCAAAGAACCCAGATGCCCATTCCTCAAGAATGGCTATAACAGAGGAAGTAATGTCCTTTACCTTTGACGAATCATTCAATGCATTGAAGGACCATAGAGTAGAGAAAGCTCCTGTCATTAACGGGATTCCCTCGGACTTGTTCTGTGCCAAACCTCTGATATGGGCTCCCTATATAAATATCCTGACTAATGCAATTGCAGCGGGTGCCCCTAGCCCTAACTCATGGAGAGGGGCTGAAATAATACCTATTTCAAAAAAGGGTTGAAGGCAAGAGCCTGGTAACTACCGGCCCATATCCCTGATCAATAACATCCAAAAAGTATTCAATAAACAACTTCTGGTAAGACTTTGGGATTGGTTTGGATCCTATGATGCCCTATCCCACCTCCAACCTGGTTTCATTCCCTAAACTAGCACTGTGGACCAGGTTTTTCAGTTTTTGACCCTAAAATGCAAAGTTGCAGACCTGTAACGGGGGTGCTCTTCGTCACCTTCGTTGAACTTCGGGCAGCATTTGACCTTGTCCCAAGGGAAAAACTTTGGGAGGTCCTCACGAAAATCGGCGTTCCCTCAGGGTTATTGATGTTGATTTGGAATCTGTACACCGGACTAGAGTCAGATTGGGCCCAGGGGAGAAAACCATAGAGAACTTTCCAATAGGGCATGGTGTTCGGCAAGGGTGTGTCCATGCTCCCACATTATGTTTATTATTCATTAATGAAAGTATACCCTATTTAATTATTTGTGTGAATGACGCTCCCAAAAATTGCTGGCTCCAAAATACCAAGGGGCATATTTAAAAGCCCCTATCACCACCACAACGTCACTTTTCATGACGTTGTGGTGGCGATAGGGGCTTTGCCTTATTTACAAGGCAACGTTAATGTGGCTTAACGCTGCCTTGTAAATAAGGCACTCTTTTGGCAATGGGTGTTGTGGTGGGCGTTCCACAACAACAACCATTGATTTTGACGCTGCCCCATATTTACAAGGGTGGTGTAAATATGGGGCAGAGCCAAAATTAAGACCAGGGAAAATCTGGTCTTAAACAGGCGAAACGAGGAGAAATGCTTTATTTCTACACGTTTTTGCTGTTTCTATGTGTGCTGCATTCTGCAGCACACATAGAAACAGCAAAATGCCAGGCATGATTGTTTATATGCAGGAAGGTGTCCCTTCCTGCACATAAACAATAATTTTAAAAATGACGAGTTGCAACTTCTATGGGTGCTGCACAAAGCAGCACATATAGAAGTTAGAAATCACCATTTAAGATTGTTCATGTGCAGGAAGGGACATCTTCCTGCACATAAACAATCATACCCCAAACGCAGGAACCCTTGCACTATGGTGCAAGCCTGCCTGCATTGGCGCTAGGCTGCTAAATGTAGCGCCAGTGCGGCGAGAAATGCAGGGCTGAACTGTATTCTTGTAAATATGGTGCAGCCCTGCATTTCAGGAGTGGCGGAGCGTAGTGTTAAGCCAACAAGGCTAACACCGTGCTCTGTCATGTCTTTTGTAAAGATGCTCCCAAGTCTGATATTCGCAGACGATACACTTCTCTTATCCAAAACTGCTGTGGGTCTTAATGTCCTTTTGGGAAAGTTTAAGAATTTTGTAAAGACTCTGGCCTTGAAATAAACAATTAGAGCCACACGCCCTATGATACAAAGCACCATTCAAATGAGCAGAGCTTTGGGGAATCACAAATGTGGTACCTGCTCCATCTGTGATCATTGTCTTGTAACGAAGACGTTGATCTACAATGGCTACACCATGACCTCAAAAATTTTAAATAACTGTAGAAGTTGCAATGTGGTTTACCTACTACGCTGCCCATGCGGGCTTGCATATGTGGGTGAAACTGGGAGAGAGCTCAGACTCAGACTACTTGAACATTGATCAGCCTTGAAGACTAATAAACACAATGCCCCCTTAGTAGATCATTACAATATGCTCAAACACAAACATAAACAAACATACAGATTTTGAATGGTTTGTGATCGAAAAGATTGTCACCAATAGGAGAGGGGGTAATACAGAAGCCAAGAGAAAAAATAGGGAATTATTCTACATCTCGGTCTTAGACACAATAGACAAAGGGCTCAACACCAAGGAAGACTGGATGAAACTGGTGATGTAATTCTGTGTCCAGAACCGTCACACATTTGAGGTACATTACCTTTTTGATCTCATTGTATAGCAGCAAAATTAACACTTTCCATTTTTTGAACTGTTACCATCTTTAGGTATACTACTTTTTTCATGATACAAAAATAAAATTAACACTCTCCGATGTTAATTTTAGAGATAAATGAATCGAGATATAGGTTATGAGAACCATTCCAAGATGGCGACATCGCAAAAAGGGACATATTATACACTTCCGGCTGCAATTCTCTGGATAGCTATGTGACCCCTAGCAAAAAAATCAGGTAAAGTTATGGACTTCTCATGGCCATCACTAGAATAGAGTAAATTTAGAGTGGATGAGAATATGTGTTAAAACGCTCGATTTTTAGGGCATAATTTCACGATATTTTCTAATATAATTTTTTTTTTTTTTATGGATCACGACTAATTGAAACCGTGACAGATTAGTATCGTTAGGATAGGGTTGTATCGCCCAAGTTACAATAAAGAACATACCAGAGGGTAAACTTGAGGTCCATAATATCTATATATATGATAGCTATTCAAAGATGGCGGGAGTCTTAGTACACCCCTGGGCGTTTAAAACAAAGGCTGCATGAATTGGCCCTGTGATGTCATTAGAATGCGCACAGCCAATCAGGCGAGATTTGCGATAAAAACGGCCCAGACTGACAGTGTCTCGTAAAGCACGTTCCATTTGAAAACGAAGTGGAGACACCGGAGTATGCAGGACTGGCTGAACCATAGAGGTAAGGAGATACTATGGCCCTGGGGAAATGGGTTTACCCATGGGTGGTGAATTGTATGACCCCCACATGGTGAAATAAGGTAGGCCCCTTAATCAAAGCGAGTCGCCACAAGAGACGAAATGGGTGTCATGGTTTTTGAATATATATGCCTAATATAGAATCAGCCTGTGATTTTAAAATCAGCGGAGTCCTGATAGCGGGAGGACAGGAAAAGTATGTCAAGCCATGCGACATTTGGAATAACACGCAGACACGCTGTCATGTGTTTGCTTGCAGGCAACTGAGACGTGCTCCGGTTAATTGACGTTAAGAGGTACTTGATGCCCTCTTCCTTCTCTGATTGCGTTATCAACAAAGCGCAAGGTGAGATATAATAAGGGGATCCCTTATTTAGGACTCACAGAGGTTTTATTAATAAAGAGAACTTGCAATGTAGCATTGGTAGATGAATCATGTATACCTAATTAATTATAATTATTCCCCCCAGGACGACCAAGACGTTATCCGGTTTGCCCCATGTAGGGAATTGCTGCCATCCCCTTATAAATATTAATAGATTGAGGTGAGAGAAAGATTTTGAAGGATAATAATGTCCATGAAATTGTATGACTCTAACTGGAATGTTTTAACTATTTGGCCTTTTATCAATTTAGGGTGGCTTTTAATCAAAATACGATCAACCCAACTGTAGTGGCTTTGAAAATACGTTTAAAAAGGAAAGAATAAAGGTATTGGATTTATACTCAAGCAATCGTGGATACCTTTATATAAAAATATGACTATGTGGGTATTCCACGTCATATATTTTATATTTATATTTTTCAGCCACAAATTGAAGACGCTGGTATATATCTCCCCCATCATATGGGAGCAACACTGACCTGAGTGCTGTTGCACCGGTGAGTGGATGATTTAGCTGTAGTTTTTAGGGGAGAGTGGAGTGAATGTTTACCTACCCTGTAAGAATGGATTTTGAATGATTGAGGTCTTTACTATCAAGCTCTACCATGTGGAGCGTGAGTACTTATTTATAATGAATGAAATCCTGTACAAAACTGAGGGAAATATTAGCTTACAAACATAAGACAATAAAGAGTTTTTATCTAAAGGCCTTAACAAATGGTAGGATGATATTTGGGGGTAAAAAAGGTGTGAATACTGTCTAGCAAAAATATGCCAAAGAGAAAGAGGAATGTTATTTCTCATGCATTTATTTATTGATTTTTTTGTTGTGTCTCTGTTAGGTTAAACAATTGTACCATGAAATATTTTGGATGAGGAAAGAAAAGTAGTATTCCTGAAGAAGGTGGCCTAATTAACACTTTACCACCGAAACCCGTAGACGCAGAGGTTTTGTTAAATTTGACGTGAGGCAGCAACCGTAAAGACAGGGAAGTTTTCACCCTGCTGGCTGTTGTTGAGATCAAACTCAAATTAACGATCTAAAAGACAACATTTTCTGTCTTGTGTGATTTGTTCCTTTCCAGGGGGCTTTGCCTTTTTTTTTAGATTTGTACTGATTGAATTAAGTAGGAGTTTTTAATGATTTTTATGTATTTTTTATGATGTCATATATCAATCATTGTATTTTATATGGAATTAAATGTGATATGAATTATTAAACTTGTGCATAAGTATTCTCATATCCTGAGTAGAGCGCTTCAATTGTGTATGTAAATGTAAGCTGTTGTCCTGGTATGAAGGTGTATGACTGATTGGGGAAAAAAGAGCCACAATAGTTCCTAACAAGGATACTTAAGTTGTTCCAAAGGGAAATTTTGTGTTTAACTTGAAATAAACAAGTCTAAAACAAAATAAAATATATGATATTAACACAAGGCAAGAACGTCAAAGAGAATGTAGCTCTAGGTGGAGCCAAATTGGGTAGGGTGACAGAATTTGACTATCCAGGGGTGAGGTTGTCTAACTCCACTATTTGGTCAGCACAGATAGGAAAAAGCTCTCTGTCCCTTAACCATAAAGCCAGTTCTATCATGAGATTTTCTAACAAAGCCCCCCCCCTTCCTATTTCTCTGGCACTGGAAATATATTGGGCCCAAGCATGCAGTGCCGCTCTTTATGGTTCTGATTTGTGAGGATATTGCAATCTGAAAGTGTTAGATAAAGGTGAAAATTCCTCTTTCAGATCTCTATTTAGGCTACCAAAAGGTACTCCACTACTCCCCTTAAGGTTTGACTTAAATGTTAGGCAAATGTCAGACATAGTCCATCTTAAACCTATTTTGTTTTGGGCAAGGATATGGACAACTGAGCAACTTGCGCCATACAGAGAGTGCCTTGCGGAAATCCAAGTTCACCACTTGGACCTTATGAGCCCGTGATTAGCCCATGTCAAACTATGGCTGGTTAAATTAGGATCGCCTGATTTCTGCATCCAACCATCATCAATGACCAGCAGCTTCTGAGGTCTCATAAAAGACCACTACTGGAATGTTGTCATTGGCTCTGAAATTTCTGCTGTTCCCTCTGGCAGTCTATCGGATCAGTACCTGTCTTTTAAATGTGGTTTTCATTTTGAAGATTTTATGGACTATGTTAACATGCCATTGTCTAGGTCTCTTTATATCAAATTTAGAATGGGTTTTTACCAACTGCTTCTTTACCTCCTCTTGGAGGAGTAATGTTAACTCCTCCAATCTCTTCCCCATGGGTTGTCAGGCAGTGGAGAATGACGAGCACCTACTTTTATTCTGTGGTGCACACACCAAACAGCATGCTCACTGGATTAATCCTCTGTGCCACCGTCTTGGGCTTGACGAAAGGCATTATGCCTTGAGAATTTTCAGGGCAAATACTAGGAGCTGTGAGGTTTACTTGGTTGCCTGCTACTTAAACTCTATATGGCATATCAGAAAAAGAGGAACCAATACCCTTACGCCCCATGCACTTTAAGTTTAAACAGCTTTACAGCTCCTTTTAGGTGATTTTAATTGTCTTTTATGCTTTTGTATATTTTTAGCTGCTAGATAATAGGGTTTTGTTGAAAGGCCCTATTATGTTCCTGTTTGTTAAAAATATAATTTTCTTTTAATTGTTTTTGCTGAATTAAAAAATTTATACTCTGCCATGTTTTAAAATATATGCTGCTATGTGTACTTTTATGGCTTTCTATAACCGAAATAAAGTCAAATGATGATGATGATTTGCTTGATCTCGGAAAAGCAGAGCATCAAGTTTGATTTTGAATCTAGCATCTATCATTTAGACGGATCCTAGATCTGAACCTGGGAAAGGTTCATTAAATGGTGCAAAAGCAATTAGCAAAACAATAAATGCCCTTCCTATGGCAACTCTGACCTAATTATAACTACAGAGTGGTAACCGCCACTTTGTAACATACACACACCCACACATACAATTTGCCCGCTTTTCCAATAAAATGTGGATAGGACAAAAATTGTGAGTGCAATGTGTCCACATTACTTACAATTGTCTGTTACACTCTGCATGCATTGCATATATCTCTTTCGCTCACACTCTCTCTCTCTATATATATATATATATATATATATATATTCAAAACGGCACACCCTTCTCCTTCAGAAAAGCACTCGAGCCCACCAGCCAGTATTGCATCAAAACTTCTTTATTCAAAAGTGTCCATGGGGAAAAAGCCGCTACGCGTTTCGACCTCCTCTTCCGGTCTTAATCATGCGGTAATGCTGCGTGACTGAGTACATTCATTTAAATAACTAATTCATTAGTAGACACTATGGAAGGACTCATGCTCGGATCGGGTTGGCCCACGTTGATCTTAAAGTTATAGTAACTACTTGATGATAATATATTGATGTTCAGTGAAAGTTTCAATTCATAATACCCCGGTCTACATTAGACCAATTCATATTGCTTAAGTAGCACATTTCACGAGTCATCATCACTGAAAACATTCAATCAGTTGTAACGTGCGGACCACAATATCCATAATGCTTTGCAACTGTTCATATAGTATAATTTACTGCAATCCATAATTGTCACATTTAGTATTTGATTTTGACTTTCCTTATCTATCTATATATTCACTGAAAAAACCATAGGTTTCAGACACGTTATAGTTAGAAATTTGCATTTAAAAAACCTTTGAAATTCACTGAAAAAATCATAGGTATTAGGGACAGTTATAGTTAGTTGGACATTGCACTCGTACAAAACCCGTGAAATTCCCCCGTTATAGTTAGTTCAGCTAACTATAACTCGCGCCCCGCAATGCACTGCTGATGACATCACATATTACATCACTCATGACATGGTCAGTGACATCACTGATGACATCACTGATGACATCTCAAATGACATCACTGATGACATCATGCAGTGAATGTGTGTTTCTATAAAGTTTAAATATGTTTAATATATATGCCAAGGTGTATTGAATAATGAGTGGGTGTATAAGTGTCTGGATGGATGATTTAGTAGGTGCGTGACTGACTCTATAAGTGAGTGATTAAACGTATCTTACTAAATGCATGGGTTAGTGACTAAACTGTGTGAATGTCTTTATCCGTCTGTCTGTTGGTGTGTAAGTGGCTGCATGGGTTTGTAAATAGCTACATGAGTGTCTATATGAGTTATTGATTGGTTGTCTGAGTATCTGTATGGGTGCCTGAGTGTTTGTGTGGATGGGGTGTGTGTGACTGCACATAGATGTATCAGTGGGTGATTCACTGGGTGCATGGTTTCAAGAGTGCATCTGTGATGGACTGTATGGGTGGGTGAGTGTGTGTATGGGTGTGTTAGTGAGTGAATGTATATCTCAGTGGTACATGTGTGAGTAACTACATATGTGAAAGGCAGTATATATGTGTGTTGGAGTATATAAATGGGTATAAGTGAGAGTGTGTGATTGTGAGAGTGGCTGTATGGATGAGTGTGTACTTGTATTAGTGATTGTATAAGAGCGTAAGAATGTGCTAGTATTTGTATGAGTAAGTGAGCTGGTGTGTGTATAACTGTATAGGTGAGTAAATGGCAGTGCGATTAATTATTTGCATGACTGACTAGGTGTGTGAGTACCTCTATGGATGAGTGGCGGTGTGTGAGTGTCTATGTAGGTGTATGAGTGCATATGATAGTCCTGTACTGAGTGACCATAAGTATGAGTGACTGTACAGGTGAGTGAGTGGATGTGTGTGTAGACCTAAGAATCAGTGAGTGGGTATGTAGTTATTGGTGTTGGAGTGTCTATGGTTTTGAGAATGGCAGTCTGTAATTTAGAGTGGGTGTATCAAAAGTTATATTAGGGTGTGAGAAGATGCATGAAATTATCACATGGATGATGTCATCAGTGATGTCATCAGTGATGTCATTTGAGATGTCATCAGTGATGTCATCAGTGATGTCACTGACCATGTCATGAGTGATGTAATATGTGACGTCATCAGCAGTGCATTGCGGGAGCGCGAGTTATAGTTAGCTGAACTAACTATAACGGGGCAATTTCACGGGTTTTGTACGAGTGCAATGTCCAACTAACTATAACTGTCCCTAAAACCTATGGTTTTTTCAGTGAATTTCAAAGGTTTTTTAAATGCAAATTTCTAACTATAACATGTCTGAAACCTATGGTTTTTTCAGTGAATTTCAAAGGTTTTTTAAATGCTAATTTAAACTATTTATTTTTAGATATTTTATTTTTTAAATTACATTGTAATTACATTATACATTACATTACAAAATATACTTTCTCAGAATGAATTACTTTAGTTTAAATACTTTGCAAATAGGCAATAGACTTTTAAGTACAGTAGTTACAGTTGTTGCAATGGGCAACACAATTTCAAACACAATGCAACATTGAGCTCAATGTGAATTTCTAGTTAAATGCAATTAGTTACTTTATGGATTACTTTTCTAACCACAGGACTGGATCCTAGATTCAGTCCTGGGACATCTCCTGTAAACAGTTGAGTAAAAGCGTTTTGGTTACAGTAGTGATTTTTAAGGAATATTATTGTATTTTAAAAGTTGACACTTAGAAACTTTTTCACATAGAATCACCAATGTTATCCTATGGGAGGAAATTCACTTAGCAGGTAAGTAGTGTTATCGTTACTTTTCTTACTCAGTAGTGGATCCTGGATCCAGCACTGGTGCATCTCCTGTAAACAGTTGAAAGAATGCGTTTAAGTCATACAGGTGATTTTTAAGGAATATTTGTAGTTTGTGAAAATCGACACTTTGAAACTTTTCTGCTGAAAACCAGACAATGGATTCCTATGGAAGGAAATACAAGTTACTGGTAAGTACGGTTAGAATTACTTTTCAGGGTCAGTGCTGGGCTAAAAGATGCAGAATTTCCAAGTGAAACCAGTCAATGTTAGCCTATGGAAGGAAATTCAAGTTACTGGTAAGTACGGTTAGAATTACTTTTCAGGGTCAGTGCAGTGCTTAGTTACCCAGATCTCAACCTGGTCTATGGGTTATACTCCTGTTGCTTTTTACCGGGCTAAAAGATGCAGCACTGGGTTCTCTCCTGATAACAGGTGAGTAAATCGGAATTCGTAGTTCGGCTGATTTTAGATGAATATTATAAAGTTCCAAAACTCCACACTTAGAAGAATTTCCAAGTGAAACCAGTCAATGTTAGCCTATGGAAGGAAATTCAAGTTACTGGTAAGTACGGTTAGAATTACTTTTCAGGGTCAGTGCTGGGCTAAAAGATGCAGCACTGGGTTCTCTCCTGATAACAGGTGAGTAAATCGGAATTCGTAGTTCGGCTGATTTTAGAGGAATATTATAAAGTTCCAAAACTCCACACTTAGAAGAATTTCCAAGTGAAACCAGTCAATGTTAGCCTATGGAAGGAAATTCAAGTTACTGGTAAGTACGGTTAGAATTACTTTTCAGGGTCAATGCTGGGCTAAAAGATGCGTAATTTACAACAATGTCTCAACCGGATTCAATAAGGAAGGCAAATGCATATGTATGTACACAACATTACAAGGCAGACGCAAAATCGGGGAGACTCCCGGTCTTCTTTCAAAAGTGCTCATGGCATCATATATTTAAAATCTCAGTTTATACAAAACAGTTATAACAGCACTGTAAGCATAAATTGCGAAGGCAACCCAAGAGGACTTAGTGCACGTTGTGCTCGTGATGCAATAAGTGGCGGCGCAAGTGACAAGTGAAAAACACAGCGGAAGACGCAAGGTGACAAAGTGAAGAAAAATTATGTACAAGAATCAATGGTTCAGTAGATATTGGTCATCTTAGTAATTTAAACAAGATATATAATTTTATGAACCAAAGCTGAATGTGCGCCGTAAGTTGCGCTGTAAGATCGGTCGACGGCGTTTCGATCCTATTTAGTCAGGATCATCTTCAGGACCGGGTTGCCAACATTTTTTGGGTGCTGTACGGTGACAAGGACAGGCTAACTGGTATGTCCACAGGATGATTGATGGACCCGTGTGGAAGGTGGTCCCGTGTATACAGTGTGTCCGGGGTCAGTCAAGGCTGATTCCAACCGTTGAGTGTGGGATCGACCGGTGTGAGAGAAGAAATCACAGAACCGGTGTGGAGTCAAAGCGCATCTATTGAATGGAATCGTTAAACATGGTATTCTCCGCAATACAGCTGGAGGAAGTAAGCAGCAGGGTCGGGTACCCGATCCAATGCGCTGGGCCCGGAGAAGGTACCTTGAGGGATCTGATTTCTCCTCTTTCTAGGTACCCTCTCCGGGACCAGTTTAGGGTTTCGGGCTCCCGATCCTGCGAGCCATACCCTTTTCCCTTGTTTAAATTACTAAGATGACCAATATCTACTGAACCATTGATTCTTGTACATAATTTTTCTTCACTTTGTCACCTTGCGTCTTCCGCTGTGTGTTTCACTTGTCACTTGCGCCACCACTTATTGCATCACGAGCACAACTTGCACTAAGTCCTCTTGGGTTGCCTTCGCAATTTATGCTTACAGTGCTGTTATAACTGTTTTGTATAAACTGAGATTTTAAATATATGATGCCATGAGCACTTTTGAAAGAAGACCGGGAGTCTCCCCTTTTTTGCGTCTGCCTTGTAATGTTGTGCACATACATATGCATTTGCCTTCCTTATTGAATCCGGTTGAGACATTGTTGTAAATTACGCTTAGTTACCCAGATCTCAACCTGGTCTATGGGTTATACTCCTGTTGCATTTTACCGGGCTAAAAGATGCAGCACTGGGTTCTCTCCTGATAACAGGTGAGTAAATCGGAATTCGTAGTTCGGCTGATTTTAGAGGAATATTTGCACAATGGTGAAGGAAGGGGGTGTGGCCTGAGGTGACATGTCTGCAAACACGCCCTGTGGTGTGTTTTAAGTTGGAGAATTAATTCCTCCTCATTCCCGAGGGTCCTAGGGGCCAACTATCCCACCAGGTACCTCCAGTATGCGCCAGAGAGCTGCGTTGCAGAGAGGTGTTCAGAGGCCACGCCCTTTTACAACACTCTGCAACGCAGCTCCGTGGCGCTACTGGAGGTACCTGGTGGGCTAGTTGGCCCCCAGGGACCCTCAGGATTGAAGAGGAATTAATTCCTGAACTAAAACACGCCACGGGGCCTGTTTGCACACATGTCACCTGAAGCCCCGCCCCCTCCCTTCACCACTGTGCAAACGCGCCCGTGGCACGTTTTAAGTTGGGGGATTAAGTCCCCTTGAATCCTGAGGGTCCCTGGAGTCCAACTAGCTCACCATGTACCTCCAAAAGCGCCACAGAGCTGCGTTGCAGAGAGGTGTAAAAGGGGCGTGGCCTCTGTGCACCTCTCTGCAACACAGCCCCTAGCGCATACTGGAGGTTCCTGGTGGGCTAGTTGGCCCCAGAGACCCCCAGTATTCAGGGGAATTACTTCCCTTCTTAAAACGCGCCAGGAGGCGCGCTTACAGACTGCTGCAGGGAGGGCGGGGCCCCCGGCGCGATGCCGATCTTTTTTTTTTTTGTATGGGAGGGGGGCTGCGTGGCCCCCCTTCCCTCAGCCACTTTTGGCCCCGGGGACCCCATCCCCTGGGGCCTGAGGATTTTTTATTTATTTTTTAAATTAAAAAAAACGGGAAGGGGGCCGCGTGGTCCCCCTTCCCTGGGCCTCTATTGGCCCCGGGGACCCCATCCCCTTGGGCATGCCCCCTTTGTTTTTTTATTCAAAAATATTGGAGGGGGACTGCGTGGCCCCCCTCCTTAGGCCACTTATGGCCCCGGGGACCCCATCCCCTGGGGCCGGCCTTTATATTTTTTTATTTTTTATTTTTATTTGTAGGGGAGGGGGCCACGTGGCCCGCCTCCCGGGCCACTAATGGCCCCGGGACCCCATCCCCCAGGGCCTGGCCTCTGGTTGGGGACTGTGGGGGGGTCCCCAATCCCCACAGTCCCGCCGGCTCCCCGCGTCCTGCGGGAGCCGGCATTGCTTTTCCATAAGGGGAGCTGCTGACATGCAGCTCCCCTTATGGAAAAGCAGTTCTGCTGCTTCATTGAAGCGAGAGCAGGTTTCCCTGCTCTCGCTTCAGTGAAGCAAAGCAGTTTGCAAACAGCAGTGTCCCGGGGTAGGCACCCCGGGACACTGCAGGAGCCGGCCCTGGGGGTGGCGGTCCCCAGGGCCATCAAGGGCTCCAGGAGGGGGCCGCGCGGCCCCCCTCCCATCCTGTTCACAGCCCCGGGGAGGTGGTGGTCCCCGAGGCTCGGGGGTCCTAAACGGACCCCCACATTTTATTATTTAGTGCCCCGGGAGGTGGCGGTCCCCAGGGCATATGGGGGCTCGAGCACCCCCCACAGGTTATTTAAAAAAATATAAAAAGAAGCCCCGGGGGGTGGTGGTCCCCGGGGCTGCGGGAGGGCCCAGAGCCCTCCCGCAGCATTTTAATTGAAAGCCCCAGGGGGTGGCAGTCCCCGGGGCTTGGGGGGGCCTTAGAGGGCCCCCACATACATTTTCATTAACCCCGCATGCCCCCGGGACTTGGCCCACCCGGGGGCCAAATCACAAAGAAGCGCAGGAGCCTGCGCTTCGTTTTTTTTTTATCGGCAGGATCCGCGCACTTAGCGCGTTTTCTGTCGATTTTTAGAAAAAAACAAAAACAAATTTGGGCCCTGAGCAGGCCTAGGGTGTCAGGGTGTTTCTACCCTGCCCCCTTTTTGCGTTTTACGCAGTTGTTTTTCTGCTTTCTTGTTCCTCGGTTCTACCGAGGAACAAGATGGCTGCCAACACTTCCTGGTTTGGAGTGTTGACAGCCAATTAGCATGCAGCTCGTGATCGGGAGGGTGCGCGGATCTAACGCGGCCATAAATATCTAAACATTTATTTTTGATTTTCTCCAAAACTGCTGAACGGATTTACACCATTTTTAAAAAGGGTGCTTTCTGAACCAAGCACTACCTTTTTGCCAAATTTGGTGTAATTCCGTTCAGCAGTTTTGGCTGTAGCCTTGCATAAAGTTTCCTATGGGAAATTGATTTTTTCACTCTTATTTTTTGAATTTCTCCGCAACTACTGAACGGATTTACACCATTTAAAAAAAAGGTCGCTTTCTGAACCAAGCGCTACCTTTTTGCAAAATTTGGTGTATTTCCGTTGAGCAGTTCGGGCTGTAGCCGTGGTTAAAATTTCCTATGGGAATTAACATGGAGAAAATGCGTTTTGGGACCCCCCTTTTTTCTCGGCTGCTGCTTGATGAATCACCCCGAAACTTTCAAGACAGGAGCGGACCGGAGCGCCCCACTAGTTTTGAAAATTTCGCGATGATTCGTCAAACGACGCCAAACTTATTGGGAATAGAATGTTGCGGATTTCCTATGGATAAAGGTCCTAACTATAACTATCTACTGGCGACCGCCAGTAGATAATATATATATGTATATATTACAAAAGTGTGGCACATCTGACATCATCCTGATGTAATCAAATCTGTAATACCTAAAGCATTTCCTATAGAAATTATATAAATCAGAGGGACTTATTCCCATGGAAATTATGGTTTGTGCTCTAAAAAACTAAAATGAGGACATATTTTCTGAGTTCTCAAATAGCAACAAATCACTTTTAAATTATTTTCTATCTTTATGTTTCTTTAATCCAGTTGATCACTTGATTATATGTTACACTTAGGGGAAAGGATGTGGTGTTACGGTCACAGCTGCAGACTTTGCAACTAGGGAGTCAGTTTTGAGTTTCTGCGTGAGCTTGACATCCTGTGATTCTGGACAAATCACTTAATATCCCCAAGCCTAAAACCAAAATGGATGTGTCCTTGTGTAATGTAATTCATGCTCATGTAAAGCACTCCAATACCTTTGGGTCAAGCCTGCGCTATATAAAACTGCCCAAAAAAACAAAAATTAAAGTGTTTTGCACACTTCTGTCACTGGGCTGTACTTGGGCTACATATTGGTGACATCTGTGCTGCCTTTGGGCTCTTTTTTTCTCTGGTGGCCATCTTAGGAGTCATATTTGTTATGAAGCTCCCTAATTTCCTCTTTTACTGCAGAATGCTCAGTAGAAAATGCATTCCGTTTTCCACTTTGATTCCATCAAGCTGGTGTTGAGATGTGCCACACTTTTGGCATAAATTCAGAATATTAGCACTCTAGTTGCTCTTTAGAACACTGTAGTAAAGCTGCTGATCAACAGAGAGTTAACTGCCACTCTGTTGCTGGTGTTTAAAGTGCATGTTTCAGTCTGCATGTCAGAATGTTTTAATTAAATAGAAGAGGAAGATATTTGAGAAGTCACTTAAAATTTGTCCTAATTTTTTTCTACAGCACTAACCATAATTTCTATGACAAAATGAACCCCTTGAATTTGTTCCTTTCTAAAATTGATGTTTTAAGTTTTACCAGTTTGATTCAATGAAGATGGCTTCAGGTGTGCCATACTTTTCTCATAGGAAAGACTGTTAGCGCTCTAGTTGTTCATTAGAACACTCTGTGAGCCTGCAGTAGAACACAAGGGAATCAACTGACAGGCTGCTCCTGTTAGAAGTATGTTTTACTGAGAATGTCAGACATCATTCTCAAATGGCTCAGAAGAACAATGTGAATTTAGAGAAAATATGGTGTCATTTTAGCTTTTGGGAGCACTTTCCATAACCTCTATGGGGAAATCATGAGAAAACTGTTTTCTCTCAAACATGATTCTTGAAATCATAAGGCTTTTTCATAGGGTAAAATCACCTTAGAACACACCACAATTCCTAAAATTAGTATGGTACTATCAACAAATGATTTATATTCTAATTAAAATCTGTTATCACCCTTTTTACGTTCTCCATTTTGTGACCCTAAAAACGTGCCTTTCACTATAATGCATTTCAATGGGGTGCTGTCATGTATATTGGTTCCAAAATGGCTGCCAGCACTTCCTGATTGAAGTTCTGACATCCAATCAGATCCCACCATGAAATCTGTGCTTAGGCTCCACCCAGATATACAAATTTATCTCTCGTTGAATATTTCAGAAACTACTGAATAGATTTACATCAAATAACAAAAAGTGTGCTTTTTGGACCAAAAGCTACCTTTTTGCCAAATTTGGTGTAATTCCATCCAGTGGTTCGGGCTGTATGCGTGTCTAAAATCTCTAAGGAAGTTAACATGGGAAATACACTTTTTTTACCCCCACTTTTTCTCAGCCCCTGCTTCACAGATCACCCCAAAACTTTCCATACACAACAAGACTCAACTTAACACTTCTTTTGGAAAATTTTGTGAAGATTCGTCAAATGGCGCCAAAGATATAGCTAAGTCAAAAAACATTTTTCCTATGGAAAATTGGTCCTAACCACCATTTAGATTTGGCTGTGAGCAAATAGTTGGAAAAAGGGTTTATGCTCATTTTTTATCAAATTTGATCAATGTCGCATTTTATATGGAAGTAGTCAAGGTTAGGCACAAAATGAGGTATATTGGTTGGTATGGTGGTTAAAAACCAACGAAAAACAATAGGAAACTACATCTCCAAAGATTCTCCACTGAGTGGGAGGAGTTACAGACCGATCCAGGAAGTTTATACACACTGCATTACCCATGGAGCTTTCACGAAGGAGAGATACGCCCGCCGGAAAAGTAGCCGTTAGATTCGAGTCAGAGGATGGAAAGGTAAGAATGAGATATCACCGCAAAACATATGTAATGAAGCAGTGCAAACGGCAGATGTTATAGTCGCCCGTTTAAGATATGGGAAAGTTTAGCGCGAGTAGGATTATCAGATTGAAATAGAGACGGCGCCTTTGCACGTGTATTGTTCCACGGCAGGACAGATGATTTTGGGTAGATAACCTTACTTTAATTTGATTTGAGTGAGAACTAAAAGCGGCTTGGTCCCATTCGACATGTGCTCATTTCTACAGAAAACAACAAATAACGAGTTGGATAATTCGGCTCATTTTTGCGTACCACACTTTGAAAATTGAGAGTTGATTTGAGTGAAAATTCACAGCGGATTGGACATATTTATAAATGCTCTTTTTCTGAAAACAAGGCAATTAGATAATTTGGTTCAACTTTGTTTATTCATACAGGCATTAAAAACGGACTCATACAGTGCGTACGTGAACTATAAGGTATGAGTTTTCAAGGGCCGTTACGGCTATCTGGAGTCTCCTTGTTCAAATAGATGTTTATTGGGTCCATCTCCCTCTTTGTTCAAAAATAGATGCCCACAGAGTTGTTAAAAGAAAAGGTTTCACAAGAGACAGTACCACTCCAGATACAAGTAAGTGTCTGACCAAACAAGAGAGTGATATACATATATTTGAAGACAAAAACAGAATTTTGACTAAAAAGTTTTAATTTTTTCTTTCCTTTTTTCTGGTTAGCTGTAAAACAGAGTGCATGATTCACATTGAACACATGAGATCGGCTGATCTCATAAAAAGAGGTATTTTTTGGTATTTCTTTGGAGTTATCTTTGCACAGAGGGTACGTTATTGTTGTAATGATCTTTTGATAAGTATGACGCAGCTGGTAATACAAGTTTAATTCTTGTCTTTTTTAGCTTTGTGGTCCTGAAGAGAACCCTAGGAATTAATTATTGGGGTTTGAAACGCGTCGACCACTGACTATCCAAACGAGTGCAATTTAAAAGGAAAATCACCCCTGGTTATGTTCAGATTGATATACTAGGCTTGGGATACAGTGGGGATGTTGTAAATTGTGCACTGTTTGGTTTACTGACCTAAAGTAATAAGGGTCAAATAGGCTATTATAATTCAGTCTTGCTTATAATGTTTGTTGTCACAATTATGTGTTTATATGTTTTTGCTAAAGTCTAAAGAATGTTGGTGTTTTATTTATATATTTATACGTTATTGTCAATGTCATAAATGGTGTGATGAATTGTTATATGTTGATTGTTGTGTTTTGGTCATTATAATTTGTAATTGCTGTTAGACATTAGAATGTGTATTAGAGAATATAATGTTTATCAATGGTGGGTGTAGATTGTAAATATTGTAATGTTTGTATAAATTGGATTAGTTTGTGATATGAATTTAAAAAGAAAAAACTCTTAAAAGAATAAAAAACCGTCAATGCTAAAGAATAATTTGTTTGAGTCACATTGAATAGTTCTATGTGAATCCTTCAGGAAGAGTTGGTCAGAAGGATATCAGTATTGGCATTTTGTTGTTATTTATATATTGTACATAAGGCAACATTTCACACTATGTTAGTGTGAAAGGGGTGGGCAGTGGGTGTTGCGGTGGCCGTTACATCGCAACACCCATTCATTTTGACACTGCCCCCTATGTACAAGGGTGGCATACATGGGAGGCAGCGCCAAAATTAAGACGAGGGCAAACCTGGTCTTAAGTTGGCGAAACGAGGAGAAATGCATTATTTCTCCTCGTTTTTGCTTTTTCCATGTGTGCTGCCTTGTACAGCACACATGGAAAAAGCTAAATGCCATTGTTTGTTTATGTACAGGAAGGTGTCCCATTCCTGTACATAAACAAACTTTTAAAAAAATGCAATTTTCTCACTTTCATGTGTGCTGCATGAAGTAGCACACATGAAAGTGACAGAAACGCATTTCTAGGATTGTTTATGTGGAGGAAGGGACACCTTCCTACACATAAACAATCCTCCCCTGCACGCAGACACCCTTGCACTCTGGTGTAAGGGTGCCTGCGTTGGCGCTAAGTTGCTAAACTTAGCGCCATCGCAGGGGGAAACTCAAGGCTGCACCACATTATTGTAAATATATTGCAGCCTTGCATTTCAGAAGTGGAGAAGAGAGGTGTTAAGCCAGGAAGGCTAACGCCTCTCTCTTCCTCTTCCTTGCACATATCCCCCAAAGTCTTTTGCCATTTCTACAGCAAAGTCTTTAAGCATAGGACTAATGCACTGCTGTCCATTCTGAGCTGCAAAATGACAAAAGCCATTCGCCACTCCAGGCACAGTACCACAGCTTTGAATTGGTAAAATACCAACCAAGCCAACCTGAAATGAGCAAAAGCAACCCCTGACACAGTGTTTCACTCTACTTAGAGCTCTTCAGAGAGGTATAGCTGTGTCCAGACACAAGGGAGCACCCAGTATAAGTCAAAACAATACCCTTTCAGGCATAGAGTGACGCATAAATTATGCAAAAAAGAAGCAGAGACCTAAACTTGAGAACTACCCAAACTTCTCTGCTTCTTTTTGCATAATTTATGCGTCACTCTATGCCTTAAAGGGTATTGTTTTGACTTATACTGGGTGCTCCCTTGTGTATATATATATATATATATATATATATATTTAATGTTGAGATTATTATAGGAGATAATACTGACCTTTGCCTTTTGGCCAAAAATGAAAACACCTACAGTCCTCCACCGGTTATTTAAAAACACCTAGGTACTGGGCCATATTCCACAAGAGCAATCCACGTGTTCTGACCCTTAACTGCAGGGTATTTGTTAAATAAAGTAATATAGTGTACTGCAGTTACTTCCTACTTAATATCAATTATGGAAAGAGAGAAAAATACTGCAGTAACATGATAAAATAGTATGAAAGAGGAAACAAAGGGTTTTAATCACATTGTTATGTATAATTAATAATTTAATTTTGCATGTGTACAATTGGAGAATCAAACAGTAGACCACTGCGTGGTAGCTAAGCACATTGCCAACAAACTATTGATATTGATATTTTGACTAAAAGGTCAGACACTTATTCTCAGGTAGGGCTCTTATGAGGAGCGTAAAGGACTATGAAGTGTAGTCCAAGTGGTCATAATTCTTTAAAATGATGCCCTCTTGGGCATATCCAAATGATGTCTCCTGTGCTGTTATCACATAACTAAACATTGGTTATCAAGTTCATCACAGAAGAGCAGCTGCACCAGCTCTCTACTACTAAGGGCCTGATTCCGATGCGGTTAGGAAAGCATTCCCACCTAGGGTCCGATTACGATGCGGTTAGGAAGGCCTCCTAACGGCATTTGCTCCTTCCAAATCGGATCGGGAACATATCTTCCCGACCGTGGGCCAGATTACGATGCGGTTAGGAACATAGGCTCCCATAGAAGTCAATGGGAGTCCAACCAAATCGTATCTGGAAGCATCCGGATGCATCATACTCGGTCGGTCGGACTCTCCCGATCCGAGTCGGTCGGAAACCATTTCCAAACCGATAAGATCGGGAAGATTTCCTAACCGCATCAGAATCTGGCCCTTAATGTAATTGCTTCTATCTTTACTCCTCTGTTCATTAACCCATTCACAGGCCATTTCATTATGTCACTGCACACCTGTAAATAAAAAACAAAGCTCTAAACTGCATAATTATTAATTTGTAAATATAATATAGAACGACTAATGATAAAGAATTCCCTAAAAGTAGGGGTTGGTTTTGACTTACGGGTTCAGTGACAGGGCAACCTTTAATGCATATGTACCAATATTTCATTATCAGTAATGAATTCCTTGGAATGCATGTATGTAGCATACATGAAGTAACATGGTTACAATTGTCTCAGTTCCACTTCTCTGTTTCCACCTCTGATATTATTATCCACCATGCCAAAGTGTGTTAACAACTCACACTTGCTTTCATGGAACCTCTCAAAGTGTTGGGAAAATGGGTATGTCTGATTTCATTTTTTGGTTATTTCTGTACAATACATGCATTTTTGCCTGGAAAAATAGTACTGCCAAAATGCCACTTCTTGAACGGACACTATAATACAGATGCAGTGTGCTGAGTGCTGCCTGTGATGTGTTTGTCAATCATCAGGGTTTCCTTACTGACTGAAATCAAAAAAGTACTCACATTTTGGTTATTTTTACATGTCTAGCAACATGGATTTTAAAATAGCCTTCCTTCTTCTCTAGCCAAGTGTCAGGACTCCGCATGTGGCCTTGGTGCTTGCTTGTACTGTGAAGGACTGGTGGCCTTTGCCGCTTGGCCATCGTCTATCTAGCCATCTCCTCTCAGGCTCTGGCATGTTGCGCACACGCATTAGTGCTTAGGGCGTACAAACACTCTAGGTCAAGGGTTAAGGCTTAGCTGGCCCAGGCTTGTACATTGACTACTGCTATTCTTTTAACCTTCGGGCTGTATTTGGGGATCTTTATGTCTGCATGAATTATTGGACTTTAAGTCCCCGCAGACCTTGCCGCACACCATGAGCAGGAGCCCTGATGACAACAAAACTCCGATGGAGGTCTAAATGCGACCCGCCTGAAGTCTTGCAAGACGTGGCAGCCATCTTAGGTATACGTGACTCAGGGCTTTAACTAGCCTGGCTCCCAAATGTTCGGTGCTTCGCATCAGGAAATCCCGACGCAGCACAACTCATCCTGCTACCTCCCGGAACTCTGCATTTGATGACTTGAGAAACGATAAGTACTTCTTGAACTTACTTGAACCGCTTGATGAGACTCAGGCCGGCGGCTGCCGAGTGTCCTGGGTGCTCTTCCCAGTCAATAATCTTGCATAGCAGGCCGTGAACTCTTGGCCCCAGGAAACTTTGTAACTTTGTTGCTGCTTTCAGACGTCACCCTTTGAGTGTTGTATTCTCCCGTTGAGCTGCGCAAGTCGTTCACGAGCATTGGACTCTTGGTGATTATGTATTACATGTGTGATTTCACAACGGTGATTACTTGTGTGATGGCATAACACTGTTTATTGGTTGCTTATCTCTAACTGCGTGCGAATAGAGATCACATATCAATTCATTGCGCATTAACTGTGCAGTGTGTGTCATAGTGTGATGTGTAAAGTGTTTTGGGCCTATGTTATGTATGATTATGTTATATTGCGACAACAAGAGCGGCCTGCTGTGTCATGCCTTAACACAAAAGTGCCCATATTCCAGGTGCTATAACTTGGTCCTGGCCTCGGGAAGTTGCTGAGTCTCTCCTGTAAGGTAGCAAATTTCAGTTTCCATTTTGGGTGATGAACTGTCTTGCCATCTGTGATATTCTATGTCATACTCATTGTGCATTATCCAGGTCCTGTGAGATTCCCAGGACGACAACTGCTCAGGACGTTTATTATTTTGATATTTGTGTTACCCTATTATTTTAACTTATTGTTTAGTTTATTGTTTGTTCCCAAACCCCTACCCTGCTGCGTTGATCCCAACACCATCGCGTTTCTTCGTATCCAGTGGTGGCAGAGTGGATACAGGGGTGAGACAGTGCATGCTGCTCCTGCAACAGATGGGTCACAGCCCTCGCTGGATGGTGGCCTAAAACTGCAGCACTCTCTGACACCAAGGGGCCGATTCCGATTCAAGCCGGAAATCTCTCCGACCGAGCCGGACCCGGAGAGATTTCCGACCGAACCGGACTCTAGCAGCCCGACCGAACGAGTACGATGCGTCCGTATGCTATCGGACTCGATTCGGTTGGACTCCCAATGAAGTCAATGGGAGCCGGTCGTACGACGCGGACACGGGCTCCCAATGACTCAATGGGTGCGTCGCGAACAAGGGCTCCCCCTACAGCGGGTACGCGTCGGTGCGACCCGCACTGTACATGCACGTGTAGGGGGGACCCATGGGTCCCCCCTGTGTGCGACTCGCGCAGCTACGCATGCAGGGGGGTCCGACACGGACCCCCAAAGTCCGGCTCCGACTGCTCTTTGGAGCCGGACGGCGCAAGTCGGTCGGACTGCTCGAGGCGCGCATCGTACTTGCTCGGTCGGGGAATGTCTCCATTGCGTGGTGCGAGTCGTGTCCGTGCGAGTCGGTTGGAGCGGTTCGGACGCGCGAACGAGTCGGTCGGCAATTTCGCGTACGCTCGCATCGTACTCGCTCGCCCGGACGCATGTACGAATTGGTCGGAAACGAGGCCTCCGAATCGGATCCGGTAAAGCCAAATCCGATTCGGTGCCCTACCGGCCGAGATCGGAATCGGCCCCTAAGTGTCAGTAACCTCTTTGTCGATGTGTTTGTACCACAGAATTCTTCAAGGATTTGGGTTTCCTGAAAGATGACATGGCTCAGATTATAATGTATATGATATAATAAATTCGACATTTTTCTGAAGAATTTCCATGATCTTGTGTGCCTCCCAGCTATAGATGATATTAGCTCTCAGGATTCCATCTGAATCTTGTCTCCCTTTACCTATTGGACTATCAGCAGTTCATTTCTTTTCACTCTGCTTTGACTAATACATGATCCAGATCACCTCTGGCTTTAAATCTGTTAATCAGGATGTATTTCCTACATTTCATTATTACTGTAGTTTCTACATGTCTGAAGGAGATCCCCATGTTACATTCTACAAGTAAGATAGTTACTACAAGAATGCAATAAACTGTTTTTTAGGCCATTTCTTTTCAATATAGTCTGGTTTGCAGTATTCCATTCTAAACTTCTAGTTTCACCTCTAGGTAAATAGCAGTGTTATATTTCATTGTGTGTGTTCATTATTATTTAATGTATTCCCAAATTTCAGGGCCAATGTTTTTCCCCCTTTCAAATCAGATGAAATTACTAAAAGTCTAGCTGAAATTAAAAATATTATTAAGCTCATCACCAAAAGATGTATTATTTAACAAGAACCCTGTTCAAGATTGTTTAGAGGGTTTCGTAATTCTTAAAATTTCAATTCTTGAAAGTGTTTCCATCCTTATTAAACTGACTTCAAATTTCCTTCTCTACTGAACAAAGTAAATTTGTTATTAACATTTTGGGAAGTCCTGCCCTTATATGTCATGGGTCATGCTGCCTTAATAAAATTGCCTGTTCTTCCACAGCTAATGTTCTCATTCTCAGCACTTCTGTGCTACCTTCAAATATTTTTTTTTAAAGCGTGGAAGTTTCTTATCCAAATTTCTACAGGCATGTAAACCAGATTTGCCACATTTATGTGGCCTATAGAAAGCATGTGGAAATTATTAGAGAAATGTATATGCAAGTTTATAGCTTGAACACACAACCTCTCAGCTTATCAATGGTTTTTAAAGCACTTGCCTTTGCCTCTAGAGGGATACCTTGTAAAGCCAAGTGGTACTGCAGCTTTTTGAAATACTATTCAAACAGTTCCTTCTGACATGAGGGACATCTACTATCTGTGAGAAGGTGGCCTGGTATATGCTGTCCACTAATTAAAGTGGGCACCCTGTACCAGTCCACACGACCCTTATGATGTATGAGGTCAAAGATAACCTTGTTGAAAGCTATCCTATTGGTAGCTATGGAGAGCAGCCTTCAGGCTTAGGGGGGTCATTAGGATAGCGGGCGGATCGCCACCGCCCGTATGGCGGTGGCGATCCGCCCGCTATTTTCCACCGCCCGCTTCACATTTCCCCACCTCCATATTACGATGGCGGTGGGGACCCAGGCGGACGGAAAGACCGTCCGCCGGTTTTCCGCCGGTAGGCAATCGGCCCGATTGCCTACCGGGCGGAAAAGGCCTGCAATATGGTGGCGGTGCCTTGCAGGCACCGCCATCCATATTACGATGGTTGGCGGTGCAGGGCTTTCCATGGCGATGACTCCGCCATAGAAAGCTAGGCGGATTCCATTTTCGGGGGCCCGTTGTGGGCCCCCAAGATGTTGGGGGGGTGGGGGCTGCACATGGGGGGTACCTATGGTACCCCCCTGCATTGTCATGGACATGGTGGCAGGCACCTCGCGGTGCCTGTCACCTTGTGCATGACGATGCACACAGTGCATTCCCAGCATTGTGGCGGGCGGTGCTGTGCGCACCGCCTGCCACAATGCTGGGAATGGAGGATGCCACCGCCACGGTGGCGGTGGCATCCTAATCGCCTGTGCAGGACCGCCGCACCACTGGCAGCCGGTCCCAGCACCGCTAGGGTGGCGGGCAGACGCCCGTCATCCTAATAGGCCCCCTAGATCTTGAAGGAATGTAAAGCAGCTTGTTTTACCAGAATATCACCTCCTGAATGACTAAATGAAGTAGAACCACACAGTAGGTATATAAAAATATGTATTTATTAATGTAACACTCTCTACTATCCTCTACACGAGTTCAGAACACAAAACACACAATACTGGATCAATAGAACAGTTGTAAGGAGCACAATACACAGTGGGCTCCAGGGGAGACCAAACCATATACTAAAATAGGAATCACTGACAAAATATCGACTACAACAATATCGAGGTACAAAAATATCGTGACAAAAATATCGAAGTCAAGAATATCTACATCCTATCTACATCATGGTAAGTACAAAAATATAGAGAAAAAAATATTGATGTCAAAAATATCGTTGTAAAAAATATCATTTTTTTAAATGTTAAAAAAATGATGTAAAATAAAGTAAATAATACATATAATTAAAACAAACATAGTTAAAAATATTTAAAAATGTTTAAAAATAATAACTAATACATATAGGGGCCCATTAGGAAGCACTACCGCCGTGCTGTCGGAGGCAAAAACCACCAGTTACCGTCCGGCCACCGCGGCCCACACGCCCGCCCAATTAGGATGTGTAAAATCAGCCAAACACCGCCCGGAAGCCCGCGACGCCGCCCGCCATCAAAGTGCGCCCGTACACGTAGCGGCGCCAGCCAATGGAGGCACACTGTTTGACGAAATCACGGACCGCCCGGTGTACAAATTACGATGCCGCAAACAAACAGCTCCCCCGGCTAAGAGACATCGCACGAGATACCAAGGCGGAAACTCGACCGCTCGAGTACGGACACCAAAAGGCGGCCCACCCCGACATGAATCCTGCACTCCAGGCCATCCCCATGCTGTACCTGATGCAGCACCCAGGAGTCAACGCGCCGCGGCGACGCAGGTAGGCAGACACACAACAAGGGCACGTAAACACCGCACACAGTGCAAGGGCGGAAAAACTGTACATGGCCCCCCCAGACACCCCTGTGTGGACAGGACACATCCACCACTGCACCCACAAATGTCACACCGGGCAAAATGAAACAACTCGCAACAACCGGGCACACACTACCCGGGACCAGGAACTGACGTCCCCGTCACGGCAACGCAGCACAGCGGCGATGACGCAGCTACACATGCGCACAACGCAGAGGCCAACTACAGCGCCATGCATGGGCCGCACACAAATAACACAGGCACACAACTACACACACCACACACCAGCCCCACCCTGAACGCACATGTCACGTGGCATTCCGTCATCAGTCATGTCCCCAACCGGCAACTCACAACATGCCAACATGACGCCACACAAGTGTACCGAACAGAGCAGTGACGTCACGCCAAAATAGGACACACCCTTGTGTGCATGACATGGCGAAGCACACAGCGGCTGCGACATCACGCCGCAGAATATGTACCTCGTCCGCAAAAGGCACGCCAGTACCATACAAAAATACTAATACCATCCTGCACCCAATACCAATACATGCAATACCTAACATGAAAAAACCCGGGTGCCTGACAACAGGTGTTACCAATTACAACACACACACACAAGGCCCAACGCATAGCGGAAACGCAGCGTGCCGCCCACACACGGGAAAGCAGATAGCACTGAATGGCCTTCCATTCCCACTCTGAAACCACATATCGACAAAACAAGCCGGAGAATACAGCCATTGTCCCAACAACAAGCCAAACAGAGGCATGCCGAGGAAACCGTCCAATGTGCAGATAGCGCACAACATGAAAGAAATTTCTGACCACAAAAAAGAAATAAGACCACTCCTCCATGTGGTTCACATGCAAGTAATCTGGAAGGAGTCAGACACCACTGACCTTGACCATTCATAGAAGCATGTGGGATGAGGACCTGTGTCCTCCGCACAAGCTACTATAACCCAAACCCTGCCTCCGTACGACTATTCCAGATTTCCCAGCATCGTCGGAGGGTGCACTCTGCTGACTGCACAGCCGGCTGGAGCATGCCATCACATCGCCCTGTAGCAAAATGGCAGTCGCACCACACCTACCCAACTACACCGGACAGATGCAGCTCTACATGGACAGCCTGCTACAGATAGTGGGCTGTGAAAACCTGGCCATGCTGAACGTAAGTTACCGAGTAACTTACCGCATCGCAATGTTCAGCTGCGTCATCCCTGTCTTCTACTGTCGGAGGTGTCCCTTCCACTGTCCTGTGGATTTATGTCTCTCCAACCCAGCATGTCCAAAGGCGGACCTGGTACAACTGTTCGCCCCCCTGGACGCACACGACAGGATCTGTTCAGTCTATGGGGGTATGGCGTATGTGGCTGCAATCGGACACACACTGCAATGGGACATGTGTGCCTCCACACAACGGATTCTGGATCACAGTTTCATCGAATGTCATCCAACATGTCCCATCAGGCTCCTACAAGGGACAACTTACGATGAACTCATTGACAGCCAACATCCGCTTCATTGGATGGCATCCATGTATAACACCAATGCCATGGAAGCCCTGCTGGAAGGTATCGCATACCTGACAACTTGTCAATTCGTCGGGCCCCGACGCAATACCCCCAATTGAACAATGATGTTCAACACCGTACCTATGCTTGGCTTACGCACGGACTGGGCAGTCACCTGTACAACAACTATACCATACAACCTGCAACAAACACCACACTATCAACTCCACTGCCATGACATCGGACATTTTCGGGACATTCTCTCTATTCCTCACCACATCCAATATCTCTGCATGAACAGGGGAGGCAGAGGTATGGGACTTGTGTACAGTAACCACATGGACAATACTGCACGAACAACTATGCCATAATATGTATCCTGCGCACATGAATATATGCACCGGTCAGTGCACACTAATCTGTCAGCTGTATCACGTGAGAACTGTCACCTCACCTTTGTCTGTACTTCCGTGCCAGGACTTTTGCATGGACAACAAATGCATCCCCCAACAACATGACCCTAGTGAATGTGACATGTTCAGTAGCCACCACATTGCAACAACTAGTGACACGCTGCTGCATGCACGTAGGCTCATGCTCTGATGTCACCCCTCACGCACGTGTGTCGCAGTAACTACTGTAGTAAACCTGTACCATGGAACTGAGATGTACTGTACCTATGATGTCAAGCTGTCCCATAGGCAAAATGATTACTGTCTGTGTCAAAGTCGAGAGCTCCTCAGTAACTAGCAAATGTACATTAGCATAGCAAGGGCAAGGCAGTTGTAACTCTGAAGCCCTCATTCCACAGTCAACAACTAATCACATCTACCCCTAACCCCTTTTGTATGTGTAATCATGCTAAGTACATCCTCCACATGCATTTCGCTGCCAGTAGTGTCCACTATACTGCATCACAGAGGACGTAAGTCCAAATACATGGCTTGAAGCAAAAATGTGACTCCGCTGAATAATTTCACAAACACAAGTACGAATGAGAGAGGATGAGAGTGTGTGAAGTACACGACAGTCGTGAGATGACCATGTAGTCCACTGTCATTGGATGTCAATGCAAATGAGTAGCCGCAACAGTGGCCACAGTGCAATACCACAGCTCCTGGAGCAGGACTTGTCAGACTCTGAAGGTGCCCGAAAGATCATCACATCAACACTGACGGCCTGGTCACTACAAAGCACAGTCCTACACATGTCTACAATTTCCTACACAGTCTGACCACACACTCAGCAACCAAAAGTAGGAGCCACGCAAAAGCATGCCACAGCAATGCCTGTCAAAACACACACACAACATCAGTTTGGGTGGGCAGCACTGCACAATGAGTAAGAACTGCAGAAAATCTGACATGCACAATTGAACTAGGCACAATCTTGACAGTGACACACCCTGCACACACACAACGTCTGAACCATAACAAGTAGGAGTCATCCTGAATTGCAAGGACACACCCACACACTGCATACTGTGCAACATACAACACACACATCTCATCATATACACAGACCTCAACACGGTTACAAACATCCACCATGGGCCGGGGAAACATATGTGTGTAGTCGACATGGCCACAACACACACACACACCAACACCACCCCAAACTCACACCACCCACACCACCCACCACCACCTCCCAAATGCACACATTGAGAGTAGGCCATGTGCCCAGGCACAATGCACATCACAAGACTAACATACACCTACACCGCTGGCCACAAAGCAAGTAAGCTCACACATGCCCGCATACTCAGCGCATGCTGCCAGTCCACCTGTGGCTAGACTCACACCCTGTGCATTGCGTGCACGCAAACATGACACGGATACATTTACCCAGAAATAACATCAAATACATGCAGTCAATCCGTTGCACAGAAAAGCAGATTCATCACACACACAAGTAGCAGAGTCTGAAATAAGTGAAGTCCCTGCCACGTGTACAACACATTGGAATGTGAGACCAGACATTGCAATTGCTGAGGTCACATACACGGCATGTGCCCCACTTAACCAAGCACACACTGCGACAACTGCAATCATCAACTACACAGATACAACCGACTACAGGAACAACAGCATCCAGTCACAGATTACATCGACAGGCGGCATAACTCATCAACCCCAGGGACAGTGCCCAGTTCGATGTGCCGAGTAGTGACACGTAGTGCCGCGGATGCAATGTGTGTGAGTGTGCCCTGCCATGGCCAGCCTACACTGCCATGGCAGTCACAATATCCATCACAGCCACCACTGTGTCAGAAGGAGATGTGTGAGTGTGCCTACCAATCTAACAGGATGCCAGTACGACTCGGTGATGTGTGTGTGCTACGGGACAGGTGCAGGTCCGGCCCTGAGAGAGTAGCACAACCGCTTCACACATGTGTCATGTGAAGCGGGAGTTACGCTTTGCCCAGGTGGGTGGGTGTGACGGGTAGGTGCGCACATGCATTGTTGAAACACACTGTGTTGGGAGGATTCGGGAGCACTAGATCACCGCTGTCTTGGGCATTTGTAAAGACCACCTGTCTGGGGATGAATGTGAACACGTGTGTGCACAACAGGCGGCCACACGAAAGATGCTGCATCAGGTGTAGACGTCAGCCCACCCTCTGTGGACATGCTGGATACTGCTGTGCGTCCGCCAGGCCCTTGCCAAGGCACGCACATCCCCTGTCGACCAGGTGTACCCCCAACATTGTCCACCTGCACGGGCTATCCAGGGCATGGGATGGCAGTGGAGCATGGTGGGTGAGAGGTCATGGCGCGCTCCTCCTGGTCACATCACGCAGGCAACACATCCTCATTGTGCAGCATGGCACAAGTCAAATATAATAGTGGGGGGACGCACACATCGCGCCCGGGAGTGACGTCACGGAAGGTGGCTCGCACCATCGCACTCATTGCCTATTTCCCCACACACGTTACATGCCATTGCAACAGAGAAGCCAGCGCGTGCACAAGCAGCTCCAAGTTCGCCCCAGAGAGGCCAAAGAGTGAATGTGTGGGTCCATTAGCTCCAGTTGGACGCGGCCTGGGCCGCTAGGGCAGCTACAGCCTCTGTGTGTTGCAGGTGGTGTATCCGGACTGCAGAGCCTGTCATGCATTGTCAATGTTGTCCAGGTCTCGAGTCAGGGTACCACGCAGGTGGACGGCGTCCCGCCACTGATTATACCGCGAGACAGACAACTCGTTCAAATGGACCCACACATACACTCTTTGGCCTCTCTGGTGCGAGCTCGGAGCTGCCTGTGCACGTGCTGGCTTCTCAGATGCAAACGCATATTGGGGTGAGCGAGGGGAGGCCATAAGTCTGACGGTGCAAGCCACCTTCCAACATGTCACATCCGGTCGGGACGTCAGCGTCCCCCACTCCTCCGATTTAGGACTCGTGCACTGCTGCCATCAGATGTGCCACTCCCCAGGGGGGTGGGGAAAGGGTCAGGAATGTCAGTCTGAGATTGGCGCAGTTGAAGGCACACCTTCACTGGGGGTGACAACCATTGGACGGTCTGGTGTAGTCCACCCACGCGTACATGTGGGCCCTCCATCATCCATGTCTCCTGCGGCTAAGTGATGTCATGGGCAATGACGTAAGTGAGGATAGCTGTCTGCCCCACGCACAGATGGCGCATCAGCTCAACAGACCCATCACTGAGGGCAGCAGGGGTCACATGTGCAGGGGCAGCTGTGCCTGGTGTGAAGGACACCCTATCCTTCATCCCTGTGCCGACACTTGTTGCACCAGTGGAAGTGGATGGGAGGGCGGTCATTGGCCTCCGCGTGGCTGAAGAAGACCCAGAGTCCACGTCCCCTGTGTCATACAACATGGATGCATCACCTCAGTCCTCAGATAACGCCGAAATTGCCCACTGGGCCTGTCATTCATCCAGCACACGTCTAGCCCCTCCGAGGCGCAGGTCACAACTGTCTCACTCAGCAGCTGTGCAGCTGCTACATCCGAAGCCACCCCACTGTTGAGCATCCCCTGTCCCTCAGCACCCAGGGGAGATGCCACATGAGAGAGAGCGAGGTGGTCCCACTCATCTGGCATCAATGACACAGACATGTGCAAGGGAAGCAGCACAGAACATACCCAAATCCACATGTTGCATGATACCTGTGCAATAGTATACAGCCACCACAATCAACACCCAATGGCTGGCGTACAGGAAAGGAATCTGCGAATTAGTGCCACGAATGTAGTGCACTTTGCACTACACACAGCCTGTGTCACCCTGCGACCATAGCCCCAACTCGCGTTGTGCACAACCACTATCCTGATGGTGGCAAGGATGACCACTATGTAATTAGGCCAAACACATACCTGCATGGAGCAGAATGGGAAACTACTCACACAGACTGCAACCTGACAGCCCACAATGGCCATGAGCCCATGCCATCCACCTGTCGTTCACACATGCACAACTGTTGTTGCACGGTGTGCCAGATGTGCAAGTACCAGAGACATGAGGTGAGGCATCGCACACATATGTCCGACCGAAATCAGAGTAGGCACAGTGCCCCTAACATACATGTGAATAGCCACTACAGCCTACTACAGGTTGTACCTGAGGGCTACGACTCCGAGTGCATTGGGAATGCAGAGTGCCCTAATTGCATCTTAAGCCTCAGGACTAGCATATGCATGTCAGATGCACACAGCACAGGCTACAGTTACTACACACTGCATCACAAAACAAACATCACATTACCCAGATCATGGGTAGGCTGTGGACACATGCTGCCTCTCACAGCAAAAGACACCATCCCACAAGACTGTAAACGTTACGTGTCACTTGTGATGTGTATTTGCAATCACACAGCTGTGTTGTCATGGAGCTGTCAATGTGTACACCTGTCAATGTGTTTTTGAGGTGTGATCCGTACAGTGCTGTACATAGGGTGAAGTAGGGACATCAATGACTGTCTCATATCCCCTCGTGCAACAGGACCCACTTGTTTTTGCCGCTCAGCCTGTGTCCATTGCGTTGTTGGTGTGTGCCATACTCACCCAGCCTCGGAAGCTGTGTCAGGCACAGCAGCTAGTTATATTGCCGTGGTGTTGCCGCTTCCCAAATATGCAGTCTGATATCATCGTCATGCCTTACAAGTTATTAAGGCCAAAATCCCCATGTGCATGCTCATAGCAATGGTTTGTGTCACTGCTCATTGCTATTGGTTAGGGGACCTGTGTAAGTGTATTGTGGCTGTGCTGTCCCTACTTGTCAGCTGTTCTGTGATTCAATTGCTTGGTCAGTCATTTTTGTTTTGTGTTTGTGAAAATGCCATGTGGCGTGTTGCTTTGACATGTGTCCACTTCCATCTTACCTAGGAGGAGACCAAACATACATCGCCCCTACCAATTGCTGGCAGACATGGAGGACGTGGAGGTAATCCGGAAATTCCATCTGGACCGACCCACCCTACATCGCCTATGTGCCTTGTTGGAACCCCACCTCCGTCCTCGCAGGGTGTATCCGACTGCATTTACCCCCACGGCTAAGGTGATGGCTGCACTGCATTTCTTCGCCACTGGGTCATTCCAACACACAATCGGCAGTGGGAGTGGGATGTCCCAGCCCATGTTCAGCATGGTGCTACGTGATGTACTGTCAGCTATGATGCTGTACATGAACCGGTACATCCGATTCCCCAGGGCTCGTGAATTGGCGGCAGTGAAGGGTGATTTCTATGCCCTTGGACGGATCCCCCACGTTGTTGGTGCAATTGATTGCACCCATGTTGGCCTTGTAGCACCACAGGCCCTGGAGCAAATATATATAGGAATAGGAAGCACTTCCACTCCCTGAATGTGCAAGTGGTGTGCCTTGCGGACATGGTCATTACACACGTGTGTGCGAAGTTTCCAGGATCGGCCCATGACTTGCACATCATGCGCAACAGCATCCTACCACGTCTGATGACCAATCTGCAACAGGACCCTGGTTGGATTGTTGGTGAGTATGTGTACTCGTGTAGCGTGCCTGGTGTGCGATGCTGTCTTGGGGACAGTTGGAATTGCAACTAATCTCGGTATTCCTCACACCCAGGTGACTCTGCTTATCCGAATGGGCCTTGGCTGCTCAGCCCATTACGTCATCCTCGGACACCAGCTGATGTCCGCTACAATGAGGCACATGGCAGGGCCAGACGTGTGGTGGAGCGGACTTTTGACCTCCTGAAGTCCAGATTCAGATGCCTGGACCGCACCGGGGGTGCACTGGCGTACTCCCCACAGAAGGTGTGCCAGATAGTTATGGCCTGCTGCATGCTGCACAATCTGGCTATTCGCAAGCAGATCCCCCTAATAGTGGATGACGGTGATCAGCCCGGGCCCCCGCCTGCAGACCAGGACGGGTCCAGTGACGAGGACAGTGGAGAGGAGGAAGCTGTGAATGTGCGTCAGCAGCTCATCGCACGCTACTTCACTTGAAGGTGAGTGACCATGTACGACGGCTGATGTAGCTGTAGTTGTGCAGGTGTATGTGTGCATTGTGACGGAGGCCTTTTGTTCACTGAGTGCTGTGTGGCAATGGTGGTCCATGTCCAGGGTAGTATGCCACTGACAGTGGCTGTGGCATTGTGCCCCATTGCTCTGTGAGATGTGTGTACATTGCTTGTAGTTGGTGACAAGTACTGTGTGATGGGTGTGTGACACACTAATTGAATGGACTCTTGTTCTGATTTTCACCCCTAGGTCCCTACAACATCTCCTGGCCTATCTACATGCCACACAGCAGAGGCATTCCTGCTCATGGTGGAGGTTGCACATCGTTGATTAAACCCAGGGCACATGAAGCAGATTGTGATCAAGGTGTATTTATTTACAGCGGTGAAATGTGATTGTGTGCAAGGTGATGACAGAAGTGGTGCATGCTGTGACAATGGGTTGACGGACATGGCTGTGTGATGGTCAAGGTGTACCCATGAAGTTCTATGTCCACAGTCCAACAGACACGTGCCATTCACATGGCGGTGTGGGGTAGGATCTTAGTCAAAGTCAGTGCAGTAGGTGGTCAGGGTGGCTGGCTGACTCACTGGCGTTTGGAGCGTGCGTAGTCCTCTCTGGACACCTGTTTCCTCTTCGGACGGCCCCTTCCACGTTTGGTAGGGGGGGGTTGTGTTGGTGGGCTGCTGGTGGTGGCTGAGGACTGCTCACTCGCTGTGGACGCAGGGGAACTAGATGTTGCACGAGCCTGCGCCACAGCACGTGGTGGCGGCGGTGGTGTGGCTGGCCTTGCTTGGGCCCTCCCCCCCACCACCAGCTGGCCCATGAGGTCCACAAGTCGGTCCATACGGGTCACGAATTGGCCCATATGGGCGTCCATGGACCTCAACACCCCAAGGACCTCCCGCGTGTCTGCAGCCGACCTGGCCCATTGTCCTTGGGCCTCTTCATAGGCCCCAAAGACTCTTGAGATTTGCGGCAGGGCTTGGCTCCCAGGCTCAGATGGCGTTGGCCTGACCCTGCTCCTCCCACCGGTACTGCTGCCACCGACCTGCCCACTCGCCACATTGGTCACCACGGTCCTCTGTCTGGCTCCCAGGGTCGAGCACGACGGGCGTGCCACCCTTTGCGCAGGTGCTGTGGCCAGGGATGGCGTGGTGGTGGTGGTTGTTGCGGCGGTGGTGGTGGCCGCAACGACCGTGGCAGCAGGGGTCTGTGACTGGTCAGCAGCCCTGGGTGATGTGTTGGTGGGTAGGAGGGGCCCTGGGGAGCGGTTGGGCCCTGCCACTCCAGACGGGCCTGCTAGGTGGTCCTCGTCCGAAGAGGTGTCCAGCTCTTCTACATCCGTGAGTCCGGGTCGGGGGCTTGCGGACTGGCTGTGCTGGCTGCTGTCTCCTCTCCAGCATCCAGCTGTTCGGCACCTGTGGGGAGAATGAGATAGGTTATTGTGTTGCACCTTGCAAAGTTTGTATTGGTTGTCTGACATTCACAGTTCGTGCACTGTCGTGCACAGGTTTCCCAGTGGCGTGTGTGTGGATGTACGATGTGTGTATGCGTGGGCAAGGCAATGGAACTGTGTGTTGTGTTCATGTGGCATGGGACGGATTAGTGATGACAATCAGTGTGTGTTGCTGTACTCCTACATTTTGTGGCTTGGGTGTATGCGGGCTCCAGACCCATCGACACTTTTGGGGTGAAATATGGTTTTGGGGTTCAAATGGAACGCTTAGAAACACAGATGGCAGAAGGGGTACAGCCCCCTCAACGCTTTTGAGGTGAAATATGGTTTTGGGGTTCAAATGGAACGCTTAGAAACGCAGATGGCAAAAGGGGTACAGCCCCCTCAACGCTTTTGAGGTGAAATATGGTTTTGGGGTACATACTGTGTCATATGTGTGCAGAACGGGACATGTGTTTTGGCAACATGACAGTGCAGAGACAAAGGTGTGTGTATGTCTGACATCCCCAGCATATCTGCTCACTGTTATCATTTATGGACATTACACTGCAAGCATTGTAGTGAGTGAGTGATGGTTGTGTGCCACACGACGTATTGCAGATGGGCCAATTCCTTGGTGTGCGTGCTACCCTCGGCCATGTGCAGCAATGCAGTGCTCTTGGGGTGTTGACTATATTATGTATGTTGTAAATCAGTGTGATGTGCGCTTCAGTCACTGCAGACACATTATTTGTGATGGGCAGGTATCTTTGCAGAACTACTGTGTGAGGGCCAGCTGTTCCGATGACATACCTTTCATGACACTGGGGCTGACAGATGAGATGGATGGTATGTTGGATGTGCATTGTGTGGCTGTGTGTTTCATGGGTCCAGTGGTGTTTATGTGCATTACTGGGGTTTCACACTGTTAGTTCTAGACAGGTTAGACTTACATGGGCGGTGTTGTACGTTGTGTGGGGAACAGGCAGTAACGACTACATGGACAGGACTTCGATGGTGTTGGTGATGTGTGTGATGAGTGGCACAGTGCCCGCCGTGTGGGTCAGTACTCCAGTGGGACTTGTGCATGCAGATGTGGCTCCATGGGTGTTGCTGTATTTGTGATGGGTCATGTGGGCTATGACTCTGTAATACATGTCCATGTGCACATTGGTCACATGATTATGACAGGGAGCAGTGCTGCGTGTTCCTCTGCTACGTGACATTTCCCAAATGTTAGTCGTAATACTGTCCTCATGCCTACAGACACCCCGCCCTGTACAGTACTCTACCTACTTGTTGGTTTGGAGGGCGCAATGCAATGGATGCCATATGGTACTGGGAGGGAGGGGTGCTCCATCTTGCTGGTCTGTGGGAGTGGGGGCGGTGTTGTGTGTTGTGGTGATGGCTTACCACCCACAGAAACCCCTCCATGTAGGGTAAGATATCTACCTGTCGGCTGAAGGTGTGCACTGCAGTGGCTGACACATGGGTGTGGGGTGTGCTCCACCTTGCTGCGCTGTAGGACTAGGGGCCTGGTGGGTGTTGTACTTCAGCTGTCCCCCTCCGACCCACTGACTTTGTGTTCCGGCAACTTACCTGTTACTTGTCGGTTAGTGCAGCTATGGCTGACACATGAGTGTGGGTGTGGGGAGTGCTCCTTCTGGCGCATCTGGAGTACAAGGGGACCTGGTGGGAGTTGCGGTGCTGGCTGACTGTACACATGCCCCCATGGTTTTGTTAGTTAGTCTGTTGCATGTGTGAGTGATGTCTTGTGTATTGTGTACTGGACATGGGGGTGTTTGTCCCTCGGAGCTATGGCATAGTGGTAGTGCATGTGAGTACATAGCGGTGTGCTGTTATACATTTGTTTGTACTTACCAGCCTCCACTCCCCCTGGTATTCCGGTGAGACTCTCCGGATGTAGGATGCCTCACACCTTCTCCTCCCACACCTTGAAGGTCTTAAATAGCGCAGGATTTCCTCTGCCAGTCCTGTCAGCCAGCTGCCGATTCTTGGCCTCCTTCTTTTTGACCACTCTTTTAATGTCGTGCCACCTCTTGGTGATTTCGGCTCTGTTGCATGGCACGTTCCCGACTGCATTGACCTGGTCTACGATCCTGATCCACAACCGGTTTCTGGTGGCTAGTAGTGTCTGTTGGACCTGGTTCCCATAGATTTGTGGGTGCACCTTGATGATCTCGTTGACCATGACCGTCAGCTCAGTGGAAGTGAACTTGGGCATTCTCTGTGCTGCCATGGTGTGTGGTTTTGTGTTTGTGGTGCTGGTGCAGTGTGTGTGTGTGGTGTGTGATGTGCAGGGGGTTTGTGGGGCCGGTGTTTGGTGGTGGTGGTGGTGGTGATGGGTGCGTGTCTGTGGTGTGCTGCTGTCCTTTCTGTCTCGCTGTGTTCTGTGCTCTCGTCCTCAGTTTGTTGTGTTGCAAGGGATTGTGGTCTGTGAAGGGGCTGCATTTGTACTTACCTATGTGGGTGTGTCAAATATGTGCTGTTGTTTTCAGGTGTGTTGTGGCTGGTATTCTGGGATTTGTAGTTTATTTGTTTGTCCAGGGGGGATGTGTTTTCGGGATGTGTACTGTGTTTGGGTATTTGGGCGTTGCTTGCTGTGTGGACTTGTTGGCCATGTTGTGTGTGTTTTTAGGTCCGCGGATGGTTTCTGTGCAGGGACGTGGCGGCTAAGGGTGGGCGTAGTTCGCGAAGTAATGCTTCGCGAAGCTACGCAAAGTGTAGTTCGCGCTACGCAAGCTTCGCGTAGCGCTACGCGAACTGCGTAGCGCACTGTTCGCAATGATTGCACAGTGCCGGATGCTTGTCCGCACTGTGCAATCATTGAAAACGGCAACTTGCACAGTGCGAGCTGTCTTCTACTGCCGCTCGAGTAGATTTTTACTCGAGCGGCAGCTTTCTCAACGCGGACTGGTAGTTTCTCATCGCGAGCGGTCGCGAGCATACGCGACCACTCGCAATGAGAAACCTGACCTCCCCGCGTTGAGAATCTCGCCGGGAGGTTTATTTTCCACGCTCGCGATCGGCAACTTGATGTTGCTGATCGCGAACGAGGAAAAAGTCTCGCCGGGATGTCATTTTGCTTGCTCGCGGTCGCCAACTTGACGTTGAGGACCGCGAGCAAGCAAAAAATGACCGCGGCACTACGCTACGCTACGCGTGTTCGCACTGTGCTACGTGCAATTCGCGTTGGGCGAAGTAGCGCAAACTTCCCAAACTACGCGAGCGTAGCGTAGCACTTCGCCCAGGGTTAGTGGCGGCCAGGGCTTCCGCCGTGTCCATTTTCATCACTGTTGTTTACGATGGCGGGCGGTGTATTTGTGGATTTGCCGCGCTCATGTCGGGAAGATCGTAATTTCACGGCCGGTGTCTCGGTAGTCAGGGCGGGCGGTTTTGGGTTGTTGTGCGGGTTTGCGTCCGTGGCGGACGGATGGACTTAGACTCGGACATAGACGGGCGGTATTTTGTGTGTTTTTTCCGCCGCGGGCGGTGTTCGCTTCGCGACATCGTGATTGCTCGGTCGGTATTCAGAATGCGTAGGCGGGCGGTTTTTTACCGCTATGGTAGATGGCGGATTTTATTGCGCCCGGTATCGTAATGGACACCATAATGTTAAAATAAATTAAACATATACATATAAAATATAATATATATATACTTACTTAATAATATTCATAAATAATTATTTTAATAACTTATAAATTGTTAAAAACATTTTAGAAATTATAAATACATATATACACATACAAAAATAATATAAATAAAATTAAAAAAAATATATATAGCAAATTAAAAAACTACAATATTTTTAATGTTTTAAAAATAAATTATACACAACATTAACTAAAACAATACAGAAAAATATTGGATAGCTGAGGGAAAAAAATCACTATTCCCACTCCAAAGAGTGCAACAGTAAGGAAAGTGTTGGATAGCGTAAGGGTAAAAATTACTATTCTCACTCCAGAGAGTGCAACAGTAGGGAAAGTGTTGGATAGCGTAGGGGTAAAAATTACTATTCCCACTCCAGAGAGTGCAACAGTAGGGAAAGTGTTGGATAGCGAAAGGGTTAAAATTACTATTCCCACTCCAGTGAGTGCAACAGTAGGGAAAGTGTTGGATAGCGTAGGGGTAAAAATTACTATTCCCACTCCAAAGAGTGCAACAGTAGGGAAAGTGTTGGATAGCGTAGGGGTTAAAATTACTATTCCAACTCCAGAGAGTGCAACAGTAGGAAAAGTGTTGGATAGCGTAGGGGTAAAAATTACTATTCCCATTCCAGTGAGTGCAACAGTAGGGAAAGTGTTGGATAGCGTAGAGGTAAAAATTACTATTCCCACTCCAGAGAGTGCAACAGTAGGAAACGTGTTGGATAGCGTAGGGGTTATTATTGCTATTCCAACTCCAGAAAGTGCAACAGTAGGGAAAGTGTTGGATAGAGTAGGGGTAAAAATTACTATTCCAACTCCAGAGAGTGCAACAGTAGGGAAAGTGTTGGTTAGCGTAGGGGCAAAAATGACTATTCCCACTCCAGAGAGTGCAACAGTAGGGAAAGTTTTGGATAGCGTAGGGGCAAAAATTACTATTCCCACTCCAGAAATGCAACAGTAGGGAAAGTGTTGGATAGCGCAGGGGTAAAAATTACTATTCCCACTCCAGAGAGTGCAACAGTAGGGAAAGTGTTGGATAGCGTAGGGGTAAAAATTACTATTCCCACCCCAGAGAGTGCAACAGTAGGGAAAGTGTTGGATAGCAAAAGGGTTAAAATTACTATTCCCACTCCAATGAGTGCAACAGTAGGGAAAGTGTTGGATAGAGTAGGTGTAAAAATTACTATTCCAACTCCAGAGAGTGCAACAGTAGGGAAAGTGTTGGAAAGAGTAGGGGTAAAAATTACTATTCCCACTCCAAAGAGTGCAACAGTAGGGAAAGTGTTGGATAGCGTAGGGGTTAAAAATAACATACTTATCAATTAAATAATTATTTAAATTAAATAATGATTTATTAATAAATTAACAATAAATTAATTATAAATACCAATAAATTAAAATGAATAATTACTTTAATAACATTAAATTACTTCCCACACTATTCCCCAATAAACACACAACCCACTCCGCATAAAATTTAACACAATTAATATAATTATCAATTAATCAATTAATAAAAATTAATTACCAATTAATGATTAATAAACAATACCCATAAATAATAATTAATAAAAATTAATTACCAATTAATAATTAATTAGCAATAAATTAATTATCAATACCAATAAATAATAATAAATAATTACTTAATTATAGAAAATTACTTCCCAACCTATTCCCCTAAAAACACACAACCCGCTCCTAAACTAAATAAACAAAATTAATATATTTACCAATTAATTTATTAATAAAAATTAATTACCAATTAATAATTAATAAACAATAAATTAATTATCAATACCCAAAAATAATAATTAATAACCAATTAATAATTAATTAACAATAAATTAATTATCAATACCAATACATATTAATAAATAATTACTTAATTGTAATAAATTACTTCCCACCCTATTCCCCTATAAACACACAACCCGCTCCTAAACTAAATTAACACAATTAATATATTTCATAATTTTTAGAAATTATTAATTCTTTTTAAATACATTTTGCATTTTAGTTCTGTAGCGGGTTGTGGGTTTATAGGGGAATAGGGTGGGCAGTAATTTAATTGCAATTAAGTAATTATTAATTTTAATTTATTGGTATTGATAATTAATTAATTGTTAATTAATTATTAATTGGTAATTAATTTTTATTAATTGATAATTATATTAATTGTGTTAATTTTTGGGGGAGTGTGTTGTGGGTTTATAGGGGAATAGGGTGGGAAGTAAATTAATTATAATAAATTAATTAATTTTTATTTTTTGGTATTGATAATTACTTTATACTTTTTACTTTATTCTTTATTAATTATTAATTGGTAATTCATTTTTAATAATTAATTAATTGATAAATATATTAATTGTGTTAATTTTTATTAATAAATTAATTGATACATATATTAATTTTGTTTATTTTATTTTTGCTATCGATATTGCTAACTTCGATATTAACAAAAACGATATTTCTTACCTTCAGGTCGATATTCTGGTCACCGATATTCTTGATGTCGATATTCTGTCCCTTCGATATTTAAAACTCGATATTAATGTAGGTCGAAATAAAAAAATCGATATTATGCCTGTGCACCCTAAAATAGTGGTATAACAGTAACGACCGAGATCAAGACAAGGTCTAGAGCACGTAGAATCGCTGGGACCCCAAGGAACCACCCCAGGTGCGTAGATAGGGACCCCATGGAGGCCGGGTGCAGTGTGGGAACACGACTGCGGGCTCCGTACAATTCTATGGGAAAGTCGTGGTTACACTTTTAAAGTTTAAGGACCCTTCTAGGAGGACTTCAAGCAAATCCTTTGGAACTTAAGAGTTTAGAGAGCGACCCCACCCGTGGATACTGTAGTACCCGAGTTACCTATCCCAGGGGAGCCGGGTGCATAGGTCTGAAGTAGCGTCGGAAACCCTCGTCCTTCTCAATGGAGGAAAGAGAAGAAGTACTGCTGCCGGGAAGGTGAAAAGGGTCCGGTGGAATCCAAGCCTGGATTCTACATGGAAGGAACCTGAAAGCAGAGGGGACAGAGTATGGGTCACTTCAGAGTGACCAGGGGCTCGGAAGACAAATGCCCACTCATTTTGGGTGCTTCTGGTGTGAAGAAGGCATGCTTGACTCTGCAGCCACGAGGACCAGGAGACGTCGAGGACAACCAGGAGCCAAAGGTGAGCTGTCCCACAAAGGATGTTGAGTGCTGATGGGTCGGTGTCTGGCGGGAGCACCAACAAGCCTTGGCAAAAGCAACCCACGCAGGAAGGTCAAACAGGTTACGGTGTGGACCAGCAAGGTCCAGGAGACTCACCAAGCAATGGGGAGTCAGGGCATGTCTGGAGCAACCAGGAAAGCCCAAGAACAGTCATGATGACCCTCAGGAGAACCAACAGGCCAAATGACCAGGAGTCGCGAGGGGACCTCGAGCAAGATTGCAAAGCACCAGCCCACGGAGCACACTGTGCGAGGAGGCTGGAGTTCTTTGGTGCAACTACTGCTCAGGGTCAGGACTACACAGAGTCCAATGCACAAGCTCGGGAATTGCCAACAAGCATATGCACTTGCAAATGGATGCAGTGCACAGGGGTTCGGGTTACACAGCCCCCACAAGGGATACTGGCCTCAAACTTGGTGAGAGGGCAGATCGATCTCAGCGACTTTCAGGAACTCACCTCTTTTGTTGCTGAAATCTTCAGAGTCTGCAGGAGCTCAGGAGCAGCAGACCAGTCAGTTGCGCTTTAGGTGCCAGCGAAGCAGGGGAGTGACTCCTTCACTCCAAGGGAGATTCTTCAGTTGTCTTAAGTGCACCACAGGTCCTGCACAGAGCCTGAATGGAGCAAAGGCACAAACTAAGCTTCAGACAGACAGGGGGACGAAGTCGAGCCCAGTCGAGGTCCAGCGAAGTCCAAGGTGTCCAGACGGTTGAAGGTCAGTGGTTTCTTCTTTGTAGAATATGGTCCACGTAAAATCCAAAGTCTTACAGCCAGGTAAGCCCTTTTGTACCCACAGGAGAGGGTTGGACAGATTCGGGGGACCCTCCTAGGGGAGGGGCAGGACAGAGGGGTGGCTACACCTATGTCCTTTGTCCAGTTTTGCGCCAGAGCAGGAGCCAATGGCTCCCAGAACTGGTTTGAGCTGGACTATGCACAGGGACACCAAATGTGCCCCCAGTGCAGACTTTCAGGCACTCTCAGAGTGCACCCACCCAGCCCCAATACACTAAATCCTGTCTGGGAGGTGGTCACACCTCCCTGTGACAGGATGGCTATTGTGCTGCCTTCCTCTGCTCGAGCTTGGCTCAGCAGCCGGAGGGCAGAAGTGTGTCTCTGGTCGGCAGCATCCATTTTGTGCTGTCCGGGTTGAGAAGGCTGGCACCGGTAAGACCAGTGACCCCACGAAGCTCGCTTCAGAAGGGTGAAATCATACCTCCCACACCAGTTACTGGTGTTGAGGTATGATTCCAAGGTGTTTGATACCAAACACGATATGTTTCTATGCAGCCGTTTTCGAGATAGCATTTACCGCGAGGTTATAATGCACCTCTACCTATATGTCCGGCTGAGTCACAGACAACCCGGGAGAATGGTTTCCGAAGGCTGCAGAGAGGCGCTGCTCATGCAGGGGCACCCTCTCACATAAAACCCAGCACCCAGCCTTCAGGATTGTTAAGGCCTGCTATAGGGGTGACTTATAAGTTTTAAGTGTAGTGACCAATAGATATAGTGAACCTGTATCTATAATAAGTGGTGTAAGCACCATCTTACATAGGCTGCAGTAGCAGACCTAGAGTACCATTTTGCATGGCCTCTCATGGGTGGCATAATACAATCTTCAGCCCATGGGAGGCCTCTGGGGTACCTATGCCCTGGGTACATGGTGTACCATATACTAGGGACTTATAAGAGTACCCCGGTATCCAATCTGGAGTGTACCAAAGTACATGTATGTCAATTTAAGGGAGAAAGCAGATAGACTGGGGTCCTGATTAGCAGGATCCCAGTCAGACTAGTCAAAAACAGTGAGACATCAAGCAAAAAGTGGGGGTAACCATAAGAAGCAGATCCTACTTTCCTACACTAACTACTTGAGTTATTAATGTTTGCAAAAACACTCTTGCATCTGACTCATGAATGCATCTAGTAACACCTTGTGGTACTACAGCTTTGTGCTAGTCTTGTCAAGCAGTTGATTCTGACTTGAGAGGGACATCTAGCTATACCTTGCAGTACTGCAGCTTTGCAAATATCTTACTATCCCCATGATTTCTCAAAAAATCATAATATAAACGCATAGAGGAAAAGGGACTTTTAGACAACCTTTATTGGTCATTGGTTTGTTCTATTGTTATTCATATTTTGCTTTTTTCCCCTACAGCATATTGCGTAAGGCTATGGATTAGGCTAGTTGAACCACTGATTGTCTACACTATAAAGAAATACTCATTTCTGGTGAACATGTATAAATCCACCCAAAATTAATCTGGCAAGGTAAAACTTTTGAGCTGCTCTATGCATTTACCAGTGACTGGTAGTATCTATTTATATTAGGCTGTCATCACAATCTCCCATAGCAATCAAAACACTTACTGAAAACTGCAATATTGACTTATCACCATAAACCAGATTGGTATATTTATTTGACATATAGAAAACATGCTCAAATCATTAGAGAAGCAAAATTAAATGGTTGAAAGCACGCCCCTCAGCTTGTGAATGATTCTTAAAGCACTTGCATCTTATCCAACAGGGGCTTCTTATTGCATCCCAAAGTGCTGCTGTGTGGGAAATTGGGTAACTGGTTGAGGGGATGAAACCCTACATCTAGGAAAGTGCCCTCTTTGTATGGTCACTCATTGACCATTGCTCCTAATGCTGATGGCTATGACCCTGCCCAGACCCCAGTTCCTGTGCTCGCTCCCAAAACTGATATATTCAACTTGGTAATCCCAAAGTGGCAAAGACTTTACACCCTTCTAAGTCCCTAATGTATGGTACCAGGGGTACCCAGGGCATAGATGATAAAGGGGTCCCCAGGGCTGCAGGACTGGTTTGTGCCATCCCTGGGTGACCCAAGCAAACTACTGACTGCAGGACTGCCATTTCAGACTGCAGGAGCAGTGCAAACTGCTTGAACTTGACTGTGTCCACATCATGTATGGCACAGTTAAATGCACTATCTGTAATATATGTCAGCCACTCCTAATTGAGTAGGCCTCCTAAGTCCAGAGGCAGTGTGAGGTATATTAAAGGTGAGGACATATAAGTGCAGACCTATATGTCCCTATAGTGGCGCTCCCCATTGGAAATTACTATAAGTGTTAGTTGTCCATAGGATAAAATGGGCTGCCACACGGGCATTCTCGAGGTTGTGACTTCTCACCCATGACATGAATTACGTGCCCTGGGTGACATGGTCCACACCCAAGAGGTGACCTTTGAGGATGTCCACCTAGTTACCCCAGCTTCACTGTGCTCTGGCTCACCAACCCATGCTTTCCTGCACCTGCTGCTGGCAATACAGGATTCTGACCCCCTGTCAGGCAGTGTGATCACTCCCAGGAGTCAGAAACAAAGGCTTGGGCAGGAAGGATGTCACACCTCCCTTCTCCCCAGCAGCCTAGTAAAGTGGCACATCAATGCGGTGAGCTTCAAAGGCTTCACCACCTATGATATACATCAGGGCTGATTCTCAGTGGAGAAAACAGCCCTTCCCCTGCCCCCAGGCACATTTGCACCTGGGGAGGTGGAAAACTAACTATGTAGGGAGGTGTACACCCCAGAAGGTTAGCCACACCTCCAGGGTGAGCAGCCTGATCTGTACACCATAATTTGATTTCTGCTGTCTTTAGGAATGGAAAAATAGAGGGTTCTGGGGTCATTTTGCCAAATACATTTAAAATCCGCTCCTGGCATAAAATTGTTATTGTCAAGCTGAATAATTTCTTATCTAACTCTCATCCTTTACCTGGAAACGACGTATACTCAGCTACCAAAAGTCTTTGCTGACTGGATTGATTCTGCTGTTATTGAGCAAGCCCCTCTTAAGACTGAGAAATCACAGAAGGAATCCATCAGATCACTGGTATTCCAAAGATCTGAAAACATTAAAACAAAAGTGGAGATGCTAGGAACAAAAATGGAGAAAAAACTATAGTTCTGAGGGAAAAAAAAATAGAAACAACTTATTAATAATTACAAATCCTTGATCATAGCAGAAAAGTCCAAGTACTTTATGGTCAAAATAAATACTGCAAAAAAATTGTCTAAAGGGTTATTTCAAACAGTTAAAACCTTGGTCACTTTTGTTAACAAGAATGCCATTGGTCTTGCTCAAAGCCTTTGTGACAAGTTAGCAGGTTTTTTTTAGTTGACGGTAAATTTAATCATCAGTAAATTTGCATACATTCTCAATGCCAAGCCTGAAAACTCTACCAAAGAAAGACTAGGTGACACAACTAATGTGCTAAATACCTTCACCCCTCTTACAATAGATAAGGTTGCTCAACTGATCTAATCCACTAAATCAGGAGCCCCTACCAGTCCATGTCCCCCTAACATTCTTCATTGTATCACGAAAACTATGGCAGAACACCTCACAGAACTCCTGAATACGATAATGACCTCAGAATATTTCCTTTCAGTCTGGAAAAAGGCCTCGGTACTACCCATCCTAAACAAAACCTCTCTTGACCCCAAGATGTGCAGAGCTACCTTCCCATTTCCCATCTCCCAACACCGGCTAATATCCTCGAGAAAGCATTGAATATCGAACTCATGGCTTTTTTTGAGGAGAATCATCTGTTAGATAGCTCTCAGTATGGTTTTAGACCTAACCATTGTACTGAGTCAGCCTTGGTTGCAGCAACAGAAGAAATAAGGACCATAGTGGATAATGGTGGAAAGGCAGCGCTGATTCTTTTGGACTTATCGGCTGCATTCGATATCGTTAACCATTCATTGCTCATTGATCTGTTAGAGAACGTCTGTATTGGTGACTCAGCCTTATCCCTCTTAAGTTATTTTCTTGCCAACAGAGAACAACTGGTGTCTCGGGGGATTTTTCATCTAAACCATTTTTACTTCTGTGTGGGGTCCCTCAGGGATCGTCTCTTAGTCCCACAATATTTAACATATATGTGACACCCATGGCCAACTTAATTTCTTCTTGTGGTTTTTCTGTAATTTCCTATAGTGACGACACACAGATCATAGTTTCAATCTCGTGTGACGTCATAGAGGTAGGCAAACAGTTCAAAACATGCACGGGACAGATTATTAGTTGGATGAAAAATAACTGCCTTAAATTAAATTCTGCCAAGACCGAGGTTCTTCTCATCGGAAATGACACGTCTTTCTGGAATTCTACCTGGTGGCATCAAGATCTAGGCCCTCTCCTGCTAAAAAAGCCAAGAACCTGAGCATCATTTTTGATGGAAAGCTAACGTTTTCTGACTAAATCAATCAGGTCACATCCTCATGTTTTTTTCTTCCAAGAACACTAAAAAAGATCTTTCCCTTTATTCCACTGGAGCTTCAAAAGATGTTCATTATTGCTTTAGTCATATCCAGGAACAACTACTGCAATGTCCTCAAAGTAGGTATCCAACAACGCTTGTTGAATAAACTTTAGATTCTTCAAAAAGGCAGCAGCTTATTATGAAGATCCCCAAATTTAAGTTGGTCTCCCAAGCCATTCATGACCTACATTGGCTTCCAATCCTGAAGCGGGTCAGTTTCAAAGCTCTCTTTGTAGCCCACAAAGCCCTCTACAATTCTGGCCTTACTATTTCAACAGAAAAATCGACTGGTATGCCCCCAGGCGCATGCTCCAGTCCTCTTTGGCCAAAAATGTGTCAATTCCTAAATTCAACAAAGCCCTGTGAGGCAGAAGCTTTACTTTCTCCACCTGCAAACTCTGGATGTCACTGTCTTTCACCTTAAAGTTCAGTCCAACATAAAAATTTGAGAAAACAACTAAAATCCTGGCTTTTCTCATGTTCTCTATCTTTTTAGGCCATTCAGTTATATCACTAACAGATGCTAGCGCCATGTCACCTTCGGGCATATGAGCGCTCTATAAATTTCTTTTACTTACTTTACTTTACCTCACGGGCCGACTAGCTGCCCATTGGCTACTAGCTCCCTCACCCCTAAGTCCCGGATTTAAGGGACCCCTGACATCAGAACCTCAGATCTGAACAACTTGCATCAAGGAAGGACCAAGAGGAGACCCGTGTCGCCGACAACAGGACCTTGCCCACAGCACCAAAGTAAAAAAAGGATAGTTTGTCCCTGTGGCTACAGACAGACTTAGAACAGAGTGAACGACCCTCGTCCTTGGCTAAAACTCGGCACTCCTGAAGAGAGGGACCCATGTGGAAGCCAGCAGCACCCTCAGACTGCCCTGGACTAATGGCACTAGTCCCATGCAAATTGCAGGTAAAAACACTCACCGGATCGAAAGAATCACTGTCGGGCCCTCTGTGGGTTTGCCCAAATGCAGGAGGTCCAGTACATTTTGGGAGTTGTAGTCTTGCCTGCCACAAAGTTTCAGGACACTACCTCACTCCCCAGGACCCAGGGAAGCTCTAATACCTTTTTGCTGTGCTTACCGCTGCCAAGGCTTGCTGGTTGCTAACCTGGCAACTAACCCCCACACTTGACGCAGCATCTACAGGAACACCATGCAACCTTCATTCAGCGTTAGCAGTTGGTTATCTGTTGTGTTTTTGCATTTGTTTTTGCAGCACCATGTAAGCAGTAAAATCAGCATCTCCGCTGCTTTCGTTCAGCACCAAGGACAGCCAGGACAACTCTGCACCCAGACTCCTTCGCCTAGGTAAAATTGAAATGACTGTCTTGGCCTGGTCCTGGACCCGCATGACATTAACCCTCCAAGGGTTCACGTAACTCGACCTGCAAGTGACCGATTGTCAGTAGTGTACTAGCGGTTTCCCCTATTGACTGCAATGTTATCTTTTTCATGTATTATTCTGCCCTGATTTAACATTGCTTCAAAAATCTGTAACTCCGGATATATGTATGCTATTCCATTCATTTTGGTGTCTAAATTAAAATAAAAATACACTCCATTTTTATAAATTAGTGTCGAAGTTTTCTCGATCCATGTCAATTACGTACTGTCCATGTTGGTACTCTGAAATGCTTAACACATATTCCTCTAGCAAAGCCTGACAGCTCTTTGCCACACTACCAGAACTGAGCTAAGGATTTATTAGTGTGAATCCAAGTACCATATTCGGGGTATTGTGATAGTATTGCATGGTAAGGTTTAACCCCCACACCACATAGTACTCCACTTTACTACACTACTCAAGCAACAACCACAATTCTTGTCAAGGTTAGATACAAGCAGACCCCAAATTAACTTGTGCTCAACCCTCTGGTAGCATGGCGCAAAAGCAGTAAGGCTTAACTTAGAGGCAATGTATAAAGAATTTATGTAGCACTTCAAACAGTACTAAAGTGTAAATGCAACACCAGAAAAATTCCACACCAATTTAGAAAATTGTAGCAAATTATTTGACACCAAAATGACAAAAATCCAATCAGTGCACTAGGGAAGAGATCCTCTCGGCAGTTCGACAATGTAAGACTGCCAAAACCCCAGGCAGCGATGATTTGCCTGTGGAATATTACCACAAATTCGCAGCATTAGAGACTGACCAGCTCCTGGAGATCTACAATGAGGCCCTAGACATCTGTTCTCTGCTGGTCTCCATGCGGAAGGCTCTAGTGGCCATGATATTAAAGCCAGGCAGAGACCCTTTATTTGCTTCAGCGTACAAGCCGATATCGCTCCTAAATATAGATATGAAAGTTGTTAGCAGTGTGTTGTAGGTGCATCTCCTTCCCCATTTGCCCCTTCTCATACATCCAGATCAGTCGGGCTTCAACCCAAAGCACAGTACCATCCATAATTTGTGGTGATTGGCCCATGTTTTCCACGCCCTGCGGCTCTTAACGGATGATTTTGCTTTAGCACTCCTTGATAGAGTAAGCAATCGATTCTCTAAATTGGACATACCTATGGCACATGCTTCGGAAAATAGGTTTGGGCCCTGGGTTTATCTGGTGGGTTTGCTTGCGCTTCTGTTCCATATGCCATGATGCATTCAGTGGGAGTGATTTCTGAGCCCTTTAGACTGAATAGGGGTACTCACCAGGGGTGCCCTCTCTCGCCGCTCCTGTTCGTCATCGCCATGGAGCCGTTGGCGGAGACCCTACGACGTACGATGAGCCGGTGAGGTATAACCTCAGGAGAGATCAATCATGTGGTTTTCCTTTATGCCAATGCTACCCTGGTATTTCTTGGGCAGCCAACATATTCGGCACCTATTCTGCTTAAGGTGATGCATGCCTTCGGGGAAATCTAAGGCTTGGGTATCACCCCAGACAAATCTAAGTTGTTCCCACTGAGGAGACTGGTGGGGCTGCCGGCTGACCAGCTGACCAGCTGCCTGCAGTGGGATTTCTGTGGGTGTTGGCTAACGTTCGTTATCTGGGGGTTCATTTGGCTCATATAGTGTGACGAACCTGGAACTTAATATTGGGAGAGTGGTGGAGGGAGTGCAGGATTGCTATAGTGAAAATGATATTCCTGTGCTGCCTCTATGCCTTACAGAGTACCATCTTCTGCGATCCCCAGCCATTTATTTTAACCCTGGACAGCTTGATGGTGGACCCACTCTGGGGATCCAAACATAGACAAATTGAACTTGCCACCTTACAGAGAGCGTGGAGTCAGGGAGGACTTGAAGTTCATCATCTGGAACTTTATTATATGGCAGCTCAGCTGCAGCATGCGATCCATTGGCTGGATGATGCAGACAATAGGGAGAAACGACTTTTACTGGGCACACACAGGGGACCCCTCTGCCTGGCCTTCTGATATCTGGCTCCCATTTTCCCTGCTCCGCCCCTTATATTATCCAACAGGTGGCAGTGGTGAGGAAGGGTGTAGTCTGGCGAGTCCTTCGGCGGGCTCCATATGGACCAGATATTATGGCCCTTCTTGTGCATTGTGTAATCCATGTTGGTGCGGCATTGGAGAGACGGGGTGTGAACTTATGGGAGACCTCTATATTGATGAACTTTTCATTACCTGAGAGGAAGCCGTAGCTACTTTTTCTCTTGGCACATGGCAATATCTTCAGTATATGAAAATCTCAAGCACAGCTCGTGGTATGTGACCGTCCTTTCCTGATGAGCCACCCAAATCCAGTACTCTAACAGTTATGCTTGAAATGGCCCTGGGCTGCTGGCTGATATCCCATCCATATCGAGCTCTTCGGGCCGACTTGCCACGGGCAGCGCTTCTTATCCAGATCAAGTGGAACACTTTATTAGGGTAACCCCTGTCAGAAAATGACTGGGTAGGTGTCCATGAGGGAGTACGAACGATCAGTTCCAATGCACATTTTAAGCTCCTACAATACAATTTTGTGCATCAGACATATCTCACTCCGTGGACACTACATGCTATTTACAACGCTCCTTCCAGGAGGCTGTGCACGATGCGAGTCCCCAATAGTAGGCTTTCTGCATATGGTGTGGAGTTGCCCATCCCTAGCCTCTTACTGGCACGATATTCTGGATCATCTCAAGGAAGCCTCGGGGTGGGATGTCCCGATGAAGATCTGACAGGTGCTGAAAGGACTACTCCCATCTCCTGTGAAGAAAAAATTAAGCAAGCAGTTTGACTTCCTTGGACTAGTCCTGGTGAAGAGGTGCATTGCCATAGCCTGGGTCAGTTCGGCACCCCCACTTATGCGGCATGGGTGAGAGATGTGTGAGTGGGCGACTGCAGGGGGGGTGTGGTTGCAACACGTTCGTTGGGGCGATAAGCTTGAGGATGATCTGACAGCCTGGTTGCCTATGTTGTCTGTGTTATGGGAACCATGGGACTTGCCCACATCTGGAGGGGAGAATGCATGCTAAATATCTCCAGTTCAAGAGGCAAGAGTGGGGGGTCTGGATATGGGTTCTGGGTGAAAGTCCCACAGGTAACCATGGACCAATTGAAACTTTTTGCTATACCACTTAGTGTGCAGACCCAAAACGAAAGCAGATGGGGGGGTTAAATTGTTATGCATTGGCTCTGGGACTTGCATAGACTGTAGACTATGTCTTTCCTCTCGTATTGGTTTATTTTAGGTGAGGTTTATTTTCATGATCTTATGGGACTCTTAATGGTTGTCACAGTCTTTCTACTTGAGGACCTTGTATTGTCTTTGCATTTTCCTTTATTGGGTTCATCTCTAATCACTGCATATGGATTGATATTTGTAATACTTATATGAGTGCTGATGGGGACTACGGAATGTCGGGGTACTTGGGATGGACTCCTTGTGTCATGTATTGTATATGTGATATCCCTTTAAACCAATAAAGTTTATTGAAAAAATAATCCAATTAGTAGAACTGGAGATTTGCAATTTAAAAGATTTAAGGTAAGTATGACGCCTAAAAGCACAAAGCGCCACTCCAGGCTATTTTGTCATGCAAGCCCAGGTGAAATTCACAAGTTCAGGCCAACCGCGATGAAGTGCGGGCTGATACATGGACCAGGATAGTCCAGCCGAAAGAGTTACCTTCAAAAGTCTAGTGCAAAGAGTCCAGTTTGTGGTGGAGGGATCCACGAGGGGCAAGGAGAGCGTCACGCATGGTCGTTGCTATAGCGTGAAGAGCAGGCCAGGCATCGTGGATGGTTGTCGCAGATGGTTCTCGCTGTAGTACGAAGATCCTGAGGACTTGTTTGTTGCTGGGGATTCGCTTTGGTGGTCACAGCGGGCTTTTGATGTTATGGCGAGAAGTGCAGATCTTGCGTTGCTGGTTGTCGCTGGTGGTCGCTGATGCAGGAAGAGTCGGGATCACCAGAGCATCACATTGGTGGTTGGCATGGGCGGCAAGATCTTGGTGCAAACATGCCCGTTTGTGACCGCAAATAGCCCAAAACTTTGGGATTTCTCCTTTTCTTTGAGGAGGAGTTCAACTGATGCCACACTAAGGGTTCAGGATCTGAAGTGCACCTCTTGGGGATCAGGAACTCACTCCAGCAGAGACCAGCAGGTCTCATGCAGGTCCAGCTGCAGGTCCAAGCAACAGGTCAGCTGGGCAGATGCAGGGAGCCTCTGGAGTTTGTCATGTCTGATGGAGCAGGGTTTCGCAAAATGAAACCTGCTCGGATTAACACCCCTGTAACACATACTAACAGTGTGCAGTGACTAACTAACATACAAATCCCATGAACACGAGGGAAACCGCTTTGCTCATGTGTGCACTAATGTGAACTAATGCATGAAAGAACTAGGCTGCATACTACAATGCGTTTAGAAAGAAACCGAATTAATGCATGTTTAAGCTGCATTTTATATTTCGCATCTTGCATCTTGCTTTAAAAATAATGAATAATGCCGCTTTTTGCCTTAAGCTTCTGCTAGGAAAACATGTAACAGGGGATAGTGCAAAGGTGGGTGGTAAACAATGAAAAGTGCATTTCTATGTAATTAATGAATGCTTATGTTTTATTTGCCGTAGTGAGCTGAAATGGGCCTCCATTATTCTTAAGTTAGCCGGATAGAGGAGGGTCTGGAAAATTGAGCGAGAATGACCTACCAAAGCAAACAGAAGTGCTGAGTGCCGCAAAGGAGGGACAAAAGTTCAAGGATGCTCTGCACAGAGTGCATTGTTCACCTACCAAAAGAAGAGACTGACCGTGGGATTCAAACTTCTTCCGCGGACAAAACTGAAAACTATATGAGAAAAGTTGTGAAATAGATACATGTATTAAACGTATGAACGAGTCAAAGCTTAGGTCATGAGAAGGGAAGTGGAACAATAGTCTATAGTAATTTAGAATGAAATCATGATGGTGTGACCGACCACCTCCCGAATCCATCAATGAGCTGTCGTATTACATGAAATGTTTCAACTGATGTGGGACTGACATGTAGGTTTTAGGGTATAACTGGGGTGGCTTTGGGGGTGTGGGAGAGAGAGCCTTAGGTCGGATGCTGAGGAGAGAAGGGTGATGCGTCACTGTCCACCAGTTTGCAGAGAGACCTAGCTATTCCTGTCCCTATCCTGTTCCGTTCCTGAAATCTTTGTCTCCTGACTCTATTTCGGGAGACCCCCACTACTCCTTTAGCCAAGGGGGTGATATTTCACTGAATTCCTTTGGGTTTGTATTATCTCTCTGACTCGTACTTTGCATAAATTATTTGCAAATGTATTTTATGTCTCTGAAACTTATGTCTCTTCATCTATCCACTCCGTCATATGTAAATTGTTTCGTATTATTTTGCTGAAACTTATGTTTTTTCATTTATCCACTCCTTCATTTGCATATCGTAATATTGTATATGAGTTTGACCCCATTGCATTGTTGATTGATTTTTCTCTCTTATGTGAGATTCTTTGTTTGCATTGTAACGTATGCGATGAGCATTAACCACTTATTATTATTATTATTTGAGATAAAACTTTATTAAATTTACAGAGAGTCTGTAATTATTTAGCTGATTAGATAGTCAGTTAGTTCTATTATTACCATCAACTACTCAATTAATTGGTCTATTGACCGAGAGGAAAGAGAGTTGATATACAGGTCTAGTTATGTATTTAGACTTGTCAAACATGAATCTGTGAAGGAACCAAAATTCACGTCATTAAAACTTGACCCCAGCGCATCAGGGACTTGGGTGAATGTGTATGGACCATTGTATGAATTATTGATGAGTATCGATCCCTGATTAAGTGTCACTCTGGATCAGTTTACTGGTAGCAGAGGATGGTTTAATTATTGATTAGTTTGGTAATAATTATTGATTATTGATTATATGTTCTTAACATGAAAAGTTAGTGTCTGTTCTATGTTGTCTAGAAGTACAGGTACGGAGTTACCTGAGGAATCCCGGGAATGGAAATTTAGCCTGAAGTAGAGAAGAGTGTGGATAAAGAAATCACACTGCAGAAGTACTTTGTCTGTTGTTATAATACTGTACGGCGGAAGGCAGTGGGTGTTATATTTAGGGACAATTTCTTATGTGAGTAGAGTGTCTAAAATAGCGAAGGGTCCACTTCTGAAACTCTAGCCTTATCCCCTAGGGGAGTAACAAGACCTCTTTTAAATAAAAGTCCTCTTGTGAAACTTTGGCCCTATCCCTAGAGGAGTACCAAGTCCACCTGTAGCTTGTTTGGGTGTAAAATAGCGCTGGTCGTTGTTTTACTTGAAATAAAGAAATTTCTCGTTTGAAGTTAAGAACTATCTCTTTATTTAGAGGAACAGACAAGGTAGCATTATTTTATGTTGTTACTAACAAGAATTTTGATTAAGAAGATTTAGAAATGCATTGCCGTATTATTTTGTAAAGGGAGGGTCAGTAGAAGGAGTAATACTGACGTCACAAAAGGCTGCGCTGGCATTGGCCAGACAGCGAGGGTAAAGTAAGCTCTGATTGGAGGGTTGGTGTGAGCCGCGCTAGTATTGGTTGAAATAGTAGACACATAGAGAGCCGTGATTGGACGGTTGGTGTGAGTCGTGCTGGTATTGGACGAGAACCGACAAATAGTATAGTTAGAATACGGAAAGGTTTTCTTTGTGTGTTTTGTTGAGGTACATTTGCATAAAGAGTCAGACAACTGAAGTTGTTAAACAAAATAAAGAATTTCTTTAAGAAAGATAAACCAATAGTGATTAGAGAGGGAGCTCTTGTTCCACCTCCAGGAACGCCAGCTGCTTATATGATGTTGGAGCGAGGATACCATACGTGTACTTGGTTAGAGAATTGGGTGGAATATACAAAGGATGATGGTGGTATAGCTTTCCCACAGCATGGTTCGTTTAATATGAGGATTTTGCAGAATTTGAGGAATCGAATGAGTTCATTAGAGCCAAATCTCAGACCTACACAGTATGAAGCGTTAGAAGAATGGGAGGTAGAAGCATACGAAAGAGAGAGATATCGAGGTGGTAGGAGATACAGAGGTTTTGGGCCTAGGTTCCCTTTTGAGAGAAGAAAGGATACAATGAAAAGATGAAGGAGAGATGTGGTAACCGAAGGGTTGTACCCAGTTTTAGTTGCTGAAGATCAGACAGGAGGCAAATGTAAAGAGAAAAAGAAAAATATAGAAACTTCAAGTCTGAGAGATGATTCAAACGATTCTGATGATGAGTTGTTAGAGGATATTATGACCAAAAGACCTCCGCCATACCAAGAAAATTCAGATGAGATGACTCCGAGTGCACCACAAATGGGAACTCCATCAACCCCACAGGTTACGGAAATAGCTAGGGTAGTACAAGAAAAAAAATTGGACTTATTAAATAAGGCACGAATAGAACAGATCCAGAAAACAAACCAGTTAAGTCTAAATGCAGAAGCATTTACGGTACCGGTAACAATTGGTCCCGTAGTTCCATTGTATGGGGAAAAACAGATTGTATCAAAAGTTCATACATTGACAGTTCCAAGAAGTAGCGACAGCAGGGCCGGACTGGCCGTAGTGGGCACCGGGCATTTCCCCGGTGGGCCGGAGGGGTGGGGGCCGGTTCTGGACCGGTGGGGGCCGTTTTTGTTACTGGGTGCCGGTTTTGCAGCAGCAAATCGGCTCCCAGTAACAAGCGCGCACCCAGCAGCAGTGTTCCCATCAGTACATGCCCCCCCACTGGGGCCGGTCGGACCCAAGTGCCCGGGCTGGTTTGAGCTCCCAGTCCGGCCCTGAGCGACAGGAGTGGAATGGTGACGATAGTGAATGAGGATGGACAGGCTGACACTAATACTACTTTGTTTGATCTTCCAGTTTGTGAGATGATAACAGAAACCCCTAGAAGAATTATACAAATAGATCCAAGGACAATAGGGCTGAATGTTATTACAGTGACAGAGAGTTCAGCAGGTCCTTCTCCAGAGGAATTGAATGATTGGATAAAGGGAATGGAAAAGCGAAAACCTCAAGCACAGAGTATAAATGTGAGCCAATTGAAAGTGGATTTGGAAGAGATGATTATTGGTACAATAAGTCCAGACAGACTAGGGACTTACCGAGATGAAGAGCTGTTGTTTTTGTGTAAAAGTATTACTTGGAGAGTGAGAAATCTTCATGAGAAAATAGCAGAGGCTGCTAGTAAATATGGAATAGACATAAAGAAGTCAAAGGTGTTGCAGAAATCATACAGACTGGCTTTTACTGAAAACGATTTGGAGAGTTTGAATGCGTCTGGGAAAAGATTGCAAATAAAAGAGTTGATGAATATTCTGAAAAAATGGGGAGATGTTGAACGGTGGAAAGGTTCATGGACAAAGAAGAAAGAAGGGGCAACGGAAAGGAGACATCAATGTTTCCATTAAGAGAGACAGAACAAGTTGAAAGGGTGTGTCCGATGAGAGAAGTTCCAGGGGGTGGATATGTTCACGTTCCTTGGACAAGACAGGATATATTATCCTTTACGAATGATTTTCCCAGGTTAAGAGAAAAACCGGTTGAGTGGTATAAACAGGTAGAGAGGTTTGTGAAAGTTTCAAAGGTTTTGTTAAAAGATTTAGATGGTTTGTTTGAGATTGTCGTTCCAGCTGATTTGTGGACAGAATGTAAAATTACTGTTGATTGGCCAAAAGAAGAATACCCTAGAGATCCTAAAACAGGTGCACCATCCGATGAGGTGATGAAAAAGTACAATCAGCTGATCACTTTCTTGAAAGGGAAAATTTCCCCTAAAGAAACAGATTGGGTTAAGATAGACAGAACGACCCAAGAACCAAAAGAGTCAGTACGTGCTTAGTATGAAAGGTTGTTGCCGGTATTTAAACAGTACAGCGGGTTTGAGAACATTGGAGACAAAGATATGGGACATTTTGTGTATCGTTTTGTGTTTGGATTAAAACCGGATATTAGTAATATGATTCAGCAGCATTTGATTTGTTGGCAGAGCAAAACAATTGACAAAATCTTAAGGTATGCAAAATATTGTAGTGATGACATTGAATCAAGACATAAAAAGATAAAAGAGAAAATGATGTGGGCACAAGTGAAGGTAGCAGAGCAGCAAGAAGTAAATAATAATTCTCAAACAGGTTACCAGATGAATGGTCAGAATCAAAATGGTCAGGTACCCAGTGGAGGTAGAGGTAGAGGAAAAATGAGTAAAGAAGAAGCTAAGAAGAAATTTCCTTGTCATGCGTGCGGAAAGTATGGACATTGGAAGAACGAGTGTAGATCCGCTCAAAAGAATAATGGGGTAAATCAAAATTTAAATCCACAGATGCAGAATGAGGTGGGTGTGAATCAACAGCAGCAGCAGCAGTAGGTAGTTGCTCCACAGTTACAGGTGCCACAAGCTCCTATGCCCAATAATGTGAATGCTCAAGTGCAGAGGTACAGTGCAAACACTGGATTTCACGGAGGTGACCAAGTTGGTAAGAATCAAAATGTGCAAATGGTTCCGCAATACACAGACTCATCTCAATGATGGTGCCTGAGGGGGGAGGAAGAGTGCGTACTTGGCGCATCTTTAGCGGTAGATCAGTCAGGTCCATTTGTTGACGGAAAAGTGGAAGGTAATGATATTACATTCCTAGTGGACACTGGTGCTACCCGTTCTACCCGTTCTACTGTGAGAGCAGCAGAAATTCCAAACCTACCCATCTCGGGAGAAACTATCCAAGTTGTAGGAGTCTCAAATAAGCAAATTAAAACACCAGTCACAAATCCAATCGAAGTTCATATTGGGAGTTTCAGAGACATGCATCGTTTCGTGGTATGTGACTCGAGTCCAGTAAATCTCTTGGGAAGAGATTTATTGTGTAAGATGAATTGTACCATCTATTGTACGCCGGATGGTATTGCATTTCAGACACCTGATGAGGATGTCGAATTCAAAATGATGTTAGCGAAGCAAGGGACAGAAGTGGATGAGTTGTTTTCACTTCTCACAGAAGAGAGTTTGCCTGACGAATTAAAAAGTACAGTGAGGTCGGATGTATGGGACTTTACAGGAAAGGAGATTGGCCTATTGACAAATGTAGATCCGATTCAGGTCACAGTAAAAGAGGATGCTGTATATCCAAACACACCTCAGTACAAAATGAATCCAGAAGTAATTGGAGGAGTCACTCCTGTGATTGACCAAATGATTGAACAGGGAATTCTAAAAGAAATAATGAGTAGTCCTTGTAATTCTCCTATTATAGGAATTAAAAAGCCCAGTGGAAAATATAGAATAGTGCAGGATTTGAGAAAAATTAATAAAATTGTAGTACCCTGTTGTCCAGTAGTACCAAATCCAGCAGTGATCCTTTACCAAATCCCATGTGATTCTGAATGGTACACAGTGATTGATTTATGCCAAGCATTTTTCGCGATTCCTTTACATCCGGAAAGCCAATATCTTTTTGCATTCCGGTTTGGAGACCGTGTTTTGGCATGGTGCCGAGTTCCTCAAAGAGAGTCCTTCAATCTTTAATCAGATTTTGAAAAAGTGTCTAGAGACCTTAGTCATGCCAGGAAATTCAGTTTTGGTTCAGTACATTGATGACCTGCTAGTGGCATCAAAGACACGAGAGGCATGTGAGACAGATACCATTGCCTTACTGAACCATTTGGCAGAGGAAGGACACAAAGTGTCACCAGCAAAATTGCAATTTTGTAAACAGGAAGTCCAGTACCTAGGACACAAAATAGAAAAAGGAGTCAGAAAGGTGACACCAGAGAGAATTAGGGGTCGATTCCGATTTGGGCCGGAAATTTCTCCGACCGAGCCGGACCCGGAGAGATTTCCGACCGAATCGGACCCGTGCAGTCCGACCGAACGAGTACGATGCGCACGTATGCCATCGGACCCGAGTCGGTCGGACTCCCATTGAAGTCAATGGGAGCCGGTCGCGCAACGCGTACGCGGGCTCCCATTGACTCAATGGGTGCGAGTCGGACAAGTGCGCCCCCTACAGCGGGTACGCGGCGAAGCGATTCGCGCCCGTACACGCACAGGTAGGGGGGACCCATGGGTCCCCCCTGTGTGCGACTCGCGCGGCTACGCGTGCAGGAGGGTCCGACACGGACCCCCAAAGTACGGCTCCGACAGCTCTTTCGAGCCGGAGTGCGCGGCTCGGTCGGACTGCTCGCGGCGCGCATCGTACTCACCCGGCCGGGAAACGTCTCCATTGCGCGGTGCGAGTCGAGTCCGAGCGAGTCGGTCGGTGCGGTTCGAGCCGGGAACGAGTCGGTCGGAGCGGTCGGGATGCCCGGACGAGTCGGTCGGCGATTTCGCATCGTACTCGCTCGTCCGGACGCGCGTACGGATCGGTCGGGAAACAGGGCTCCGAATCGGATCCGGTAAAGCCGAATCCGATTCGGAGCCCTACCGGCCGAGATCGGAATCGGCCCCTAAGTGTTATTAAACAGATGAACCCACCCAAAACTCAGCGAGAAGTCCGAATGTTTTTGGGAATGGTTGGATGCTGTAGGCAATGGATCAGTGGCTTCTCACTGATTGCAAAACCTCTACAAAGGTTGACACGAAAAGATGTGAAAGATCCGACTGTGTTGGATGATGAAAGTGTGGGAGCTTTTACTAAACTGCGAAACAGTCTTTGTCGAGCACCTGCATTGGGAATGCCAGATTATGCAAAGGATTTTGCATTATACTGTTGTGAAAGAAATGGGTGTGCACTTTCAGTTTTAACTCAAAAACATGGAATGGCACGACGTCCAGTAGCATATTTCTCTCCTACTTTGGATTCAGTGTCTGCAGCGTTACCAGGCTGTTTGAAAGCAGTAGCTGCTACTTGTGTGAGTCTGGAACAGAATGAAACAATTGTGATGGGACATCCAATCAAGGTGTTTGTGCCACATTCAGTTGAGATCCTTTTGACACCCACCAGGACGCAGTATATGACCTCTAGTCGGCTGACTAAGTATGAAAGAGTGATCTTGGGTGCTGAAAATGTGACCGTGGTAAGGTGCACTACAGTAAATCCGGCAACTCTTTTGCCGAATTCATACTGTGAGGAAGTGAGAGAGGAGGCGGATCATGATTGTTTGGATGTGACAGAGTTGTGCACAAAACCCAGGCCTGATATTGAGGACGTCCCATTAGAAGAATCGGACTGTGAGATGTTTGTCGACGGATCATGTTTAAGAAATGAAAAGGGAGAATTGTGTACTGCCTATGCTGTTTGCACCATAGCGGGAGTTCTAGAAGCATCCTGTCTAAAAGGGGTAAACTCTGCTCAAATTGCTGAATTAATAGCTCTGATTAGAGTGTTCAAAATTGCCAAAAGCCTGATGGTAACCATATTTACTGACAGTCAATATGGATTTGGGGTTGTCCATGATTTTGGGCAGCTATGGATGCAAAGGTGATTTCTGAATTCTTCAGGTTCCCCTATAAGGAACAGCAAAACTGTAAAGGATTTATTGGATGCTTTACAATTGCCCAAAAGAATTGCAGTGGTCAAATGTTCCGCACATAAGTCAGGAGATGACTATGTGACGAGGGGCAACAGATACGAAGATCAAGTAGCGCGTTTCTGTGCACGAAATTTGATTGCCTTAAACAGAGGGATTGAAAAGGAAAATACCAATTGCCATCTTATGTTCTCTTCTTCTTTTGAAACTTGGGATGAGATTAGGCAGTTACAGGAAGAGGCAAGTGATGAAGAAAAGGAGATCTGGAAAAATTCAGGCTGCAGAAAGAGAGCTGAGGACGAAGTGTGGGTTTATGTAGACGAAAGACCAGTCATGCCAGATAGTTTCCTATCCCATATGGCAAGGGTATACCATGGAATTGCACTTGTTGGAAGAGATGCAATGATCAGGCTCTTCAAGCAGTCATGGTATAACCCCAAGTTCAGGGTCATTGCAGAGAGTCTTTGCCAGAGGTGTGTCACCTGCCAGCAGCAGAATCCAGGCAGGAAGACAGTTGTTAGTTGGGGACGAATTGGAAAAGCAGCAGGTCCATTCACCCGACTTCAGTTGGACTTCTTAGAGCTGCGGGCTAAAATATGTGTTGGTTGTTGTTTGCTTGTTTTCTCGCTGGGTGGAAGCCTATCCAACGAGAAGAAATGACAGTCTAACCGTCGCAAAGCTACTTCTGAGAGAACTGTTCCCTAGAATTTGATTACCAATCACTTTAGAAACAGATGGAGGAACCCATTTCAATAACGAGATAATTCGGATGATTTGTGCAGCATTACAGATTGAGCAGAAGCTGCATTGTGCCTATCGACCTGAAGCATCTGGAGTGGTTGAACAGATTAATGGCACTATAAAATCTAGATTAGGAAAGGTGTGTACATCCACAACACTGAAATGGCCTGATGCTTTACCCCTTGTATTGATGAGTCTTAGAAGCATTCCTGACAAAAAGACGGGTTTGAGTCCACATGAAGTCCTGATGGGAAGAGCAATGAGACAAGCATTTATACCAGCGAATAAACTGATGAATAGATCTGATGATCTAGTGCTTGATTATTGCAGAGGATTGGCTGATCTGGTGCGTTCTGTGTCTCGCCAGGTTGGAGAAGATGCCACTACAACACAGCCGAATCAAGCTCATGATCTGAGTCCTGGTGAGTGGGTTCTCATCAAAAAGCACATGAGGAAATCGTTTTTAGAACCCAGGTGGAACGGAGCTTACCAGGTAATTCTGGTGACGACAACGGCAGTGAAGTGTGGTGGTTTGCCAAATTGGATCCATGCCAGCCATACCAGACGAGTCCCAAGTCCACTTGAAAGATGAGAAGAGCAGCAACTGGTAAACCAAAGCCAAAGACCAGAGGCTGAAGTGTGTGAAGCTGAAGAATCTAGAGTAACAGATTCTGAAGAACAAACAGATGATGAACAGCCAAGCACAAGTCAAGTAGAGTGGGCACCAGTTACTGGGTCTCATGAGACTGCTGTTGAACTGGAAGAAAGAGAAATTACTGAAAATCAAGAAGAAGAGCAGGTAGAAGGAAGGTCAAATAAAAGATCCTGTGAACCAGATGAAGAAGGTGAAAAAGTAGTACAAGTTAAAAGGCCAAGAAGGGTGACAATTGGCCAGGTGGAGTGAAAAGACTGAAATGCACTCTTGTGAGGAGGAGAAAGTCAAAGAAAAGACCAGAGCAAATTAATGAGGTCTCAAGTCAAGCAGAACAAGAAGAGTCAGAAGAAGATTCAGTACGAGAAACAAGGAGAGTCAGAATGCCAAGCAGGAAATACACAGCACCAGAATGGACTTACGTTATCTTGGAGGAAATTGAAAGCTCAGATCCGAGTGAAGAAAAAGACAGTGCTGACACTGAGCAAGTGGATGAAAACAAATTGAAGCCACCTTAAATAAACTGTGAAGAATTAAGGTGCAACCTTGCCAGATGAAATGAATTAAAAGGACTCAAAAGATTTAAATAAAATAAAATAAAAGAAAGGGGTAAAGAAGAAAGCCGTGAAGTATAGGATTACACTATTTTTCATAAAATTATTTTTAGTAAGTGTAGAGTTTCTATAGATTTAGATTTTTATATTTTTCTAGTAGAATACAGAAATGGCCGAAGCAAAAGTGACTGAACATCCAAAGTCTAGTCTAAAACGTAGATGTATTAAAGCTTGCTTATGTAGTGTCTCTCTACCAACATCCATGTGGATATTATTAACTGTCATTGTACCTATTCTAATGGTAACTAATAATAGAAACAGTACTAATGATGTAATAAGTGAAAGAGTGAGTGATGTTACTAAAGAAACCCCTAATACTAACATAGAACAAATACATGGAAGCATTCTCCATCATGATAAATAAATTAGTGATTTCTCGTTAAATGTGTTTACTGAATTGCTGTATGAATATGTTAATACCATGAATGTGAGTGATTGCTATGTGTGCATGCAATTACCTTCATCTGTCGCAGAGGGGGTGACTTATCACCACCTTCCTTTAACCTATGGTGTTTCTTGCAGTGTCTTAACCAGTTTATTTTATGTGACGGGGAAGCTGGAGTACCATTATTCTAATATAGATTTAGTATTTTCAGAGATACCAATTATAAAAGAACTGAACAAGGTTTTAAGTAGTAAAAATGCACGTTATATGGGAGCATTTTTTTCATATTACTAAGACACTAGATATAGAATATGCTTACAAAAACAACCTAACTTGTAGTTTGCGGGTTGAAGAAAAAGTATTCATAGATATGGTAGAATACAGAAGAGAAAGTTTCCAAAGAAAAGCTGCTGAACAAAGGTCACAGGTACCACCATGGGCATATAGAGAAGGAAATTATGAGAAAGGCAAGACATATGCTGCAATGTCCTTGGACTGGCATAAAAGGGGAAAAATCTGTTTACTTAGACTAAGAACTAACTCTAATAATTATTTCATTGGTACTAGTGAATGTGAGCATACCTTCCAAATTACTGGAGGTTGGGTATTGAAGGGTGGAACTGATCCTGTTTTTCCGGGAGTCTATTATGTGTGTGGTAAGAAAGCCTATTACAGGTTGCCTGCACATTGGTATGGTAGCTGTTATTTTGCAATTGTTTTCCCGATGGTCTACCATGTAGACAAAAGTAACAATAGAATTAATGAAATAAAACAAGGACTAACACGTAACAAGAGAGCTAGTTTTTCTGAAATAGTAGGTGATATCTTTGGTCACTGATACCCTCAGTTGGAGTCGTTCTGAATTCACATAAAATTCGAAAATTGTCCACAGTGGTTGATCGTTTATCAACAGATACTGCTGGTGGGTTCTTGATGATTGACACTGAAATGGTTGCAATCAGATCAATGGTTTTGCAAAATCGACTTGCCCTTGATATTTTATTGGCAAAAGAGGGTGGAGTCTGTGGCATGTTGAAAATTCAACACTGCTGTACTTATATACCTGATCAAAGTAAAGGTATTAAAGGATATATTAAGAATATTACGAAATTACATGAAGACTTGACACAACTGGAGGTTGACGGTGTCTGGGAGAGACTTGGTAAGAGTTTCTCTTCAGTAGGTAAATGGTTCTCTACCTTTGGAAGTAGTTTATTAGGGAAAGTAATAATGCCAATCATTTCAGTAGTTGGAGTAGCCTTAGTGATATTAACAATATATAAATGTAATAAGTGTAGGTGTGGAAGAAAAGAAATGACAGAATCAAAAGACAAACGAAAAGCAAGAAAAAGAGATGAGATAGAACTAGAGGAGATGAAAGGAGATTACTTTGACAAGATGAAAGATTTAGATGAAAACTTAAAGAAAAGAGAAAAGATTACTGAATTTTAGATAGATGAAGATGGCATTTGGTATGGTAGGTATTTTATGATGGCTCCAGTAAGCCATCAGAGGGGGGATTGATGGAGCAGGGTTTCGCAAAATGAAACCTGCTCGGATTAACACCCCCGTAATACATACCAACAGTGTGCAGTGACTAACTAACATACAAATCCCATGAACACGAGGGAAACCGCTTTGCGCATGTGTGCACTTATGTGAACTAATGCATGAAAGAACTAGTCCGCATACTACAATGCGTTTAGAAGGAAACCGAATTAATGCATGTTTAAGCTGCATTTTATATTTCGCATCTTGCTTTAAAAATAATGAATAATGCCGCTTTTTGCCTTAAGCTTCTGCTAGGAAAACATGTAACAGGAGATAGTGCAAAGGTGGGTGGTAAACAGTGAAAAGTGCATTTCTATGTAGTTAATGAGTGCTTATGTTTTATTTGCCATAGTGAGCTGAAATGAGCCTCCATTATTATTAAGTTAGCCGGATAGAGGAGGGGCTGGAAAATTGAGTGAGAATGACCTACCAAAGCAAACAGAAGTGCTGAGTGCCGCAAAGGAGGGACAAAAGTTCAAGGATACTCTGCACAGAGTGCATTGTTCGCCTGCCAAAAGAGACTGACCGTGGGATTCAAACTTCTTCCGCGGACAAAACTGAAAACTATATGAGAAAAGTAGTGAAATAGATACATGTATTAAACGTATGAACGAATCAAAGCTTAGGTCATGAGAAGGGAAGTGGAACAATAGTCTATAGTAATTTAGAATGAAATCATGATGGTGTGACCGACCACCTCCCGAATCCACCAATGAGCTGTCGTATTGCATGAAATGTTTCAACTGATGTGGGATGGACATGTAGGTTTTAGGGTATAACTGGGGTGCCTTTGGGGGTGTGGGAGAGATAGCCTTAGGTCGGATGCTGAGGAGAGAAGGGTGATGCGTCGCTGTCGGTTGATTTGCAGAGAGGCCTAGCTGTTCCTGTCCCTATCCTGTCCGTTCCTGAAATCTTTGTCTCCTGACTCTATTTCGGGAGACCCCCACTACTCCTTTAGCCAAGGGGGTGGTATTTCACTGAATTCCTTTGGGTTTGTATTATCTCTTTGACTCGTACTTTGCATAAATTATTTGCAAATGTATTTTATGTCTCTGAAACTTATGTCTCTTCATCTATCCACTCCGTCATATGTAAATTGTTTCGCATTATTTTGCTGAAACTTATGTCTTTTCTTCTATCCACTCCTTCATTTGCATATCGTAATATTGTAGATGAGTTAGACCCCATTGCATTGTTGATTGATTTTTCTCTCTTTGTTTGCATTGTAACTGTATGCGATGAGCATTAACCCCTTCCCTGCGCATGACGGAACCACGCCGTCATGAGCCACGGGCGGCGTGTGCTCATGACGGCGTGGTTCCGTCATGCTGCGGCCGCTCCACCCACGCGGGACTGATTCCCCGCCTGTGCGGGTGAATTAGTGAGTGGGCGGGGTCATGACGGAACCACGCCGTCATGAGCACAGCTCGCCCGTGACTCATGATGGCGTGGCTCCGTCATGAGCATGGCGGCGCAGCGCTCACCCCCCGCCCCCCCAGCGCCACGGCGGAATTACCGCCGCGGCCAAGGGGTTAACCACTTATTATTATTTGAGATAAAACTTTATTAAATTTACCAAGAGTCTGTAATTATTTAGCTCATTAGATAGTCAGTTAGTTCTATTATTACCATCAACTACTCAACTAATTGGTCTATCGACCGAGTGGAAAGAGAGTTGATATGCAGGTCTAGTTATGTATTTAGACTTGTCAAACATGAATCTGTGAAGGAACCAAAATTCACGTCATTAAAACTTGACCCCAGCGCATCAGGGACTTGGGTGAATCTGTATGGGCCATTGTATGAATTATTGATGAGTATCGATCCCTGATTAAGTTTCGCGCTGGATCATGTCCCTATAGCTCAGAACAGGAGATGAATCAGCAGACCCTTGGAGCCTCTTCAGCCTGGAATGAAGGGTTCAGGGTCAGTCTTCCTTCTCAGCAAGTGGGAGATGCCTCAAGCAGTTTGGCAGCAGGGCATCCTTCTTCTGTAGTATCCACAAGTCCAGGAGTGTATTGAAAAGTTGGTTCTAAGGGTCCAATAGCTATACTTTGTGCCAGCTTTAAAGTAGGAGAAGATTCTAAATGTTTCCACCCCCAGATGTGCTTGGAATTCCTTGCCTCCCGGCCCTGGTCCAAACTTATCTGGGGGCACAATAGAGTGGTGTCATATCCTTTGTGAGTGTGCTGAGGCACAGTCTTAGTGATGTGCAAGTGTGGCATTTTAAACCTGCACACCCATCTGCAATGGCAGGCCTGAGACATGTTAAAAAGGCTATGCAAGTGGGTGGCACAATGAGTGCTGCAGGCCCACTAGTATCATTAATTTACAGGCCCTGGGTACATGTAGCAGCACTTTACTGGGTATTTACCAGAAAATTAAATGTGCCAAATGAGTATAAGCCAATTTTACCATGTTTAAAGGAGAGAGCACAAGCACTTAAGCACTGGTTAACAGGGGTGAAGTCTGCAGATTCCTAAAAGACAAGATAAAAACAAGTTCAGAAAACAGGAGGGTGAAGGTAAAACATTTTGGAGATGACCCTGCAGAAATGGGCCAAGTCCAATATGCTTGTTTTTTAAATATGTTTAAGCAGTTTTTTTTTGTTTAATAAAAGCTTTATTAAAGTGTAATACAAACGTACAGAATTATCTTTTGTTTAAAATGAAAATCCAGGTTATGAAATAAATAATTGCAAAAATAAAGAAGTACCAGAAGAAATAGTATTTAAAATAAGTAGAGGTAAGCTGTACAATAAACTTATTAAGATAATATCATAATTCTGCACTTACGAAATTGCATTTTTGTATTTTGTAATTAAAGAAAAGGAAAAGAAAAAGGAAGAAAAACAGAAGAAGACAGAGAAGAGAAGAAAAGAGAAAAGAAGAAGGAAGGGAAAGAAAAATAAGAAAATATGTAGTGCATATCTGTATAGATATCACATAATAAACTTTGGGCCATATGTATGAAGCCAATTTGCGATCACAAACGCCAAAATTCTGCGAATTTCGGCGTTTGCGATCGCAAATTAGCAGTGTGCAATATATCACACTGACACCCCCTCGCAAAATAAGGAATCGCAAATTTTGTGATTCCCTATTTTGCGTTTGCATTTAAGGAATCGCTAATTGCGATTCCTTAAATGCAATGTAAGAAGCACAAAAGAAAGTGCGATTTGGGCTTAAGGAATCGCAAATTACCGCCAACTTCAAGTTGGTGGTAACTTGCGATTTCACTTAAAAATGCACTATTTTGCATTTTTTAAAGTGCCATGTGGCGCACATACATGCCCTTAGGGCATGTATGTGTGCCACATGTGCACACATGCTCATTTCAGGGGTGCAACAGGGTGTCCTTTTGACACCCTGGCACCCTTGAAATTGCATTCTCAATTTGCGATTCTCTAATTGCTAATCGCAAATTGAGAATGTCTTACCATTCATTCCTATGGGCCTCTAGGAATGAATGGGGAGGTATTCCTTAATTGTGAATCGCAATTTGTGATTCGCAATTAAGGAATATGAAGGATTCGCAAAATGTATTGCAAATCCTACATACATGGCGTTTTGCGATTCTCAAATAGCGATTCGCAAAAAATCGCTATTTGAGAATCGCAAAAGGACATTTTGATACATATGGCCCTTTATATCATATAATGGCTTATTCCATATGGCAACTTCATTTCATAGAACAACTTATCTCATATAATGACAATGGTAAAATAACTATGTATGATAGTAAATAGGAAAGGGAAAAACAGTCATGGGGGCTGGAAAAACATTGTGCCTCAGACTCTAGAGGGGCGCCTTGTAGAGATTTGCTCTACTGCAGCCTTGAAAAGGTCTTTTAAAGCCCTTGCATTTGATTCGAGAGGGACATCCGATAATGCCTTGCAGTACTTCAGTTTTGTGGTAGGCTTTTCAAGTAGTCGTGAGTCACTTGAGAGGGACATATAGTAAGGCCTTGCGGTACTGCATCATTGTGAAAGACTTTACAAGCAACAACATCTGACTCAGGAGGGATTTCTACTAAAAGCTTGCATACTGCAGTGCTGTGAAAAACTTTCAAGCAGGCGAATCTGAACTGAGAGTGACATAAAGTACTATAACTTTGTCAAAGACTATACAAGCCCTTGCATCTTACTTTAATGGGGCATCTGCTAACGCCTTGCATCACTGCAGCTTTGCGAATGACCTGACCAATTAGCTTTGCCAACACTCCATCAGATTGCAAGTATTTCCATGCTCTTGCCCCCTGTTTTCCTGTTTTCCACCCTTTTAGCTCTCTTCATTCCCCCTTCCTGGCTCCACAGAGCTCCCTGCCCCTCTCCCATACCAAACCCCATCCTGCTCCCCACTTTTAACCTATTTTTGTTTCATTTATTTAGTTTTTGCAAGGATCTGACAGCAACGGTTATTTTTTAATGTTAGAATTCAATTTACCATTCTATGTGACCATCTGTCTAGAACGGTAAATTAAAAATGGCACCCTTTGTCGCAATACATTCACGTTCACGGTACGGAAAACACGTAGGGGGATATTCTCAAGAACGTGCGATAATCATCGCCAAAATAGGTTAACGCAATTTTTCATATCGCCGCCTATAACTGGAAAATAACGCTGTGTTAACGTCGTATTCTCAACACGGCGGTAACATGCAATAGTTTCCCGATAACGAGTCAAATGTCCGCGATAAAATTACCGGGATGGCGATAAAAATCTAAAGCCGAACGTGAAAAAAGTGGCGATGGGCCCAACCGCAATAAAAAAATCAGCGATAAGCTGCGCCAGGCCTTCAATTCACACACGTAAGGCAGGAAAAATCACTATAAAAGCAGAAAAAAAACCACAAACAAAATCAAAACAACTGCGAAGCACAATGGAGGTAGCCGGAGCAAGTACAGAGGACAACCAGAACCCCACAAGCCCCACGGAGGACCAGCCCGGGACCTCGGGTCAGAGAAGGGCAAGGATAAGAAGAAGAGGAAGACGCGGTTCAGCCCACAGGAAAACAGGATCCTGATAACGGAGGTGATAGAACACCATCAACAACTGTTCATCACCTCTACTGTGTCATTGGCAACAAAAAATGGAATATGGCAGTCCATCGTGTACAAGGTGAATGCAGTCGGAGTGCTGAGGAGGACAATGGAAGAGGTCAAGAGGCGCTGGAATGATGTGAAGCGCAAAACCAAGCAGAAACTCGGCAACAACCAGAAGGCAGCAATGCAGACTGAAGGTGGGAGTCCAGCGCCACAGGAGGAGCTGGATGAGATGGAGGAAATGGTGTCCACAGTCATCAGTGTGGAGATGGTGGCAGGAGTTGGGGGACCGGACACTGCTCAACATGACCTGACACAACAGCAACAGGGTGAGTAACGACCAGGGACTGGGGGACGGGGGGAGATGGGCACAATGGCACACATGCACAATTAAGTATAGCACAGTGCACACCCACAATGACTCTGGATCATGTCACTGATCCCCTTGGCACACTGCAGCACACCTAGAAACAGCAAGTAGGCCCCCGTCGACTATGTGCCCAGAGGGGGCCCTTCCCACACATCACCAATCTCACAACCAACCCATGCACATGTGCCAGACCCAGCAAAGCGGCGTGTCTGTGAGCCACACTGACAATGCAAGTGACACTGCATGATGAATAGCATGGCTGCAGTCAATATATCATGACATGTTGCACGCCACGACACTGAGGTGGCTGAGTGTGGACCACATCCGTAAAGGAGCAGGTCACACTCTAAATCCGTATTTGTAAAGCGCGAACTACTCACCCTTACGGGTCTCAAGGCGCTGGGGGCCGTCGTGGAAATTAAGTGAGCTATTGCCCAGAGTCACATGGTGCTGAGCTGAGCTGCCGCAGGAGCCGGGGATCGAACCGTGAGCCCTGTGCTCCGAAGTCAGCTGCCCTGGCCGCTGCACCACACCTCTCCACTCTGACACATCCAGGTGCACATACAACTCCTGACGTCAACAACACATCTGCAGACAAACCATGCCCCAGAGTCCCAACTCCCACCAAGAGCCCAATTTACCCAAGTATGCAACATCTCAGCACTGTATAAGCACAGAAGTCAAAGGCACACCTCCTGAAAGGGATAAGGGGCAGCAAAATCAGAGCTGCAGGGGCAACTCTCCCAAAATGCAGCACACACATAACATTCAGAGCACATCAACATTGACAACAATGCGGTACAAACTGCAACACGTTCACAACAGAACAGAGGACACAACTGGTGCCGCTTGTGTGTAGAAACTGGCCAATCACATTTGGCATAGCAGGGAAATGTGAGATGATAATGTACAAGTACAAACACACATCCGTGATGTTGTCGAAATGTCCACTGTCCCGCATCAATAAGGCAGCTCCTCCCAAACAGTCACAATGTACATTGTCATGCAGTCTGTATGTAAACTTGTACAATGCGTCAACATACATGTGAACACAATGTTAAACTGCATCTCCCCTTCACATTGCAGAGGGAGAATCAACACCTCCTGCAGAGCAGACCGAACAACTCAGCACTGATGATAAAGAGGACCTCCCCAACATCGACACCGACGCCCTCCAAGAGCTCATGGACAGCTTCGGCACCTCACCTCCAGGAGCAGGGCAGCCCAGCTGCATCGAGGAGACCTCACCCCCTGCACAGACCACACAGCAGGAAGCATCCACCACCACGGCTGTCTCCCAGGACCCCCACGAACAACACATGGCCTTCCAATGCCGTGTGTTAGGGTGCCCGGAGAAGATGGCTGATCAGGTGCGGGTGGGGTTCGACCTCATGGCAGCCAACTAGATGCCATACGTGGGTGTCTCAGTCCCATCAGGGACCACTTACAGTCCCTAACGGACACCCACAGTCCGCTCCATGCTCTCCAACGATCCATGGCTGACATCGCTGGAGTCCTGACTCTGAGACAAGAACAACTGTCTAGTCAGAGTGGCTCCAGCGATGTCAGCCGGGAGTTGGGACACATGCAGAGGATCATGGAGAACATGGAGCGGATGCAGGTGGAAAGAATGGCTGCCACGGCTGCACACCAGCGAGATGTAGCTGGGTTCTTCCATGCCCTGCAGACCCTCATCATAGCATTGCTGCCACAAGGCCTGGCGCGGATGAATGCTGCTGCTACTACTCCATCCACATCTCCGCCCCCTGAAGTGTCAGTGCCTCACAGTGCGGCAGACAATCCACCTCCGGTCTCTGATGTGTCAGTGCCACACAGTGCTGCAGACAAAACCCCACCACCCACATGTGAGGCACATGAGACATCAGAGGACGAAGTTGCGGATGATTCTGCCTTAGTGGTAAGAAGGAAGCGGTAGCATTCATCTCCGCCATATGGCCTGTTTCTGCTTGGTACTGCCCTCTGCATCATCACCTTCCACTGTCCCACGATAAACTCTGCGACACTCACCTTGGACCTCGACATGGACTGCCATATTCTGTTTGGTTACCAATGACACAGCAATCAGACTGCGGACTGAACTCTTCCTCTAACGATGAGTTTGTCAATCCCTAAAGGACTTTGGCTGGCCCTCCACGGGGCAACAATGTAAAGTGGGGTTTGCATGGCCCTGTACTGCTCCAGCTTCAACACTCCACCGAATGTGAATAAAACATTCTAATTCACACAGATGTGTCATGTCTTTGTTCAATCAAGTATGAAAGTATGGATGAATGTAGGGGCAGTGATTCCCCTCACGTCCATGTTGCTAATATTGTGGGACCTGAGTCACAGGGTGCAACTCTCTGCATCATGGTGGTACATATTTGACCCCAAAAGATGCCCTGTTGTCTTTTCTTGGTCACAAATGACAGCCTTTATGTCATGAATTTGGACACATGTGATACGCTGCTGAGTGGGATTACGTACTATCTTTGACACCCTGAAAAGGCATTTTGAATATGTGACACCCTAAACAGCCTCTCTGTATAGAGGTGACACACCCACCATCTAATTGCCATTTGTGAGATTGTTAGCACTAAATGTTGCACTTACACTTGTCAGAGTGATGTGCTTATGCAGAGGAGTGACATGCATACAGGGAATGTGCGTTGGAATGAATGTATTTGCACCTGCTGTGCCTGTGGTCATTTTGTCCTGTCCCATGATTGCTAAGGACTGTGTCAATGTGAGGTGCTCATGTGAAGACATTGTTATTGATTGTGTTCCTTCGGGCTAATCCAGCTGCAGCTGCACTGGGGTATGGTCCACCGGCCTCATCTTCATCATCATCGTCCGGTGCATCTGGCACTTGGATCCATGGGGCATTGGTGCGTACACATATGTTGTGCAACACACCACATGCAATGATCATCTTGCACACTATTTCAAGGCTGTACAGGAGTCTTCCACCTGTGATGTCCAGGCAACTGAAACGTGACTTTAACACGCCAAATGAGTGCTCCACAATGCCCCTGGTGCGTTTGTGGGCCACATTGTACTGCCTCTGGGCCTGGGTGTTCGTGTCTCGGAGGGGTGTCATCATCCACGGGCAGAGTGCATATCCTTGATCACCTGTGACAGGGGAGAGAGATATGTGTCAATCGGTGGTTCTGCATTCTGTGTTGGCAGGCTTATTAGTTTAGTGGTGTGTGATGTGTGCGACTTTGGGATTCATGTTTGACAAGTATTGCTTGTGGCAAATGAGCGGCATCCATGTGTATTACGTTGCATCACAGCTGCTCCTCAATCCCCGAGCCTATTTACTTGTGTGCGCTGCGCAGTTGCATCACTTGCACTCCTAAGACACACCATTGTCATGACTGTCTGCGCATGTCCACAAGCCTGACAATGACACTGTGATATTGGCCGTTGAAGGTGGTCGGCCACGTGTGTGTAGGCCTATGGTCAGGATATGGCGGACACAGAGACACACGCAGTATTTACTTTGGTGGCCATCCCGGAACTGAACCACACCCAGAGCCCCGGGCTATTTATTTCCACTCCTACGCTGGACTGGCGTACGCCGGCCCAGCCCACTCCGCTTACGCTTACAGGGGGGGACAACATAGCTACATGTCCAAGGTCTTCCCCACTGCCTGAGGTGACATGGTTGCGTCCACTGTCCACAACACTACAAACACCAGCAGTATATGTCCACATGGACATGTCTGTGCTCTGCATACTGAAGTCTGTCCAGCACATCACCGCCACACTTGGCATTGTGTACATTCTTATTCATGGGTCACTTGCCTCCTTCGCACAGACTTGGTTCCCACCTCTCCCCACATTCTGCAATTGTGTGGCAGAGGTGCCATGACGTGGATGGTTTGTCTACATGGCTGGCCACGGTTACCACAGTTACTTGTGTTGTTGTGTCTGGTAGGTGGGCATGTTGTATGTGATTTTGTAACATGTGCATTCCCACAGTTGTGAGTTGCATGATTGTGGAGTTGAGGTGTGTGGTGTGTTCATTTGGTACTTACCAACGAGCAGTGCATTTCCATAGGTGTCATCCTGGAAGCGCTGGTTGATGATGGACTGTCGGAAGATGTAGGAATCATGCACACTGCCTGGTTAGTTGGCGACGACGTTGGTGAAGAGTCCCCGGTGGTCCACTATTGCCTGCACATTGATGGAATGCGTGTGCTTTCTGTTGCGGTAATTGTGTGCAGTGTCGGCAGGGGTCAAAAGTAGGACATGTGTGCAGTCAATTGCCCCCAACACGTGCGGGAAGCCAGCTATGGCGTAGAAGCCTTGCTTGGTCTCCAGCTGTTCCTGCGCAGTGTGGGGGAAGTGAAGGTGCTGGGGTACCAAGCTGATGATGGCATCCAAGACAGGTGTAAGGGACTTTGATAGGGCTGGCTGTGAGACTCCTCCGACTCTGGCAGTTGTTGGTTGGAAGGTACCAGAGGCCAACAGTTGCAGCACAGCCAGCAGCTTTGTCTGCGGAGGGATGTTGGTTGTTCGCTGTGTTGGTACCGTCAGCCTGTGGGCAATGTGGGTCAGGATGCGGAGGATGGTTGTCCTTTTGAGCCTGTAGTGGGCAATGACATCCTCTGGCGTTAAGTCTGTGAGGCTGGTGCGTTTTCGGAAGGTCCGCTGTCTTGTTCTGCGCTGCCTCTGTGGTAGTCCGGGGGGGGAGGTCCGGGGGGGCGGGGGGTGGTGGCGGTGGGTGTAGTGGCCCTCTTGGGTCTCCGAGCTGCATGACCAGTAGCTCCATGACATGTGTTGGTCTTCAGATGTGGCTCTGGGCTGGGCTCCCTTTCATACTGCAGGTTGTCGTCCTGCTTAACACCAGTAAGAGGTAGGTGTTAAATCCCTGCTGCTAACGCGCCTTATCGCCTGTTTTTGGATCGCATTGCAGATCTGGCTGGTCGTTGAGAATATCGCGAAGTGGTGTTTTCGTGTGTTTTTTGCACAGGAACGCCTACTCTGCATATCATTAGCGTTAGTTGTCGCTCTCATCCGTGGCGATGTTTTTTTGCGGAAGCTATCGCTGGAAAACTGGCGATATCGGCAGTTTTCACCAGCTTGGGAATTGGGCGATAAATCTATCGCCCCTTTTGCAGCGCTAAAGTGCCGATAAATCGGCGATGAGTCCTTGAGAATATGCCCCGTAGCATGTTACACACACATTGTCGGCCATCTTGGAATAATAAAAAGCATATTTCAAGATTGTCAGCCATGAGTGTGCAATGGGCAAAAAACATTGGCAAAGCTCGACCGAGATTAGATCTATTGACTTTGCAAGTACTTGTCTCCATTCAACTTCTCCTAATGTTCTGCTTGTTCACCTCCTCTTTCCTCATACGGGCTTTCCAACCTTTACTAATAAGCAACTGAATTTCTGCTCATTACTCCCTTCATCCTTCACTCTACCGTTTACTCTTCACTGCAAAATATGGAGCCCTTTTGAGTGCTGACATATGCTTTCCTTTCTAACAGACACGCACTCTCAGGAGTTATCACAGGGTCTGACAGGCTAAAAGGCCGCAGTTATTCCTTATCAGTGCATCTGTATTTTCTGTGACAGGAGCAGGAGGGAGGCCAGAGTTTACTGGATTGTAGCAAAGTGGGGGTGGTGGAGGGGCCACTGCTTGAAGCCAGGAGCCGAGCAGTCTCTGGTCTCGTTATCTGCCATGCAGCACTTACACCCTTCTTGTTCCGCCGAGAGGGGCGGAAATGTGACATTAAAATTAAAAGCACTGTCTCTGCCTTGGCAAGAGAAATGAGAAGGGACTGAAGAGCGTGTACACTGTGAGATTGCGTTGCTAGCAAAACACAGGACGCTGCCAAGTATGCGAAGGAGGCTTTCCAACAGGCACCAGGGGGCCATAGATGCAGCTAATAAGCCAATAGAGGGCTCTGGCCAATAGCCCATCAATCTACTGACAGACGGTACAACATAATAACCATAAAGGAGAGCGAAATGCTTTTTCCCGGTACAACAGTTGCTATCAGTGTGGGCCTCTCCTTGGCAGCCTGCTCGTGCTGTCTAAAATAAAACAATATGGAGAGAAGGCTGTAAAATTGGCCAGGCAAGGTCTTTCAGCTGTTGACAAACCACCACCGCCAGCCAAGGTTGGCTTCATTGTTTGGTAGAGAGGTGGCGTGTGGCCTGAATTACCACAGCTAACAGAGGAAATTCTTGACAGAGATGATGGCGTAGCCTCTGCAACATAAAAGTTTGTTGGAATCGGCCCATTCTGCAGGGTCATCCCCAAACGTTTTGCATTCACCCTCCTGTTTGCTGACTTCATCTTTGCTAGCTTTAGGAATCTGCTAACCAGTGCTAAAGTGCTTGTGATCTCCCCTTAAAACATGGTAGAATTGTCTTACACCCAATTGGCATATTTAATTTACTTGAAAGTCCCTATTAAAGTGGCATCACCTGTGCTCAGGGCCTATAAATTAAAGGCTACTAGTGGGCCTGCAGCACTGATTGTGCCACCCACTTAAATAGCACTTTATGGTTTAAATCTGTTTTATTATTTTCAGCATAAAACACAGAACAAACAACTAATACTGTGGGACACGTCTCCAGCAACATCCACCATGGCACACTATATCAGAAAGCACAATGGTATCATGTCACCAATCCCTCCACCTCCCTCCAAATACTCCACCCCCACACTTCCTCATCTGTGCTGAAAGCTCTGGGCTAGTCGTTACCCAGGTCTCCTTCTGTGAAGCTAGAGCGAGGCACCCTCCCCACGCGTGCCTTTGCCTGGGTTGTCAGATTTAGTAAGCATAGATATCTAGAGCATGTCAACTCATTGAACTCTGTAGAGAGTAGTGCAATGTACGGTGCACATAGGTCACAATAAGCTGCAAGGTTGTTAGTCAACGCGAGTCATCTTCTCCATTCCAGAATGTGCCAAGTTCTATGCAGCCACTTCTTGTACTTGGGGACTTTGTTGGTGCCACATTGGGAGAGTATCGCTTGAAGCTCTGCCCCTAATGCCATAACCAATGTGATGCCCTCTTCGGGACTTCAGAGGAAATGTCAGTGCGTTAGGGAGTCCAAGGAAGGTATGAGCAGGAAAGCATGGGAGCTGCATGCCCAGGTGTGCGTCGATATTGTTCAAAAGTGCATCCCAATATCTAGTGAGTTTCAGGCAAGTCATAGAAGGTGCAGCTGAGTGGCAAACGCTGCACATCCCCTCCAGTAGCGTTTCGAATATGTATGGTTACCAGCCTTGGTATTCGGTGTGCTGATGTTTAATTGCACTGGCCGATGGCTTTTGGGCAGACTTCATTCACCGGCACTATTTCTTCCACAAATTAAGCACTACTTGTGAGAAGTTGGCCTGGTATATGCTGTCCACTAATTATAGTGGGCACCTTGCACCAGTCCAAACAACCCCTTATTGGAGATAGGTTAAAGACAACCTTTATTGAAAGCTATCCTAGTGGTAGCTATGGAGAGCAGCCTTCAGGCTAAGTCTTGAAGGAATGTAAAGCAGCTTGTTTTACCAGTCTAGAATATCTTGAGTGACCAAATGAAAGAGGACCACACCAGGTATATATATAAAATATATGTATTTAGTCTTAAACACACCCCTCTAGTCTCTTTATGAGGCTAGAGTTCGAAGTACATAAGTTACAAGTCAGTTATCAACAGTAATAGCACAAATACACGTTTGAGCCCTAGGGGTGTACCAAACCATATACCAATAAAGTGGTATAAGAACCACGACTGAGCTAGACACAAGGCCTAGGGCCTGTAGAAGTGCTTGGTCCTCAAGGAACCACGCAAGGTAGTGACACAGGGGACCCACGGGGGACGCATGCAGTGTGAGAACACAGCCGCGAGCCGCCGTTGACTTCTATGGGGAATGTCGCAGTTGCAGTTTTAAAGAAAAAGGACACTTAGAAGAGGACTTGGAGCAAACCCCTTTAGAACTAGGTTGTTCTAGAGTCTACACCCACGGGAGCACCGGAGTACTCGAGTTACCTCACCCAGGGAAGCCGGGTGCATAGGTGTCTTTCGGGGTCGGGTTTCGTCGTCGTTTTCAATGGTGATCTGCTGCAAAGTGCTGCTGGCGACCAAGTCGAAAGTGTTCGGGTGGATCCAAGGGTGGATCGAAGATCTGAAGAACCTGAAAGCAGAGGGGACAGAGTCTGGGTCACTAGCCAGTGTCCAGGAAGGCGATGAGCAGATGCCCACCGATGTCGGGTGCTTCAGGTAGGTTGACAGTTGTCTTGACTCTTCAGCCACGAGGTCCAGGAGGCGTCAACGACAACCAGGAGCTGGATTCGAGCTGTCCCACGACGTCTGTCGATTGCAGGGGTGTCGGCGACCGGATTGGACCCAAGACACCTTGGCAACGGCAAGTCTTGTAGAAACAAAGAAAGGACGTTGATGCAGACCAGCAAGGTCTGGGGGACTCACCCAGCGAGGGTAAGTCAGGGCATGTCTGGAGCAACCAGGAAAGCCCAAGCAGAAGAAGAGTTGCCTTCGGGAGGGCCCACTAGCCAACGGACTAGCAACCACGAAGGAGCCTTGAGTGGACGCACTTGGAGCTGGCTCACAGGACACTCATGGAGTGGAGGCCAGTGATCTTCGGTGTAGTCGGTGCTGGAGGTGGGGGCTACTCGGAGCCCAAAGCACAACTTCGTGGGAGACCAGGAAGAGGATGCACTTGCAAAAGTACTTGATGTCCAGGGGTCACGGTTCCACGTTACCCACGACAACTACGGGCCTCAGCTTTGCTGGGGATCAGGGCAGCCTCGGGGAAGTCTGGAAATCCACCTCTGGTGATGCAAAGACTTCGGCGTCCGGCGGGAGCTTCAGCGATGCAGACCGGACAATTGCTTCTTAGGTGCCTGCCAAGCAGGGGAGTCACTCCTTGACCCCAAGGGAGATTCTTCAGTCCTCTAATCTTCAAGTAGAACGTCGAAGGTCCAGGATTCAGTGTCAGAGTTTCATCCGGGGTAATCTAAAGTCCTAAGGACTGGGGTCCCATACTTATACAAAGTTAGGGGGTTGGACATACTCTGGGGACCCACCTATGGGAGGGTCAGGGAAGAGGGGTGGTTACACCCATTCCCTTTGTCCAGTTTCGCACCAGAGCAGGGGCAGGTAGCCCCTGCAACCGGTTTGAACTGGCATATGCACAGGGACACCAAATGTGCCCCCAGTGCAGGACTTCAAAGCACCAGAGGGTGCTCCCGCCCAGCCCCAATACACACTATCCTGTCTGGGGAGGTGGTTACACCTCCCTTCGACAGGAAACCTATTGTCCAGGCCTTCCCTGCCGGAGTTTCAGTCAGCAGCAGGAGGCCAGACCCGTGTCTGTGGCAGCGGCATCCATTTTGTGATGCCAGGGCTCTGGAAAGAAGTTACCGGGTAGCCCGGTGTGTACATGTCTCTCCCTCTAGAAGGGTGGAATACTACCCCCGCCACCAGGACTGGCGGGGGGGTAGTATTCCAAGATGTTTGACACCAAACACGACATGTTTTGGTGCAGCCAGTCCAAAGTTAGCATTGTACCGCGAGGATATAATGCACTTAAGAGTATATGGTCAGGCTGTACCACAAACAGCATCAGAGGAGGGACTCCAAACGCTGTAGAGGGGCTCTGCTCATGCAGGGGCACCCTCTCACATAGAAACCAAGCACTCTGCCTTCAGGATTGGTAAGGCCTGCCATAGGAGTGACTTATAGGTTTATATGTGTGTGCAATGGTAGTGATATAGGTAGCCCATACCACTGTAAGGGGTGCAGGCACCACCTTACCCAGGCTGCAGTAGCAGACCTGTGGTGTCATTTTGGATGGCCTTCCAGGGGTGGCACAATACATGCTGCAGCCCCTGGTAGGCCTCTGAGGTACCTATGCCCTGGGTACATAGTATACCATATACTAGGGACTTATAAGGGCACTCCAGATTCCAATCAGAGATGTGCCTAAAGGCACATGGAAACCATTTTAGAGAGGAAGCAGCTAGGCTGGGGTTCTGATTAGCAGGGCCCTAGCCAGACTAAAGTCGAAAAACAGTGAAGCATCAGCAAAAAGTGGGGGTACCCATGTGAAGCAGATCCTACTCTCCTACACTACTTAAGTGTGATTGTGGATAAACTTCGAACAGAACCTAAAAATCATTCATAAAATCTGAGAAATTAGTAGAGGGTGGCAGTTGTGGTAATTCATCCAGTGTGTCATCAATGACAAATAATAAATGGCTCACCATCCCAAATGTTTTCTCACCCTAAGAATAATCTATCACATTATTTTCCAAGAACACAGCACAAAAATGGTTTGAACCTCAAAACAATACACAAAGATACCAAAACAAGTATACATCAAACTAATACACAAATTGTAAAATGTGTCATTTATTTCACAAATATATACTGAGGTCAAACTATTAATTTTAATAGGAGCTTTTCATCTTTAGGTTTTATTTCTAAAAGACAAAGAGGTATGCTAGCATCTAGATAACTTATGGGCTGATTACGAGTTTGGCGGTCTGACAGCCCGAACGCTGCGTCCACGTCATCTACGACACAGCTGCGCCTGCGATCTATCGCCTGCTGTATTACGCATTATGCTGTCTGAAACGCCGACCGCGGCGGTCAACCAGGTGCGACTGCCGCGGCCTGCAATGTTGGCGTGTGTCACCGATGCCATCAGGTCTGCTGTCCACCCACAGGGCATATTACGACTACACAGTCATACTCATGATCACCGAGCAGTGGTTTACAAACAGCGGTTACCCAATAGCGGTTGACCGCTGCAGTACAACAGACAAAAAAACGCAACAGTGACCATTTGATGGAATTAAAACCGACACACTTGATGTGCTTTGGCAAGTGGGCTCACCTGCAAATTATACTATAAAACACACCCTATCCCTGAACAGCATCATTTGCTCCACAGCTTCAGCACAGCAAGACAGATAGCCATTTTCTCTGCTACCATTTTAGCACTCTCCACCACCAGTAATTTTTTGTTTTGCACCTTCTTACCTCAATCATTTGTTTGTTTTTCATTCATATACTCACTCACATTTTATTTTGTCACCATGCCTGGAATAAAAAAAACATGCTTCACTGAGCAAGAGTTGACAGTCATGGTGGATGAAATCATTAGAGTAGAGCGACACATTTTTGGATCCCAAGTCCAGCATACTCCTCTCAGTAGGAAAACAGAAATGTGAGAAAGGATAGTCATCAGAGTGAATGCTTTTGTTAGTACCCTGCGCACACAGGGCGACATTAGGAAGAGGTGGAATGACCTCAGGAGGAGGGTGTGTACCAGATACAACAACCACTACTTGGAGGCTGAGAGGACTGGCGGTGGTCCTTCCACTACACCATTGCTACTCTTTCCGTGGGGGAGACAAAGTCCTGGCCATCCTGCATTCTGAGGGCTTGGCAGGAATAGAGGGGGAGTGGACTCTGGTAGGTTAAACTTCAATAACTGCTACAATATCACAATGTCCTGTTTGCTCTCAACTCTGATTTTGCCTATTGTGTTCTCGATCTACTTTCCTAACATGCAAGAGTCAAAGTATCTGAGATGTTGGTTTGTCTATTGCAATGTGCTGCATATAAGAGCACAAGTATCCAACTCAATGACATGCCACATGTTGCAATTCCGTCATTAAGCGAATTACCATCATAATTTCAATCCAGGACCCATGACGTGTCAAAATGTGAATGTATGGTCTATCCCAAATGCATGTTGCCAACAGGTATGGTACACTAACCGTTTTCAAGTGCTGGTAAAGTGACATTGAAATGACCACAATTACCATGAGGCCTTGTGACTGGAACTCTTGATCCATCGGTGTACTAACAACAGATACTCCACTACCATATACTCACCTGGGCCCATATTACTTCTCACACTAATACCAAGTAGACCGCTGGAGCTTGTAGTTTATAGATTTCATGTCTCAGGAATAGTTATATTTCTGTTCTAACTAAACCTTTCACTGATCAAAAAGTTCTTTCCTCTGGTCGATGGACCATTAGTTGGAACCAGTTGATGGTGATAATTAACATAACTTATTAAACATTTCTTGATTAAAATTGAAATAATCACAGACTCGGGAAGTTTTAAAATCTTTATCTAAATTAATTGCATGTGAACCATCTCAAAGTTTCAGTACAAACACCCTCATTCGCAAGAGTGTCAATTCAATCAATACTCAATAAGTAATAATAATTCAGATTCACACAATAACTATGCTCAGAAAGGAGAGGACAGAGAGAGAAGAACATCTATCAATACGATATATTTATAGTTACCTAGAATGCTGTGAAGACCAACCCCCTGGCCAAAGGGCTGGTAAGGGTCCCCCGGGAGAGATCAGGAGACAAAGACTTCAGGACAGGATACTTCACCTCTCTAAATACCGACAACTGCGTCGCACCCCTCTCTGACACTCTCTTCCTCCTGGTGGTTCTTCCGCGATCTTCTTTCTAACCCAATTAAGTTAAAATAGATGGTTTTGCATTCGTTTTTTCTTCATCAGCGTCTCACAGCTTCAGCAGCACCCACAGCACCGACAGCATCCCGAGCTCTGCTTCTGTGCTCCCGTTAAGCTCAGCTAACTAACTAAAGCTACCTCAGTTATACCTTTCCATAACCATGTACCACCCATTAATGTTTCAATTTCATAAAATACTAACTCTGATTGGTCAGGCGAGGGGGGATGATCGTCACACCATGCTTACATTTCACTTATTTTCATTGAACCATTGTTCTCAAACCCATCCCCTTAAACTTTATTAAATCATTTCCTTTCCCATACATCTCCAAATTTTATTAATACAAAATGTTTCAACTTTATGAATAAGTCTCCTTCATATGAACTCTTCACCCTCATGTTCCCAGGGCACATCTTCTCTGGCCTTGGACGCGTGACAAATCCTTAGTCATCCTTTCGTATTCTCTCTCTGGTGCGCATGCGTGGGGTCAAGTCAGTCAGCTCAATTCAGACAAGTTTGGAAGGCCCAAATGCGCACTAATAATAAAGTCAAAAGAAGAAATGTTATTCTCAAAAATAAATGATTTCACTGTATACCACCAACCTCTACTCTTATTATTACCCTTTTCTGCATTTGCGTTAGTATAAAACTTATTTTTTATTTTGCGAAGCAGGTGCCATGCATGTGAACTTTCAAGCGGCCATTTTAATATATTTTGCGCAGGCGCAAGATTTTCCCTCCAAGCATTAGTACGTCATACTACGTAGATGCAGTAGACGCATGCGCAGTAAAGATCCCTTGTTAGAGTGCGTTTTAGTCCTTCGTTCATGTTGTTATGGTTAGTAAACACATTTGCAAGCTTCACTGTCCCACGTGTCTTTTCTAAAATGCAAATTATTAATTACAAACACATAGTTAGTAATTAGTTAATGAGTTAAAACGAAAGGATTGCATCCGAGCAAGTCTCATTTATGAGTCCTTGCTCCATCAATCCCCTCTCTGATGGCATTTTAAGCCATCACAAAATTACGCATCCCAATCCCAGATACCAACTTTAGCGCATCTCAGTTATCTATTTCTCCTCTCAATTTTACATCAACCAACTCGTTTCCTTCTAAATCCTTCATTTTCTTGTACAGTTTGCCTTTCATTTCTTCCAACTGTATTTCATCATATTTTCTTTTTCGTTTCTTTCCCTTCTCTTTCAAAATGTATTTTTCCTCTCCTTCCTTTTCTACAACACTTATATGTAATCATTATTATCATCACTACGGTTATTATCATGACTAATGGTATTATTATTTGACCTAAGAAACCTTTCCCAAAATCAGCAAACCATTTCTCTATTGATGTTATACTTTTTGTTAGTCTTCCCCATACACTGTCAACCTCCAGTTGGGTCAAGTCTTTATGCATTCTCATAATGTTTTCAATATATCCTTTAATTTCTCTGCTCTTGTCTGGAATATAAGTGCAACAATGTTGAATTTTCAACATGCCACAAACTCCACCTTCCTTTGCTAATAATATGTCAAGAGCAAGACGGTTCTGCAAAACCATAGACCTAATTGCAACCATCTCTGTGTTAATTATTAAGAATCCCCCTGCAGTATCTGTAGAAAGACGATCAACTATGGTTGATAACTTACACATTTTCTGTGAATTAAGAATGACTCCAACTGAGGGTATCAATGCACTAAAAATATCTCCGACAATTTGAGAAAAACTAGCCCTTCTTCTACGTGTTAGTCCATTAGAATTTCCATTGGTTCCACTGATTCTGTCCATATGATATATTTTTGGAAAAACGATTCCAAAGTAAAAGCTCCCATACCATCTTGCAGGTAACCTATAATATGCATTGTTCCCACAAACATAATAAATTCCTGGAAATTCAGGATCAGTTCCCCCTTTTAGTCCCCACCCTCCTAAAATTAGGAAGTTGTGTTCACATTCACTGGAACCAATGTAATTATTGTTATAATCTGTCTTTAATCTATGGAGGCAGAATTGTCCCCTTTTCACAAAATCCAGGGACATCGCAGCATGAGCCTTGCCATTTGCATAGATTCCCTCTTCCCCAGCCCTTGGAGGTACATGGGTTTTCTGTTCAGTCAGTTTCTTTATTAAATCCTGTCTCCTTTCTTCTACTAAATCTAAAAATCTTTTTCTTCTTTTCTCAATGTACATGTTAGATTATCCTTATGTGTCCCTATCTATTGAACTCATTGTTAAGAAAAATTCGCCTATGAACTGTGCATTTTTACTACTAACTACTGGATTCATATTCTTTCTAATAGGTAAATCAGGAAATACTACATCTAAATTTGAATAAAAATACTGAAGTCTCCCTGTAGCATAAAATAGACTTGATAAAATACTACATGACACACCATATGTTAAAGGTATATGGTGATACGTCACCCCTTCTGATACTGATGAGGGTAACTTCATACACACATAACAATTATTAATTTCCATAGTACTAACATATTGAAATAACAATTTAATAAACACATTAGAGGACGTATTATAGTCTGATTCATTATGATAATTTGCTTCATCTTCTACCCCTATTTCTATTTTAGTTCCTTTTATTCTATCTACCTTAACATTAGTATCTGTATTATTCTTGTCACTTGTCTTCATTAACAAAGGTACTCCTACTGTTTGGAATAACCATACCAATGCTACTAATAAAATACTACAAAAACAAAATCTAAAACATTTTCTTTTCAATCCACGCTTTGGTCTTTCAGTAACTTCAATTTTTGCCATTTTACTTGCGAGAAAATTTCTTTTCTCTTATCCTTTCTTTGTCAATTTGACTTTCTTTTCGTTCTTAAGGAGGCCTCAATTTGCTTTCATCAATCTGTGCAATATGAACCTCTTCTGTTTCATTACTCAGATCTAGAGATTCAAATTCTTCAAGTATCACATAGGTCCATTCAGGAGCCTTATATCTTCTGTTTAAATTTCTCAATCTTGGACTTCTTCGAGTTATTTTCGCTAAGGTTTGTTTAGATCGTGTTTGGCTTGAGATTTCATTTACTTGTTCTGGTTTCTTTTCTGATTTTCTCAAATGATATCTTAATTTCTTTACTCCAGTAGGCCAATTGTCTCCCTTTCTGATTCTTTTGATTTGTTCTGCACTTTCACCTTCTTTATCTCCTCTCAAGGTTCTTTTAATTTCACTTAATTTAGGCACAATCTGTTCTCGTTCTCTGTTTTCTGTGCTTGAACCTTCTTTTGCTTCCACCTGCTCAGGTCTTATCGTACTTTGTTCTTCTTCTTCCTGAGCTTGTTCTTCTAATTCTATCTGACCCTGTTCAGGTCTTACTTCACATGGTTCTTTTTCTGCCTGAACTTGTTCTTCTAACTCTATCTGATCCTGTTCAGGTCTTATTTCAAACTTTTCTTCTTCTGCCTGAACGTGTTCTTCTAATATTCCCTCCTCAGGTTCCTGAAAGTCTTTTTCTATTTCCACCTGAGTGTGTTCTTCTTTCCCTGTCTCTTCCTGACTACTTTCCTGTATTTTCAATTCTGTTCTTCTCCTTGTTTCAATAGCATCATCAATTACTTCAATCACTGGTATCCACTCTTCCTGACTTGTACCTGGCTGTTCGTCATATGGTTGTCTTTCAGAATCTATCACTCTAGATTCTTCAATTTCACAGCTTACAACTCTTGATGCTTCAGCCTGTTCAGTCAGTGGTTGCTCTTGTTGTTCTGATGGGCTCGGAACTCTTCTGGTATGACTGGCATGAATCCAATTGGGTAAACCTGCACACTTCACTGCTGTGGTAGTGACTAGTATGACTTGCCGCGGTTTATCCCACCTTGGTGCTAGGCACGACTTTCTTGCGTGTTTCTTCACTAGCACCCAGTCTCCAGGATTCAAATCATGTGCTTGTTCTGGCTGTCTTTCAACTGCGTCTTCTCCAACCTGTTGAGAGACAGAATGCACCATTTCAGCCAATCCTTTGCAATAGTCCAATACCAGATCATCAGTTATATTCATTAATTTATTTCCAGGAATGAATGCTTGTCTCATGGCTCTTCCCATGAGAACTTCATGTGGGCTCATTCCTGTTTTTCTGTCTGGAATACTTCTGAGACCCATCAATACAAGAGGTAATGCATCTGGCCATTTCAGCATTGTGGATGCACACACCTTCCCTAGTCTTGACTTGATTGTGCCATTTAACTGTTCACCTATTCCAGAAGCCTCTGGACGATAAGCACAGTGCAGTTTTTGTTCAATGTTAAATGCAGCACAGATTAATCAAATTATTTCATTATTAAAATGAGGGCCTCTATCTGATTCCAAAGTGACTGGAAAACCAAAGCGTGGAATTAGCTCCCTCAACAACAATTTAGCAACTGTAAGACTGTGATTTCTTCGAGTGGGATAAGCTTCCACCCATCTTGAAAAGAGGCATACTATGACAAGTATATATTTCGGTCCATTGATAGGGGGCAACTCGATAAAATCCAACTGTAATCTGGTGAAGGGTCCTTCTGCCTTTCCAATCTTTCCCCAACTAACTATTGTCTTCCTACCTGGATTTTGCTGCTGACAGGTTAGGCATCTTTGGCAAAGGCTTTCTGCGACTACCCTGAACTTCGGATTGTACCAACTCTGTCTGAATAGTCTGATCATTGAGTCTCTCCCTATGTGTGTTGCTCCATGATACACTCTTGCCATTTTTGAAAGCAAACAGTCTGGCATGACTGGTCTTCCATCTAAATACACCTCATCTTGTGGTCTCTTTGTACAAGCTGCCTTTATCCAAATTTCCTTTTCCTTTTCCTCAACTTCTTCCTGCAATTGTCTAATCTCATCCCATGTTTCTGGTACTGAGAAAAACATAAGTTGGCATCTGGTTTCACCCGTTTCAATTTTTCTGTTAATGGCCACTGTATTTTTGGCACAGTATTTAGCCACTTGGTCAGCATATTTATTGCCAGCAGTCACATAGTCATTTCCTGACTGATGTGCAGCGCATTTTACAACTGCTATCTCTTTTGGCAATTGCAATGCTTCCAATAAATCCTTCACATTTTTGCTGTTTCTAATAGGAGATCCTGATGAAGTCAGAAATCCCATCTGCATCCAGAGCTGGCCAAAGTCGTGCACAACCCCGAACACATATTGGCTGTCCGTAAATATGGTTACACGCCAATTTTTCCCCAATTTGCATGCCATGGTTAGGGCTACCAATTCGGCTACTTGTGCAGATTTGACTACAGGTAAACAGGATGCTTCAATTACCCCAGATATCTTACAAACAGCATATGCAGCACTTATTCCTCCTTCTTGTGTCCTGAGGCAGGATCCATCTACAAATAACTCATGGTCAGCCTCTTTCAAAGGGGTCTCCTTTATATCAGGTCGGGGCTTCGTACAAAACTCAGTTACATCCAATCATGATCACTCTCATCTCTCACTTCTTCATTGCATGGGTCTGGCAGTAGGGTAGCTGGGTTCATAATCGTACACCTTATCACTGTCACGTTCTCAGCTCCCAAAATCACTCTTTCATACTTAGTCAATCGACTAGGGGGGAGATGTTGTGTTCTTGTTCTTGTCAAAAGAATCTCAACTGAGTGTGGAACTTAAACCTTTACCGGATGTCCCATCACTATCGACTCACTCTGCTCCAGACTCATACAAGTAGCAGCTACTGCTTTTAAGCAGCCAGGTAATGCTGAAGCCACTGGATCCAATGTAGCTGAAAAATATGCCACTGGACGTCGACTCAATCCATGTCTCTGTGTTAAGACTGAAAGTGCACAGTTTTCTCTCTCACAACAAAATAATGCAAAGTCTTTTGAATAATCAGGCATGCCCAAAGCAGGTGCCTCACACAAACAATTTCGCATTTTCACAAATGCCTCTATGCATTCATCATTCCACTCAATCGGATCTTTTGCTCTTTTCCGGGTCATTTGTATTAATGGTTTCGCTAACATAGAAAAACTATTAATCCATTGCCTACAGCACCCAACCACTCCCAAAAACATTCTCATTTCTCTCTGAGTCTGTGGCAATTGCATTTCTTTGAATATTTTTATTCTTTCCGGTGTCACTTTTCTAACTCCTCTTTCTATTTTATGCCCTAAGTATCTAACTTCTTGTCGACAGAACTGTTATTTTTCTGGAGACACCTTGTGTCCTCCTTCAGCCAAATGGTTCAGTAATGCAATTGTGTCTGTGACACAGTCTTCCTGTGTTTTTGATGCCACTAGTAGGTCATCAATATACTGAACCAGAACAGATTTTGCAGGCATAATCAATGATTCTAGACACTTTTTCAAAATCTGATTAAAAATTGAGGGACTCTCTGTGTACCCTTGAGGAACTCTACACCATGAGTAAATACGATCCTCAAATTTAAACGTAAAAAGGTATTGGCTGTCTAGGTGCAAAGGAATAGAAAAGAACGCTTGGCGTAAATCAATTACTGTAAACCATCCTGCATTCCAAGGTATCTGATAAAGGATCACTGCTGGATTTGGCACTATTGGACAACATGGCACTACAATTTTATTTATTTTTCGTAAATCCTGCACTATTCTGTACTTTCCGCTAGGCTTTTTCAGTCCCATTATTGGTGAATTACAGGGACTACCCATCAGTTCTTTTAGAATACCTTGTTTAACCATTCGTTCAATTTCTGGAATAACTCCTGCTTTTACTCCTGGACTCATCTTGTACTGTCAGGTGTTTGGATACACTGCACCTTCTTTCACTGTTACTTTAACTGGGTCTATATTTGTCATTAACCCAATGTCTTTAACTGTAAAATCTCACACTTCTGGATTAACTGTGGCTCTCAATTCTTCTGGTAATTCATTTTCAGTTACTAGTGAAAACATTTCATCTACTTCCGTTCCCTGTTTGGCTAACATCATCTTGTATACAACGTCTTCATCAGGGGTTTGGAAAGCGACACCATCTGGTGTACAATAGATTGTGCAGTTCATCTTGCACAATAGATCTCTTCCCAACAGATTTACAGGACTGGAATCGCAAACTACAAACTGATGCATTTCCTTGAAGTTCCCAATGTGTACCTCCATTGGTTTTGTGATTGGGGTTCTAATCTGTTGGTTAGACACGCCTACAACTTGGATTGATTCTCCCGAGAGGGGTAGGTTTGGGATGTCTGCTGTTCTCACAGTAGACCTGGTAGCACCAGTATTCAATAGGAAAGTAATGCCTTTACCTTCTACTTTCTCATCAACAAATGGACCTGACTGATCTACCGGCAAGGATGCGCCAAGCACGCACTCCTCTTCCTCCCTCTCAGGCACCGTCATTGTGTAAAATTCAAATTTTTCTCATCATTCTGCAACAAATATTGTGTAATTGTTCTATTATTCTTACCACTTTCTCCTTGAAATCCGGTGTTAGCACTGAAACCTTGATGATTCACAAAATTTGGCATAGGAGCTGGTGGCACCTGATATTGTGGAGTAACTACCTGCTGCTTCTGATTCACATGTACTTCATTCTGCGTCTGTGAGATAAAATTTTGATTTGGCCCATTATTACTCTTATTATTCTGAGTACTCTTACACTCGTTCTTCCAATGTCCAAGCTTACCGCACGCATGACAAGGAAACTTCTTTTTCGCTTCTTCTATGTCCATTCGTCCCCTATATTTATTACCATTCGCTCCTTGATCATTCTGACTCTTCTCTTTCGCTTGATTATTGTTTTGGGCATTTGGTTTCTCTTCTTGCTGTTCTGCCAGTTTTACTTGTGCCCACATCATTTTCTCTTTTAGCTTCCTACGCCTGGCCTCAATATCATCTCCGCAATATTTCGCGTACTTTAAAGTCTCATCCACTGTCTTGCTTTGCCAACACAACGTGCTGCTGTATCATCTGACTAATCTCTGGTTTCAAACCATATACAAACCGATACACAAAATGTCCCATATCCTTGTCACCGATATTTTCAAAACCATTATACTGCCTGAACACCTGTAACAACCTCTCATAATATGCATGTACAGATTCATTTGGTTCCTGAGTTGTTCTATCTATTTTTACCCAGTCTGTTTCTTTTGGAGGAATTTTCCCTTTCAAATACATAATCACTTGGTGATACTTTTTCATTACCTCCTCCGAGGGTGCTCCTGCCTTTGCGTCTCTAGCATATTCCTCATTAGGCCAATCAACTGTGATCTTGCATTCCGTCCATAAATCAGCCGGTACCACTATATCAAATAGACCATCCAGATCCTTCAATAAAACTTTTGAAACCTTCACAAATCTCTCTACCTGTTTATACCATTCAACTGGTTTTTCTCTCAGCTTTGGAAAATCATTTGTAAATGACAAAATATCTTGTCTACTCCATGGAACATGAACATATCCTCCTCTGGGAACCTCTCTCATTGGACACAATTTTTCCATTTTACTTGATTCTCTTACTGGAAATGCAGCTGCTGCTTCTCTCGCTTGTACTTCCTCTTTCTTTCTTATCCATCTAATTCTCCATTTATCAATGTCTCCCCATTTTCGCAAAATGTTCATTAATTCTTTTATCTGTAGTCTCTTTCCAGAAGCATTTACACTTTCTAAATCTTTATCAGTAAAATCCACTCGATATGGTTTCTGTAATAACTTTGATTTCCCTATGTCTATTCCAATTTCTGAAGCAACTTCAGTCAATTTCTCATGAAATACCCTTGCTCTCCTGGTTATGCTCTTACATAAAAATAATAATTCTTCTTCATTGTAAGCATTCAATCTTTCTGTGCCCACACATCCTGTCATCATCTCTTCCAATTCCACTTTCAACCTGCCGATGTCTAAAATCCTTGGTGTTGGGTTCTGATTATCTCTTTCCTGTGCCCATCTTTCTATATCTTCAGAGGTAACTACTGTTGCGCCTTCAGTTCCTGTATGAACCAAAGGTCTTCTTTCTCTCAAGTTCATGGGCGTAACTCTCTTTGGAGTTTCCGTCAAAGGTTCCACATTAGGGAGATCCATTAATGAAATAATCGATTCACTTTCGCTAACCTGATCATCTGTAATTATTATTTCTTTCCTAGGACTATTTAGTGGAATTGTCACCGGTTTTGGTTTTTGGCAACTCTTTTTATATCCATCCAATGGAATTACTGGACCAATGGTCAATGGTACTGTCAAAGCTTCAGTATTCAAATTTAATTGACTTATCTTTTGAACTAGTTCTTCTCTAGTTTTGTTTAAAACATCTCTTTCATTATCCTGTAACACTCTGTTATATGACGTATCATGTAAAATCTGTGGGGTCAATGGCATTCCCATTACTGGTGCACTTGGGGTAACCTTACTAGTTGCTTCTTGATACGGCGGTGGATTTTTAATTAAAATATCCTCTAACAATTCGTCATCTGATTCACCATATCCTGCTGTATTCATGTGTTTCGTTTTCTCCTTACACTTTCCTCCAGACTGTTCCTCAGCCATTAACACTGGATATAAACCTTCTGATACCATAGCTCTCCTCCATTGTTTCATCTGCCCTTCGCGTGACTCATGCAAGTGTCTTGGAAAGAATCCTCTATATCTCCCACCTCTGCATCTCTCTCGTTCATATGACTCAGTCTCCCATTCTTCCAAAGCCTCGTATTGAGTTAACCTAGGTCTAGGTTCTAAATCATTCATTTTCAACCTCAAATTCTGAAGAATCCTCCCATTAAACGTACCATCCTTAGGAAAAGTTAACACTCCATCATCCTTCGTATATTCTATCCAGTTTTCCAACAACACGCAAGTATGATATCCTCTTTCCATCATCATAAAAGATGCTGGTGTTTTCGGTGGCAGAATAGGAATTCCCTCTCTAGTCAACACAGGCTTATCTTTTATAAAGAAATTGTTTCTACCAATCCCAGCGCGGCTCACTGTGACGTCAGTACAACTCCAGCAACTGACCCTCCCTTTACAAGGTAATACGAAAACTTATTTCTCAATATTTTCTTTAAAATTCTTTGTTATTGACGACATAAAAACATTCGCTACTCTGTCTGTTCCACTAAATCAAAGGATAGTTTATTTCTTTCCACTGCGAGTAAAACCCTTCCGCTTACCCTACATATAAGCTCCAGAGAACCTGCTACTCCTCCGGTGTCACCCGTTTTGGGAAATTTGAGACCAAAGTTTCACCAGCGAACTCCTTTTGCTGTCAATCTAGCTTGGAAGAACCTGTTACTCCTTCAGGGTTACCCTTTCTAGGTGATATAACGCCTAAAGTTTCACTAGCGAAATCTTTGCTATCAATCACTCTCACTTTTACGCAGAAAATAGTCCCTACTTTAACACTGCCAGCCCTACCCAGCTTCTCAGTGTTATTCCAACAGACGAGTAACCTCACTGCAGTGTGGTTTCTATCGCCACCCGCTATTCATTCCCAGGGAATTTTTCCAGACGACATAAAACAAGACGCTAACTCTTTTTGTTAAACATAAATCAATAATCAATAATATATACTTATCACCAAACTAGTCAATAATAACCATAACTCTGCTACCAGAAAACTGATCCAGCGGTGTACTAACAACAGATACTCCACTACCATATACTCACCTGGGCCCATATAACTTCTCACACTAATACCAAGTAGACCGCTGGAGCTTGTAGTTTATAGATTTCATGTCTCAGGAATAGTTATATTTCTGTTCTAACTAAACCTTTCACTGATCAAAAAGTTCTTTCCTCTGGTCGATGGACCATTAGTTGGAACTAGTTGATGGTGATAATTAACATAACTTATTAATTATTTCTTGATTAAAATTGAAATAATCACAAACTCAGGAAGTTTTAAAATCTTTATCTAAATTAATTGCATGTGAACCATCTCAAAGTTTCAGTACAAACACCCTCATTCGCAAGAGTGTCAATTCAATCAATACTCAATAAGTAATAATAATTCAGATTCACACAATAACTATGCTCAGAAAGGAAAGGACAGAGAGAGAAGAACATCTAGCAATACGATATATCTGTAGTTACCTCGAATGGTGTGAAGACCAACCCCCTGGCCAAAGGGCTGGTAAGGGTCCCCTGGGAGAGATCAGGAGACAAAGACTTCAGGACAGGAATCAGGACAGGATACTTCACCTCTCTAACTACTGCATCGCACCCCTCTCTGACACTCTCTTCCTCCTCGTGGTTCTTCCGCGATCTTCTTTCTAACCCAATTAAGTTAAAATAGATGGTTCTGCATTCGTTTTTTCTTCATTAGCGTCTCACAGCTTCAGCACCAACCACAGCACCGACAGCATCCCAAGCTCTGCTTCTGTGCTCCCGTTAAGCTCAGCTAACTAACTAAAGCTACCTCAGTTATACCTTTCCATAACTATGTACCACCCATTAATGTTTCAATTTGATAAAATACTAACTCTGATTGGTCAGGCGAGGGGTGATGATCGTCACACCATGCTTACATTTCACTTATTTTCATTGAACCATTGTTCTCAAACCCATCCCCTTAAACTTTATTAAATCATTTCCTTTCCCATACATCTCCAAACTTTATTAATAAAAAATGTTTCAACTTTATGAATAAGTCTCCTTCATATGAACTCTTCACCCTCATGTTCCTAGGACACATCTTCTCTGGCCTTGGACGCGTGACAAATCCTTAGTCATCCTTTCGTATTCTCTCTCTGGTGCGCATGCATGGGGTCAAGTCAGTCAGCTCAATTCAGACAACTTTGGAAGGCCCAAATGCGCACTAATAATAAAGTCAAAAGAAGAAATGTTATTCTCAAAAGTAAATGATTTCACTGTATCCCACCAACCTCTACTCTAACCCACTTTAATTATTATTATCCTTTTCTGCATTTGCGTTAGTATAAAATTATTTTCTATTTTGCGAAGCCGGTGCCATGCATGTGAACTTTCAAGCAGCCATTTAATATCTTTTGCGCAGGTGCAAGATTTTCGCTCCAAGCATTAGTACATCATACTACATAGATGCAGTAGATGCATACGCAGTAAAGATCCCTTGTTAGCATGCTTTTTAGTCCTTTGTTCATGTTGTTATGGTTAGTAAACACATTTGCAAGCTTCACTGTCCCGCGTGTCTTTTCTAAAATGCGAATTATTAATTACAAACACATAGTTAGTAATTCGTTAATGAGTTAAAACGAAAGGATTGCATCCGAGCAAGTCTCATTTACGAGTCCTTGCTCCATCACTCTAACCAAGATGCTAGACTTATTTTGCCCCTCATCACTTGTCTGCCATGTTGCAACTGGCCTACACTCATCATGCAGGTTACCAACTGCCAAGTCTTAGTAAGTTCAGATAGAAAAGCTACCACTACTACCATGAGGTCCTGTGACTGCAACTTTAACCAAGATGCCAGACTCCTTTTGCTCCTTCTCACTTGTCTGCCATGTCACAACTGATATTCACTTTTCATGTAGCTTACCATTTGTCAATTGTTGGTAAAGTGACTTTGAAGTGACTACAACTACCATGAGGCCTTGTGACTGGAACTCTAACCAAGATGCTAGACTCCTATTGCCCCTTCTCACTTGTCTGCCATGTTACTACTGATCTTCACTCATCATGGACTGTGTAATGTACAGACAATGCTCCACTCAGATATACGTCTGAATACTTTGCTTGATGGTGTCCTGGACCCATCAATTGAAACTACTGATGGCATGAGTGACACCATAACAATGGTGTACCCCTAATATATGTGAGCAATGAAGGAAACTCAGCTGAATAGCAGTGCCAGGTGACTCCTAGACTCTGCACTTCTCACATGATGAACAATGATAAATATACAACCAAGCTGGGTGTTTGCCCATATTAGACACAACAAGGCCTTGGAATGGACAAATACACGTGTTATGACTACAGTGTGTTTGTAGCAGAGTTTTGGAGATGTCATGTCTATCCCTAAAGCAAAAATGCCACATATCATCACATCTAATGGGCTGATGAAATCTACTGCATCGTTTGAATGTCAACAAATGTCTAGTAACCAACTTCAACTCCACGCAAATAGATGACAATGCAAATATCTACCTATTTTATTCCATTCTAGGTCCCCATTTACTTTGACCCAAACAACGTGGATTTAGATACCTCACAATTTAATCATTAACAATGTTCTCTATTTTTCAACAGGTCGATCCGCCACTGCACCTGCACAGAGGTTGAAAATCGAACAGAGTTCCTCTCCACCCCAAGACGAAGCCCTCAATGATGGCAACGCTCCTGAAGAGGTGAACTTGGATGACGGTCCTGGCTTATCTGGTCAACCTGAGCAGACGCCAACAGTGAGTCTTACTGTGCCCACAACAATACCTTCCACCCCAGCTGTAACAATACAGCCAACCACTGCCCCCCAACCTGTGCACCTAGCACAGTCAGTCCCATCCTGTGCCCCCCAGTCCTGGATTCTGAGATGGCTAACACCACCCCAGTCACAGAGAAACCAGGACCCAATGGGAGGGTACAGTCTGTGCCAAGGGCACAGGGCCATCAGGGTAGGTGTAGTGGGAGGGTAACTGTGGGCCCACAGTGTGAGCCCACTGAGGCCACTGATACCCAAGCTGCCATCACACAAGCCCTGGGAGTCTACCAGGACTCCCAAAGTATCATGGGCCAGGTATTGACCAAAATCCAGGCAATGAAGGAGCTGCAGAGAGACACATACCAGGAGGTGGCTGCTGTCCACACCGAGGTGGCAGGCATCCACAGCAATGTGGCCAGTATCCACACTGAGGTGGCCTCCCTGGGTTGGGTGCTGCGGGACATAAACACCATTCTCTGCAAGTCTTTTCCAACTGCATCTACCCCTCCCTCTGGCCCAGGGACATCCAGACCATCAATACCTGCCACAGCCACAGGAAGGGAGGCCCTGTCAGAGGAGGACACACCTGCACACACCCCTGTCTCAGCAGCTCCAGATCTCCCCTCTGGCGAACCAAGGGGACATCCACACGAAAAACCCAGGAGCTCAGGATGGCAAGACACCTACCACCACCAGGAAGAAACCTTGTCCCTAATGTCCTCCTGTGTCTGCTACACATTCACTTTTGTGAACAGTTCCTGCTCACATTTCCATATCTGATGGGAGGAGTATGTTGGACTTTGGACACCTGACAATTTGGACTCAACTACAATGGTTTCATCCACCATGACTGAAGACTTCACTTTTTGTTTGCACTGTTGAATTTGAAGATAATTTCTTTATCTTATCTATGTTCACTCCATTGAAAACACACGTCACCAAAGCATTGTATCCTGTTGTAATTCTCACGTATGACCATGTGAAAGTACTACCATGTGAACTTTGCACTGTCAAAACTAGGGATTTCTGGATGCATGGATATGTTGCATGTAAACAATGTTCAAATCAGGATCACTACCATGTCACTACAACAGATGCATGCAAGTGTCTGGGCTGAGAACGTCTTTATTCCATTGTACAAATCATAGGCTAACATTATGTCATACACATAGCGAATAAGACATGACTCGGTTATTCTGTTTCAGTGGTCACATAATCACTTGCAGACGTTCACAACATGGAAGGAGGGGATACATCTGACACTATCCCACACAATAGGCAACAATAAATTTGGTCTACCTCATCAGCTGGGGCCATACTGCCTACCTCACAAAAGGAATCCTACATCAAATAAAGAAATAAACAGACACATCAGTACTACAGTTTCTGACCTCAGGGTCATTTCAATCCAGTGTTGCTTGCATCTGTTGGAATGTCACAAACCAATGTCAGTGATGTGCTCCGAGCACTTTGGCCTACATTAAGGAGACACATCAACAGCTGCATCCAGTTCATAGACAATGAGGAATTAGCCAATGTGAAGGCAGGATAGCATGAACTGGGCACAACACAACATTATGTTGGATCACATGAAGGCACACTAATTGCATTAGGACCAACACACCACTAGGAACAAGTCCAGTGGAAGCCAGGTAACTTCCACCCTATCACTGTACAAGCTGCCTTGGTACCGGCTTTAAGCACCCAAACTTAGTGACAAACGTTTTTTTGTTGTTTTTTTTAGTTTTATATAGACCGAACTAGACCCAAATCGGGTATCAGAGCGCTTTACATGAGCACCAGTTTCATTACAGAAGGACGCATTCATTTTTGTTAGGCACGGGGAGATTAAGTGATTTGCCCAGAATCACAGGATGTTGAGCATCGTTGCCGAGACTCAAACCCAGTACCCCAGCTTCGAGGTCAACCGCTCTAGCCGTAAGGCTACATCCTCTCCGACTAATACATATCCACTTTGTACATCCAAACAGAATCATATACCTGCTAATGTCACAACTCTAAAACATCCAAATGAAGACGACATGGTGAAGGTACCTAAAATAGACCAACACAAAGAGATTAGCTAAGAAAACATACATATGACACACATCACATTGTCAACTTCTAGAGAACACAGTCCAAGGCAACATTTACAGCTGAACATAGCTACACTTAAAATACAAACACCTTTCTCCAGATATTTCCAGACCCATATAGTCCTAGTATGTAGCATAACATCCTCCTCACAACATTACTACAAGAGTTTCAAGAATAGTCAAAGTCATCGCATCTCATACCATACTTACACTCAGGAGAAGTAGTTTTAGATGAGATCTTGACACAAGTCAGCTCCTTCCTCTTCACCACTATCATCATCTTCATTTGACATTTCAGGGTCCCCACCCGGTGGGTCTGCATGGCTTGCATCCTCTGCGATATAAGGGATGTTCTGTCACAGGGCAATGTTGTGGAGTATGCAGCAGCCCACCGTGATCTTACCTTCCAGAGTGAGTAGAGGAGGGCTCCCCCAGTCCTGTCCAGACATCTGAATCTGGCTTTCAGAAGCCCAAAAGCCTGCTCCACTAGCCGCTGTGTTATTCCATGGGCCTTATTGAAGCGGACTTCCCCTGGCATTGTAGGATTCTTCAGTGGTGCCAACAACCATGGCCAGTTCGGATACGCTGAGTCTCCTAGATGGAAGATAGACAGAAGGTCAACATTTAGTTACACACTTTCAGATCATACTACCTGACATTTCCCACACAAATTTAGGACAGATCATACTTACCTTTAGCCAAGCCCTCTCCTGTAGTAGTTGTGACATCATCTGGGGTATGGTGCTGTTCCGCAGTACAAAGGAATCATGTGCAGATCCTGAGAACCCGGCATAGACATTTCAGATGTACAAATTCGGTAAGCAGACAACTTGTGCCACAATAGAATAGAAGTGCTTCCTGTTCCTGTACACTTGCTCCCTGTCGTGTGGTGGTACTAAGGCAATATGGGTGTCATCATTAAATCCAATTCATGTGGGATGTGACCAAATTCAGAGAAATCCGCCTTCACAGTGGCTAAATCCTCATGTATGGGGAATTAGATGTAGCTGGCCACGTGTGTCAAAAGTGCTTCTAGCACCTCTGTGAATACCCGACTGAACATAGGTTGTGACATTCCACCAGAAATAGCAACAGTGAATTGAAATGCAAAACAAACATGAGTTTAACTAGTGGTGGTATTAATGTAAGATTATTGATGCGAGGTAGGAGGTCAGCCTCCAACTGATACCATAAATCCAGGATTGTTTGCCTATTCAAACTAAACTTCTGGATGATATGTCACTCTTCCATGGTGTGTAGGTCTGGAAATGGGCATAACATTGGAGGCTGGTGTCTCCTCCCTCTCCCAGTGTAACACAAAAATGTAGTTTGGTCACAATGTGCACAGTAACATATGTGAAGAGTAAGGCAAAAGTCATGTATCTGAACATCAATGTTTCATGAAGCAGTACACATTTTACATCATCATTGTCAAATCGTGAACATCCACCTGTCACCCCCAAAGTGGCCTTCACATGTCTGTAACAGAACTGTGCACATCCTCAATTCAGAAATGGTAAATTGCCACTATGGTGAGGGTAGCATAAACTTTCATGTGAAATACTGCCAACTGCGGTGTACACTGCTAGTGCACATTTTGCCTATGTGCACAGTAATGCACTTCACAGATTAAGTTTTGTACTGGACATGACATGGGAACAGGGCATTTCAAATGTAAACATGTTTACACTTATTTGTACAGGTGGTGATGCACTAAACTGTCACCAATACAGTTTCCCCAACCGCTAACATGGTGGGTGCCTGACCTCACTAATAGGACATGTTGACCGTACGCCACCAGCTGTAGTCAACCACGCGGTGGGCGGTTGCATGCACGGTGGTCACAGCCTTAGGCTAGTATTGGGGATAGTGATGGGCGCAGCCCAATGGTTGTGTGCGCCGTTGCTGAGGACTATGGCGGAAAGAAAAAAACTTGCTTGCCTACTTACACTACTGCTATCAACACCTCCTTCATTTTAGCTGCTGTTTGCCACCTCTGGGAGCAATCATGGCACGCACTACAGGGGAGAGGGGCCATTTCTTTGCTCCAGAGGAGATGCCCTGGTGAACGAGGTTCTTCCTCTATATGCCAAAGGAACAGGTACGTTTCTCAAATACATATTAAACTCCATTTCACTGCTTCCTTTCTATTCCCGTAGGCTACAATGTACCTCTGAGTGTCAGAGTGTAAGCATTTTGCTGATTACATACATTGTGCAACCCTTACATATGGCACACATGTAATGAATTATGGGGCCCTGGACTTTGTGGAGAGAAGGCCACCATTTGAATGTGTGATAATGGTGATTTCTACTTGTGTTACAGGCATATCTCAATGCAGGGCTCAGGTTCATAGTAGCTACAATGAGTTCTCAAATCACATCATGGTATATGTGCATTGTTATGTATATGCTTCACACCATGAGCCATTTCTGTACACTGTGAGAAGCATTTGAGCATGATTTTAGCCAAGTGTGCCATCCCACAGATCACTCAGCCCACATCTGTCTTTGTAAAACAGTTGTCTGTATGTCACAGACCCCTTCGAGTGCCACACAACTGTATGTTCACATATGAAATGGGCAGAAGTTTCACTTTTCTTTTTTGACTTGGTGGAAATGTGAGGTTCATGTGGGATAAGTAGCCTCAGCCTGCAGAGAGCAAGGCCTGACATTGATATGTGGGCAGTCAGGACCAAGCCCCAGCCTGGGTCCAGAGTTACAGTGGCAGGAGAACTGGCACACAGAGTAATGTCCCTGTAGACCTGCTGATCCATGGATGTTCCCAGAAAGAGGTATCTGCACCACTTCTAGCCCTGATAGCTGTTACATGGATAATATGAGGCATGGTGACTGATGTGATCCCCTGACCTGATACGTCTTTTCATTGACCCTCAGTGTCAGTGTGTGCCTCTCACTAACGACTGTGCCCTTACTCACACAGGTCTGTTGACACTTTTTTAATTGTGTTGCTTCCACTGTACAGCACTATTGAACATCTGAGACATGAACAGTGTAGATAGTGGGTTACTATTGAATAGATGTAGAAATGTGAATCATCTGCTTGGCTACAGTACTCCCTATCACACTACACATACAGTGCTATGTTGATTGACCTCCCTGTAACCGTGCCTCATATGGCAAAAGGCGTGTCCTGTGATGGCAGTACAAACAATACAAACTCATTATGACTTACTAGGATATTCATATAAGTAGTCCACATGGCCATACAGCCCCCAGAGAGGTAACTCTCAGTGTCACACATACCAGCCCTTACCTCTGACCTTTGTCTTAGGAGGTTTTGTATACTATGGTACTTGCCTCTATGGACCATATGCATCAATGCAATGAGCCTGGCAGTAAAGGTGTCTGGACAGCCATGCAGAAGGTCCAAATGGGGTGCTGAGTGTCATGGTACCTCACGTCACATTCCATGTAGGATGGCCCTGGCCTACTTGATGTTAGTGGCCTGCCTTAGTCAGTGTAGGTCAGGACCAAGGTTGACGTTAGTCATCAGATGACCACAAAAGTGTGTATCTATGCTTTAGTTGTGCTTAGCATGTGACATGGACACATGTATTGTGTTGATTTGTGATGAATGTATGTGCTAGGTATAAAGAAAATGTGTATCAACCATACAGATATCCTTAAACTTCCAGTTGCTATCTATTTCTACATCCATTGCATACATACTGGTCAACGCCCATCAGAAAAAGATCATTTGGACAGCCATCATTCAGAAGCTGTGGACCCTGGGGGTCTATAACTGGCTTAGTGCCCACTGCAGAAAGAAATGGGAGGACCTGCGGTGCTGGACCCGAAGATAATGGAGGTCCATCTGAGGAAGTACTCTCAACGTGGAAGGGGCACGCGCTGGACCCGGACCCCCCCATGTTGGCCCGCATACTGGCGGTGGCCTACCCGGACTTTGATGGGCAGTTGAGTTCCCAACAGCAGCGACAAGGGGGTGAGTCCTGGCCAGAGTCATACATGTCATTTTGCCAACTTTGAGTGCTACTGACAGGCATATCTCCTGGCACACACAAGATGAGTCATTGTTAGTGTAAGTGATGTAGGAGGTGCATGCTGCTGTGCTGTGCCTATTGTATTTCTGACCTTGAAGACAGCAGAGTCCTGTCCACATCCAATTCTCTCCTTTTGAGCAGACACCTGGCTGAGTGAAGTGAGTAACCATCTCATGTTCTCAGTAAATCTGGGTGATAATTGTACCACACAGGCAACTGGCCTTGCTTGTGTGAGGAGTGATAGAGACCCTAGTGCATGTGACATGACATAGAGTTCACAGTACATTCCGTGACTGTACAACAGTTCCCATTGGTAAGTACTGGTCATACAGTGAAGTGAGAGTACAAACATCACTGGTGCCATCAGGATTAGTGCCTACATGTTGGCCAGTGTGCATTTGCCAGTTGATGGTTCATCTGCAATAATGTTTCAATGCACTCATTCACTGACTGGTGACATGCATGAAGGAGTGAGATCTAAAACTGTAGGGATCCTATGTGAGTGTCTGCACTGATCCTTACAGGGCTCTCTGAGTATGCAATACCAAAGTGTGGTGTGTGGTGCCTGCCCATTGGGACTCTAGTGATCACACATCTTCATGTCATAGATGTTCAGGGACACCCAAAGCCTTCAAAGGTGTATTAGCTTGTGGATATACAATCTATGACTGGTGTCATCACCTGTACCAAGCAGGACTGGCGATGTTCATATGGCTATATGAAGTGTTGTGCTGTGTTAATTCATAGGGGCATATTTACAAGCCCCTTGCGCCGCTGGTGCGTCACTGTTTGTGATGCACTGGTGTTTTTTTTAACACCATATTTACAAAGTGGCGCATCTAGGGAGATGCATCACGTGCCAGAGCCCTGCGTCGGAATGGATCTGCGTCAGAACCTGCTGCACTACGTGAGTTTAAATATATGCAAGGTAGGCGTTCCAACGTAACATCTACCGCAATACTGATGCAGGGATATTTACAAGTATCCTACGATCAGACGCATCCTCTGGCTGCGTCACGCAGATTGAAAATTGCGTCAGAATCTCTGCGCCTCACAAACCCATGAATAGGAATTGACGCATATGCTGTAGCAAAACAAGAGAAGCCTGGCAGAACAGTCTGCCATCAAATCTGACAACACGGACCTCCTAATCTTGCAGCTGGGAGTCAGACAGAGAAGACCACAACCATTACCAGCCCAAATACCACAACCGCCCCCACCTCCACCACTGCAAAGACAGCATAGGAGAAAGGAGCACATCTATCGCCAGAGGATCACCCTCACTGGGCCCAGGAAGGAAGAGGTCATAAGATATTACCGCCTCAGGAGGGCGTCCATTGTTAGCTTGCTGCATCAGATCTCACCACGGCTACAGACACCAACTACCAGGGTCTGCAACATCCCACTGCAGTCCAAGCTCCTGGCTGACTTACACATGTTCGCCTCAGGCTCATTCCAGATCACAGCAGCACGACTGTCAGGTGTCTCCCAGGCATCATTTTAATCCTTCCTTCCATCTGTCCTGGATGCCATAATTCACCTCACACCACAGTACCTCCAGCAGATGGAGATAAAACAAGGCTTTTATGGCATCACAGGCTTTCCACATGTTCTTGGTTCAATGGACTGCACGCATGTGCAACTGGTCCCGCCTGCTGCAACTGCCCATCTATCAGTAGCGGCTCGCAGAGGGAGTGCTGCGGGGCGGGGGGGAGGGGCAGGGTGGGGGGGTAGTGGACTCCGACATACGGCGGAACGGAGTAAAGTAAGTAAATAAATAAATAAAACAATGTACTTTGCGCGCGCTGCATCGCAAACTCGGCGATGCAGCGCGCGCATGGTAAATTGTTTTATTTATTTATTTACTTACTTTACTCCGTTCTGCCGTATGTCGGAGTCCACTACCCCCCCACCCTGCCCCTCTCCCGCCCCACCGCCCAGCAGCACTCCCTCTGTGAGCTGCCACTGCCATCTATACCGTAACAGGAAGCACACTCACTCAATAAATGTCCAGGGCATTGTTGAACATCGGAGACTCTTTACTAATGTACTGCCCACATTTCCTGGTAGTGTGCATGATGCATATATATTCCACAACTCCATCATCAATGACCACTTCCAAAATGGACAATAGTGCAATGGTCTACTTGTAGGTAAGCAACATTTAAAAAATTCACATACCAATAATCTGTATCAATTGCAGGACATCTGGCACATCTCAGGGCCTCATCTAATACTGACCAAAGAAGTTAATGTGCAAAGGATAACACACATATCCCACTCTAAGCATATAACATATAGAAGAAAGGTACATACTTGGCAGTACAACAGAAAGTGAAGGTGGGTGCTGCAGGCCATTGTGCCTTCGTAGTGCGCCCCAGGACACTTTGTAATTACAGAGGGGGCCACAGACACATGCACCTCACCTTCTGGAATGCCAATAGCGTTGGTGCGCATATAGCAACAGTGCCATCTTAAGGGAGCATCCTCTCATTTGCATGGGTGTGCCCCATGCACATGAGGAAATACCTTTGCCTCTGCGCCTACACTGTATTACAGGCGCAGAGGTGAAGAAACTCTCAAGATGCTCACTGACAGTGCACCACATTGAAGGTGGTGCACTGTCAGTGTGCCCCCTAAGAGCAGCCCTCAGGAGGGGGGAAAGGGTGTTCCATGGATCCCACAGACATCACCTTGCAGGTGGGTGCAGTCACTCACTGCACCCGCCTGCAAGGGGATATGAAATGCCCCCCCCCCCAGAGTGCATGCAGCTTTCTGTATGCACGGAGCAGCTGATTCAAAGCTGCTGTGCATTTCACTTGAATGTGCATACGTAAGTGGTAGCCCTGGGGGGGCAGTACAATCTATGTAATAGTGCCCACTTTCCATGTTTGCGGCCGGTGCACCTACTTCAAAGTATGCCAGGCACAAACAAGGAAAGTGTGCACCATACATAATAGGGTCCCAGGTAGGGTCCCAGGTATCCGTCACAGAATCAGAGCCATTACAAATTGCAGTCAGCGAGTCAAGGCCAGCAATGTACCATCCCCTGTCATGCATTTGACATGACACACAGCAAGGTAAGCAACACGTGCCACAAACAATGTGCAACTGTATGGAAAACACTTCATTTAATCATAACCTCAATAATATTGCAGAAAATTGCAGCATACATAACATACACCACATGTCATGATTGGTAAGCATAATCAACAGTATTGACAGTTCTCCTACTTCTCATTTACAGCTGATCAAGGATCTGCCTACAGACCTGGCTGATGACCCCATTTGTACACCCCCAGTCTGACCCTCAAAAGGCCTACAACCATGCACATTGCTGAACACGAAACATGATAGAGAGAAGCTTCGGCCTGCTCAAGGGCAGGTTTCGGTGTTTGGACTTATCCGGTGGCAGGCTGCTTTATTCACCAGAAATGGTATGTAAGATGATCATAGTTTGTGAAATACTCTGCAACATATGTGTGAAAACTAATGTGCCCTGGGATGAAGAACAACAGCCCCTGGATACAATGGACAATGAGGAGGATGAAGCTGAAGCAGATAGCAGAGACATCCTCAACACTGCTGCTGGGATAAGGCAAAGCACACACATTGCCAATCACTTTTTCTCATGAACTAGCTATCATAACAATGTCCAAAACAGCACAAAGGTTCACAATAAAATCACTAGTACTCATAAAAGAGTTGCAGGTGTGCTGTTTTGTACGCAGGTCATGAGACATCAACTGAATCAAATGACAAATGCTCGGAACTGTTCAAAATCACCAGGGGCCGTTATCACTCAACTGCCCTGGGGTTGCAACATGCGTTTCCACCCACCTTGCATGCCCCTGACACATTTTGGCATAACAGAAGGTGCCGCAGGCGCTTGTGTGGGCTCTTCTGTGATACCGATAGACCTTGCGCACTCATAACGCAAGAGCCATCTCCAGAGGCCAAGCACACATTTGCATGGTTGCATGGCCCCATGCAAATGAGCACATCCCCTTGCCTCACTGCCCATGCCATATAACAGACGTGGGTGCAGAGGCAAAGAATCTCTCAAGAAAAACAAAGACAGTGTGCAAAACAACATCTGTAGCCCTGTCAGTGAGCCCCCTGATAGCAGCCCTGTGGAGGGGGGAAATGGGCTCCCAAGCCCCTCCCGACACCCCATTACAGGCGGGCTCAGTCACTCAATGCACCCACCTGCAAGGGGATTTACATTCCCCCTTCAAAGTGCTGGTGTGTTACTGGCTGCGCTGTGCAAAAATGGAGCTGCTCCTAGGTAGCCACTGTGTCCTACACCAGAATGTGCTTTCCCAGGGCTGCATACATATGAGCTAGCCCTGGGGTCTGTGCATTCCATGTATTACTCAGCAGTTTACCTATTGCGGCAGTGGCACCTTTTTCAAGATGTTCCCGGCACAAACAGAGAAAGTGTGGCCTTTACATAACAGTGCCCCAGGTAGTGAAACAGTATGCCAATAGGCAATGTCAAAGCGTAACCAACAGTGTATAATACACTAGAATGGGATGTGTCACATTAGTGCATTAGACATCTCCCATGCAAAGTGTCATTAGTTAGCACACCAACCTAACAATATTGATGCATTAGAACTAATGGTGACATATCCCTTGCCCATACGTGAATGTTTGTCCCAAAAGCGACTTCTGCATAGTAAATGTCAAGCATTTTGAGGTAAGGTAACATAAGCTAAGCATTACATGATGCATCACTCACAGAAATCCACGCATCACTTAAGATTTTCACACTATTCTTGGTAGAGGTACTTTGGCATATGAAACGTGTCGCATCTGTCAGAAAAATGACGCGTTAACGATAACACTCACGCATCTCCTATAGAAATGACTGATTACTCACTAAGCGTAATGCTCCCTATGGAAAAACTATGCTTCAACAACAAACGTCATGCTTGCAGATATTGTGACATGAATCCCCTTGTAATCGATGTTGCGTCAAAACAAAATCGACGCGTAGGCAGAAAAAATGACGCAAAATGTCAAAACGTAGCGCATCCATACAGGAAAGGATGCAATGACTCAGCCATGCTGCAAAACAGGAAGTTTACAGTTAGTTTCTTTTTCATTTACCATTCCTAGGAGTGTGCTTGGTGGTGGAGGGAATTGTGTGGAGAAGAGAGTTTGGCAACTGTATTGTACTGTTTTTAGTGACTGTTTTGTGAAAGTTTTGGAAACTTTGTCTGTTTATTGTCCTGTGTAATAAATGATGTTGTTAAAATTGTCGTGTTGTGGGGTGTGCGTGCATTTTTGGGGTCAATAGTTGTAGGGGTAGGGGTAAGGTTGGGTTATAAATTTCTGTTTTTAATATTTAGTACATAGAATACTAGTGATGTCAGGCAGGTCCAAAAACCTGTCCTCACACGAGTTTGGGGGCCTACTTTGGCTCATTGTCCATTTCCTGCCCAACATGATTGGCACTGGTGGCCGTGTCAGTAAGTGCTATCCCCCCCCCCGCCCCCAAGAACAATGTCAAAGTTAGGAAAAGGTCTGGTAACAGATGGCCTGCATATTTGATGTGGAGGGGACTGTCCACCAGTTAAAGCACACTGGCAAGACGTCAGTAGGGAGGCTGATCTGCTTGACAATCTCGGACTGGAAGTCGGTGGCCCTCTTGGTAACTCAATACATACCCAAACACCCACAGCTTAACTCACACATACATATACATTGTGTGGCATAGTGACATGTACAGTAAGTGAGCCACTATGGGCATCATGTGTGAAAAGTGGCGCATTGCTGGGGAAAAATAGCGATGGCAAACTTTTCATAGCGCCATCCTTGCAACACCTAGCCTGCACCGTATTCATATTACGGAGCACCATGGCACAATGAATCAACAGATAACGTCATGAATCATGACTTATCTGTTGGTGCAATGAAGAAACATTGCTGAAGTGTGTAGGTCAACTGACGCAACTCCAGTAATGTATAATTACACAAGGCCGATTCCCATGTGTAAAGCCCTACGTCATACCTTACACCTGCTTGAAGCATTCATAAGGATTGTGACAGAGTGAAATCGTATGAGTGTTGCAGAGAAAACTTGTGCATTATTTATATGAAAGTAACACAGTGGGGTGCCGCAAGCCATTTGGCTGCGACGTGCTGCATCATTTTCGGAACACAGGGAAGCATCATATTTACAACAATATGACCGATCCCTGTGCTCTCCCCTGTGCTGGTGTACAATTGGCTGCCATGCTCCATTACAGGCACACTTGCACCATGGTGTAAAGGTACCTGCGTTGACGCACAGTAGCCCATTGTGCGCTGGCGTAGGGGAAAAATGACAGGATTGTGCCGTATCTGATAGATACGTCGAATTCCTGCTCTTTTCTTTTGCCGTAGGGCAGCGCAGCAGGAAGGCCTGCGGTAATGGCCTGTGGCAAAACCTCATAAAAGAGGCCCTCAGTTTGTCATAAAGCGCGTAATGTCAGAGAAAAATTACCATGGGAACAGTGTGATCTGTCACTTACATGTGATCACAGGTAAGTATATGATCAAACATTGTTGCCAAAGTATGCTTTGTGTGCAACTTCCAAAAACATTCTCCACACATTCCAGACATCTGTACAACTGTCAGCCATGTAGGTAGCTATACTACCTCTTCTACCTGCACTGAACTCAGTGCTAAATATGGCTGATATGGCCTCTATGTACTGGCATGACAGCATGGTGACATGCCAATGACCATCAGTCTGGCGTTATGATATGGCTTTGAGAACAAGAGCAATTGTATGAAAATGTCATGCTTGTGTAATGGCTATGTACTGTGCTCTATGCATTCACTGTGCACATGTCCTGCATTCACAGGTCAATGTACCTCTGTTTATGTCTCATAAGTGGACCCCAGGCCTACACACGAGGAGAGGTGGACTCATTCCAGGACCCCAGTGCTACCAGTGAGTATCATGACTTATTTTGTTTGATCCAGCAGGCTACTACTAATATTTTGCATTGATAGTAAACAATCACATGTTCCAAAACTGACATCAGCATGTGCATATAAATAGTACCATACATGTGCCTTGACATGCTATCTTAGTAGGTGTCACATCAAAGTATCCATCTGCAGGAAATGTTTGCATTCATAATGCATGCATCAATCCACACTTACGTGTATATTCAAAGTGAGTCAATACCCCCATAACATCACTGTATTAAACGTTCTGGTGGTATTTACTCCTTTACATGAATCAAAATTTGATGGATAAGCCAACTAACGTGGCTACATGCCTCCTTGTAGGTTATGCCCCTATTCATGCACAACTTAGCCTGGAAGGCCTGTGCAATGGTTGTTGCCATGGAAATTCAAGTTCAACACCCATTGCTGAATTGACGTAGCCACATATTTCCAAGGAGTGGGCAGGGCCCAAAATGTACCCTGAGTAAACCTGGACTACAACAAGAAATACAAGATGATAACACCCCTTTGACCTTGGATATTGCTCTTACCACATGTGCTGCTTTGTGCAGCACACATAGCAAGAGGAAAATGCCATCACACAAAAGATATGAGATGGAGGGTGTACCTACCCACACTAACACAAACTTGCCTACAATGCAGACACCCTTACACCATCGTGCACGCTTGGCAGCATTGTCACATGGCAAATGATTGTGTGCTAGCACAGAGTTGAAGGAACAAACTTCACCAAAAGTTCAAAAATTGGGCCATTGCTGTAGTCATCTCTTCACTCACTGCAACACAACACCAAGGCTACTAGTGCAGCTGTGCATCTGTAACATTGGATTGTGATGCAACCTATTGTTCCAGTGACCATGGTCCTCAATTCAGTAGTTTTGTTGTAGGGCAGTGCCACAAGGAATTTTGCTGCGCTGCCCTCCTTCAGAACAAGAGAGCAGGAATTAACCTTATCTAGAGATACAGTGCATTCCTGTCCTTTCCACCTGCGCTGGCGCACAATGGGCTGCCATTCGCCAACGCAGGCCTCCTTGCACCATGATGCAAGGGTGCCTGCGTAGCAGTACCGATGGATTTTATGCAGGAAGGGACACCTTACAGCCCAGAATCCAAACATTCTGGCGATAGACTCTTTCTAAGTGTGCGGCAGAATGCAGCACACATACAAGAATAAGAAAAAGAGGAGATATGAACATTTCTCTCATTGTTGTGCCTCCCTAGCGCCACCCCTGGGGTGGGGTTAGATTCTGGCACATTTCCAGGTTTACGATCTGTTGTAAATCTGGGAATGTGTCAGTTTCCATGGGTGTTGTGTGGGACCACCCACAGCAACACCCCTGGAATGCCCCTTTCACTCAAAGTGCCCCTTTCACTCAAAGTACTGCGTGAAAGGATCATATATGTACACGACAAGTGGCTTTACGTGGCCTTGTAAATATGCTGGGCCACACTGTGCCACAAGAATGTCATGAAAGTGACGTTACGGCGGCACAAGTGGCCTCAAAAAAGAGGCACCATGTATAAGGCCTCATGTCAGAGTAATTTTGTATTGGAATGGCTGGGACTTAGGATCAGTGTGTGACGACAATTCATGTTTGTTGCTTTGGCCAGGGCTGAAAGCTGTGTGAGTACTTACCCCACACCTACTTTGCTTTGCCTGATGCATGTATGAATTCACCTGTAGCAGTGTGCAGAGCTGATTTCTGTGCATCTTGTTTCTTGTGTGTGTTGACTATCAAGGCAATGGCTGCTTAGTATGTACGTCAACCCCAACCATGTAGTTAGATTCTGAGCATTTACAGCAACAGGATAGTTTACTTTCATTTGTACGTTCATGTCTTACCATGGGCTGTCATTGCACTGTATGTGAGCATCCAGGACAGCTTCAGGAAGAACTGTTATCATCATTACATGTGAGCAAGTTTCACATGGTCAGAAATATGTTCAGGTACATCCTGGAAATCTCAAATGCTAGGGTGATGTGTCATTGTACCAATTATTCAGTCATGACAGCAACAAAGACGTCTAGTACAACTAGTACCCCACAGATATATGCAAATGCATGACCCCATTGTGGCTTGTATTCATCTCATCGGTCGGACTTTGTTGTCCACATGCAACATGTATATTGCTGGCATCAGCCTACATCAGGGATGCCAGCACATCCTTCTGAGTCCTGCAGGTGAGTAACGTGATTGTGTAGAGCAAGTGAGGTAATGTGGCATCCGCCTAAGGCCTATTGTGCAGTCCACAAGAATTTGGCAATGAAAACAAGAGGGTATGGATAGGATGAAATTGCCCTGACAGGTGAGCAAATCATAAATTATCAATGGTGAGAGATCTACACAATGCACAAAGACATTGTGTCCCAGGTCTGGACATGTGTGACTACACCCTTTACACATAGGTTGGTTCCTCTTGCTGGTACCTTCTTGCATGCTGCATGTCATTCCCCATAGAGCACCTAGACGGTACCTAGATGGGCATTGTGTGTACATGTTTGTGCACACGATTTCACCCACTAAATTTAGGTTTGGGGATTATGAGTGCTCAGTGTGACTTTAGACTGTCACTTCCATTTCATGTGACCACAAGGCCAACTCCAGGCTGTTCATGTGGTGCCATGTGACAGCCAAGCTGGCTGTGTACATTTGTTGTGCTTTGGTCCCACAGAAATCTGAGTTTTGCCATTAATTTAGCATTCAGCATCGACAATGTTCTCATGCATTAGACAGCAGAGAGTGTCATCTATGACCACAATGTCTGAGACATGTGTCATTCTTCTCCAACAGACAACATGACTGCAGAGGAGGAATGGCTCCGAAGTCGTAAGAGCTGATACCAGCATATCTGCAGCATATCCAAGGGGTTCATGAGAATGGGCCGCAGATATGAGAAGGAAAAGGCAGCCAAAACCTGGATTTCATATGCTCCTGGTAAAGTACCAATGACTCCAAAGGACACCAGTGCCTATAAGGGAATGGGACATCAAGGAGGCGGGAGCCTCAAGCAGTCCCTTCATCTGCAGCAACACCGGTAGCAGGACAGCTTCCACTACACAGTGCAGGACAATTGGGTGGTTAGGGGGTGACTTCCAAGGATGTGTCATTTTTCAAATTGAAATTGGCCGGTCTGGAGATGCAGATGGCCACAATGCTTAAGAATATGGACACGTTGCAGCAGACTGTGGACCGTATCCTGCAGCAAATATAGTTCGCAGAATGTTATCATAAGTTTCATTTATTTTCTTTGTTTGACTTTATGATAGTAATAGTGTAGAATATTTACGGTTAGATTTGTTAGGTTTAGATTAGTGTAGCTGTAGTTTTTGTAAAAATGTAGGTATTTTTTTATTGTAATTGATCAGTGTGGTTAGATTTTGGGTGGGCTCAGTTTGTATGATATATGTAAAAAAAACTAAAGAATTTTTTTTGTGTGTATGCTTCAATGTTAAGTTAGTTTTTGTATAGGTTAAGTGTATGTTTTTTCCAGTGCGCATTGATGTGTTAAGGGGGGTAGATGGTTTAGTGGTCTTATGTGATTCTTGTGTAGCGCAGATTTAGTTAAGGTTAGTTAAGGTAGTCTATTGATAAGTTAGAATAGGTTAGTTTTGTAGGTATATATTAGGTGCAGGAGTAGTACATTAGGATAAGAACATTTTCAACATACATTTCAAGATTCATTTGTATACTTTCATAGTTATTAAAAATAATGTTTTGCCAGATACACTCTTCTTCATTGTTGTGAAGCATTACACCTGACATGTATGCTTTTGATGGACTGGACCCATGCGATGTCATTTGGAATGTGTGTATGTGTGAGTGGCTATGGCACATTTTTTATGGATCATCGTCACTTTTCTGTCAGATTACGTGTGAATTCATAACTTGTGATACAACACTTTAGCACATACACTGATGGAAGATGTAAAAACTGCTCATATCATTTGGCACCTTGCAGTTCTAAGTGCATGTTCATGTTTTGCAAAAGGAATTATGAGGATTACTGTTGGTGACTGTTGCATTCAAATCATTCGGTATTGGCTCATAGACAGATGGCAACCACATACACACTGCCCCATTCTGTTTTGATAACCCTTGTTTTTGCTGCATGATCACCATGATAGTGGTCAACAAATGGTCAATTGATGCTACTGTTCATCACAATATCTGTGAAGATAACAGATTGCAGAGCAGGAATGAAAACTGGTGTCAAAAAGAACAACTTAGCATGCTTTGTGGGTTCTGATATGACTGCTTACTCTCACTCTGGTTATGTTATAATCTCACCATGGGAAGATCTTTGCTTCAGATGGCTGTTGTTGTACATGGTGTAGACGCTTGCACATTCAAGTCCTTTCGAGACACATGTAGAGTATTTCCACACACTGACACAGGTGTTCATCTTTATTTACAAGTCACACAGAAAGCAAAGGGTAAGTGGCAGTACTTGAAACAATCAGCCATAAATCACGAGGCAATACTTTGGATATGCAGCCATGTTTCCAGGGGGGAGATATGTGAAGACACATGTGGTCAAGTAGTGTTCTAGTGAGGATATGAATGACAGTGCCACAATATGATTTTCTGCAACAACAATGGGACAGCAATGGTGGAGTGTAACATCTGGACAAAGCAAGAGGAGACTGTAGCTACTGTTTTCACACTGGCACAGTTATGAGCAAAATTCAAGGGTTTCACAGCACATGTGACACAGGGAAATGTTAGTGGGCAGTCTTACGCTGGGATTGTGTCTCATAAAAATCTTCCTCAGCTGTGTCTGTTGGCTGCTCTCTGGGGGCTGTAGTAGGTGACTGAGTTGGATGAGGAACACCAACATCAGGGGCTGAGCATGTGGAAAACAAGGCTGCAGCAGCATTTCCCTGTGCCAACAGGTAAGGCAGCAGTGCATTTTGGATGGTCTGCTGTTTTTGCAGGACCCCGTGGTAGGCTGCCATTGTGGCAATGTAGGTATCCTACTTCCACTCCATTGACTTTAGGATGTCATGATTTTCCACCAGCTCTTTCCCCACCTCGCTGGTTTCACATTGGCAGGGCATTTGTTCATGCCTCAGCCTCATGACACCAGCGATGGTAGCCAGGGTTTGAACAAGGCATATGGCGTGGAGGATAGTTACCTTGCATATCCTCCTGGTTCTCATCATTGCAATTGAGGCATCTATGGATGGCCTGTAGGCTAACTGCCGTGGTCTCCATCCCCACATGCACCTCATTCACAAGCTCACGCTAGAGTCCAACAGCACTCTGTTGGAACAAATGTTATGTGTCCTCAGAGTCCAGTGGTAGATGTGGGCTGGCAGGTGCGGTGGGTGCACATGCGTCGGAATCATCTTGAGACCCCACTACATTGGTTTCCCTCACAGCAACCCAAGAAGGTGTATGTATGGAGTCCAGGATTTGGTGAATGGTATCCTGATCTAGGATGGACAGGCTCTCGTCAATGTCAGGAAATTCCAGTGGATCATGCACCTGGACAGGTGGCATAGGTGCATCCTCTGCAAAGAGATAGAGATATGTTACTGTTGTTTACAGGGTGATTTGGGCTAGAGTTGGCTCAACTACTTCAGAGGGGTATTTTCAATTTTGAGTGCTGTGGGCCAACACAGCATTCCTTATTGGGGTGCAAACCTAGGGGGATATTTAGTAGCCCTTTGCGCCGCCAGTGCATAACTTTTTGTGACACACTGGAGGTGCAGTGTGCTGCCCCATATTTACAAGGCCACGGAAAGCCACCCAGTGTGGCTTTTCGTGTTCTTGTTAATATGGTCCCTTTTTGTGCAGCACTTTGCATGAAAGGTGCGTTTCATGGGAGTTGCTCTGCGTGTTACACCCAACACACATTGATTTATCCCCATTCACAAATTTACAACATTTCTGTAACATGGAAATGCATCTGAATCCTACACCTCCCCAAGGGAGGCTTAAGGAGGCGCAATGAGGAGAGATACTTTTCTATCTCCTCGTTTTTTCAGAACTCATTTAGGAGTTTTTGCCATAGGGCAGCGCCACAGCCCTTCCTGCTGCTGTGCTGCCCTACGGCAAGAGAAAAGGGCAGGAATGCGCCTTATCTATGAGATACGGTGCATTTCTGTCTTTTCCCCCTGCACTAGTGCACATTGGGTGGCCATGCACCAACGCAGGCACCTTTGTACCATGGTGCAAGGGTGCCTGTGTTAGGGCATGGCATCCAATTGTGGCCAATGCAGTGGAGAACTCATGGATACATGATATTGTGGGGAATATAACACATACCTTTGCTTTGCAAGTAACTCAGCGCGGCACAGTCAAATGCCTTGTGGTCCTGCGCTGCATCGCTTTATTTTAAATGTGGTCCATTGTATTCAGATACTTGTAGATCTGGTTAATCATGTTGTACATCCAACAACAGAAGGCAGTTGGCCAAGTGGGACGTGGAATGGTGGAAAAATTTAGACATGGCAGGTAGGGACATGACGGAGCTTAATAGGCCTGTGCAGTGTGCGATTAGCCTGTGTCATTTACTTTATGTGGGGTGGCGCAGCGGCCAGGGTGCCTGACTCCGGACCACTGGGTTCATGGTTCAATCCCCGGCACCGGCGGCAGTTTAGCCCAGCACCATGTGACTCTGGGCAATAGCTCGCTTAATCTTCCCGACGGCCCCCAGCGCCGGGATACCTCTCCGGAGGTAGCTGTGCGCTTTACAAATGCTGGTATTTCATTTCATGGAACAAGACCCAGAACCCAAAACATTCAGCTGCACATAGCACACTGGGGCACAGGTACATAGCTAGCTGAAATCAACATCATGACCTATGATGCACATGTTGCCACTTGTTGTGACTTACCCAATGACTCTTGTTGGTTCTCATGTGCTGCACTGTCCTGTCCCAAAGTTCCAGTCACCAACTCTTCTAGGATAACAGCTGCCACATGCTCCTCCAGGGCATCCAAAACCTCCTGTTCTGCTGGGCTTCCTCCTCCGGTCTGCAATGCTGCCTTGAGGTTCGACACTAATTTGGCCTTTGTTCTGCATTTATAATCGTGCATCCGCTTCTTGCAGTTAGCAACTGTCCTCTTTGCTTGGCCGACACAGTGTATTTTCTGCATGATGGACTTCCATATCGCCTCTTTTTTCCATAGTGGCAACTTGGAGCTCACAAACAGCTGATGTTGATGATTGGTGACCTCAGTGACCAGGATCTCGTTTTCCTCCTCACTGAAGTGTGACTTCCTCTTCCTTTTTCCCTGGTTGTCTGCGTGTGCATCGGGACAGGTATTGGGATTGTTTGGTTGGTTCTCCTGAGTACTGCAGTATGCTCCCTGATCCATTGCAGACTCCAGTATGGTCCCTCAAATGGTTTTTGGATAAAATGCATCACTTTTTCCAATATTTTGACGCTTGACGCATTTGCGACTGTCGTGGGGTGTTTGTACTCACGTTACGTGATGCAAGTTTGCCTTCCGTCACTTTTCCGATAGTTGCCTCAGGTTGACTTGCAGCTATTTTGCGGCACCTACATAATTTTTTATGATGCAGGCTACTGCCTTACGCCACGGTCTGCCAATTTGTAAATATGGCGCAACTGTAGAGTTTTGCGTTGTCGCACAGTGGTGCATTACATTTTGACGCATCGCGGCAGCAATGAGTCAAATCTTGTATCTATCCTCCAAATGTTTGGACCTTAATTTTTCAGGGAATTCTATCTGCTAAAGGTGATACATAGCTAAACTACATGTGTACAGCTCTCATTTGACTTTTCAGGTAGTGGTCATATAATGTAATTTGGGGTGCAAAGTGGCATCAGTGTGCAATGAGCATTTGCATGTGACATGATGCCTGCCACAACACTAATTGATGGTACATTGGTGTACAACTTGACCTTCATGACATAATGATGTGTTATGAATAAAAGTTAGATTTGTTAGATTCTGGGCCTTGTGTGAGCATTGTGTAAATCTCACTCTTGAATCCATCCTATTTGACAATTTCTCTTTATAATGGTATACAACAAGTGCCAAAGTATGCAAGGTGATCAACTATCCTAGTTTGGACAAAAGGATGGAGTGTAGAGAATTCCATCAATGCATTTGTGCCTGTTTGGGGTTATGACATGAGTGGACCCAACTGTTTGCAGGTCATGTAGCATGTATGCATGTGCTCATGCTAAATTTGAAGCCTATAGAGTGAAGCATGAAGGTGGTGTGATATATGGACTTCTTCAATGCTTTCAGTGGACTTGTGATGATCAGGTGTGGAAACACAGTTGCAATAAACCTATGTTATTTGTCATTTCAGATACATCCAGGGCAAGCGGAGGAGAAGGGGACAACGTCAGTGGGGACACAGCTGGTCATGGCAGTTCTGGACATGAGACCTCAGACAGAAGGACCCAGTGACCAGGAGGGTGTGAGGAGTGCCCTGGAGGACATCAGCTCAAACTCATCATCATATGAGTCATCCTCCAGTGAACACTCTTGAGTGGTGGTGAACCCAACAGGATCAGTTCCACCTTCATCTTTGTCCGCCACCCCCAGTTCCATCGCAACCCCCAATGTTGTCCCCCCACAAGTTGGCAGTTCCGCTCCCCTAAGAAGGGAAAAGTCTCCTTCGCTCCAGCCACCTCAGCCCCTGCCCCTGTTAGCCTTGCTACCCTGAGTGAGGAGGCTATTGACCTCCTGAGGTGCATCTATGTGGGTCAGACTGCACTCCTGAATGCCATCCAGGAGCAAGGCAACAAGCTGACCCAGATGGTTGCCTACTTGGAAGGCATCACACTGCCATGTCTGCCCTACAGAGATTTAAGGCTCTGGCCTCTTCCCTCAAGGCAGCCCTCCACCCATCCCAACCTTCCACCCCCCCTCCTGCCCATTTCCCATCCAAATTCCCTCTTCCAATTCCTATCCCAAGCACACAAGCACCTAAGTATGGACATACTTCGTCAGACACCAGCACCACACAGAAACACAATTAGAACATACATGCACTCAGCAGACACTCACCTCCCTCACCACCCCCACCATACCAGCATACCCCCAAGCACCACAGAAACACATACAGAGCCCTCCACAGACACACCCATACCCGCAGACACCACACTCACACCCATGGGCCCCTCCACAACACCCAGCATTCACGCAGACACCGCACCAACAGCCACAAATTGCTCCACAACACCTATATCCCCAGACACTGCACCAACAGCCACAGACACCTCCACAACACCCATATCCACAGACACCATGCCAACAGCCACAGACACCTCCACAACACTCATATCCACAGACACCACAGCAACAGAAACAGACTCCTCCATAACACCCAGCACATCCACATCTCTCCCACCAAAAAAAGCAAACGCTCACAGTCACCCACACAACAGACACCAACACAACACACAGTGCAGACAGTAGACCCATCTCACACTTCCATTCCCTCTTCCACCCAACCCAAACTCCATCCCAAACACCTTACCCATTTTCCCTGTTAATCTGTCATGTCTGCCCTTGCCCTTACTCCTGTGAAACCTGACCCCCAAAGTCCCAAAAACTGCTCCCACACCCAAACCCATCCCTTCCACTTCCCACTCCACCCCTGAAAAACAGCCCCCCTGAATCTAGCCCAAAAAAGCAAAAAAAAACTCCTAAGGCTAAACCCAGCCAAAAAGCAACTACACTCAAAAAGCCCCCTCCCAAGGACAAACCCATCCCTCCCTGAACCCCTGCCCCCCCTTCCCAAGTACCATCTTCGAGGTGCCTGCTATGCCCATTTGATGCTTCTTTGTGAGGAGGTTCCCTAGCAGTGTCAGTAAGGGCAAGTTTGGTGGCACAGCATTGTGCTGTGGCACATGGACAATAAATGGACTGGCCATTGGTCTTTATTTTTGGATTGCTTTAAATCCACTCATTAAAACTTTCACAGTTTGGAAGACATTAGACCTGATATTACTTCCCTATTAATTTGATGTTATTTTTTAGTTAGTGATGTGTGAGTACAGTTGTGTTTTTGGCATCCCTGGTTGCTGACCCAGTTGAAGTGGTAGTATGATGTGACCTTGGAGCCAGTGCTGAAGTTAAATAGGACAAGGGGAAATGTTGGATGGATGTCTGTGTGGGTTGACATTCAAATGGGGCAGACATTGCATTGGGTGGCATGTTATGTGGTAAGTATTTGAGCTTGGCTAGGCCCCTGTTAACATCATTTAGGTTGAACTTCTCCCTATGATGTAGGTTGGATATGTGTTTCCTGAGACCTTTACTAAAAAGGTGGTATTGAATTGTAAAGATATGTTTTTAACCTGCCTGGACGACAAATCAACTCACCAGGATATTATAGATAATTTTTTAGTCATCTCAAGTTTTATCAAGGAAACACTTCATATGAACCCAAGTAAGAAATCGAAACAAAAAACTGGCTGGTTTGATAATAGCTGTACAAAGGCCCATTCTAAACTTAAAAGAGCCCTCCATGCTGGGGATAGAAATCGTGATAATATTAGAGACGCTAGATGTGAATATAAGAAGGCATTGAAAGATAGAAAGTTGGCGCTTAGAGAGGAAGCCTGGCAAGCGTTGCGCGATGCCTCGGTTAATCGGGATCCCGCAGCTTTTTGGATTGCGGTTAATGCACCTTTTTTGGCAGAAAACGATAAGGCCACCATAGAGATTGCCATCACTGAACCCGAATGGATATTACATTATTCCAATATGTATAATATTCCATTTCTAGATGATCAGGGAATTCCAGTAAGTGTTGAGGATACTTCGAAATCTCTAAGTACATCAGATTTATCAATAGATTTTACTCTTAAGGAGGTCAGCTCGGCGATTAATTTAAGCTCAGGAGGGAAGGTGGCAGGACTTGACGGCATCCCAGTGGACCTTTTTAAGTTTAATTTATCTCTTTGGGGTCCTTTGTTAACACAGGTTTTTAACGCTTGCTGTTCTCAAGGTTTTTTATCGACTTGGTATGATTCAATTATAGTGCCCATTTTTAAAAAAGGGGATAGGGTAAACCCAGCGTGTTATCACCCAATTTCATTACTGGACTCTACAATTAAAATTGTGGGTCGAGTCTTGTTAGATAGGTTGCAAGGGTGGGCAGAGGAACACTCTATCTTAAGCGATTTACAATATGGGTTCCGCAAAGGAATGGGCACAATAGAACAGGGACTAAACCTACACATTATTTTAGAAAAATATACAAAAGCAAAAAAAGAGAGGTTTTATGTAACTTTTGTCGATTTAACAGCGGCGTTTGATTGCGTCATTCATGAGAAGCTCTGGTTGGTTTTAGAGGAGATGGGTGTAAACGTTTTAATAATCACTTTCTTGAGGCAGCTTTATTCAGGTGCAAGGGCTAGGGTTAGATTTGGGAGAGGCGGTGAATGCACTGAGCACTTTAGCGTTAAAAGAGGAGTAAGACAAGGGTGCATTCTTGCCCCGTTCCTTTTTTCACTATACATAAATAATTTGGAATCAGTATTAATACAGGAGTGCAAAGATTTACCCGTAGCTGCCAATCGCCCCTATTCCGGCACTCCTGTATGCGGACGATGCGGTCCTAATGGCCCGCACACCGCTGGGTCTTCAAAGGGTGGTAAATACCTTTGTTAACTTTATGGCGAGCTTGGGGCTCGCGGTTAATTGTTCTAAAACCTTCACAATGAACTGTGGGAGAGGACAAAAAGAAAAGTATGACCATTTTTATAAACTCAAAGGCCATAGAGCTTACTAAGACTTTCTCCTACTTGGGGATTTTATTTGATGATTTAGGGATGTGGTCATCGGCGATTAAAGTAAGAAGGTTGCTATTGGTCAAATCGATTATGGCCCTGTTAAATTGTTGTAAAAAATTAGGAAGACGTGCACCCGGAGAAATTTTACCAATATATAGGGCAAAATGTGTATCTATAGCCACGTACGGAGCAGGAATTTGGGGCTTTATAGGGGTCAATGCCTTACAGCTTGCAGAAAATATGTTTTTGAGGTACCTCTTGGCAGTACCAGATAGCACTTCAACTTATATATGCCACCAAGAACTCGGGGTACTGTATTTAGAGGATACAATTAAGATACAGCCTGTCCTCTTGTGGCACAGAGTATGGACCGCAGATGAGACAGAGTTGAATAGGGACATATTGAAGGATGCCATGGTAGTAGATGGGGTCAGAAATATAAGATGGTTAACTTATGTCAAAAGGTTTATGATTAAACTGGGTCATCCTGAATATTTTAATGATCCGCAAACTATGCAAAATGTATCAAGGAAAGACTTAAAAGTAAGTTGTATGCATTACTTGGGTGAAGTGAGGACTTCAATTGAATTAAAGAAACCAACAGTGCAAGCATATTTTCCGGTTTTAGTTACCCTTACGATGCAGCCATATATTTCCCTTATCACCGATGATTATGAAAGGTTTCTCCTGACACGTTTTAGGTTGAATATCTTATATCGATTGTTTAGTTTTCCTGTACAGAATGACTGGTCGAGAATTTTATGCAATTGCCCATGTGATGAGATTTCGGCACAATCGATGATACACATATTATGTTTTTGTAAATTTTATTCTATACCAAGAAGGAGATGGATCATCCCTGTGCTCAAAAACTAGGTTTTAGACAATGTTATCCCGCATTTATGATTCTTCAACAGTTAGAGGATTATTTTATTATTGTATCTGTTATTGCTTTTTTAAAAGTGTTTTTAGGTCCCCAAAATCAATTGTGATGTGATTTAATTTATTTAAAAAAAAAAAAATTTTAAGCTGGAACGATGGTTTTATATTTCTGATATATGAACTGTGCTTTTATGGTTAACTGTAATAGTCGCCGAATAAAGAACTTTTGATTGATTGATTGTGTTTGATGTGCTGAAGGTAGATGAAATTAGATATTTGTATATTCACACATGGAGGGTGTCAACTTTGTAAGAGTTCTGCCTGGACATGCATTCATTTTGCAGTGTGTACCTTACAGCTACTTCATCTAGATGTGTGCCACGTGCTGTTAGTGATGTGTTTGATTTCATAAGTTGCACTTACCCGTTGCCTACACATGCATGGCACTTGGTTCCGCTATTGGTTGCCCCTGATATACTTCAGGTTTTAGGTCCAGTGCACATAGAGTTTGTCAGACATATCCAAAATGTACTGTGCCCCAGGGCCCCAGCCTTTCAGGGTTCCCCCTGATAGAGGCATACCTATCCTGTAGAGAGTGTTTCTATTGTGTCCTTAGAATGGTCTCATGCTGATTGTATGTAATCTCATTGACTGATATTGCCTTTTCATGTGAATGATGTGTGAGAGTCCAATACAGCGATGTAGCAGAGAAGGTATGTTTCAGTGTAATGACACATTCATACAGATGTTTCTTTGACATCAAAGCAGGACCTGGGATGTGTGCAATGTGAGTGTGTCACATTCACTATAGCATCTTGGTTGGAGTTGCAGTGACAGGACCTCATAGTAGTAGTGGTAGCTTTTCAATGTCACTTTCCCAACACTTGAGAGATGGCAAGCTGCATGATGAGTGTAGATCAGCTGTAAATGGCAGGCAAGTGAGAAGGGGCAAAAGGAGTCTGCAATCTTGGTTAGAGTTCCAGTCGCAAAGCCTATGGTAGTTGTAGTCACTTCAATGTCACTTTCCCAAACAATGAGAAATGGCATGCTGCCTGACTAGTGAAGATCAGTAGTTACATGGCAGACAAGTGGGAAGGGGCAAAAGGAGTTTAGCATCTTGGTTAGTGTTCCAGTCAAAAGGCCTCATGTTAGTTATAGTCAGTTCAGTCTCACTTTACCAACACTTGGGAAATGGTAACTTGCATGACTAGTGAAGATCAGTAGTTACATGGCATTCAAGTGAGAAAGGGCAAAAGATGTGTGAAAGACATTAATACGTGTAATATTGTTGAGGAGGTGGTGTTGTGGAACACAAAATAATGCACACATCACCATGACTGTATGTAATCTGCTAACACATTGTGCCTATGCAGTAACAGTGTTTTGGCCAGGAGGGCATCCTACAGAAGTATTTTTGATTATTGTTTTGAAGCAATCCCAGACAGGGTCCCAGTATACATGTACATTACTTAGGGACCCCAAATCCCTTGCCTGGTCCATGGCAGGGCATAGTTTTGCAGAGGAGTCTATGGCAACAGGTAGTTGCATGACTTACCACCAATTTCGTCTGTGGCGGAGTGGGTTTTGAACATTGTGGAGCAGGTAGAGCAGCGGCAGGACATGTCTGATGGGCTCCATGATGGTAGAAATGAGTAGAGGTGAGTTTCAGCCTTATATCCCTCCCCTTTCACCATCTCAGATGTGGTGGTAAGACCGCCACAGTCAAGCTGGCCGTAAAGCAACTTGAAATTGGGCCGGCGGTTTCACTGGCGATTCAAGTCTCCTACAGTTTCATAGGCCCTTTCCGCAGCCGCAAAAGTCAATCTGCACAACTAATAATACGGCAGTCAGACCGCCGAGCTCGTAGTGGTCGGACCGCCACCACTGGTATGGTGATCCACAGACTGCCAAACTCGTAATAAGACCCTTAGGGGCCGATTACGATGTCGGGCGGAAAGCATCCTCTCGACAGTCGGAATCTCCTCAACCATGTCGGAACTCTTCTGACCGACTCGGTCGGTTTACAATCCGCCCAACTGATTACGATGTACGCGGTCGGATTGTAAACCACGCAGTCAGTCCGAATTGGTTCCGACTGGCTCTTGGAGAATTCGTGTCAGTCGGAACCACATCGTACACCTCTATGGACAGCGTTTCCGACCTCGCCATTACAATGCTGATTTCCGACAGCCTTTCTGAGTCGAGCCTGTCCGACACAAAAGGCTGTCGGAAGGTGACTTTAGGGGCCCCTAGCAGGGCCCCCGTCATCCTGAGGCCTACGGTTGGGGCCAAGGGGGTACCTAAGGGACCCCCTGTAAAAACCCTGCACTGTGTGGCAGACACCATGGGATGCCTGCAACAGGTTACAGGGTTTTACACACACACCCCATTTCACCATAGGAGCCTGTGTTGTCGGGCAGAGCACAAGCTCCCATAGGTAACAAAGGGACTCCGACCGAACAGTGTTCGGTCGCATCGTATTCGGTCGTACGGAACTGCCGAGCACAAGTCGGTCGGTCCCGATTCCGAGACGGTGTCGGGCGGAAAGTTTCCGCACGACATCGTAATCGGCCCCTTAGTCTTTTTAGTCTTTTTTGTAAACCTGGGCATCCAATTCCGCTCCGCTCGCGGAATTTAGCCAATTTCGCGTTCCGCGGAGATTGCGGAATTGCCAACAATTCCGCAATCCACCGCATAGCGGAATTATTTTCTTGTTCGCGCTTTAAAATGCGTTCTAGCGCGCGCGATAGCGACTTACCGGGATTCCTGCGTTCGCCAACGTGTTTTCCTATCCGTTCGCGTGCGCCACGAGATTTCGGTAGCCGGCCGCGTTATCCCGCGAACACGTCATTCGCCGCGTCATCGTGCACCGCGAGAGAGATTGCGATCGCGAACACGTCATTCGGGTGCGCCATCGGACATCCGGCGGAATGTTGGTCAAGCTTGCGATCCCGAACACGCAAAATTTTCAATCTGGAGAACAATAACATCGCAAGCAGCATAAAACCTTCTATAAATTGATGATTTGGATGAAAAAAAACCTCAGATTGATATTTGGCTGTCCTTTTGTCAAATTCTTTGGGGGAGAGGGAGGAAGTGCCACAGAGTCTCCCACTTGGACATGCATTGGACGCTCACTGAGTGATTTGTGTTGTTGTTGTTTGTAGTGCATGAAGGTAATTCATTGTGTACTATTATCTAATCTACACACTAAAAGTAACTCAATGCAATGTTTGTTTCCATTCTTGTTTTTTAATAACAATTTTCTACTTCTACTGCAGGCCGATCCATTGCATTTTGAATATGGAAAGCGGACTCAATCTGTACACTACTGCACACTGAGTTGGACAACACACCATGATGATGACCACAGTGACATAATATCTTTGCAGTCACTCAGTACGATCCGAGATGATTGATGGAATAACTCAGGGCGTTTCATGAGTGCATTAAAAGGTAACCAAGTCAACAACAACCACTGCAGACCTACATGTCTGTGTAGTGGTGGAGTCGAGTGTGGTGGTATGACTGACAGCGGGGCATTGATTTAGTCACTTAATTTGTAAAATGCTATGTTGCTGTATATCTGCTTTGTCTGCCTCTGTCAAAAAGGTACGCTAAATGGAGGATGGGTCACGGGTGCCGTGGGCCTGCTCTGTCCTGTTGTTGTTGGAGGTTAATGCTGGAAACAGACTAGAGTAGACATGATGTATCCAAATCCATGCCGCCTCTGAAAGTGTTCTTGTTGCACTCCACCGTAATTTAGGCATTTTTTTCTACTTGATTTTTCAATATCCCTTTTGTTTTCCCATCTGCAATTACAGGCCGGCCCTTACCCTGTGCTACACTGGGAAAAACAACTCTCACTTACCTTACCAATGAATCTACATCTGCCAGGCAGGCAGTGGCGTCACTCAAGATTGATGGCCGGAGCGTCCATGGAAGGGAGGACCAAGACGAATGCCGAGATGCAACTCCCCATTTTGACCAGGATAACATACAGTAACAGTATCAACTTTCATCATCTTTTAAATTTGATTCATTTTTTGTCTTCAATCATTACTACTGTGTGTTGTTGTTGTTGTTATGTTTGCTCTCTGCTTATAATTCAATTCATCCCTACAGCTATTTTTGACTTTTCTTTGCTATCTTTAAGCCCGGGCCGGTACAACAGAACAGAAACTGTATGTAATTCGGGTTTCTCTGAGGGCAGACAGGCACGGCAAATTGCATAATATACTGCTGCCCTGTACTGTCTAATTGTCTAGTAGTAGTAGTTAGTAAGTACTATCATTAACCATCAAGTTATCATCATCATGCATGCATTTCCTTTTTCTCCTTAACAGATTTATGGATAGGGTTGTCTGCCAAGATTGTGTTTTGTTGTTGTCCATGCGTACTGTTTTTCTTTGTCAAACCTTTCCCAAAACCCCCCTTCCCAACCATTCATCAAACCATGTCCCTCTTCTCCCGGGCTGTGTGACTTATTGAGGTGTGACTAAATTAAATGTACACCAATAATTTATCACACGCTTGCTGGGGCGGATGTGGCTAAAGCAACAAAAATTCATTTTCAAGGCAGGGCGAGGATCTTCTTCTGCTTGCCCACCTATGAGCAGTATATTTGCGAGATCATTTTTTTACCAAAGGAACCTAATCCATCAGCATTAATTGCCGGCATAGATTGGATTTGTTGTCATCCTCCGAAACAGCACTAACGGTTACGCTTGTGTCGAGTGTACTGTAGGCCTAGTCGAGTGACTCGACACAGCTAGAGTTTGTAACTCTATGTACTAGGCTATCCCCGCCACCATTATGTTTCCTTGTATTTTGGCATATTATTGTTTGGCAGTAAGTTCCGTACTGTACTTCGTTCTACTATTCCTCCCACAGTCTCTCTCAGGCGACTGACTGTCTCATTTTCTTTTTTTTGGAAATGCTACTGCCAGGGTCTACTACTACTACCACCACAACCATGGCATGTTGGGAAAGAAAACCATCATCACCATGCAGCCATCGCCGTGCCCAAGTTAAACATCAAGCACAGGTAAGAGAAGAAGTTTGGGGGAGGCATAATTAATAACGGAATTTTTTTCATTAATTCTATTTCACACACCCCTTTGAGTCCAGTTGCAGAATGCATAGATTAGGAGGAGAGACTGACAGTACTAGTAGGACAAGTCCCTCAGAGAGGGGTACTGCATCTGTCTGTTTGTGTCTTAGTAACTCAGCCAATTATTTAAATCAAACACTGGCTGTGGCACTGCACCAGCAAGGAAACAGTGTGACGTAAAACAGTAACCCCACCCACAAAACATTAACAACATTGTATATAAAGTCTAAATATGTAATTTAATACCCTAACAAAAATAAACTATGTAAAAAAAATCCCACAACACCTGACCCACCCCTCTCCCTAACCCCAACCAATGTCCATGTCCCGGAACGAAAAAGTCCAACAAATGTCCAATAGTCCAAAACCCAACTCCCGATTCACACCCACCAAAATAAGCTATAAAAAAGGGGCAATAAATAAACGGGGTCTCAGCGGGCTCGCCTCTCCAGGACACGGATGCGCTCCTCTAGGCGGGCCACGCGGCGCTTCAGCGCGCAGCAGTTGCATCCACAGGGGGGAGCAGCAGTGCTTCTTGCAGTGTGGCGGCGGGCGGCTACCAGGCGGTGGCGCCGTAACACTGGAGGAGGTGGCTGGGGCCCGGGGCATTGGAGGAGGCTGCAGCTGCTGCCGCCTCCTCCTCCTCCTCTAGAACCACCAGCTGCTGGTATTCAGCCTGTATGGCCTCCAGCTTCCGGCGCCGGGCCTTGTCTGCCAACTCCTTCCTGTCGACTTTACCTTTGGAAGGAGTAGCTATATCAAGAAGAAAAAACAAGACTATTGTAAAATATACTCTTAGCAAAGCAGTCAGACAAATTCATTCTACACATAGTGGCACAATAGCACAAGCAAGCACAGTACGTAACATTTGTGGTATGTATCTATCCTCCCACTACCTCGGCCTCGAACATTTGTGGGAGTTTCAGGCATTCCACCACCCATGCATCTGATTCCTATCAGACACCTATGCATGCATCCCACGTATCCTTCTCTGCCAGTCATAAATATAAAATCTCGCCGTCCTTCCTCCTTCCACCCTTCTTTCCCTTTTCGTTCAACCCATCCATCAAGGTCATCTGATCTGACTTTTAGTCTTCTCCATAAAACTTTCACAGCTGAGTTGAAGTCCGATAGAAGAGGCCATTGGTTACTCAGAACACTCCTGTCGCTAATGCTATTGCTAATGCTAAGTAAAGGGTGTCTTCTTCAACCGTTCACAACAACTTCTTACTTAAGTCTCAACAGTACAGTATACATTACACCCTTGCAGCGAGTGTAATGTCAATAAGTAAGGATTAGGAATATAACTTACCACCGCCCGCCACTGCTGCTGGCTCACCCCCTGCAGCTCCTCCTACAACTGCTGCATCGCCTGCACCCTCAGTGGCCACGTCACCTTCGCCGCTGGCCCCGGTACTGGTGGTCGGTAGTACGCCTAGAAAAAACATTACACATTTTTCAGATGCCATATACATCTCCCCTATTTTTCACTAGCAAGATTGAAAAAAAAGTTAATACATACATAATACATATACAACATACATCACTAGTACAAATCAGGTAGTAGAGTAGACACTAGTAGTGTTATATGGTCCCTAGGGTCATTCTAGTCTTTGCTAAGTTACCCCGAGCCATGCAACCATTTTAGCTTTGTGTCTTTTATTTTTGCGCAAGTTACCTCGCAGCTTGTTGTGAAAGACGCCTTTGAGCCCACATGACCTCATACTGCTACTGTCTGAGTGCTGCGTACAAGGTCGAAAAACAAGCCACTTTGTTATGGAGTTCTGGTGTTAGTCCATATTGCTTATCCATAAAAATACTACACTTTTTGGCACGACTGAGAAATGCTTGCACTATACTAACGCGCACCATTTTTCTCATAACAGACGGAAGATTCCCTTATACGAAGAACCAGAGCTTTGCAGAGCTTATGATGTAACCAGTACTAGGTTCTTCTAAGGTGAGGGGTCCCCAGAATTCTCACATCTCCATTTATAATTTTATATAAACTAGATTCCTACCAAGGGAGGGTGGTTCTTCCACCACTGTTCAGTTATCATGATCTCGCCTTTTGGCTTCTATGGACTTGTAGTTGTAAGTGTAACTAAGTGTAACAATGTTTATTGTTTTAATCTTATGCATTTTGCTGTTGCTGCTGCATTATAGAACAACGTACAGAGCTTGTCAGTTGGAAATAAACCTTTTGAACTTACATAGACTCGGTGGTATTTGGTGTGGACTTACACGAGAGAGTGAGCGAAAGGGTGTGCATTGCTTCCGCGACAGAGGTCGGGAGTGTTATGTTCTGGGTTGTCTACTCATTGGGTATTTTGGGGGGTTTCGGAGACCTAATGAGACACTATAACTAGTCGGTCAGGGGATTGTGGTGGCTTTTGATTGAGGTGTGAGGAAGGTCCAACCTCCCATCACCAACGTCCTATTTTCTTGTGCAAAGTTCTGTATGTGCAGAATCCCTACAACAGTAGTAGTATGTCCTATCCTATCAAAAATTGTAAATGTGGTTGGGCATTTTCTTGATGGGAATTGTCGAAAAGCCTCAAGATTAAGAAGACTAGAAGTAGTAGAAGAGGACAACCCAAAGGACTGGACTCAATGGCTAGAGCTATTGGTGAATCTGAGTTTTATTTAAAATATTTTAAATAAAGAGTGGCCAACTGGGCAAGCTTAGCTACAGACAGACTAATAGTAGTAGTACAGAGAGTCATAGCAGACGCAGTTAGAGGCAGGGATAACAAGAATTTAGAAACAGATAGTATAGATCAAAGAAGAATTTGTAAAAATTAGAATTAGGATACCGAAATAATAGTTCGGAAAAAATAAGGTGCAGGAAAAGTTTGGGAAATATAATTATTAATATTAACCACAGGAGGACTTACTGGGGCCAGCAGCAGAGCCCTCGATAGAGGAGCGGTCCTGTCCCTGGGAGGCATCTTGGAGATCTTCTGGGCCCACCGCCTGTGACCCCGTCTTCTTGCCCCTGGGTGCTGATCATGTAAGATTTCATAAAGAAAGAGACAAAAATTAAAGTTTGGTGTGAAATAAATAAAATATTTTCAAATACGCACCAAAAACATTTTTGGTAACAACAATTGCAATAAAATTGACCTATCTAATCTGATCGACTGGTAGTATTGCGTGATTCACGGACCGTCTAGCAAGCCTAACTACCACCTGACCTAGCCCACCTACTCCAATCCAGACGGGCCAATTGTTCAGTAAGTCTGCATTTCCATTTATTTTAGTCCTCAAAAATGCATAGATGGAGGACACATGCATACATTTTTGCATACAACAAATTGTTGGCTGGTTGCTGCTGATGTTCTGCTAGTGATGATATAAGCCTATTAACATTAACACTCAGTAAACAAACTACAAAAGGTTCTACTAAGGACTGGGGTAAGCAGCACTAAGCAGCACGTGACGTGACAGAGGATGCGTCACGCACACCACTTAAAAATTACCAACTAATAAGTAACTAAACCTATCAATCCACCACTATCCCTTCTTACTGGCAGGAGGACAAAGGAAGGACTACTCTCTCTAGCATTACATCACTTAAGTTCTCTAAAGTAAACTCTTACATAATCATCAGGCCAAGCGAGCGCAAAGTTGCAAACAAGTAAGATTAGTAGCGCCGAGCGCCTGTGTCATAACAATCACAGATTTTTAAACGTAATTTACCTGCAATGTAAGCAGCAGCATTCATGCTGGTCGGAAAAAAAAAATATTCGCAATATATAACACAGAGCAGAAGAACACAAAGTAGTAATATTAAATAGTTACTCACCAAGCCCCGGGACCTCCACTCCTAGCAGGTCCAGCAGGTCCTGCTCCCGGTCCAGAATATCGGACCACCGGTGCGTCAGCTGATTATTGGTGCGCCAGACACCAGAGCAGCGAAACACTGCCCGACGCACCTTGCCCCACCGCTGCCGATGCTCCCGGAGCCTGTACCCGGACCCAGGCCTGCCGCCTGCTGCCAGGGTTAAGGGGAGGTGGCGCTGAACAAAAAAACCAGTGCGGCCACCTCCGCCTCACTGAATAAGGCCCGTGCCTGCACCCTCTTTGGCGCCGCCTTCCGCAAGGAAGGCGGTCGCGGCTCTGGCTACGACTCCGAGCCCTGTGGCCCTTTGCCATGGTTCTGGGTAGGCAGGGGGCGGAAAAGAAAAGGTAGAAATTAAAAAAAGTAAGTAAAAGAAATTAAAAAGGAGGTAATAGAAAAAGTGTGAAAAAGTAGTTAAAAACACACAAAAAGTAGAAAAAAACTTAAAATATAGAATCAGGAAAACAGAGAGATAGATAATAAATAAAAAAGACCAAAAAAAAGTTTACAGAAACAAAGGATTGAAAAGATAGAGGGAGGATTCAAAAGCAGGCCCAGAACCATAGCAATAGAGTGAAAAACAAGATGGCCGCGCCCATTGCGACCGCATGGGCAAGTTCGCGCGATATTTCCCCCCCGAGCATGCAAAAAGCGTTGCGAACACGTAATGCGCGTTCCCGAACAGGAAATACTTATCGCGAACGGGCGGGAGCATGCAATACGCGACCCGGAACTGGAAATAAGCATCGCGAGCGGGCGGGAGCATGCAATACGCGACCCGGAACAGGAAATAACCATCGCGAGCAGGCGGGACAAGTGAAAAACAAGATGGCCGCGCCCATTAGCGACCGCATGGGCAAGTTAGCGATATATTTCTCCGCGAGCACGCAAAAACACATCGCGAACGGGCGGGACCAGCAATTCCGTGACTTCGCGGAATTTCTACGTGCTTGCGGAGATTTTTAACAATTTCGCGGAGATTTGCGTAACGCGACTACGCAAATTCCGCCCACCCTTACTTTTTGCTCCTAATGCCTGCTCTCTTTTGTTGGTCCATACTGGGGCTATAATTGAGGCCGTTCATACTACATTCTACTTGCAGCTCTTATACTGCTCTCATGAATAATGTTATGGATACCAACTTAATTTAGTTAGCCACACTTATGCTCAATTTTGCCACAGAAGAAAGCACCTTGACCTTCCAGTTGCAAACGTTTTCCAACAACCCTTAGTGCCCTCTCCCTTCACAGCATACCTCCATTAAAATCCAAGAAAAATAGTCTTCATTTATAGATGTCATGTATTTCTCTTAGGAGAGTCATAGAATCCACCTGTTTAAAGTCTCCCAATAAGCGTTTTTTGAATATTTATTCATTGTGAATTTCAAGAAATAACAAACAAATCACTGACATAATATCAATCCAACAAATATCTATATACACTAATATCGGAAATAAACTATTAAGAACAAAAATATTGACTCTGTATATCTAACTATAAAAATCACTAATATCGACCACACAAAATATCGTTGACCAAAAAAAGATTTTTACATGTATCGATAACAAAAATATCGGAAACACAAATATCGTTCCCTATAAATAATGTATAAAGTATCGGTTCACACAATATCGATTACAATATTATCGCCAACATAACTAATAAATCCTGTAAAAATACACCCAAAAAACAATTTTAACATAAAACAATTACTTCAAATAAACCTCAAACAAATACTAAACATCTATAAATAAATAAAAATATGTTACATTAACCAAAAATGAAACATACACCCTCAATTTTTTTTTTATTGATTTTCCGCAACAGAACATTATCAGCTTCTGTATTACAACACATTTCAATAGTGATAATTCAATAACAGTAGTTTGAATGGCTTGGGCGGGATGTCCGGGTAATTCCTGCCACCGACAAGGAAGGCCCATTGTGCACCCTGTAACATCACACATGTACTTATTAGAGTGCCCTATTTTACAACTTAGATACAAAATTTCTGTACCTCATATGGTCCTTCTGTGAAACACAAAGCAACTCCGTCATGGATCCACATGCAGGCATCAACATAAAATAATACATATAAGCAAAAACAAAACTATAGGTCGACCTCTACCTATGGGTACAGAACAGTGCGCACCCATCAGTGTATCGTTTCAGTGGGTATCGCATACGTGGATATTCGCACGCCGTGCACCACCCATCTTGGGTGTGTCAATGGAGGGGGGGCAACGGGGGGTAGAGAGGGGAAAAGGAGGGGGGAGAAAAGGGAAGAGGGAGGGAGACACCGCCTATGAGGGGGGTCCATCTCAGCCAGCCTGATCTCAATAAACGACAGGTAGTCCCCCCACTGAGTAAGAGGCCGTCGGGGGGCACTGGCGCTCGTGAAATCTGTGATAACTGGTTTGTGTGCTCTGATACCAGCGCCCTCCGGAGATCCAGCAACCACGAATGCTTGCTGGGGCCCGACTGGGCTTTCCATGTCATGGATATTTTGCGCTTGGCTAGGCCCAGAGCTAGGTCTAGGAACTTATTCAGGGCTTTACGTGATGCAGAGCGCTTTGTAGCACCTAGTAGGAAATGAATGGGTTGTACCAAAACCTGAGTTCCGGCTGCTTCTGCAAGTACAGTGGCTATTGCGCTCCAGTACCTTTGTATGCTTATGCAGGTCCATACCATATGTGTGAATGTGGCCCCCGGGTCGTGGCATCTGGGGCACCTGTCAATAGATGTTGGGTACATGCGGGCTAATCTGTAGGGAGTGAGATATGTGTGGTGTAGGGAGATAAATTGGGTGTATTGCAGCCTAGAATTGGTTGAGACCGTTTTTGGGTGACCAAGGCATTTTGCCCAGTGTTTGTCCGTGATAGTGGTTGAAAGCTCGGTTTCCCAGTACGCACGCAAGGCCATCAGCGCAGGAGTATCGTCCAGCCTGAAAGAAATATATATGGCCGTTAGGCACGCCTGCCCCTTCCATGTGTCAGCAGTGTCTGCAAGAGATGTGATGTGTGTGGTTCTGCTCGATCGTTACCCCATGTTCGTAAAAAGTGGCGTGTGAGCAGGGCATGTAGGAGAAAGGAACCCTGTGGTATGCCATACGTGTCCACTAGCTCGTTGAATGTTTGTAATTGGGAGTCTGCGTACATGTCCCCCCACATGTCCAATCCCCTCTCCCTCCAAGGGCCAAGCTCTGAGCGTCCGGGGCAAGCGAATGTGCCCGGAAGTACCTCCAATGGTAAGCTCGAGGCATACGGGCAGTACAGCCCCTGGGAAGCACGTATCTGGACCAACTGCTTCTAGCCGCCATCATTAGCATGTTACCATGATGTTTCTGGGTCGGCGTGGTAACTCCTGACAACCATTCCAGCACTGTCGGGCAATCCCAGGAAATGGCCTCCGTTCTCAACTCCGTGAGATTACTCTTACCTAGCCATCTCATTGGCCATATCAACTGTGCTGCAGCGTAGTAACGCTCATAATTCGGAGCGCCCAGACCGCCCTCCGACAATGGTAGATACAATTTATTTAAAGCCACCCTGGCCCTAGAGTGACCCCAAATGAGGGGGATCAAAAGAGATTCCATATCTTTAAAAAATTTCCGTGGTAGGCAATAGGGGTGTATAGAAAAGAAATATAGGAGACGCGCAAGAACCAGCATCTTGGAGATCGCCACTCAACCCATAGGAGACAAGGGTAGGCTTAACCAGAACGGGAAAGTAGATCGGGCTCTGGTAATAGCACGTCCCAGATTACCATCTATGGTATCCACCCCCGAGTGGTAGACCTGTACCCCCAGATATTTAAAGGTATCAAACGCAAATTCTAGCGCCGTTTGTGGTGCGGCCTGTCTCTGGGTCGATGACATAGGTACCATCGGGAACACCACCGACTTAGACCAATTAACTCGTAATCCCGAGACCAGTACGTGATTGTTCAACAGGTCCATTATCTGTTGGAGTATTTCGGTTCGGCCACGTAGATAAATCAAGGCTTCGTCTGGGTATAGCGACACTATATGCCATCGGCGGTCTGCGTGCAGGCCCCACTCCACCACCCGCTGTCTTAGTTTACACGCCAATGGCTCCATAGCAAAGGCAAAAAGTATTGGCGATAAGGGGCATCCCTGACGCGTTCCCCGCGCTATCGTAAAAAGTGAGCAAAAAACCCGGCCCGTCTTTACTCTGGTCTGTGGCCTGTGATATAGCAACCGGATCCATCTAAAAAAATTAGGGACGATACCAAATCCCGATAACACCGACAACAAGTAATCCCAGCTCAACGTATCGAATGCCTTCTCAATATCTAGGGAGGCTACCCAGGGTGTCTCTGCCTCCTCACCTCTCGCCCACTCCAGCAATGTGAATAGACTTCTCAGGTTCAATCCAATATTTCTCCCAGGTATAAAACCGTTTTGATCTTCATGGACCAGCAAGGGGATGAACACGAGTAACCTGTTCGCTAGTAACTTTCTGAGAATCTTATAATTTACGTTCAGCATGGACAGGGGACAATATGAGGCCATTAAAAGAGGGACCGGGCCTGGTTTCGGTAGTACCACCAGTGTCGCCTCCCTCAGAGTGGCCGGGAGTTCACCTTTCTCGAAGGCGTCGGCATACATGTCCGCCAACCGCGGCACTAGCTGTTTAGAGTACATGGCATAGAATTCAGACGGCCAGCCATCTGTTCCCGGTGTCTCCCCGGTTGCTAATTGCCCGATTGCCTCCGCTATCTCAGCCACCGTGACGGGGCCTTCTAGTGCATCATAATGCGCTGGGATAATTTGCGGAAATTGACGCACATCAAGAAAATCTTGCATGAGGGCAGGATCCCGGAGGGCGGGAGTCGCGTACAGTGTAGTATAATAGTCTAGGAAGGACCGATTAATCGCCTCCTGTGTATTCACAAGAGTGCCGTTGGGAGCGCGTATGGCAGTAATGGGGGTTGAGAGGAGTCAGATTTCAGTAGCCATGCTAGCAGCTTGCCTAACAATTATTATATTATTAACTATAAATATATCAACAGAAGGAAATAATAATTTAAATTATTATATATATATTTATAAAAAATTAAATTCATATATAAGTAAAACAAACTCTATATCATACCACAAAAATAAAACATGAATTAGCGTTTACCAAACAAGGACTCAACTGATGAAAAAAATTCAAACTATACTAAACCAACCAATAAAATAACACTATAAACAACTTTAACCAATAAAATCAAACAAACAATTAAAGCAACAACATAAAAGGTACATTAATTAAAACAACCACTTTCTCCAAAAATGATAAACACTGCAAGAGGAGGAAACTCTGCCAGATTCTCATAACAAATAATTAAAAAGAAATAGTTCATCTCAACAACTGCATATTCAAGTAAGTAATACCTATATTTAAACAAAAATTAATTAATTAAACTAAAAATATAATTTAACAAATAAATAGTAACACGCTCTGTAACTTTTTTCTTTTCACATAGACTACCTCAAAGAAACGAAAAACAACTTCCCAATGAACAAACTGCCACAAAATATCAACTATAACAAAGCACTAAGAATATTTAATAAAGTAAGTATGCACAAATAATAAATTAAAAACTCTCCCAAACAAGAACAGAAAATAAATCTAGCTCCATAAATCGCAACAAACTTGCAACAACATACCATATTTCATTAATATAACTTTTTTGTCTCTTTCAACAGAAAAGTCAGCACCTGCTCAACATTAAAATGAGCTCAAAAGAAAAGCTGCAAAAACACGCAAAAAATCTCAACAAAACATACATGTTGCAAAATGCTCGGGACACACTGACCTGTTATACACAGCTTTAATATCATGCTGTGTGTACTCTGTTACATGCGAAAAGTACCGTCGGTTACAAATATGGAAAACAACCACGAGAATGACTTATCGCCAAGCCCTGATAAGCCTGGAAATGTATAAAAATAACAACCACGTAAGTACAAATCTGTTTGTTACACAGCTGGCAGATAAACTAGTGCTTCATATCCATCACATACCTGGAGCAACGGGGAACCGGCATGCGTCCTATCTGTTGCGAGTTCAAAGACGTTCCAAACAGTCCGCGCTTTAAATGCACAGACGCCTGGTCATGAAGACTAAGGAGGGACAAAAGTTTTAATATTGTTAAACCTAGCCCTCTATGCGGGCGCCATATTTGAAACAGTTTATGCTCCGTTTGTTAAGTTGTGTCACAACAACAAGTGGCATGAACAACATGCTTGTGAATCATATTGTATTCTATATTCGCGACGGAGGCAACCTCTCTTCAGCACACATATGTGCAATAAACCATCCGCATGCAGTAAGTGTGTCCCATGCAGTGGAGATGACTCCTAGCATTGGGACCCGATAGTATGTGCCATATTGGAAAGGAGCATCATAAGGGGAAGAGCGGTGAATGCACAAAGGTAAAATAGACTATTGGGTATTGTGATTGCTGTTACCCATAGTCTATGCACAATATGAGTGATACGCTTGAAAACAACTGTTATTTAAGCAGTAATAGAAAAACGAAACCAATGTGTTAGAAGACAGAGTATAGTAGTACCCTCACCCTAGGAGAGCTCACATGTACCAGGGGCAGGGAAAACTACAGCGAGTGCCTGCCATAGCAAGAATCTGACAGTCATGGCTAAATAAGCCACATAGAATATAAACATTAGTTAGAATGTGCCATATATGGTGATACCCTTTTATTTTTGGCGTGGAAAGAAGGTCACTCCAGCGCCATTGTATTTTTAAGGTATCTAATACAGCACATATCAGGAGAATTTCCACATATTCGTATTTCAAGGCTGTTATTGACATGTGTTGTCAAGGGCCATGTAGTGTGTTTTCGATCGTTGTGACCATGGTTCCCCAATGGTGAGTTTTGTCTAAGTGCATAATATCATTCATTTTATATCTTGTACCCATCACCACTTGTGTCAAGCACCACGGCACCTTTGGAGATTATTTCAAAGTCACTCACATTCTTATGGCCCCGGGAGACATAGATAGATGACTCATAATGCATTGGCATACAGACAATATCATAGGTGAACCACGGTCTGTACATACATCCGCATGTTTTGATAGTACTCTCATCATATTATAGATATCATAACATCATATAGCGATGTTGTCCATAAACCATGAACATCAGTTTTTAGAAGCAAAACATGTCAAATATAGAGCCAAGCCATATGAAAAGAATGTGTATTGGACCACTTCAGATATACATCCTCTTAATGAAGAAAAGTATGTAGTTCCCTGTCTAAATTTAGACCCATATCAACAGCTCTGAGTCTAATTAACCACCTACTCTCCAATTGCCTAAGTTGTAAGGTTCTCTCACCACCCCTACTAGAGGGGTTCAGTATATCTATGCCATGAAAAGTAATTTTCATTTGTCCTTCCACCACATGTGTGTTGTTGTAATGTACGGCTAGAGTGTACTCAACATTTTTGTTCTTAATTGCACGCACATGCTCTTGTATACGCTCCTTTAGGGGTCTTATAGTGCTGCCTACATAGATTAGGCCGCAGGTGCATACAATGCAATATACCACATATTTGGAATTACAATTGATGAAGTTGGTAATCTTGTATAGTTTACGTGTGTTGTATTGGACTCAGTCACTTTGTTGTTGGCTAGACAGCACACACTACACTGTCCACATTTGTGAAAGCCTGCTGGGCATAGGGTTTGTCTGAGTGTCCTTCCCCTGCTGTGTATGATGTTTGGTTTGTCTGTTATGGCCTTGCTAAGTGTGCCGTCCATTTTGAGGATGTGCCAATGTTTGGACATGATCCTGTGAAGATCGGAGCTGGCTGCACTAAATGGAATAACCATAGCAGGCCCCTGTTTCCTGTCTGTAGTGTTGGACTTATTCCGATTTGGTCTATTGTGTAGTAAGTCAGTGCGTTGTATCTTGCTGATCCTACTCCTAAATATATCAACAGAAGGAAATATTAATATAAATTATTATGTATATAGTTATACAAAATTAAATTCATATATAAGTAAAACAAACTCTTTATCCTACCACAAAAATTAAACATGAATTAGCGTTTACCAAACAAGGACTCAACTGATGAAAAAAATTCAAACTATACTAAACCAACCAATAAAATAACACTATAAACAACTTTAACCAATAAAATCAAACAAGCAATTAAACCAACAACATAAAAGGTACATTAATTAAAACAACCACTTTCTCCAAAAATGATAAACACTGCAAGAGGAGGAAACTCTGCCAGATTCTCATAACAAATAATTAAAAAAGAAATAGTTCATCTCAACAACTGCATATTCAAGTAAGTAATACCTATATTTAAACAAAAAATTTACTTATTAAACTAAAAAATATAATTTAACAAATAAATAGTAACACGCTCTGTAACTTTTTTCTTTTCACATAGACTACCTCAAAGAAACGAAAAACAACTTCCCAATGAACAAACTGCCACAAAATATCAACTATAACAAAGCACTAAGAATATTTAATAAAGTAAGTATGCACAAATAATAAATTAAAAACTCTCCCAAACAAGAACAGAAAATAAACCTAGCTCCCTAAAGCTCAACAAACTTGCAACAAAATACCATATTTCATTAATATAACTTTTTTGTCTCTTTCACCAGAAAAGTCAGCACCTGCTCAACATTAAAATGAGCTCAAAAGAAAAGCTGCAAAAACACGCAAAACATCTCAACAAAACATACAAGTAAGCAGATAACAAGTAACTGCATTTTTTAACATATTAATAAGAAAGATGCAAAAGTTAAATTATAATATATATTTATACTGTTCAACTACTTACAGATACAATGCTAGAAGCCGCAAAATTGATCACTTCACAGAAAGGAAAGCAATTAGTTAATCATATGGGCTACACCTACAGCCAAGAAAGTGCATCAACAGAAACTATAAACTAGAAATGTGCTAAATATTATTCAAATGTGTGCTATGGGAGAGCAACTACAAAAGATAATTTTGTAATTAATGTAAAAGAGCACAACTGTGCCCCAAATGTGACAGAAATAGAAGTTAGAGAAATCTTACAAGACATAAGATAGGCAAGCTCTAGCTCCCAGGAACCTACAAGCAAAATCATTAAAGACATACTACCCAAAGTCCCCATACATATAACAGGTCAGCTACCACCTATCCCCGCTTTAAAACGCTTAATTGCATGCACTTTAAAAGGCACCAGCAATACCCCACCTGCCCCTAGCATATACCAAGACATTCACATACCTGACCATTTGAAAATAACACATAATGAGGAACCCTTCCTTTTACAAGACAATCTAAATAATGAAAAACAACTCCTAATTTTCTGTACAGCAAACAATTTAATGAAACGTACCCAATGCCAAACCTGGATGATGGATCTGACTTTTAAAATGTGTCCCAAACCACTCACTCAGATATACACCATACATGGTGAATATCAAAACACCAATATCCCTTTCATATATGCTTTACCACTAAACATAGAAAGCAGCACCTACTATGAACTCCTAAATTATATTTTTTTTAAAACAAATAACTACGACTCCCAAAATATAATCATAGACTTGGAACAAGCCATGCTTCTAACAATTCTAAAAATATACCCCACACAGCCATACAATGCTGTTACTATCACTTTAATCAAAGTATATGGCGACACCTCCAAAAATCTAGGCTAAGTGTAGAATAACCACTAACAGCCAATTCACTTTGGAAATCAAAAAATGATAGCACTAGCCACTACGTCCCTGTCACAGAGGTAGTCAACAACTATAACTTACTAATAGAAAGTCCTTTCTACCAACAAAACGAATACAAACTTAAGGCCCGATTAGGAGTTCGGTGGTCTTACCGCTTAACGGCGGCGGCAGCCGTCCGAAGAAGACGGCTGCAGCAGCTCTCTCCCGCCTGCTGTATTACGATGTTCTTGATGGGCCAGCGGCAGTGTATCTGATGGCAGTGTATATTTTTTCATATGTGTCAAATGCAGGTGTGTATATTTTGACTGCATTGCACACATATGCATTATACATGTGGAAAAAAACACCTACTACCAGTACATTCCCATTGCTGGAGTCTGGACCTTATGTGCCCAGTCCAGTCAATGGGTAAATAGTACAAATGTGACTTATCTGGATTTCAGTGACAACAGGGTTGTTTTCTTCAGGGTCAAGATGCTGCTGGAAAGGGGGGTCCTGGAGAAAGGGATCCACATCCGAGACTGAAGGGAAGAAAAGGAAATAGGTGAGTATGCACCCCAATTCCTAGGATTCTGATGACTCAAAGCAGGCGGTCCCACCACCGCAGTCGGCTCGTCGGAAAGCCAATTTATAATTCGGATGGTGGTGATTTTCTCTGTACCACCTCATGACAGCCGCTTTTCCCCGACCACGGTTGAGGCGGTCAGCGAATGGCTGGCAGTGTCAGTGGTGCTCTGGAATTCTTTCGTTCTGCAAACCACCAACATCGTAATACAGCAGGCAGACCGCCTAGTCGGAAGCAGTGAATCCAACGCTGGCGCAACAGCCCTGGGTACATGTAACACTTCTTCACAAGGGTCTTACAGGTAAATTCAAAGGCAAGACGTTAGAGGATGACGCTGCAGAAAGGGTCAAGTCCAACACCCCTAAGCATGAAATGTATGCGTCTGGCGGCAAGGTAGGTCTGATGTAACTAATTGAATTGAGTGTACCTGAAACTTGGGTTTCTTGATACTCCCTTGAAATATTGCAATGCAGCTACCCACTTTTTCTCAGGTAAATCTTTGCCCATGTTCCTTGCCCACTTATATTTAAACTCTAAACCCCCACTGTTGAGTTGAGCTAACAACGTAGACTATAGTGTGGTGATTGCCTTTCTGCCGTGTCCATGAGATAACAAATACAGAAGTGTCCTCAACACTACATGCTCCACCTTTACTTTTCCCCACCCTTGGAGCAGTTGGTGTACTAGGGATTATATGTGAGAAACTATCCCTGTAGCATTGCATATGTCTCACCCACCTTGAGGAACGTGTATAGAACTCTATCTGTGTATATCACCAGTCAGTTTCACCCCCTTATCAATTCACACCTTCTTATCATGTAGCCCCGCCTGGGCGTTCATCTCATGAAACAACCAGAGTGGCAGCGGGGGCTCATAAGGGCAGGACTGCCGCTTTACACAGGCAAACCTATTCCAAAAATGATTTGCTACTTTATCAAGTTTACTCTGGACAGCGTCCCCACCTACCTGTGGTTAGTAACCAGTCTGATCTCTAGGGGTTAGGAGCATCTCCTAGCCAGCATGTTAAAAATTGCAGCTGTGCTGCTGCATAGTACATGCTGTAGTTTTGCACCCCCCTCTGCCAGTGATCACTCTGTTCTGCGTACGGACAACCCTCTTTTTGCTTGTTCCCCATAATAACTCAGTTAGAATACCATGAAATTCTATGAAGAAACCCCTATTGAGGGTGATTGGTAAAGCCACAAAGAAAGAAATAAAGAACTTGTGGTAATAGTAAAATTTTAACCACCACCTCATGCCGATGGGGAAAAGTGGAAGGCCTTCCCAAAACGACAGTGACCACCAAGCCGATGCGAGAGCCCTTCACAGGTCACCACTGATAAGATCCCTCTCTTTATGGTCGGTGTGTACCCCTAAGTATTTGAATGCATCAGGCCTCCATACAAACCTGGCAGAGTGAAGATCCAACCCATAATCCTACATAATACGGCAAAGGGGAAACAAGCAAGATATGGTCCAGGTAATTCTCAAACCTATTATTTCCCCAAACTCATCCAACAAGATCATCAAAGTCAACCTTGAGACTTTTGGTTCCCACAGGTAAATTAGTGTGTCGTCAGCATTAGCAATATCACATGCCATCTGTCACACGCTTCTAAGGCTCATTCAGGAGCCCTTGCCCTCAGTAGACATGCCAGTGGCTTCATGAACAATGCGAAGATGATTCAGAATAACGGACACCCTTGTCTGGTGCCTCTGTGTATATCTTAATCTAGCTGAGATGGTTTGTTATGTTCATACTCTAGCCTTGGTTTAGTGTACAGTAGTTGCACCCAGCTGATGAATCTGGGCCTCACCCTATTCTCCTGTGGACAGCCATCAGATACTGACCACCAAGAGTATCAAAGACTTTTGAAATGCTTAGGGATACAGCCAAATGTCTGTCACCAACCTTTCAGCTGCATCCATCAGTCTTGGAGGTTGTCAGATGCTGAAAAAGTTGTTTCGACCTGGGATTAATCCATTTTGGTCTTGGTGCACTATTGACTTGACCACAGGGAGCAGTCGATTCACCAGATTCTTACTCAGAATAATATAATTCAATTTAAGCAGTGATAGCAGCTGATAGGACATCACATATAAGAGATCTCCCCTTATTAGGCAGGAGCAAATCAGCACCTCCCTTTTGGAGTCTGGTAGATGTCCTTTTTTTCTGGTGTGCTCATATGTTGCTAATAATTTCTGTGCCACATGTCTCTCATACATGGCACAGAACTCAATGGGCAAGACATCAGTCCCAATGAATTTATTTCTCGGCATTTGGACTTTTGTGCAATATAGCTCCTCTGTGCTCAAAGGTTTTTCAAGTTCCTGGTGTTGTAGGGGGTCAGTCCGTTGGATATTGACTGCCTGAGTGTATGCCTGAATGTGCACCGAGTCAGCCTGCCCAGAGTCAATATATAGACTTCTATAGTATCTCAAAAATGTTTTGTTAATGCCCTCCTCAGTGTTGACCACCTCTCCACTTGGGGTTCTAATAATGGCAATAGGAACCCCTTGCTATGTCAGAGTTCATCAGCCAGACCAGCATTCTGCCTGCCCTATCTTCAGCCCCATGCTGCCGCGTTGTTTATTACCTGTAGTCAAGATTTCCCAACCTGTCATTAAATTCCCAGTGTTGCCTCCTGAGGTCTGTCAGTTGACTCTATTTATTCCCCTGCCTTGCCGATAAAGTGCCCATAAGCCTTAATTATTCTCCACTTCCATAATTTCTCTGTCCAGGTTTGTGCTAAGCTCCCATGCATTCTTTATGCAGTGACCACAGGCCATCACCTTAAAGGTGACCCATCCCTCAATTTTGGCAAAGTATAGTGCAATATCACCTGTAGTTTCACAGAAAGGAACATCAAGTAATGCCTCTGTTCTCAATGTTCATGTTAGTTTCAGGGCCCACTCTCTCCTCCATGCTCTACCCCATCTTCAAAGGACAGTGGTCCAATAAAATTCAGGCCAAATATTCTATACCAAATATCTTTGAGCATAATGTTTTGTTGCACAACCATAAGTCTAACCACGTGTGTACATGATGGATTGAGCAGTAGAATGAATATTCATGTGTGAGTGGGTGTTTTAGTCTCCATGAGTTGTGCACCTGGATACACACCATCTACTGCTGGAAATGTCACATAACCATCACTTTGATATTACCTCCGATCCAGACTCCATTGGGCTTATAGAAGCTCTAGAATCTCTGGGCCTTTCACCTAAAGTATTTAGTTCCACTCACATTGCGGGACACACATTGGATAATATCTTTACTAAGACTCAGGATGTAGTAGTGGACCTTCCAATAGTCCTGACTTGGACAGACCACTCGGTGCTAAAATTTGCGCTAAATGTATCAAAGGGATCAATCAAGCCCCAAGCCGCCCTAGGTTGGCAGAGACCGTGGAAGAACGTGACCCTATCCTCTTTTATCCCGGCATTTAAACCCCCGTGCTTCAGAATTGTGTGGACAGTGATGTGGCTCTGGAATTACTAGACGGTGCCCTGATTAAAGCTCTGGATACGATCGCCCCTAGTAAAATCTGTAAAACCCGGGTAAAATCAGCTCCAGCACCCTGGTACAATGATAGTCTGAAGACAGAAAAAGCAGGTTGCAGGAAGCGGGAAAGGAAATGGAGGAAATCTAAACAGGAGGCAGACAAACTAGTTTACAGAACGGCCCTTAGACAATATCTAAGGAACTGTAACAGCGCCAGAAGATCGCATCTGAGGTCCAGAATTAATGAAGCCAAGAATTCTTCCAAAGAATTGTTTAAAATCTTGAAAGACTTCACCAATCCTAGAGTGAACAACTCGTCCATCCCTCAGACGCAACAACTTTGTTATGATCTGGCTAATCATTTCAAGATAAAGATTGATAAAATCTATAGCTCTTTTAATCTACAAATGGAACTCAGTGTGGATTCATATAAGTATAATGATTCCACGTCTTGTGTCTTAGAAACATTTGAGGCCATTACGGTGGACAATATCCACACATTTCTGGCTCATCAAAAATCTGGTTCCTCTTTAGACGTGGCTCCCCGTTCATTATCACCACTCTGGCCGCGGCCCTAGCGGCCGATTGCTGAATTATGTAATCATTCTTTAATCACAGCCACCTTCCCTCAGAAATGGAAGCGGGCGCAAATCAGACCTATATTAAAAAAAGCCATGGAAGATCTGCTGGATCTACAAATTTACAGGCCGATCTCCCTTCTCCCTCTGTTTTCCAAAGTCATGGAAGCCGCAGTCAATAAGCAGCTAATCCAGTACTTAGAAGTGAATAATCTGCTTGACTCTTCTCAGTCAGGCTTCCGGGCTTCGCACAGTATGGAGTCTGCACTAACAGAAGTCACTGGCACGATCAAGCTGGCCTTGCATAAGGGTACTTCGACCATGCTGATCCTTTTGGATCTGTCGGCCGCTTTCGACACCATCTCTCATCGAATTCTGGTGGATAGATTATGAGAGATTGGTGTCAGAGGAATGGCACTCAGGTGGTTTGAAAGCTTCCTTGCCGATAGATCTCAACAAGTCCAACTTGAGTAGTTCACTTCTAAGACTGTGGCTGTGGACAAAGGGGTACCACAGGGCTCCATTTTAAGCCCCACGTTATTTAACATTTATGTATCTTCTCTGGCTCCAATTATTAGATCTTGTGGGTTTGACACCGTTTCGTATGCGGATGATACCCAGTTTATCATTACCATCGATTCAGATCCCGCATCGACCAGAGAAAGATTCAAAAAGTGTATGTTAATGACGGTGACCTGGATGACTGCTAATTTCCTACAATTGAACACAGCTAAAACGGAGATTCTGTTGTTTGGGAAAGCAGAGGAGCTTTGGTCTGCGGACTGGTGGTCTTCGGAGCTAGGCGACCTTCCGACTCCAAAAAAATGGGTGAAAAACCTAGGCATTATGGTGGATGACAAACTTTCCATGGAGCAACACGTGAAGAACATCTCTGGCACTTGCTTCGGCCTGATGCGTATGCTCAGAAAGGTCTTTCCCTGGTTGCCCCTCTCTGAAAGAAAATCACTAATTCAGGCATTACTAGTTAGCAGGTTGGACTATGGCAACTCCCTATTGGTAGGGATTAGGGAAGATCTTCTTTCTAGACTCCAGGTCGTGCAGAATACGGCTGCACGGCTTGCCCTCAATCGTCCATCCCGCTCGCCCTCAGAACCTCTTTTGCGCCAACTCCACTGGCTGCCAATTAGGAAGCGAGCAGTATTCAAACTTTTATGTCTAGTATTTAAGACTCTACAGGGGCATGGCCCGGCTTACCTTAGGAGAAAATTAATTCCCTATACTCCTTGTCGGCAATTGAGGTCGAGTAATCGAAGGCTGTTGCGCCTAATGAGGATTAACAAGATCAGAACGGGAGGTCGCTCCTTTTCTTATCTTGCGCCACTCCACTGGAATAAGCTCCCTGACGACATCCGTGATAGTCCCAACTTGGGGCTGTTCAAGAAGCGCCTTAAAACCTGGATGTTTAATCACTAATAAGCAGCCTCTTCTTCACTCGTCCGATATTGTGGCGCCGAGAGATCCCCGTGGGGATGATTCGTTTCACGCCTAACAAATACAAATAATAAATAAAATAATAATAACTTTGTAACTCAATGCTTCAGGTATGAGAGGAGTGGACCTGTCAAACTCTTTGTCAGGGACACAAAATTGAAATCCCCTCCCCATATTCATCGGACCTGTGGATCACACAACAAACTAAGGGAGAGGGTGTCAATAAGAGTGGAATGATTCGCATTTGGGGCGTAAATACATATGACGTTCACCGACTAAGGTTCTTTCTAGAACAACATGTCTTCCTTACAAGTCCACGTTCGTAGTATGAGACACAATCAAACTCCTTGTGCTATCCACACCAATACCTCTTTAGCATACGAAGAGTAAGATGTTACCTAAATCTGTCCTCACCACTTCTTGGATAATTTCCTTACAAGTCCATGTTCGTGTTCGAGACTCAATTGAACTCCTCGTGCTTTCCACACCAATACCTTTTAGCAAACGAAGAACAAAATGTTACATAAAGCTGTCCTCACCACCTCTTGGATAATTTCTGTATTTTCGTTCTCACTAAATGTGTTTCCTGCAAGCATGCAATGTGGATATGTTGCCACCTGAAATATGCATATATATTGTGAATCTTACATTGAGGGGCCATACCCCATACATTTAATTCCAGTACATTGTATCTATTCTGTCTGCAATGATTGAATTCCCCATGTTTGTTACCTAGATATCTCACACTCACCAGCCGATCCGGGTCCAGACCCCACAATTCCCCATCATGATTACCCCTCTGTATCTATGCACACAGTTTTGACTTACCAGTAACAACAATAATAACATCCCCAACTCCCATCCCCAGGCTAACGTGGTCTCTGCCACAATAAGTATTCAACCCACAGTATAGACATTCAAATACATTTTTTTAAGTAAACACTTTCCCAGATGGTGGAAGCACGCCACATAAGCCCTGTTGCTCCAACAGCAAAGGCCCCTGCTATGTAAACTAGGATGCTGCCAGGCTCCTGCATATAACCCACAACAGGATTGTTGTAACTGTCCCTTGATGGGTCATGGGTCCCTGGCCCCATTAATGGACTCATCATTTCCTGCTCTGGAGACCAGGGAAAGTTCAGGCAAAGTAGGCAGACATGTATCTGAGTGGAGCATTGTGTGTACAATGCTCAGTCCATATCACCTCACCCTTTGTTGTGACATGGCTGACAAGTGAGTATGGAGTAACAGCACAGGTGTCTCTTTTCAGAGTTAGAAGTAGAGTGCCTGATGGTAGGTGTAGTCATTTCAAACACTCCCCCCCCACATAAGAAATGGCTCCATTGATATGAGGTGTACCTCAATATTGAAATGGCTGACAAGTGATTATAGAGAAACAACATAGGTGCCTCCTGCTTTGAGTTAGAAGTAGAGTGCCTGATGTTAGTTGTAGTCATTTCAAACACTCCCCCCACTTGACCAATGGTTGACTGTCTGTGAGGTGAACCTCAGTAGTGACATGGCTGATAAGTGAGTATGGGGAAACAAGACTGTGGCCTCCTGTTCAGAGGTTGAGGTAAAGGGATGATGGTAGCTGTAGTCATTTCAAACAAACCCACCCTACATAAGCAGTGGCTCCCTTGATATGAGGTGAACCTCAATAGTGACATGGCTGACAAGTGAGTATAGAGAAACAACACAGGTGCCTCTTGTTCAGCGTTAGTAGTACAGGGCCTAATGATAGCTGTAGTCCTTTCAATTTACCAATTCTCAACACTTGAACAACTGGTTTATCTTATATACCTGTTACCTACATGCAGTTGTGGTGGGCCAGACTATTGGATAATAGCACATATTATTGTTCCTGGGATGATGATTTCATGGTAATGCACTTACAGCCAGCATTTTCACATGTGTAAATATAATTGCTATTGATACTTGTGATCTTATGTGCATGGCTACTGATTGTCACTATCAATTGCAGATCCCATATACTTAGCCGACAACATATTGGGCCAATAGATGTACAACACTTTGACAAGAACTGTGATGTGTGCAAAGGGAACATTGATATATTGTGACAGCTGTTGAGGTGTTACTTACGGTTCACTTATAGAATATCAATGACAAAAATATTGATGTTAAAAATATCGGAAAAAATATATAGAATACAACATTATCGACTCCCATACCTACACAGGTAAGTACGAAAATATCTAATCAAAAATATTGATGTAAAAAATATAGCTGTAAAAAATATTGATTTAAATATATATATATATAAAATAAAATAATATATATTAAATATATTAAATATTAATATTGACTTGAACAAAATAGATTACTTTTCATGTACAATTTAACAAAATATAACGAATAAACTTAATTAAAAAAAATAAACACACACACATAATAATTTATAGTTATATATATATATATATATATATCAAAAACTTAATCAAACCAAAGGAATGAGGCGGCACACCGTCCAAGAATTACGAGTGTTTAATCGCTCAAAAACAACGCCTTTCATCCGTGAAGGCCTTTGTCAAGTTACCAGAGTGCTAGCAGGTCGACATTTAAATACTTACACGTCATGATAGACATAGAAAAGTTACCCTGTCATACGTAATTCATCAGCGATGTCAGTGCAAGGATTCAGACCTCCTAAACACAGATGTTTTAGATGCTCTACAACGATAAAATATCGTAATCACAGAATTAATAATAAAAATAATACAAAAAGTATGGACATGTAAATTGCATAAATAAAAATATCATATCTCCACATTCCCATAGATATAGAAGAATTACTCCGGTATTGTGTAGTTCATCACATAACTCAATACAAAGAATTTATCTTGAAGTATAACAATTAAAAATAATTTTCAACCATAGGTATCACAATACTGGAAAATAATGAGGGACGTATGTACATGTCAATGAGACACACAAAATGAAGTGAAAATAAATTAAATATTACATGTTAAATCACATCTTCAATTAATTTATAGGTCCGCCTTTCCTGAGTTCATGTGTGGCGTAGAACACAGGGTAACATTTGTCACATATTGCATATATACATTTCAATCCTGATTGAGACACTCTGGACAAAAAGAATGCAATGTCGCATTTGCCAGAAAAATTAATAATTCAGTGACAGAAATTGGGTAAGAACAAAAATAATCGGGTACCTGCCTAATGAAACCATAGGTTAATAACTACTGAAACACATGTTTCTAATCTGATACATGTTGAAAAACATTGTATGTAAACGCTATTGTCCTCAATAGGACAAAAAGGAGGAACCTTAATAATAACGTCCCAATCAAGGGCCAATGTCCAAATGCGAGAGCATCATCGAGTGTGCAGATTAGACAACAATTTCGAGATCTCCATGTAAATGAAACCATAATTTAGGACAAATGTCCAAATATAAGGCTGTACCCAAAGTCATGTCATAACCAATGTGAGTGTGCACCCAATATATAAAAAAATATATAATATCACAGGGGAAAAGACATCCCCTGCCACAAAATAGATAAAATAAGTATAAGAAGAAAGAAAACAGATAATAAATGCTTCAGAAGGATAAAATGGACAGATGTCCGAGAAATAAATTGAATATGGTCATGGACACATGTGTGCATATCAGGTATGGCATCAGAGACCAATATGGGTGTCCAATTCTTCTTCCCTGTTTAAGCCATAAGGCATTCTGGTGTTCAGATCAATAATGTATCTTGATTCAAGAACTCGTAACTGTTTCTCCCTGTCCCCACCACGTATATGTTTCATTATTCTGTCGATGCCACAGAAAACAAGCAGTTTGTTATTGCTACTATGTGAGTTGTAGAAATGTCGTGCCACAGGATAACTGAAATCCATGTTGGTTATGGCCCTTTGATGTTCTAGGATGCGTCTCTTGAGCTGATGTTTCGTGCTTCCTATATATCGCATGCCACATGGACATTCCAACATATATATTACATATTCTGTGGTGCATGTGATAAACATTTTGATAGTTTTATCCCTGCCATCATGTGTTTTGATAGTTTTGAAGCTGGTTGTGTATCTATAGGCTTTACAGGAGTTACATTTATGAAAGCCCCCCGCTCAGTTGTAACCAGGTTATGGTTGGTTGAATCTGTTGATGACTCTGGACCAACCTATCCTTTAACAACATGGGTCGCCTATATGTTATTGTGGGTGATTCCCCCACTTTGTTGCCAATCACTGGATCCACCATGATGAGGCCCCAGTGTTTTTTCATCATTGCTCTAAGTTTACAAGATTTCACATTATATGTGGTAATCATGCGGGGGCTACTGGTTAATATGTCTCTTTTGTGTGAGGTATCACTGTTACCAAACAAAACATCAATTTGTTTGACATTGCCCAATTTATCGGTGGCTTGTTTCAGTATTTTGTCAGTATACACACGTTGTTTAAATCTTTTGATCATATTTCTACTTTCAGCACTGAAGCCCTTCTCTGTGCTGCAATTCCTACGAGCGCGTAATAGCTCCCCATAGGGGATGCTATTAATCAGAGAGGGGGGATGGTGGCTGCGTGCATGTAATAGGGCATTTCCTGCAGTGTCTTTCCTGAAAAGGGCAGTTGTAAGTCTGTTCTTATTGACCGTGACCCTAATATCCAGGAAATCACACGAGGTTTCAGTCATAGAGTGTGTGAAACTCAAATTTAAGTCATTAGTGGACAAGACATCGATGATCTCCCTGGCCAGATCCAAACCTCCATCCCAAATAATAAAGAGATCATCGATGTATCTCAGCCACAATGGTACGTTTTCAGTATATTTTTCATAGGCATCGGTCCATACCACCTGCTCCTCCCACCAGCCCAGAAATAAATTCGCCAGGCTGGGGGCAAAGCAGGTGCCCATAGCCGTGCCGGACCTCTGCCGATACAATGTTTTATCAAACAGAAAAATATTCTCCTGTAAACAGAAAAGCATCATTTGTTTTAGCATCAGAGTATGATTGAGCATATCTATAGGCTGACGTTGCAGATAGTACATGCAAGCTTCAACCCCCATGCATTGATCGATACATATGTACAAGGAGCACACATCTAAGGAAATCATGACAAAGCCCTTTTCCCACTTGATGTCGTGGATTCTCTTTAGAAACTCTGTACTGTCTTTACAATATGATCTGACATCCGAGACATATGGAGATAAGAAGTAATCCAAAAGATAGAGGTGTTCTCTAAAAGGCCACCATTGGACGAGACAATTGGCCTCCCTGGTGGCTTTTGGGATGCTTGTGCACCTTGGGTAAAAGGTACAGACACGGTACTCTGGGATTTTCATTCTTTAAAAATTTGAACTCATCATCGTCCAGGAGTCCATCCTTCCACCATTCCTTCAGGAGATTGTGATATTTTGTCACCGTTCCTTCATATGTTTTCCAGCTGATAACCTCTTGACAATTTTCATCACTTAACTGTCGTAGAGCTTCACTTTTATAGTCCTCCGCATTCATTATTACAACATTCCCACCTTTGTCCGAGGGTTTGATCGTTATTGTAGGAACCCTAGTAGATTTTTCAGTGCGTCTCTCTGTCCCTTGGTAAGGTTGTCCCTGATGCGATAACTCTGATCATTCCTTAATTCAGTCAATTCATGAGTTAATACAGAGTGAAATGCCTCAATATTATCATGCGCTACATTAGGGTTAAATTTGGATTTCACTTTAAAGCCACTCTTGGGAGTAGTGTCCACAGGAAACCCTAAAGTTTGCAGTCATGATCCTGCAGTTTCATCACTGCTGTGTGTGCTGTTTATTTCTAATTCATGAATTTCTACATAGTGAAGTTGGCAGGCAAGCGAGATGATGATTGCGTATTGATCCTATTAATTCTTTGTTGCTCGCTGTCTTTAGCCATGAGATGTAACTTCATCAATTTTAGTTTTCTTATGAAAAGGAAGAGGTCAATCCTCGTGTCCACGTAGTTCCAATCACTGGTAGGACAAAAGGAAAGTTCTAATTTCAGAAAAGTTTCTTCGTCAGTACTTAAAATTCGTGATGACAAATTGATTATGGTTTTGTCACAAGTGTCAGTATACGGTTTGTTTCTATGCCAAAATTTCTTTCTTCCGCCCCTCCTTGTTATTCTTGATCTTTCTTTTTGTTTTTGGCTTTTCCTCTTGGTCTTCCGCAACCTCTTCCTCTTCCCTCTGCTGCTGAGGGTGTCGTTTGCTCCTTCTGCTGTTTCAAGATCTGAAATTCATGTAAAAAAGTCAATGGGCGTACCCCTAAAGGGACGGCTGTTGTCTGACGTTCTGCGTCCGAGCTCAGATCCGAGCTGGAATCCGTGGAAACTATGTCTCGTTTTTGTTGCTGAAAGAATTGTCGGTCCCTTTGAACCCAATCGCTAAACATAAAGATGAAAAGATAGTGGTTGAATTCCTAAAGGCATTGGAGGGCCGCCTTAAGATCTACGAAGAAGCAATTAAAGTAAAAAAACATCGTAAATTCCTTCGGGACAAGAGAGATTATGCTGAGGGCAGAATCCTAACTTATGCAAAGCGCTTCGATTGGGTTCAAAGGGACCGACAATTCTTTCAACAACAAAAAACGAGACATTGACTTTTTTATACTAATTTCAGATCAAATGCGATGCAGTGCGCGCAACGAAATTCGTTTTATTTATTTAAATGTTTACTTACCTGTATTCGGCCGTAATCCGTGGTTTACTACCCCCCACCCTGCCCCTCCCCCGCCCCACGTCACCGCCCGGCCGGCACTCCTACCACGGACCGCTACTGTATGCAATATGTGACAAATGTTACCCTGTGTTCTACGCCACACATGAACTCAGGAAAGGCGGACCTATAAATTAATTGAAGATGTCATTTAACATGTAATATTTAATTTATTTTCACTTCATTTTGTGTGTCTCATTGACATGTACATACGTCCCTCATTATTTTCCATTATTGTGATACCTATCGTTGAAAATTATTTTTAATTGTTATACTTCAAGATAAATTCTTTGTATTGAGTTATGTGATGAACTACACAATACCGGAGTAATTCTTCTATATCTATGGGAATGTAGAGTTATGTGATTTTTATTTATGTAATTTCCATGTCCATACGTTTTGTATTATTTTTATTATTAATTCTGTGATTACGATAGTTTATCGTTGTAGAGCATCTAAAACATCTGTGTTTAGGAGGTCTGAATCCTTGCACTGATATCGCTGATGAATTACGTATGACAGGGTGACTTTTCTATGTCTATCATGACGTATAATTATTTAAATGTCTACCTGCTAGCACTCTGGTAACTTGACAAAGGCCTTCACGGCTGAAATGCGTTGTTTTTGTGTGATTAAACACTCGTAATTCTTGGACGGTGTGCCGCCTCATTCCTTTGGTTTGATTAAGTTTTTGATATATATATATAACTATAAATTATTATGTGTGTGTGTTTATTTTTTTTAATTAAGTTTATTCGTTATATTTTGTTAAAATGTATATGAAAAGTAATCTATTTTGTTAAAGTTAATATTATATTTAATATATTTAATATATATTATTTTATTTTATATATATATTTAAATCAATATTTTTTACATCTATATTTTTTACATCAACATTTTTGATTAGATATTTTCGTACTTACCTGTGTAGGTATGGGAGTCGATATTGTTGTATTCTATATCTTTTTTCCGATATTTTTAACATCGATGTTTTTGTCATCGATATTCTATAAGTGAACCGTAAGTAACACCTCAACAGCTGTTACAATATATCAATGTTCCCTTCGCACACATCACAGTTCTTGTCAAAGTGTTGTACATCTATTGGCCCAATATGTTGTAGGCTAAGTATATGGCTCTGCAATTGATAGTGACAATCAGTAGCCGTGCACATAAGATCACAAGTATCAATAGCAATTATATTTTCACATGTGAAAATGCTGGCTGTAAGTGTATTACCATGAAATCATCATACCAGGAACAATAATATGTGCTATTATCCAATAGTCTGGCCCACCACAACTGCATGTAGGTAACAGGTATATAAGATAAACCAGTTGTTCAAGTGTTGAGAATTGGTAAATTGAAAGGACTACAGCTATCATCAGGCCCTGTACTACTAACTCTGAACAAGAGGCACCTGTGTTGTTTCTCTATGCTCACTTGTCAGCCATGTCACTATTGAGGTTCACCTCATATCAAGGGAGCCACTGCTTATGTGGGGTGGGTTTGTTTGAAATGACTACAGCTACCATCAGTCCCTTTACCTCAACCTCTGAACAGGAGGCCACAGTCTTATTTCCCCATACTCACTTGTCAGCCATGTCACTACTGAGGTTCACCTCATAGACAATCAACCATTGGTCAAGTGGGGGGAGTGTTTGAAATGACTACAACTAACATCAAGCACTCTACTTCTAACTCAAAACAGGAGGCACCTGTGTTGTTTCTCCATAATCACTTGTCAGCCATTTCAATATTGAGGTACACCTCATATCAATGGAGCCATTTCTTATGTGGGGGGAAGTGTTTGAAATGACTACACCTACCATCAGGCACTCTACTTCTAACTCTGAAAAGAGACACCTGTGCTGTTACTCCATACTCACTTGTCAGCCATGTCACAACAAAGGGTGAGGTGATATGGACTGAGCATTGTACACACAATGCTCCGCTCAGATACATGTCTGCCTACTTTGCCTGAACTTTCCCTGGTCTCCAGAGCAGGAAATGATGAGACCATTAATGGGGCCAGGGACCCATGACCCATCAAGGGACAGTTACAACAATCCTGTTGTGGGTTATATGCAGGAGCCTGGCAGCATCCTAGTTTACATAGCAGGGGCCTTTGCTGTTGGAGCAACAGGGCTTCTGTGGCGGGCTTCCACAATCTGGGAAAGTGTTTACTTAAAAAAATGTATTTGAATGACTATACTGTGGGTTGAATACTTATTGTGGCAGAGACCACGATAGCCTGGGGATGGGAGTTGGGGATGTTATTATTGTTGTTACTGGTAAGTCAAAACTGTGTGCATAGATACAGAGGGGTAATCATGATGGGGGATTGTGGGGTCCAGACCCGGATCGGCTGGTGAGTGTGAGATATCTAGGAAACAAACATGGGGAATCCAATCATTGCAGACAGAATAGATACAATGTACTGACATGAAATGTATGGGGTATGGCCCCTCAATGTAAGATTCACAATATATATGCATATTTCAGGTGGCAACATATCCACATTGCATGCTTGCAGGAAACACATTTAGTGAGAACGAAAATACAGAAATTATCCAAGAGGTGGTGAGGACAGCTTTATGTAACATTTTGTTCTTCGTTTGCTAAAAAGGTATTGGTGTGGAAAGCACGAGGAGTTCAATTGAGTCTCGAACACGAACATGGACTTGTAAGGAAATTATCCAAGAAGTGGTGAGGACAGATTTAGGTAACATCTTACTCTTCGTATGCTAAAGAGGTATTGGTGTGGATAGCACAAGGAGTTTGATTGTGTCTCATACCACGAACGTGGACTTGTAAGGAAGACATGTTGTTCTAGAAAGAACCTTAGTCGGTGAATGTCATATGTATTTACGCCCCAAATGCGAATCATTCCACTCTTATTGACACCCTCTCCCTTAGTTTGTTGTGTGATCCACAGGTCCGATGAATATGGGGAGGGGATTTCAATTTCGTGTCCCTGACAAAGAGTTTGACATGTCCACTCCTCTCATGCCTGAAGCATTGAGTTGCAAAGTTATTATTATTTTATTTATTATTTGTATTTGTTAGGCACGAAACGAATCAGCCCCACGGGGATCTCTCGGCGCCACAATATCGGAAAAGTGAAGAAGAGGCTGCTTATTAGTGATTAAACATCCAGGTTTTAAGGCGCTTCTTGAACAGCCCCAAGTTGGGACTATCACGGATGTCGTCAGGGAGCTTATTCCAGTGGAGTGGCGCAAGATAAGAAAAGGAGCGACCTCCCGTTCTGATCTTGTTAATCCTCATTAGGCGCAACAGCCGCCGATTACTCGACCTCAATTGCCGACAAGGAGTATAGGGAATTAACTTTTTCCTAAGGTAAGCCGGGCCATGCCCCTGTAGAGTCTTAAATACTAGACATAAAAGTTTGAATACTGCTCGCTTCCTAATTGGCAGCCAGTGGAGTTGGCGCAAAAGAGGTTCTGAGGGCGAGCGGGATGAACGATTGAGGGCAAGCCGTGCAGCCGTATTCTGCGCGACCTGGAGTCTAGAAAGAAGATCCTCCCTAATCCCTACCAATAGGGAGTTGCCATAGTCCAACCTGCTAACTAGTAATGCCTAAATTAGTGATTTTCTTGCAGAGAGGGGCAACCAGGGAAAGACCTTTCTGAGCATACGCATCAGGCCGAAGCAAGTGCCAGAGATGTTCTTCACCTGTTGCTCCATGGAAAGTTTGTCATCTACCATAATGCCTAGGTTTTTCACCCATTTTTTTGGAGTCGGAAGGTCGCCTAACTCTGAAGGCCACCAGTCCGCAGACCAAAGCTCCTCTGCTTTCCCAAACAACAGAATCTCCGTTTAAGCTGTGTTCAATTGTAGGAAATTAGCAGTCATTAATATACACTTTTTGAATCTTTCTCTGGTTGATGCGGGATCTGAATCGATGGTAATGATAAGCTGGGTATCATCCGCATACGAAACGGTGTCAAACCCACAAGATCTAATAATGGGAGCCAGAGAAGATACATAAATGTTAAATAACGTGGGGCTTAAAATGGAGCCCTGTGGTACCCCTTTGTCCACAGCCACAGTCTGAGAAGTGAACGACTCAAGTTGGACTTGTTGAGATCTATCGGCAAGGAAGCTTTCAAACCATCTGAGTGCCATTCCTCTGACACCAATCTCTCATAATCTATCCACCAGAATTCGATGAGTGATGGTGTCGAATGAGGCCGACAGATCAAAAAGGATCAGCATGGTCGAAGTACCCTTATCCAAGGCCAGCTTGATCATGTCAGTGACTTCTGTTAGTGCAGACTCCGTTCTGTGCGAAGCCCGGAAGCCTGACTGAGAAGAGTCAAGCAGATTATTCACTTCTAGGTACTGGATTAGCTGCTTATTGACTGCGGATTCCTTGACTTGACTGAGGGAGAAGGGAGATCGGCCTGTAAATTTGTAGATCCAGCAGATCTGCCATGACTTTTTTTTTAAGTGATGAATTAATAATTGGCTGTTAATTAATTTTAATTAATTAATTGGTAATTAATTATGGTAACCCACCCTTTACCCCTTTAAAAGTAAAAACAACAGACAAAGAATTTAACAATGACCTAAAATACATATCAAATAATTAACATTAATTAACAACTATATATTAATTAATTAATTAAATACAAATTACTTCCCACCCTTTACTATTATAAACACAAAAACCCACACCTAAAATTAATTACACAATTAACATAATTAATTACAAATTAATTAATTAACATCCAATTATTAATTCATCAATTAAAAATAAATTACTTCCCAACCTTAACACCTATAAACACCATAACACACCTAAAATTAATTACACAATTACCATAATTAATTACCAGTTAATTAATTAAAATTAATTAACAGCCAATTATTAATTCATCAATTAAAAATAAATTACTTCCCACCCTTAACACCTATAAACACCACAACACACACCTAAAATTAATTACACAATTACCATAATTAATTACCAATTACTTAATTTAAATTAACAACCAATTATTAATTAATTAATAATTAATTACTTTACACATTTAACACAATAACCTCTCAATTAAACAAATATTAACAAAAACAAAATAATCAATGCATTTAATATAAATAAATTACTTCCCACCCTATTCCCCTATAAACGCACAACCCGCTACGGAACTAAAAACGCAAAATTCAAATAAAAAAAAATTAATAACTACTAAAAATGTAACACATATATTAAAAAAAGAAACAATTCTTATACAAAAAAACATACAAGACATACATATAAAATATATACTAATATACATAACATTAATAAACAAACGATATTTTTAACAACTATATTTTTGCAAACGATATTAAACACTTAGATATTTTTAACATCGATATTACTTAGCTAAAATCGATATTCTTGACCACGAGAATCTGTATGTCACTATTTCTGACCCACGATATATGCAACTCGATATTTGTGCAACTCGATATTTTTTAATCAATATTCTGTCTCTGCACCGTTACTTTCCAGACTCCAGTCCCCCAGGTATTCCTATCAAGCCCTCCAAATGCAGGATTGCGTGCACCTTCTCCTCCCAGGCTGTGAGTTGTAATGCTGGCTCGGGAGGACCACCGCCAGTCTTCTGGGCAGCCAGGTGGTACCTGTTGGCCAGGGTTTTGACCCTGTCCTTCAGATCGTGCTACCTCTTCCTGATGTCCTCCTTTGTGCTCAGGGTGGTACCTACAGCATTCACGTTCTTGACTATGCCGTTCCACGTCTGATTCTTCATAATGACAGGAGTTTGTTGGACTTGGGAACCAAAAATCTGTGTCTCTACTCTAATGATTTCATCCACCATCACTGACAACTCGTGTCCGAAAAACATGGATTTGTTTTCTGTGACATTGTGTGATTTACAGTGAGTGAGAGTGACAGAGAAAGAAAAGGGGTTTACAGAAAAAAACATAACAAAATATATGCAGTGAAGGGGGCGTGGCGAACCGCCGAGCATGGCAGACGTCTAAGGGAAGAGCTCCGTGCTGAATCCCTACCATCGCGCCATATACGCTGCTATGTAGGGGGCATTGACATCTGAACGAGTCACACTTGCACCGGACCTGCTGGGAGACCAAGAAGTGGTAAAGAAAATCGAGCAGGTCCCAGGAAAATTGTAAAACGAATGAACGAGCTTCGTGTAGCAGGAGGAGCCGGCCGCCGGGACCCGCCTCGAGAATCCGCACGATTTTGAGACACTAATGAGCTTTGGATGAGAAATTAAGGGAGACGGGCAAGAGTCTTTGGATGACCGACACAGTGGTGTGTACACCAACGGCACTACGAGGTGTGGGGCAGTCGTGAACCCCGGACGGAGGGTCTGCTGAAGGTGCACAAAATGGCGGCGGCGTCCTTCGAGGTACGGAGGATAGGCAAGTAAGGAAGCCTGTACAATAGCGGACACGTCCAGACGTGGGATCGGACAGTCACGTAACTCCTGTAACTGGCGGGTATCTGCGTGTGGGGCGCGTTGCAGAACATATTGAATGCACAGTGGGGCCTGACCGGATGTGCGCTTACACTGCGGATCGCAGCTAGATGCGTGGATTGAGCCGGAGGGGCACACTCATGTGTACACTGCGGATTCCCCCCCCCCAGGACACCTCAGCATTGGCCTTACTGGACAACATAGAGCGTAGGGGAGACCAGCTGTGGATGGCAGATTGAGCTGCGCAGTGAGGAGGTAACTATGGCTGGCATGAAGGTGAGGTGCGGAGTGGACATAGGCAAGAAGTGAAAGTGCAAGCTGCCTGCATGTTTTAACTGGAGCTACAAAAGTACGGGTTTCCCCTTGCATAGCGGTAATCACGCGTCCGGTACAGAGTCACGGGCAGAGGCACTACATTGTTGAGACTTTGAAACGCTGAATAGTTGTACCCGGCGCTACTTACAGAGGATTACACTATTTCTTTGCTGCGCAATCCATGTAGTTCAGCGTGAAGTGCACCGCGGTGATGGTGATGGTGCTGGTGTTTTTTCTGCAGGCACAACGTACATAGATACAGTTGCCATTGGTCACAGCCACCCTGAGTGAGATTGCCATGGTCTGAGGTGTTGTTACAGAGGAAGGCCCAGGTCTCGTGGCAGCGTCTACCTGGAGTGACATAAGCCTAGTGCCGCCCAGTGCCGGATGTGATAGCTGGGCACTGCCGAGGATAGTGGTGGGCAGCTCATACCGCGGTGGACTGTGAATGGGTGAATGCCACGGGAACTAGAGAGTCACATTAATTGGAATACAACAGGACCGCACCGGCAACTTGGAAAAGGCAGTAGAGTGTGGACACAACGAGCGTACAGCAACAGGGTGGACGTAAACCACATTGGGAGGCTCAGAGATCAAGAAACATGGCAGCATATTTATAGTATGCACAATGGGGCGACCCAAAACTAAACAACCAGATCCCCATACAACCGAGGAGTATACCACCACAACACACGCGGAACAGACGCAAGGTTCACAACAGGAGGGGGCACCACTTGTGGGGCCAGAACGACATGAAGACAAACTGGACCTGATACTTAAAGAGATCCGAGATTCACGTAAGGCATTAGAATCACAAATAGGCACGTTAATGACCAGCCTTACACTTTTAAAAGCAGATCATGTGAAACTAGCGGATAAAGTGAAAGAACACAAAATAATACTTGATGACCTAGTGCCTCAACAAGCTGCCACCTCGTCCCAAATGGAACATCTACAGCGCCAATTGAAGGGGTTGCAGGATAGAGTGGAAGATGCGGAAGGGAGATCCCGACGCAACAATGTTAGAATTCTGGGCCTACGGGAAAAAATTGAAGGTAATAACCCTACCCAATTTATGGAGCGCTGGATACGGGAGCACGTTGTCTCTGAGGGTCTGACAGTGATGTACAGTGTGGAGAGAGCACACAGAGTCCCCCCAAGACCTCCACCGCCTGGAGCGCCACTGAGACCGATTATTGCGAGAATTTTGAATTATAAAGATCGCAACACGATACTGCGGGCAGCTAGAGAACAAGCTCCGCTCCAGTTTGAGAATAAAAATATCTCAATATACCCAGACTTTACCTTAGCGGTTCAAAAGCCCGAAACACTTTTCGCTAAGTGAAAAAGATGTTGCAGACACATAATTCAAAATACGCCATGTTATTTCCGGCTCGCCTAAAGATCATCTATCGACAAAAAGCTTTGTTTTTCGACAAGCCCGAGGAAGCAATGGAATGGGCAGAAATAACGCAATCACCCAACTCCTCACGAAATTCATCGCAGGGCAGCCAACGGCATCTTTCCCAAACAAACAACAAGGATCAGCCTCAACTGGATGAGCACAGGAAAACAGCCAGCGGACAAGAAAACAACCCCACGACAGAACAGATTGCGGCCAGTAAAAGAGACGCTTTGCTGACAGCGGCAGCATTAACATCACGGGAGATGGTCTCCGGAGCGGAGAATGTAGACTCGTCTGAGGATCCTGAGATGCAATCTGACTCCGAGAGTGGTCTGCTGTTGTTCCCGGTGGTAACCCCTCAGTCTGTAAATGACATGTGAACCTGTTGCTGTGTTCTTTGGAGGCCGGAGGGTCAACGGTTCAGATGAGTATGATATGTTTTCACCAAAGATTAACAATGGCAAAACGCCCCCTACACATTTGTGATATGCAGGGATATTGGTTGGAGCTTATAGTAAGTATTTATGGTACATATATCAATGTGTAGCAGGAATACGGCGGTTGCCACCCTCCCAGAGGCAGCTGCACTGTGTTACACTGTTTGTAGAGTCGTTATTCTACTGCTGTTGTTGGTTTGGTCCTCTAATGTTACACAGGGGAACCTAGTATTGGGGATGGTATTTGGGAATGTTAATATGACCTTCTTTACAGGTACACATCAGTTTCAATTGCAGAAGGGACCTGGGAGAGGTGTTATCCATCATACTCTAGGATTAGATGGCGCAACTTAACAATTATGCATTTACGTCTTGGAATGTAAGAGGGCTGGGTTCCATACATAAGAGACATAGAATACTAGCGCAGCTTAACCGTAGGAAAGTGCACATAGCTTTCATACAAGAGTCCCACCTCACAACTGCGGAGGCTGTAAAAATGCAAAAGAAATGGAGAGGGCAACTGTTTTACACGTCCTACTCTGCATTTGCCAGAGGAGCAGCAATATGGATATGGAATGGTACCCCTTTTGTGGTTTTGGAACAAAAAATAGATGTAAATGGTAGATATGTACTGTTATTAGGCACACTAGACGGGAAACATATAGTGTTGGGAAGTGTCTACGCCCCAAACTCGGAACAGGACAAATTCCTAGATTTGTTATCTACAGTACTGGCGGGATGGGATGCCTACCCTTGGGTCATTGGGGGAGATTTTAATACGGTGTTGGACATAGACAAGGATAGGTCACATCCACCATTGCAAAACACGGGCTGTAAGAAGCAGGCTGCGGTGCATCGGGACTGGGCAGAGGGCCGGGATGTGTGTGACATATGGAGGGAGACACATCCGCTTAGTAGGGAATACTCCTTCTACTCGCCTCCACACGGCTTACATACCCGCATAGATAGGATTTTTTTGCTCCCTACCATTAGTTGTTAATGTAACTGACACTACCTACTTAGGAAAAACATTTTCTGATCACAACCCACTGGAAGCAATTATCCAATGGGGTAAGGCACCCGTACCTATACCGACATGAAAACTACAGCCCCTCTTATTAGAAGATCCAGTGTTTCATGACGCCCTTTCCCAGGCGATTACTAACTACTTCTCAGAGAACACCAACACTGCCAGCACATGTCAGATGGAATGGGGCGCTTTCAAAACAGTGTTGCGTGGGGTTGCTATTAGTACACAGGTGGGGGCTCGATTCACAGTTATTAAAAACCTCAAAACAGTTGAAGATAAATTGGGGGAGTTAGAGCGTCAGGCAATTGTGGATGACACACAGAAAGTTGAATTACAGGAGGCACACATTAGACATGCGGAACTATTGGAAGACTTGCGTCTGTTAGATTATAATTTATACACCCAAAAACAGCACGCAGAGGCGGACAAAGCGGGCCCACTGTTGGCCAGGATAATACGAAACTCCCCACAAATGTCCCCAATCCTAGAAATTAACAAACAAGTTGGTACAATTGCCAACACACAAGATGATATTAATATGGCATTTAAAACATATTATGAGACATTGTATGCGACTCCACCAGATCTGGATTTACATGAGTTCGACACTTTTTTTTTAGGGTTTGCAACTACCACAATTACTGGCAGAACACAAGAAGGAACTAGAAACTCCAGTAACGGAAATGGAGATTAAAGCAGCCATTAAGGCCCTGCCTAGAAACAAAACTCCGGGAACAGATGGGCTGCCAGTCGAGTTTTATAGGACGTATATGACATTAGTGGTCCCACACTTACGAATGATGTATCAGGCATTGCTTGAGAATGGCTTTCTACCCCAGACTACACTTCAAGCACTAGTGGTATCATTACCCAAACCAGGCAGGGAGTGTAAGGACATAGCAGGATACCGACCCTTATCCTTGCTGAATACAGACTACAAGATTTTAAGTAAACTATTAGCTAATAGAATTCAGTATCACATACCGAGATTAATACACACAGATCAATGTGGGTTTGTTCCAGGTAGGAGCACTGCCCATAACATTCGTCGGCTACACCACCTTATGGCGAGATCTAAATCGCATTCAAACACACAAGGATGTATCTCATTGGATTTACGCCAAGCTTTTGACACATTACAATGGAACTATATGTTCCACATTTTATCGAAATTTGGAATCCCAGATGCCTTTACAAGATGGATTGCTTTTTTATATAACAACCCTACTGCACGTGCTCGCACGGGACATTACATATCGCAGCAATATGCTGTGGCGCGGGGAACGAGACAGCGTTGTCCATTATCACCCTTAATATTTATATTAGCACTCGAGCCACTACTTGAAAAAATATGTACACGAGCAGATCAACTTGGAATTAGAGCTGATAATAATCCACACATAGTATCGGCATACGCTGATGATATAATACTATACCTCCAAAATATTGGAGGTGATCACTCGCCGCTTTGTGGAATATTCAACACCTTTCAATTATTGTCAGGGCTGTCCATAAATGAAGCTAAATCCTATGCTTTCTCATTCTCAGAACATGTGGTAAGAGGCCCACTACAATTCGGACATTGGTCATTCCAAACGGCGACAACTACCTTTAAATACTTGGGTATTAATGTCTATAGGGATCCAGAGGATATATTATACGGTAACATTACATGCACGATAAACTCACTTAGGTCTCAAATAAAATTCTGGATATCCCTCCCGTTGTCGGTAGCTGGCAGGGTAACGATTGCCAAAATGGTGATGCTCCCGCGGTTGCTCTATTATTTTACAAACTTACTGATCATGATCCCAATACAAGTGTTTAAAACACTAGACACATTATTGATAGAACTGATTTGGGGGGTGGGCCGAAGCAGAATAGGATTGACTAAACTACAACTAGCCACTAGACATGGAGGACTGGGGGCGCCGGACTTTAGGGCATACTGCTATGCAGGTCAACTACAGTGGCTGGCATACTGGCTTACAGGGCGCAATTTACTGGAAATCGGGATGTCTAGGAGTGCGTGCGAGAGGGGAGAGCTACACACACTACTGCTGCCCAATAGCAAGATCCCACATAATACACCTTCATTGCTGAAAGTGGCCTTGCTATACTGGAAAAAGGCAATGTCTTACACGAAGAACACAGCTCCATACGTGCCCAACATCCCTCTAATTGGCATTAAAACGCCCCTGGGACCGGTATCGACTCGACAAATTTCCATATGGGCAGAAGCGGGAGTGGATACGGTAGGAATGCTTTTTGTGGACAACACCCTGATGAATCATGATACATTTGTCAACGAAAGAGGAGTATCGAATACGCTGTTTTTATTACACGCGAACATAACACGTTACATCAGAACAACATGGACTCTCAACGGAGACGAACCCCCGACGCATGCCTTAGTGCACATGCAATATCTAATGGGAAGCAGTAGCCATCTGATTAGATGGTTATACCATGGAATCAGGACACAAGTGGCGATACCGCTACAGGTCCCTCGCAATAAGTGGAACACTGATTTAAATAGGGAACTCACAGATAAAAAGTGGAGCACTATTTTAGAGTATCCAAGGAATGTATTGCGCAATGTGAAATTCAAGTTTATCCAACTGATGATTGTGCACAGAGCGTACTTGACTCACCGTAGGCTACATAGTATGTTTCCGAACAAATCCGATACCTGTCCAAGATGTCAGGAACATAATGCCAATGTAATACACATGTTGTGGTCATGCATACGTTTGCAACACTTCTGGGCTGGGGTACACGAGATCCTAAACGAGGTAGCACCAGGACGTAGTGATATCTCAATGGCATACTCCATACTGGGTCTAGGTATTAAAAGCAAAAGCGGTAAACCCACTGGTCGATTCATCAATATGGCATTGATACTAGCAAAACGCATGATAACTAAATGATGGAAAGCTAGAACATCGCCTCTGGTGTCGGAATGGCAGAGTGAGATGGTGAGATGGGGGAGAGCTGAGAGCGCTGAGCTGAAAAGAGAGGAAAATAGAGGATTACGTAAAAAGCCCATCTCATTAGAATGGAATATGTTATTGGAAGAGTTTGTAGCAATGGAATTGTAAGAGCTGCGAGACAAGTATTAGGTACTGAAATGGAACAGAATGATACAATAGTGCTATAAATGAGACGTCATCAAGTTATGTCAATACCAGTATATGTATTCACTATTAAACAGATATTGGAGAGTGCTGATGGGTCTAAAAGAAACATGTAATTGTTGTGTACTAACACAGGTATTATTACTGAAGTGAAGGTCATAAGGAGGGGGGAGGGGAATGTTTAGTTTATAGTTGTTGAAATCAATATCCTGAAGAAGGAAGTGTCATATTATACTAGACGGAAAACTGTATGTTATCTAAAACTGGTTATAAAAATGGTCATTGCATATATGCCATGTAATGTGTATATGAACATGTGCCATTATGAAAATCAATAAAAATATGTTAAAAAAAATATATATATATATGCAGTGAATGGTGCAATGAAGGTGTGTTGAGTATGAATGTGTGAATGTGTGGAAAGGGCTGGCACTATGAAACAAAAGAAATGGTCAGTCCTGCTGTGCTGAAGGGTGGTGGCAAAGGATTATGGTCTGGGACGGGGTGTGTTTTATAGTTTGAATAGTAGGTGTGTCCACTTTGCCAATTGACATCTGTGTAGTTTTTTCTACGCATACAATGGGTAGTGGTATGGTGCTTTGCTTTAGCAGTATCGCGGCAGTCTTGTGATGTGGTCTAATACCCGACATGGAACCTCCAAGGAATCAGATGTATCGTAATCTGCTTGGCGGTGGCCCTATTGGCATCCTTTCTGACTGCTGTGATCTATGCAGAGTCAACCTTGACCGCCGTTGTCGGCTATTCGGCTTGCATACAGCAGAATACAGCAGAGGGAGAAACCATGGCCTCGGCGGTCGGAATCGCACTGCTGCCACGGCGGTCGGATGGTAGATCTGACCGGCATCGTATTAAGCCCAAAGGTTCCTTCTTCAAAATTTCCCAAAAATTATATAGGTTTGGGTGAAGTTTGCCAATTGATTTACTGAAAGAATTGTGCCGTTCCTCAATGGCATTGTTAGTCTTTCCACCTCCCTCTAAACAGGTTGTGTAACAGTTCCACCATTCAATGGGAAAACTTGGCTGCCTCCGTGACCCGACCTGTTTAGATGGCAAATCCATGTCTCTTCAAAATGATCTAGTAGTGGTGCCAATTTCTCTTCATTTTGTGTAAAATATTGTGATTCAGAAATTGTTGTGTAGTACTCGTCTACACTGTCAGGAGGTACAAAGCATAAGGCAAGTAGTTTTTTATTTTAAAATGAAGTTTACTGTTTGATAAGTAATCCTCAATTAAGAATGATTTTTTAATTTTACGCCAATGTGCCTGAGAAAAGTGAAAAAGGCATCCATGAATTTGGGTGATGGGGTAAACTTTTGTAATTGTACTAATCATTGATAATTCAAAGTCAATTATTACTTTTCTACGACTTTTATTCAGTGTTTTGGATTTTATAACTGTTAATAATTAGGTGTATTTTGAGGATTGCTTATCAGGGAGAAAACTATATACTAATGGGATGGTTTTGTTATTTATGTTAGCATGAATAGTGAGAATTTGGGGGGAATGGATGTGATGTTGATTTAAAAGTACCATCCAGAGGCCAAATTTCACTATTTTCAAGTGTTAAAAGGTTATTGTTTGTCCTAAAAATAATTTTTTTTGAGGATTTTCCTTGTCATGCAGTAGAAAAGGTTATGCAGAGAACTTGATTGTTAATTCAGGGGGGGTGTTAATGTCAGAATAAGTTTGTGATGTTATTGGTTGGGGATTACTTGCCTGTTTTTGTGTTTGCACCATTCTCCTAATATTGGAAAATGTGGGCATACTACTGTCTATATGCTTGGGAATGGTTTCAGATACCTATCACAAAATTGAGTCACAGGTGGATGCAAGTTCTTTAATTTTTTTATGTTTTCAGGTACTTCAATCTCCATTGCAGTGCCAGAGTGGTTATGCTCAGTTGTCCTAACTATGGTGTCTTCCAGAGTAACCGCTCTGCCTGCGCAATTGGATGAAAAGTACACCACACACCTCCAATGACACCTTTGCTCACTTAACCTGTCCTTACAATAAAGGTAGCCAGCATACTTTAGCAGTCTGTTGCCTCTCCCTGATTTCACATAGTTTGCTTGATTAGCTAATGCCATTAATGCTGGTTCTGTTAAAAAAGAGAAATAGAAAAAAAGTTTGTTTGCTTTCCGCTATTTTATTATATTTTTCTTTTTCTTTATTTGCCTGTTATAAAATTGAAAACTTGTTTTGTTATTTTTTTAAATTTTTCTGTGGAGAGAAAAAGAAAGTTTAGATACACTGTTGAAAAGAAAATTATGTATTGTTAGATAATATTTTTCACCTGGGAAAAAATGTTGGTTATTATTGAATTTTTTTTATTTGTTTACCTGGAAATTGGTGAGTTCTTTTTCTTTGAAGGATGTTATTGGTAGTAGGTGTTTCTACTTTGAGGTGTTCTTTATGTAATAGTTTCTGGCTTCAATTTTGCTGTTATCTGTCCCCCAAAAAAATGCAATTTATTAGTTATTCATTAACTTTTAGTTTTATTGTGTTTGTCTTATAATTTACTCTTGATATTTACAATACTTACATGAATATTTCTGTTTTTGTGGTTTAGGATATGTCCTGTAGTTTGATGTATTTTAATTTGTTTAGTAGATAGGTGTATCAGTTTTAATAAGGAACGAAATACATTTTGTTAATTTCTTAAAAAGTATGTATTTTATGAACTTGAGCATTTTGTTTTAGTTAATTATTTGGTGCTTTTAAACTACTAAATTTGTACTTTAGTCACAATCCAGCACCAGTCCTGAGGTAAGTATATGATGGACTTTGAATAGTAATGTTTCCCCCAGTCACTGCCCAGCACCTGCCCTATGGTAAGGACCTTGTGGAGTTAGAATAATATTTTTTCCCCTTAGTCACTGTCCAGCATGGGCCCTGAGGTAAGTTCTCGGTGAAGTTAGAATAGCAATTTTGCCCCCTAGTCATTGTCCAGCATCTGCCTTGAGGTAAGTACCGGTTGAGTTAGAATAGTCATTTTGCCCCCTACTCACTGTCCAGCACCTGCCCTGAGGTAAGTACTTGGTGGAGTTAAAATAGTAAATTTCCCTCTAAGTCACTGTCCAGGACCTGCCCTGAGGTAAGTACCTGGTGGAGTTAGAATAGTAATTGTGCTCCTTTGTCACTGTCTAGCACCTGCCCTGAGGTAAATTCCAGTAAAGTTAGAAATGTAATTTTGCCCACTAGTCACTGTCCAACTCTTGCCCTGAGGTAAGTACTTGGTGGAGTTAGAATAGTAATTTTGCTCTCTAGTCACTGTTCAGCACCGGCCCTGAAGTAAATTCCTAGTGGAGTTAGAATAGTAATTATCCTCTTTGTCACCGACCAGCACCTGCCCTGAGGTAAGTACATTGTGGAGTTAGAATAGTAATTTTGCCCCTTAGTCGCTGTCCAGCACCTACCCTGAGGTAAGTTCCTGGTGGAGTTAGAATAGTAATTTTGCCCCCTAGTCACAGTCCAGCACCTGCCCTGAGGTAAGTACCCGGTGGAGATAGAATAGTAATTTTGCCCCTTAGTTACTGTTCGGCAACTGCCCTGAGGTTAGTATTCAGTGGAGTAAGAATTGTTAGAAGTTGGGTGTAGTTACTGTCCAACACCTGGTCTGAGGTATATAGTGGGAGTTAGAATAGTTGTTTTGAATACTCGTTTCTGTCCAATATCTGCTCTTAGTATGAGGTGAAGTTAGAGTAGTAATGTTATCCCTTAGTCACAATCTAGCACCTGCTTTGAGGTAAGTTGGTGGTGGAATTAGAATAGTAATTTTGTGGTATAGTGACAGTTTGGCATGTGCTAGAAGGGGCGTATCTGATGGTGTTATAATTGGTAAGTTTTCATGCCAGTTATTGCCACCACTTTATCTGAGGGAAGGAGATGGTGGAGGTAAAATAGCAGTTTTTTGTCATACTATATTATTGGTATTTGTTTTCAAGTGTACACCTAGTTATTTTTTTATAGTTATTTAATGTAACTTTTAGAAATTGTTTTGCGGCAAAAAATATATTGCAACATTTTTTTACATTATTTGTTTTCTTTAGTTACATAAAGTATATAATATGTTAGAAAAAAATAATATTTTATAAAACTGCAATATTGTTCTATCTAAAATAGTGTAAAATATACAATCCCAGTATGTGTTTGTTGGGCCAATTTTTGTAAAATTAGTGGGTCAAATTTTTAAGTTTAGGGAAACATAAATTAATCGGCATGTCATATAAATAGGTAGTACAAATACAAGTTTTTTCTTGTGAAAGTTCCACTTACTTGGATGGGTAGATGGCATAGTTTGTAGATGTAAAGTCTTGCTTCAGTAACAATCTCTGTGTGGTCATGAACACAATCAACCTAGTAGTGAATGTGAAATGGTGGCTGCCCTTTTTATACGTCTTTGGTGTGGTAGATGAAAATTTCAACAAAGATATTGTTGGAATCTACGTTTTCCAGTTTTATTGTGGATGTGTAGTTTATTATTTTGTTCCTAAAAAGAAAACATTTATTCCACTTCCTATTGTACAATGAGAGACATTTTTATTTGGGAAAGGTGAAAATAAGGGGTTACAATGAAGGTAGAACTAAGTTGCACACGTATTTGGGAACACGTTTTTTTCAATAATTGGCTTATTGTGTCATGTTTCATTTATAACGTTTAGTTGTAGAATGTGTTTTGGAAAATATTAGTTTGTAAATTTTTTGTTATTGCTACAATTTTTTTCATTTTTTAACATTTTGTGACTGAAAGTACTATTCTGCATTGGTTGTAACAACATGCTGTAACGGTATGCGTGCTGATGTGATACGTGGTAATGATATGTCTGGTAATGGCATGTTTAATGATACTCTATGCATATGCGTGGTAGTTGTGTTTCGTGGTGAAAACGTGCATTGTAGTAGTAAGTGAGTTATAAAAACTGCATTGTTGAGGTGTGAGTGGTAAAGGCACTCGTTGTTCCATCATACATCCGTGGAGAAATTGCTGTTAGGGAGGGCCACTGGAATTATGCGACTTTTCGGCCGCAGCAATTTTTGCATAGTTATAGATTTGCAGCATTTGCTACATGATTCATCACCTGCCACATAATCTGTAGATTTTAATTTAAAAAAATTACTTTTAGCTCAAAAGTTTCAAAAGTTATGAAAAATGCAGTGACACGTATTGCCCCTCAGTGGGAGGCCCTTTGCAAAGCTGAAGTGGTCAACTTTTTTTTGCTTATTGCTACACCTGAGTGTTAAATTGGTACTTATGAGGTGCAATCAATGCCGAGACAGAGTTACCAAGTTTAAAAATGACAAAATCTTGAAGTAGTACTGTTACAAAATGTGACGCATTATGTCGCATAAATTGCCTTTTATTGCCACATAATTTACTCAACCCTGCCACATAATTTGGCCCTCTCCTGCCTCATAATTACAGTGGCCCTGACCTTTAGGTAATACTGTACAGGAACATGATTTTACTTGGCTGCGTGTGAGGAATAACCTACAATTGCCTAGCAGGATATGTGGAATAGTGAAAAACCAGTAATTTGGGATTTTTAATCGCTTTTCCCAATGTTGCAGCTATGCAAATTTTTCCTGGTAATATCTAGATGAAGTTATGTTGCCAAAAACCTGTGCTGGTGCCTAATTTGCACACAAATCTCTTCGCACCTGGTTCCAGTAGTAACACGCAACTCTGAATGATGTCTGTTAGAAATGGGGTTTCTGGTTGGCTAGGGTTTGCACCTAAGCCAGGCAGAACCCACCACTCTAGTCAGGGCAAGTAAGTTACACACCAAAAATAGCCAGTGCTCACCCCCATGGTAGCTAAGAAAGAGAAGTCCATAGCAGTGGCGGCCGGCAAGACTCGAGGGTGGCGGGTGGGGGCAGGCGTGGGGGGTCCGTATTGGCACTGGGGCGCTGGGTTGCACAATGCCAAAAAATAAATAAAACAAAAAATATACATTTCCCTTGCTGCCGGGTCCCGCATCTCTGCTCCTGCTCTCCTCGTGGGACTCGGGGAACAGGAAGCCAGGAAGAAGAGCCAGGCTCCCCTGACCAATCACAATGCTGCAATGCAGCATTGTGATTGGTTTTGAGCATCCTGGTTCGATGCTTAACCAGGGAGTGGGGGCCTGGGCATGTTCTCCACACAGGCTGTAATGCAGCCTGCATGGAGAACAGGAAAAGTGCACAATGACTGTTTTGGGCAGCCCGAGAGGGCCGACCAAACAGTCATTGCGCACTTAGGAGTGGGCAAACCACTCCTCCCCTGCCCTGCTCCGAGAGCAGAGCAGCCCCTTCCACCGGCAAAGGAAACATAAAATGATAATAACTCAAAGTTATTATCATTTTATATTTCCTTTACTTTGCACTGCTCAAAAGCAGTGGGGTAACACTCCTCCGCCATAGCGGAGGAGCCACCACTGGTCCATGGGAGGGGCGAATAACTGGTGTTGGGGTTAAAAAAGTAGCGGTCTTCCTTTATTGGACCAGCAATGAAGTCCATTTTCACTGGCATGACTGGGACAGCACGCGTTGCTGCAGGGGTCCACGCTGAGGGATTCCTTGGGTGAGACGCTGCTTCCAGCATGCATGCTCTCATGGGGCCACTCTGAGGGAGAAATCTGTGGTGTGGTGATCAGTGGAAGCAATTCAACACACGCTTGGAGTTTAGATATAGCAGCGTTCCCCGCGCTCTTTTCATTGCTGGGAGTTTCCCTTGCTCTCAGCTGCAAAGCAAGGAGCCGACTGGGATCTCTCCTCACACAGAGTTTCTGCATAATTTAACTACTGCAAGCTGGACAAGTAAAACACCAGTCGCTCACCATGCGCTGGAACACGGGTAGATGCAGGCACAAAAGGACCAACCACTCAGTCCCTGGAGAGCACTGGGTCACAAGAGCAGGGCAAGAGGCCAGCACATAAGGCAGTCAGCCCAAATGGCGATACCTCCTAACAGTCCAACAATCCTTTTGGAAAAACAGAGTCAGGGAGAAGCTGGCAGCAGGGCAACAGCAGAAAAGCAATCCAGTGAGTACTTTAGGCCAACCAGCCAGTAGAGGGCAGCAGGGCAACAACAGAAGAGCAGTTTGGTTGAGTCCTTTGTGCAGCGCAGGTAATCCTTCTGACAGAGGTTCAGTCACAGTTCCAAAAGTGCTCACAAAACATGGGGTCAGAGCCCCTGTACTCATACTCAAAATGTCTTTGATCTAGGGGCACTTCAAAATAAACTTTACAAGTGCACATCACACTCTTTCAATCCCAGCCCTGGCTCCAGATGTACAGTAGAGGGTAAACAAGTCCTTTGTGTGAAGGCAGGACACAGACTATACAAATGTAAGTGCTCCCGTGTCCCTCTCTCCCAGCCCAGGAAGACCATTCAGTATGCAGATGCACCAAGTCCCTCCTGTGTGCTGGCTGTCTGGAAAGTATGCATCAAGTCTAGCTGTCAACCAGGTCAGGCGTGGATTGGAGTCAGGCTGCAAAGCACATACAGTTGTAAGCACAGAAAAATGCTCACTTTCTAAAAGTGGCATTTTTAAAATAGTATTACAAATACCACCTACACCAGTTAGCATGGTTTTTCACTACCAAACGTGGCAGTGCTACTCCTTCCAGATCAGGAACTACCACTTAACATAAACAAGGAAATTCCCAAAGCTAGCCTATGAGAGGAGTAAGTGAATAACAAAATGGGCTGTTGGTCACTACCAGGACATGCCACACAATAAAGGCACATATCCTACCTATTACCTACACCACACCCTGCCCATAGGACTCCCTAGGACGTACCTTAGGGGTGTCCCATATGTAGTAAAAGGGGAGTTTCAGGCTTGGCAAGTAACTTTAAATGCCAAGTCAATGTGGCAGTAAACTGTGCACACAGGCACTGTCATGGCAGGCCTGAGACAGGTTTGAAAGTCTACTTCTGTGGGTGGCGCAGTCTGCGCTACAGGCTCACTAGTAGCATTTAATTTACAGCCCCTGGGTATATGGGATACCACTTTACAAGGGACTTACAAGTAAATTAAATAAGCCAAACAGGTGTACCTTGTTTTAAGGGTGAAAGCACATGTACTTTAGCACTGATTAGCAGTGGTAAAGTGCCAGATTCTAAAGCCAATAAAGAGGGTAAGAAAAATAGGAGGAAGAAGGCAAAAAGTATGGGGATAACCCTGCAAAAAGGGCCAGGTCCAAAAATGTCGATAGTGTTTAGTAATATTTTATGTATGGAAAATTATGTTGCAGTAAGAAGCTTCACCAAACAAGGTTGGACAACATATATGTTATGGCTAGTGCATATAGCACTTACTGTGAATGTTACAAGCACGGAGGCCAAAGAAAGGATGGGCGATCAACTGGGCAATAGAGACATAAAAGTACTTCCCACAATGTCTTGTCTATATATGCCACAAGCACGGAAGGCAAAAAAAAGAATGGGCAGGCAACTAGGCAACATAGGCGTAAAAGTACTTCGCATAATGTCTTGTGTATCTGTACTCCAAGCACGGATGACCAAAAAAATGGTGGGCGGGAGCTCGGCAACAGAGATTTAAAAGTACTTCCTACAATGTCTTGCCTATACATGTTCCAAGCACGGAGAACAAGAAAATGATGGGTGTGGTAACTGGGCAGCAGAGACGTAAACGTACTCCCTGTTGTGTCTTGTCTATATATGTTCCTAGCATGGAGGCCCAAAAACGGATGGCGGGCAACTGGGCAACAGAGACGTAAAAGTACCCCCTGCAAGGTCTTGTCTATACAAGCTCCATTATGGCTGAAAATGCTTAAACAGATGACGTGGAGGGTGGTTAACCATCTTATTCCGAATGCCTCCGACAAAAATCTACTCAAAAGACCAATAAACTCAAAGAGGTGATAAAACATGTTGAAAATACGAGCACCAGATATCTGGGAGAGCTTAACCAGCAATTATCTTCATGAATGCAGCCAGACGTACAGTCATTTTGCAACGCTGCAGCATGAGTTTCGTTTGTGCAGATTGTGGCATGCATGCGAAGCACTAGGGATTAACGTTGTATTTTATTTCACCATAAACTCACGAAAGCGTGATGTTCATCATTTTAATGAACGTTGCTGGAATTGAATCCGTGCTGCTCCACGCTATAAACTGTGCACACACAGTTCACGTCGTACCGACCAACAACAGAACCCAGGAGGAAGCACTTTACCAGCCCAGCTGTGTTCTATGTTTAGAGCGCGCTTCACACCTTCTGGGCGGATGGAATTATGCAATAGACATGAAATAAAGGATGCTGTTAAAGACACGGAATAAATTAAAACTTGTACTTATCTAGTCACCTTCAAATAAATTGAAATTAGAAGAAAGTTCAGACCATGTGATTCTAAATACCAATGCTAATTCTCAAGTTAAACGAAAGAAAACGCCAACTGTTTGAATCGAGAGAGTTTAATTCGGCAAGCCAGGCTCTTAGTAGCATACGTCATTAGTATGACGCGGGAGTGCCTATGCATTGCGCACTTCCACTCAGGGTGCACTGTTGTATTCCGCTTTAGGTGTCCGTATATAGGTTTTCCTGAAACATGTCCTTATATAGGCACAATTCGCATTGCCCTTATATAGGCATAAGATCCCAGTCCTTATTTAGGCATTAGCCATGCACTCCAAATACAGGCATGGTCACCGACATCCGTCCACCCTAACGTCACAACGAGTTCTTAGAAACCAAACCCTTAAGCTCTTGCGAGTTCCCCCAGCACAGGATTATTGATTTCTCCAAGAACTCATCTATTATGCATGAACCACTATTCCTTAAGGGTTCATTCCTGACATCTTCCTCTGTCCGACTTCACGTCAATGCTAACATTCCAAGGCACCTACCAGGTATAAATATACCTTCCCTTGCCCAAGCAAGTTAGAGGAGACCTCGACTTCAGAGGAGCCCGTATCCCGGCCTGATGCACTGACAAGAGACGCTGTCATCCCTGCTCGCAGAGAATCCAGCTCCCAGTGTTCTGACTCTCTTCGCGGGGTGTTAGAGTTCGAGATCCGGAAGGAGATTCCCACCTCTCTCATTCTCAAGGTATGGAGCTGACTAGAACCTAGAGGGACTCTTGGCATACCAGACTCTTAGTATACCATACTATAGAATACTACACCTACTTCTTACCTTGCCCTACACCTAGGCTAGGTTAGGTACACTGGGGTAGAACTAGCTTAGAGAAGCATCGAATGAGTACTCGCATTTTTAGCTCATGTTATTTATGTATGTGAATATATGTATCATAGCTAAAAGATAATGCTAGTGCAGTATTATTTCTTTCTACTGCTTACGCTGTGCATTATATATCTTGCATACTGTCTTGTGATCATAACAGCTCCTATCTCTTACACGAGAAACAAGACTGTTCAATAAATCCTTTTTATTGAAACGCCCGTCTATTCTTTCTGTGTAACTCTGAAGAAACTAAGCATGCACGATTAGCTCAGTGAAACTGTTATCTATTGTTTCCACGATTCTGAGAGTGTTCCGATTCTAAAGGGAAACAAAGTTGTCATGTTTATGCGGTTGCCAGAAACTACTCCCTTCTTGTTTACAAGGAGTTTCTAGTGGCCTCTGAGTTAGCTGGCACAAAGTAATTAAGTTTAATGTACTCGATAGGGACATATTGACCTCAGTCCTATGTCGAATCTATAGGGTATATTATTCCAATGTGCAGAGCCTATTAGGGAAATAGGAACTACACTGCATGGCGCCCAACGGTTTGGTAAGGCACTAATTTAACGCTAGATACTGAGTAACTCAGTCGTGCTTTTCTCTCAGAGACCCCTACTCACATACTCCATAAGACGTCTGGAGTGGGTAGGGTTAAATATCTGCCAAAGCTAAATAGGGCAAAAAACCTATAGATTAGCTATTTTGGTTTGTTCAACGTTGAAGGATACAGAGTTCCAAAATATTGTGCACCTTATCTTTTGTTTCCTTGAAACTTGTTCTACATTTTTCCAAAAACAAATGTCCATACACGGGAACAATGACACCGAGAACGGTCTACCTACGGCTGACCCAGTCGTAACAGCTTTTAACTTTACCGGTTTAAATGAAGCCGATGAGGGTGTTATAAACATCCATCCAAACTTAAGGAGAGCCATCACTCTAAAACTTATAAAACACGGCCTACCACCAAGAGGTGGTAGAGCAGTTTTCGTGATAGAGGCACACGAATCCTTTCAGACAGAGATATTCTATTCATGGATAGTATTCCCAGAATCAAATCCAGTAACAAGAGAGTTTCACTTCTTTAAAGAAGACGAACCACCAGAGGAATATATTCCTTTCGAGGATATTGAAATTCCACTCACATACCAGGAGCATCATCTCTGGTTTAAAGGCACCCTAAAACATCACAAAAACATTACCAGGCTCGGTCCACTAGGTAGACCAGGAGCAACATGGCCGATTCTAGCCTGCTACACACCTCATCCTGACATCGATGTAATGTCAGACGAGGAATTACTTACTCAACTACAAGAGTTAATAAAAATTTACAGACAAATAGTCCAATATGTCATGCGGACTTTCACAGTCCAACCACCCATGACCATTCCAAATCAAACCATTCAACAGGGGATTACACTAAAAATTACTCCACAGACTTTACACGCAGTCATGGGTAAAATGCCCACAAAACGTGAGCAAATTCCATTCTGGATAGCTCAAAAAATTACTCAAATCGAAGCAGTATTTCCAAATACTAGCCATTATGAGAAACACAGAATCCTAACAATCTGTTTACCAATGGGGATCACACCACAACTGGAAGATTGCACCACTTGGGGCGCAGTCTTTGCTGCCATCTAAACTAAAACACATGGTGTTCCGTCAATTGCAGTAATACCAGATGTCCTGAAACAAATTCAAAATGAATACGGGGCAGAACCTGCTCTGAATTTAGGTATGAAATTACTGAAAAACTTCGACCAGGTCTCAACAATAATATTATCTAATATTAAAGGGGAGGCAGCATCAGTGGCGATCCGCCAACGCTTAAGGGAATTTGATGTTACATAACATCAACATGAACTACCCAGAATAATAGAACAATCTTATGCAGAATTAGGCAGAGATAGTTTGGGTGGAAAACCTTTGAAGCCAAAACTATCTGAAAGTCCTGAGAAGGACTCTATTAAACAAAATCCTACTTCTTCTAAAAAGAAGTGGAAACTAATAAACAAAATTCAAAAGAGACACGCTCTCAATCCCGAGGTAGGTCTCCTCAAAGGAGCCCTCTGAAAGGAGGTATAACCTCAGGAATAGGGATAATTTAAGAAAACCTGACAGGTATCAAGATACTGATATACGTTCCTCTCGTACCTTTCAGATATCGTCACAGACATCAGAAAGAAGAGGACGGTCAGAACATAGAGAAGAACGCGTGAAATCCAAAGACGATAAACACGTTCAGAAAAATAAATCAAACCTCAATTCACAAAAAAGAAGGTAGCAGGTCTGAAGATCAGACATGCCGAGAATACTGAGAACACAGCTCAAGAACGGAGAATGGGCTCAGACAATGCTGGACAGTGCAGCAGAAGTAACAATAGCTCACCAGAACCTGAAGGAACTTCTGGAGATAGTGAACTTGAATGAGTACATCACAGTAGAGACTGTAGACACCAGGGTTAGTACTCCACAAAAGTTATATGAAATAACACTCCGAATGGAGGGAGACATACCAAGAAAAGTGAAGATACTCTTTTGGGAGAAACTTTCAAGGAGTTATGATATACTTCTAGCAGAAAAAGACTGGCCACCACAATTTGTCAGGGAGTGCCCACATGGTGAGGACATCATTATGCCTGCCTTCTCCAACCATATTCCAATTCACCTAAAATATACTTATGCCAGGAAATGGGCAGTTGCCCAGGCCCCAGCATTATATAAAAATCATGTAGGATGGGATGAGGACTCACCTCACCACAAAATACATCTAAAAAATGAACCTACTGCACAAAGGCAGTACCCAATAAAGCAAGAAGCTAAAAAACAGGTCAGGGAGATCTTAGATCAACTTGAATACCAAGGGGATGATTAAAACATGCACCTCCTCAATGAACAGTCCTTTGTTTCCTGTATCCAAACCAGACAATACATATCGTCTAGTTTTGGATTACAGACACTTGAACACTTGTTCAAAAACATTTGCAGTGCAAAATGCACATAGTACAGCATTAATGAATAACATTGTGCGTAAGAAATATAAAACCACATTGGACATTTCAAATGGTTTCTTTTGTCAAAACATAGCACCTGAAAGCAGGTACTTAACAGCTTTCTCAATAATGGGGACCCAGCATCAATTTTGTAGACTCCCACAAGGGTTCAAAAACAGCCCGGGGTTATTCTCAGCAAGAGTAACAGAGTTACTACAAATTTATGATAATGAGGCATTGTCATATGTCGATGACATCTATCTGACAGACGATGACCTGGATAGGCACTTGAACAGGGTGAGTACCGTTATATTGGGCTTCGCCTCTGAAGGCTATAAATTCAACTTTAAAAAATCTAAAATTGCCCATCTCAATGTCCTTTTCCTAGGATATGAGCTTTCAAGTGAAGGCAAGAGCCTGGCAGCTAATTCTTTAGAAAAGCGCGCGCTGCTCCAACCTCCAAAAACGCTGAAAAATTTACAATCCATCTTGGGTTTCCTTAATTTTGAAAGAACTTACATTCTAAATTACGCAGAAAGGGTTAAACCTCTCTACGAATTAATCAAACCTGATTTTTCAATCAAACATTGGACCCAGGAACACACAGAAATCCTGTGTTCACTCCAAACTAACATGTTAGCAACAAATCACTTACAAACACGCGTAAAGAAACGCAATTTAGTGATCCGAATAATTTCGGGACAATGCGGATTCACCTATTTAAAATTTAATGAGGGTGAAAAAGTACCAATAGCATACAAATCACATTTGTATACACAAGCAGAAATGCGCTTCACTTCAACAGAAAAAATACTGACAGCAGTTCAAACCGCTGTAGCAAAAGAAAGAGCTCTAGCCCAAGGGAAACGCATTATTGTCGTAACTCCAGTACCAGCCTTAGAGGCGGTTACAAAAGCGAGCATTCCAAATGCAAAAGCTTTACATCCTAGATGGATACAATGGGTTAATTCTCTTGCTGCAACAGATGTTGAATATGTTTTTGATCCTGATTTAAAAACACAAGCGTTCCTGCAATATGAATATGAATGTCCTCTGCCCACTGAAATTCTGCCTCTCGATCAGTACGAATTTATAATTTACACTGACGGATCAGCACAACCCGCTACAGGGAGTAAGCAAGCTTACAGTGCAGCGTGCACAATCGTTAAAGGTCGCATGCGCGATGGTAACTTCAGACCAATGGTCACTAAAACTCAATCTCTAGGAGACTGTACAGCTCAGCGAGCTGAACTACAAGCTTTCAAACTGGCACTTGAAAATACAGATCGCGAATTCTCCACACTCATAGTGTGCGATTCTTTTTACTGTGTTCAGTCGTATAATGAATATATACAGAATTGGCTTGAAAACGGGTTCAAAGATGCAAAAGGTGGCAAAATAAAGCATAAAACGCTTTGGGAACAAGTAGTTCAGTTAAGAAACGAACTACCAAAAGTTCATGTGATACACATGCTGAGTCATCAACGTGATGGCGTTCACGTTGCAGGGAATTCATTGGCTGACGAAGCCGCAAAGGGGGCTGTTCAGAAGGCTTCCGTAGCTGCGATCACTCGTTCAAAAACGAGAATAGACAGTGAGATATTGTTGGCTGTCAATGCTTCAAGCAAAGGCAGTGGTGCAGCGTTACCAAAAAAATTTCCACTCAAGTACTCCTATGTAATTGATGCAAACAACATTCCTTTTGCTCGAATCCCTGAAGTGGGGGATAGGGTAATTCCAAACATGGAACGTAGATTAGGACTGATCCTAGCAGCACATGAAGGGATAGCCTCTGCCCATGAAGGTGTTTCTGCAACAGTATCTTTACTTAAACAAAGATATTGGTGGCCTGGCATTAGGAAACAGACCAAGAACTATGTTTTGGAATGTGAAATATGCCAACAGATGAAAGTCTCCACAGTGAAACGTCCTGCGCAGACACCCCTGTTGATTTCAGACAAACCATTAGCTTGTGTTTAGGTGGACCACTGCGGTCCCTTGCAAAGGGATGGTAACTATAAATATATAATGGTCGCAGTGGATTCGTGCTCAAGGTTCCTATGGATATGGCCTCAGCGCTCGGCTGACGCTCGAACTGTTATAAAAGATTTGCGAGTCTTTATCGGCACATATGCAATTGGCACACTACATTCTGACCAGGGCCCTGCATTTAGCTCTCGGGCTTACAAAGAAGCCATAGCCAGTTTAGGCATAGCATTGCGGTACTCCTCTCCGTTTCATCCTGAGGGAAATTCTGTTGTGGAAAGGAAAAACCGGGACATAAAGCAGTCTATAACAGCTAGAGTATTAGGTTCGGGTGATGGGTGGGTCAAACATCTTTATGGGGTCCAACGCTCATTAAATAATTTGCCAAGAAGTTCTCTAGGGGGGGTCACTCCATATGAGGTCCTAATTGGGACAAGAATGTGGGTTCCTGATCTCGAATGTAAAGGCACAGTGGTAAAAAATAAACCCTTTGATATCAAAGATCGTTTGGCTGTTTTACAGGATCTAAATGAACTAAGATTGAAACAAAGCAACGTGTTCCTGAAGCCAACCACCACTGGGGAAAAACCGGCAGTCCCAGCAAGGCCTGTCTGGATCCCAAAAGTTGGGGATCTAGTCAGAGAGAAGATTGCGGACAAGAAGGAATTTGGACCTTCTTACAGACAACCAGTACCTGTCCTAGCCGTCCACAGAACAAGAACAGTACTTCTGCCGCCCCTTGCTGGAAAAAAGGAGAAAAGATTTGTGTCAATCGACCTCATCAAACCACAGTATGTGGCCGATACTAAATAGTAGGCCTCGTGGACTCCGACCTAGTAGCAGACGCACTCCTCTCACTACTATCCAAGAGGTTCAGACTGAAAGACTCATAACTATCGAGAATTCAGCAGTAACAGATGAAGGACTAAGCAACAATGCTATGGAACTCATCCCTCTTGAAACTCAAGTAACAGTTCGTCCAGATACACCTGTCTACACCAACGTAACAAGTGATCAACTGGTTCCAGCGATTTCAACAAATCCTGATGCAATTCCAACAATTGACAGAACTGCTTCTGGCTATTTCGTTAACTTTGATACGTTTTCTGAGGATCCGAGTGAACCTGAAACGACGCCAGCCCTAAAAACTTTCAAACAACAAGTACAAGACCTTTTTCATTTCCTGAAAGAGACTTATCTGGTTTCACCATGGATTGAACTATGGATTATTTTTCTTTCTGCTTTGGCTAGCTTTGGTTATGACTATCAGCGTGCTTATAAATGGCAGATACATCCATATGGACACTGAAAGTAAAAATGTGAACTTACTTTTGAAACCACACAAATCATCCCATCGTGAAGCAAGAGACTTGTCAGCAGTGAACATCACAGCTGTTCCTAAACAGGATGGTATAGTGTCGGACAAAACCGATTTCGATATATTTGGCCCGACGGAACTTTTGAACATTCCACATTTATTTAAAATTTCATTAAGTGATTTTATTTCCTCCAGTACCTATTCTGATGATTGGGACTTTGAGACTGTAAATGATATGATGTCTGATCTAGAAAGGTCTGCTGCATTCTCTAACAATGAATACTTAGAGGGTTCATCAGACTACAAACAGCTTTATTGTTACAACCACTATGGTCATCATTTCTTGCATAAATCTGCGACACCTAGAAATGTGTTTATGTTTAACCAATGGGAACATTGTCCTACACCACCAAGGGGTAGTTCAAAAACGTTTGCTAAAAAGTTTCCATATTTTTCAGGGTACAATACATTTGATCCAGAAACATTTTACTATAAAAATGTAAACAAAACAGGACAGAAAATTATGTTAACTAATACAAAACAGATTTACTCTGCAGCCTTTATTACCCAACTGTCTAGACATGGATTTGACTTTTGGAAAGACACAATTGACACAAAATCTGTCTGGGGTTCTAAAGATTGGCAAGTACAGGGGGTAGAAGCTTTGTTTAGAGCATGTATTATCCCTCAGCAAATAATGTTTTTGAATGACACTGTGCAACAAACGTCTTGCCTTGGTTTAGCCAAGATCAAAGACATGAAGACACCTTCTGTACCAACACCTGCAAGAAATAGCACTACACAGGGAGCGGTCACAGTAGACACAATACTACAAACCAACAGAACAGATCCTGATTGGAAAAAATGGTTGCTCTGGCCCACAGACACAAACATCTGTCAAGAAAGATTCCTGAATAGAAGACAGGGCTTTACTATCCATAGGCCAGACCCACGTTATGTTCAACGACAACATCCTGGGGTAGTAACAACATACAGTGTAGGAAAATTGTGCCTCGACTGGCTACAAAAATCTACACTTGAGGATGTGAAACAACACTTATCTTTACTTAAAGAAGACGCAGACCGTAGGGAATTCTTGCTTGGACCAAGAAAACCGCGTCAAAAACGTTTCATATATGCCGGCATTTATGCTGCTTATAATGAAGTATGGAAGGTTTCACAGGCAGAGGCCGCAGAACGAATACGTGAACTTGATCGTATTAATTTAGAGAAATCTCTCTCTGTGGTCGACAATGGGTTAACAACTTTGTCATCCAGAATTTATTCATTGGACAACATTGTATCCTCTGCTATTGACATACTGGAACAAGATTTAGCCATGTTACAACAAGGCCAATCTCAGTTACGTTCTATTATGTTATTAGGCTGGACGCTGCAATCTTTGCGTGCAGGCTATGTGCCTTGGCGTTTTATCAACACGTCTTCTCTGTTTGCAGAATACAATCTAACAGATAAACAGATCGAACTGGCACAAAGGGGAGCAAAGTATACAGTGCTGAGCATTGAAAAACTGGAAAAATTACCATTTACGGTAGCAGAAAAACCAGCTACAGAATGGCTTATTCATGGCAAAAAACTCTGCCTGTCACTACTTTTCATTTTCAGTATTGCCTCAAACAAATGCAAGCAGGCAAATATGAAAGGTTGGGTAAAGAATACATTAAGACATCCTGGGATTTACCTTACGAATACAGATGTTGGAGTGGGGATCGTGAAGTGTTTCTAAGCGGTACAAACTGTAGAAATGCACTAAGCGATTCACTCATATGTCAGGACATTTCTTTACACAGGGCTTGTAATGGTTCTGTGGCACATTTGTCCTGCCACCAGCAGGGTACACCAGCTGCTGTGATTAATCCAACGTTTGGCCAACTTTCTAACGGGAGTTGCCTCATGTTGAATGATCAGAGTTGCTGTGGCATGTTGCCAGGCATCCCATATCTGGTAACGGTCGACTCCAGGGTTACTTGTTGTATGCAAGTATTGTTCCCCCCAATAGACACAGTCAGGGAGTTGCCTCTATGGCCTTCATTGAATGTTTCTTTTATACGTTTTGATACTTTAAGCAGAATGAAAGCCATGCTTTTGCAACAGACCGTGCCTTTGACCTCGGCCAAAGAAATCTATGATTTACAAATTGCAAGGACTTCGGCTGAGATACAGGCTTTAATTCGTACAAACTGCCCTATACATTTCGTAGAAATGATGGGACGTGTCTTAAACATGTCTGATACGAGCGGGATTGTACATGTATTTAAGACCATCTGTTCAGGAATGTTAGCACCCTTCCAGGCAGTCCTCGGAATCATCCCAAACTTCGCACATTCAGTGTTTGGTGGTGTGCCATTAATTCTAGCACTTGTTGCAGGAATCCTATTTCTATTCCTACTATTACGCTATGGCAAGCCTATCCACCGACGTCACTCCGAGCGATGTGGAGAAAGCTCTCCTAGAACGGAAGTGCCGTGAGCGCATAGTGCAACTTTTGGGCATGCCTCGTCTACGGGAACTTAATACGACATGGTTTCTGTCATTTAGACAAATCTGGCAAGATTGCATCTTACCTGTTCTACGCTGCCTGCTTTGCGGTGAAGAATGCATGCTAGACACCTGTCTAACACTCCCATCAGTCATGCCAACGGATATCGATACTCTGCTGGACCCGATAACGGCCCATGCTCTGTGTTGTCCCCAGAGGCTACCAATCCTGATGACGGCATTCATTGAGATCTCATAGACGCTTCCTGCTGCTGCTGAGGTACGAGATGGATCAACAGGCACACAGGTAACAACGGACGTGAACATTGCTGCAGCATCTTATGCTGAAGGCGATGCTTCTCATCTCTGTGCAATTAACCTTCTGAACGAGGTGTTCCAAATGTCACCAACATCAGTAGACGATATTTTGTCTACAGAAATAGATGATTTCATGTTCACACCAGACCCATAGACTGACTTTGATTCGGCTCACAGTGTACCAGGGAAGCAATGAATTTGGCCTTCATATTTTCAAAACTTGGAACGCTTCCTAAAATTGAACTTTTTTCTTTTTCTTTATTTTTTAAAAATACATGGCAACTAAATATGCTTACAGTAGAACTATTCATATAAAACTGACTTCTTTGAATACTTCCAGGGACACAATGTCACCTTATTTTACTAAAATTTCATTTAGTACCATGATATGCAATGGCTTTGATTTTTGAAATACTTGTCAACCATTTCGTCATATGTATATATTTCTGTTTATTCATTCAGGTTGCATTTTATTTATGATATATGCCTAGAATGAAAAAAATGCTTTAAAATGTACGGTACCTATTGCGTTACATGTTTTATCAACAGTTTCTTTTTAAAAATAACCTCTTTTAAAATGCTTTTAGAAATATTTTTAGCAACATGTGGTACTCATTTAATGTTTAGCATTTAGTATTATCGTTCATTCGAAAGTGGAGTGGGTGTTGTATTCCGCTTTAGGTGTCCGTATATAGGTTTCCTGAAACATGTCCTTATATAGGCACAATTCGCATTGCCCTTATATAGGCATAAGATCCCAGTCCTTATTTAGGCATTAGACATGCACTCCAAATACAGGCATGGTCACCGACATCCGTCCACCCTAACGTCACAACGAGTTCTTAGAAACCAGACCATTAAGCTCTTGGGAGTTCCCCCAGCACAGGATTATTGATTTCTCCAAGAACTCATCTATTATGCATGAACCACTATTTCTTAAGGGTTCATTCCTGATGTCTTCCTCTGTCCGACTTCATGTCAATACTAACATTCCAAGGCACCTACCAGGTATAAATATACCTTCCCTTGCCCAAGCAAGTTAGAGGAGACCTCGACTTCAGAGGAGCCCCTATCCCGGCCTGACGCACTGACAAGAGACACTGTCATCCCTGCTCGCAGAGAATCCAGCTCCCAGTGTTCTGATTCACTTCACAGGGTGTTAGAGTTCGAGATCCGGAAGGAGATTCCCACCTCTCTCATTCTCAAGGTATGGAGCTGACTAGAACCTAGAGGGACTCTTGGCATACCAGACCCTTAGTATACCATACTATAGAATACTACACCTACTTGTTACCTTGCCCTACACCTAGGCTAGGTTAGGTACACTGGGGTAGAACTAGCTTAGTCTAATGTATAAGCTTAAGGCAACAATAGTATAAACAACACAAAAATTTAGACTGACTTTATAGAAAACAAAAGGAGAACCAACAGTATCTGTTTTGCTATACAAAAATAATTTTTATTGATACACAATAGCAAAAAGATTATAAAAATACTTTTATCATTTCATTTTTAAAAGAAAATGTAACAGCCCATTTGTACTCATTCATTCCTCTTCATTCATACAACATATGACTAACAATCAATTTAAAAAATACACATGTCATTGTTTATGATTAGATGATAAATGACAATTAATTTCTGAGAATCTTGAGGAAACTATGTGGCAGAATTTTAATAATCTGTGTTTTCGACGCGCGTTTCGGCAGAGCTGTGCCTTCGTCAGGAAAGGGGCCACAATGTTAACTTTTGATCTCTGTAAATAAAATATATATATTACATTTCAGATACAGGGTTCTCACTCACTGATACATATTGTGCCACCATAAAGGCGTGCATTATATAATATTTACAATTTAAAGAACAAGGCAAAGGACTAATTTAAGGTCCCCAATTTGTGTATATACAAGAACTCGTGAGTTGTCCAGAAGATGGAATGTGTATAACAAGATAGATTAGAAACAGATAAGAAAAATAGCCACCACCTCATTTGAATAAATCCATATCAGTTGATTCACCCAGTGATCTACCGAAAAAATATCCGTGGTTTAAAAACTTTATAAAGAATGACCTTATGTCTTGGAGTAGACTCGTCAGATATTGACCGCTACTGTATAAACACTTTGAGGTATTGGTTGATTCTTGATTTAGAAGACCAACTGTAAAAATAAAGTACCTCATTTTAATTTTTAGTTTATGATCTTAATCAATATATTTATCAGTTGGGTATATAAATACCTTGGCTATATGTCTCCAACGCTAAATAGTATTTTTGTCGTCCAAGATAAGATTTTGATGTACTCAATTTTGCACTCGATATGTGCCGTCCTTATGATTTATACTGTGAGCACAATAAAAATAATGTTTAGCCTTACATGTTAACCGTTTAAACAAATTTGCTATAAAGCTACTAGCATGACTACAATCAAAGTGCTGGTTTATGACCCAATTTGGTTTTTTAAGTTATTATAATACTTACATTTCAATTGAATATCCGCTATTATGTGGATTTATCTAGAAAAAACAATTTGGAACGTATCACTAATAAGGAAGGGGGCTATATGTTCAATTTAAAAAATATATTGAGATGAGTAATATGCGCCTAACTTGGTGCAATGCACCAACAACTGATTTAATGTTTCCAAATGTACTCAAATAGGTACCATATGTATGAGCCAATTTACAACCTCAGAATCGAAGCCTAACATAAGGTTTATGGCTGCATTGGTATTCCAAGACACTCTACTTTACTGCCAACTCATGAATTAACACTGTATTGACTCGCCAGGCAATTGTAAAATAAGTATTTGGTGCTTAACTCCATACGATATACCAACACAGGGTTAAATGATTTTTGTCCCCCCTTATTCCCTCAAAGTAAGCACTCGGATAAATATCCTCACTATAGGCTATTTAGAGGAGTCAGAGTCAAAACCCTACTTGATAAAAGTCATCAACATAAACTAAATGGCTGTATCAGATATGTTGCACCCCCCCAAAAAAACCAACAACCGAGCGCTAGGATGAACATTCTTACCGAAGGCTAATTTAGAGGAGTCAGAGTCTAAGTCTAGACCAACAAGAATACTTAGCGTGAACTAATTAGAAATATCACAGTCAGAGTCTTGCTCCAGGGTTTGACCTCAATCATATTTAAATGTACTCTATTTTATATACAACCCTTAAACTACCGTTACACGAAAACTCTTAAACTACCGTTACACGAAAACTCACCAGTCGATAATACATTGCTAAATGTTACCAAGTGCCTACTTACTATGTTTTGATGGCATTGGAATCCCGGATGGTGGGGCCTCTGTACGCCACGAACTCCTCGTGAAGACTGCACTAAGGTCCGTTCACTTCCGCATAAGATGTACACGGAGTCCATCACATGGTGTTCACGAGCCAATCATGATCAAGACCATGTGACGGCAGATGGTAATTCGAATAAAGAACGAAAAGTGAAAGGGGACTATGTTTGTTACGTAAACATTAGACTCAATGTATTATTACTCTGATGTTTGACCGTGTAGTGTATAATGAATAAATCATCCCCTCGCCACGATAAACGCACGGAGAACAGTATACAATTTAATTCCTATTGAAAATAAATCGGTGGAATCTATCACGTGGTTATTCCTAACCAATCATGGTGGGTACCAGAACCCAATAGCTAACCAGTCTCATTAATGGTGAACCCAAACTGTATTATTATCCATGTATTGAGATATTCTAATTTGAAATGATTATAACAACGGAAATATGGTCAGCTAGCTCAATTGACATAATTTTGTAATAAAATTATGATGTGATATAGATACGATCCTCTTGACTAATGTTACAAGTTATTGAATGAATTCTTTTGTATATCGAAATCAATGATTTTTAAGAAGATCCTTTATTATATATTTTTATTTACAATCAGTGATTCTAGTTGTCTAATATTTACATAGGTAATGAAAATAAAATTTCCAACCAATGTGTGATTTTTTTAAAAATCAATGTTAATTGTTAAGACTGGGCATTGTGGGAAGATATAATATTCCATCAGGATCAGACGGTAGATTCAGCTGTTATATCGTATCGCTTGTTCCCATGGAATTTCCAAATTTAAACCTCGTGCAAATGTATCCAGGGAAAATATCCAGAACACTTCTCTTCTTTTCCTTACTTCATCTGAATCTGTGCCTGTCTTTTCATTTATTTTTTCTAAAATTAGCCAATTGATTTGATCATGATTGTGTCCTGTTTCTAAGTAGTGTTTTACTAAGGGAGCATGAATCTTTTTAGTGCGTATAGCTGAGCGATGTTCAGTCAATCGGACTGCTAGAGTCCTAGATGTTTCACCCACATAACCCTTATTGCACGGACACAATAACAGATAAATAATATTCTTGGTTTTACAGTTAGTAAATGATTTAAGAGTAATATTATATGAATTGTGAATAAACTTCTTTGTGATTATTGCGGTATCACAAGCTTTGCATTGGGTGCATATATTATTACCCACTAATGGCATTGAGTCATCAAGGGTAGTTTGAATAGATGTTTTTTTGACATACGAGTATGGACAATTTGATCCTTAAGATTTTTGTTGCGTCTATGGGCAAACATCGGGCGTGATAATATATTGTCTTCCTCCGAATTGGCATTCAGAATATGCCAATGAGTACATACAGCCTGCCTAATTTTTTCATTCGCCATAGAATGTCTAGTAACACATACAAGTGCAGGGGATTGTTTGGGTGGTTGGTTACCCAATAAATGGTCCCTATCATAGAAACGGGCGCGTTTATAGGCCTCCCGTATCAATCTATGAGGATAACCACGTGCTATAAATTTCGCCTTCATGGTTTCAGATCTCAAGTCTTAGTCAGCAATATTGGTACAGTTTCTCCGTAACCGGAGAAACTGACCAAACGGTATGCTCTCTTTTTGTTTGTTCGGATGGAAGCTTGTAAAGTGCAATAAAGTGTTTTTTGCAGAAGGTTTCACATATAGATCTACTTCGAGCTCATGATTCTTGGCTTTGATTTCGATGTCCAGAAATTCAATATGACTATGACTGGTGTGAGCAGTGAATTTTAAATTTACATCACACTCATTGATCCATAGTATGAGTTCGGATAGTTGTTCCACTTCACCTGTCCAAATAAAAAATATGTCATCTATAAACCGAGCCCAATGTTTAATGGACTCGTAAAACAGGGCTATTTCATTATATATGTATATGCTCTCAAATTGAGCCATATATATATTTGCCACAGTGGGAGCACAAGATGCTCCCATGCTTACTCCCTTTATTTGGCGATACAAATTACCATTAAACTCAAAAGTATTGTCTTCTAAGACTATTGTAAGAATTGCTTTAATGAAATCTGGATCACAGTCTATAGGGAATAATTCCATAAACCATGCCACTGCCATAAGTGCCCCACCTTGTGGTATATTACTATATAGGGATTCCACATCTAGAGTGACCAGAATGTCATTGTACTCATTAAATGGTAGTCCTTCCACTGTTTGTATCATGGATTTTGTGTCCTTAATATATGATGTAATTCTCGAGACATAGGGACATAAGATACGGTCTATGTATTTGGAAATTGGCTCGGTGACTGAGCCTATTGTAGTCACAATGGGACGGTATGGAGGATCATGGCTATTTTTATGAATTTTAGGAATTCCATAAATTGCTGCCATTTTAGGATATTTGATGTTTAGATAGTCATATTCTTTTTGACAGATAGTACCTGTTTCTAATGCTCTTTTTGTTAGATTGGAGATCTTTCTCTGTACTCTAGATGTGGGATCAATGTTGACTGGTAGGTAAAAATTAGTATCACTCAAGAGATGTAACATAGTTTCAATGTATTTATCCGTATCGATAACAACTATGCCTCCCCCTTATCACAGTTTTTTATAGTAATGTCTGGATTATTACGGAGAGAAACTAATGTTTTAAGCTCTTCTGAATTTAAGTTGTTAGAAGGATGAAAAATATGCTTCAAAGATGTTTTTAAACTTTTTAAAACAGATTTTTCGTATATCTCTACTTCAGGGCCCAGATCGTCTAAACTAGGAGTAAAAGTAGATACTGGACGTAATCCTGAATGATTTTCCGAAAGTCCTGCCTCACCTGAGTTGTGAATAGCTGCATTTGAAAAAAAAAATTTTAGGCTTATTTTGCGAAAAAATGATGTAATGTCTTGATATAATTAAAAAATGTTAATGCCTGTCTGTGGTACAAAAGTCAGGCCCTTTGATAGAAGTGCAACTGTCGAATCTTCTAACGGTTGTTTTGATAGATTGAATATGGGTATTTCCTTTACGGCCCTCAATATCGAGCATTTCTGGTGACTAGATACTGTTGGGTATTTTGCTGGTAATTGCCCCGATTGAAGGTATCGTGATACCTCGGTTGATACCTCGGCCTCCAAGGGCCCCGTCGTGCCTGTCGCCTGCCTAAAAAAGACTGGCCAGTTGATCGATTACCTGAATAGGAGGCTCTCTGATTTTCAAAACTGGGTCGATAAGAATTATCATCATTGTCAGAATCGGAAGTATCCGAAAAGGTAGTAACCTTTCTATTTGATCTTTGTGGTCCCCCAGATTCTGTATCCATATAGTCCCCTTGATTATAAAAATGTTCATTTAGATAGGGGTACGTTTTTTCCTTTGTGGTGAATCTAATGTCTTTATTTAATTTGTCTGTTTTTCTTTTAATCAGGTAGTCAGAATATGCTGAAACTTCCTTTTCAATGTCTTCTAGTTTTTCTTAGCATTCGCCAAGGCATCATTTTGTTTAATCTTTTCCTCTAGAGCTATCAATTCCGATGTTAATGTTTGGATTAACTCCTTAGCTGTCTCTATTATTAAAATCATGAAATCACGAGAACATCGGTTTGCTATCAATGACCATTTCTCAAGGAATGCTCGTATTTGGACAAAGAGTCCAGGGATATTTCTAACTCTAAGTCCCTGGGGAATGATGCCCCCAAGTAAGTAGGCACTTGGTAACATTTAGCAATGTATTATCGACTGGTGAGTTTTCGTGTAACGGTAGTTTAAGAGTTTTCGTGTAACGGTAGTTTAAGGGTTGTATATAAAATAGAGTACATTTAAATATGATTGAGGTCAAACCCTGGAGCAAGACTCTGACTGTGATATTTCTAATTAGTTCACGCTAAGTATTCTTGTTGGTCTAGACTTAGACTCTGACTCCTCTAAATTAGCCTTCGGTAAGGATGTTCATCCTAGCGCTCGGTTGTTGGTTTTTTTGGGGGGGTCAACAGATCTGATACCTCCATTTAGTTTATGTTGATGACTTTTATCAAGTAGGGTTTTGACTCTGACTCCTCTAAATAGCCTATAGTGAGGATATTTATCCGAGTGCTTACTTTGGGGGAATAAGGGGGGACAAAAATCATTTAACCCTGTGTTGGTATATCTTATGGAGTTAAGCACCAAATACTTATTTTACAATTGCCTGGCCAGTCAATACAGTGTTAATTCATGAGTTGGCAGTAAAGTAGAGTGTCTTGGAATACCAATGCAGCCATAAACCTTATGTTAGGCTTCGATTCTGAGGTTGTAAATTGGCTCATACATATGGTACCTATTTGAGTACATTTGGAAACATTAAATCAGTTGTTGGTGCATTGCACCAAGTTAGGCGCATATTACTCATCTCAATATATTTTTTTTAATTGAACATATAGCCCCCTTCCTTATTAGTGATACGTTCCAAATTGTTTTTTCTAGATAAATCCACATAATAGCGGATATTCAATTGAAATGTAAGTATTATAATAACTTAAAAAACCAAATTGGGTCATAAACCAGCACTTTGATTGTAGTCATGCTAGTAGCTTTATAGCAAATTCGTTTAAACGGTTAACTTGTAAGGCTAAACATTATTTTTATTGTGCTCACAGTATAAATCATAAGGACGGCACATATCGAGTGCGAAATTGAGTACATCAAAATCTTATCTTGGACGACAAAAATACTATTTAGCGTTGGAGACATATAGCCAAGGTATTTATATACCCAACTGATAAATATATTGATTAAGATCATAAACTAAAAATTAAAATGAAGTACTTTATTTTTACAGTTGGTCTTCTAAATCAAGAATCAACCAATACCTCAAAGTGTTTATACAGTAGCGGTCAATATCTGACGAGTCTACTCCAAGACATAAGGTCATTCTTTATAAAGTTTTTAAACCACGGATATTTTTCGGTAGATCACTGGGTGAATCAACTGATATGGATTTATTCAAATGAGGTGGTGGCTATTTTTCTTATCTGTTTCTAATCTATCTTGTTATACACATTCCATCTTCTGGACAACTCACGAGTTCTTGTATATACACAAATTGGGGACCTTAAATTAGTCCTTTGCCTTGTTCTTTAAATTGTAAATATTATATAATGCACGCCTTTATGGTGGCACAATATGTATCAGTGAGTGAGAACCCTGTATCTGAAATGTAATATATATATTTTATTTACAGAGATCAAAAGTTAACATTGTGGCCCCTTTCCTGACGAAGGCACAGCTCTGCCGAAACGCGCGTCGAAAACACAGATTATTAAAATTCTGCCACATAGTTTCCTCAAGATTCTCAGAAATTAATTGTCATTTATCATCTAATCATAAACAATGACATGTGTATTTTTTAAATTGATTGTTAGTCATATGTTGTATGAATGAAGAGGAATGAATGAGTACAAATGGGCTGTTACATTTTCTTTTAAAAATGAAATGATAAAAGTATTTTTATAATCTTTTTGCTATTGTGTATCAATAAAAATTATTTTTGTATAGCAAAACAGATACTGTTGGTTCTCCTTTTGTTTTCTATAAAGTCAGTCTAAATTTTTGTGTTGTTTATACTATTGTTGCCTTAAGCTTATACATTAGATTAATTAGCCCTGCCTTAAGGAACCTCACCCTATTAGCAGGGGGCCTCCAGTTTTACAATATATTACCCGCAGCCTGTCTGCGTGGGGCTGTTCGTATTGTGATAGACATTTATATGTGTTTAAAGTGAGTGTTTACATTTAAACGCAAGGCAATATACCTTTTAGATGCATTGTGACAGTCTGTGTTGAGTTGTCCAGAAATTTTGGTAAAGTTTTTCTTTAAGTATTGAATTTATTATATCTATTTTCCATAATTTTTGATTTTCTAATTTTGCTTAGTTTTTTATATTAGATCATCAATATGGAAGCAATACAGACGTTTGGTTTTACAGATGAGCAATATGCTCTTCTAGTAGGAAATACATCTGCCCACAATAACCAGACAAACAACAATGACCTAGCCACTAATGATGATTTAAATACATTATTCCAACTGAAGAAAAAGATTCGGAGGATAGAATTGCATGGTCAGTTTATGTTGGACTATTTGAAAGCGGGCATCATTCCCCAGGGACTTAGAGTTAGAAATATCCCTGGACTCTTTGTCCAAATACGAGCATTCCTTGAGAAATGGTCATTGATAGCAAACCGATGTTCTCGTGATTTCATGATTTTAATAATAGAGACAGCTAAGGAGTTAATCCAAACATTAACATCGGAATTGATAGCTCTAGAGGAAAAGATTAAACAAAATGATGCCTTGGCGAATGCTAAGAAAAAACTAGAAGACATTGAAAAGGAAGTTTCAGCATATTCTGACTACCTGATTAAAAGAAAAACAGACAAATTAAATAAAGACAGTAGATTCACCACAAAGGAAAAACGTACCCCTATCTAAATGAACATTTTTATAATCAAGGGGACTATATGGATACAGAATCTGGGGGACCACAAAGATCAAATAGAAAGGTTACTACCTTTTCGGATACTTCCGATTCTGACAATGATGATAATGCTTATCGACCCAGTTTTGAAAATCAGAGAGCCTCCTATTCAGGTAATCGATCAACTGGCCAGTCTTTTTAGGCAGGCGACAGGCACGACGGGGCCCTTGGAGGCCGAGGTATCAACCGAGGTATCACGATACCTTCAATCGGGGCAATTACCAGCAAAATACCCAACAGTATCTAGTCACCAGAAATGCTCAATATTGGAGGCCGTAAAGGAAATACCCATATTCAATCTATCAAAACAACCGTTAGAAGATTTGACAGTTGCACTTCTATCAAAGGGCCTGACTTTTGTACCACAGACAGGCATTAACATTTTTGAATTATATCAAGACATTACATCATTTTTTCGCAAAATACGCCTAAACATTTTTTTTTCAAATGCAGCTATTCACAACTCAGGTGAGGCAGGACTTTCGGAAAATCATTCAGGATTACGTCCAGTATCTACTTTTACTCCTAGTTTAGACGATCTGGGCCCTGAAGTAGAGATATACGAAAAATCTGTTTTAAAAAGTTTAAAAACATCTTTGAAGCATATTTTTCATCCTCCTAACAACTTAAATTCAGAAGAGCTTAAAACATTAGTTTCTCTCCGTAATAATCCAGACATTACTATAAAAAACTGTGATAAGGGGGAGGCATAGTTGTTATCGATACGGATAAATACATTGAAACTATGTTACATCTCTTGAGTGATACTAATTTTTACCTACCAGTCAACATTGATCCCACATCTAGAGTACAGAGAAAGATCTCCAATCTAACAAAAAGAGCATTAGAAACAGGTACTATCTGTCAAAAAGAATATGACTATCTAAACATCAAATATCCTAAAATGGCAGCAATTTATGGAATTCCTAAAATTCATAAAAATAGCCATGATCCTCCATACCGTCCCATTGTGACTACAATAGGCTCAGTCACCGAGCCAATTTCCAAATACATAGACCGTATCTTATGTCCCTATGTCTCGAGAATTACATCATATATTAAGGACACAAAATCCATGATACAAACAGTGGAAGGACTACCATTTAATGAGTACAATGACATTCTGGTCACTCTAGATGTGGAATCCCTATATAGTAATATACCACAAGGTGGGGCACTTATGGCAGTGGCATGGTTTATGGAATTATTCCATATAGACTGTGATCCAGATTTCATTAAAGCAATTCTTACAATAGTCTTAGAAGACAATACTTTTGAGTTTAATGGTAATTTGTATCGCCAAATAAAGGGAGTAAGCATGGGAGCATCTTGTGCTCCCACTGTGGCAAATATATATATGGCTCAATTTGAGAGCATATACATATATAAGGAAATAGCCCCGTTTTACGAGTCCATTAAACATTGGGCTCGGTTTATAGATGACATATTTTTTATTTGGACAGGTGAAGTGGAACAACTATCCGAACTCATACTATGGATCAATGAGTGTGATGTAAATTTAAAATTCACTGCTCACACCAGTCATAGTCATATTGAATTTCTGGACATCGAAATCAAAGCCAAGAATCATGAGCTCGAAGTAGATCTATATGTGAAACCTTCTGCAAAAAACACTTTATTGCACTTTACAAGCTTCCATCCGAACAAACAAAAAGAGAGTATACCGTTTGGTCAGTTTCTCCGGTTACGGAGAAACTGTACCAATATTGCTGACTATGACTTGAGATCTGAAACCATGAAGGCGAAATTTATAGCACGTGGTTATCCTCATAGATTGATACGGGAGGCCTATAAACGCGCCCGTTTCTATGATAGGGACCATTTATTGGGTAACCAACCACCCAAACAATCCCCTGCACTTGTATGTGTTACTAGACATTCTATGGCGAATGAAAAAATTAGGCAGGCTGTATGTACTCATTGGCATATTCTGAATGCCAATTCGGAGGAAGACAATATATTATCACGCCCGATGTTTGCCCATAGACGCAACAAAAATCTTAAGGATCAAATTGTCCATTCTCGTATGTCAAAAAAAACATCTATTCAAACTACCCTTGATGACTCAATGCCATTAGTGGGTAATAATATATGCACCCAATGCAAAGCTTGTGATACCGCAATAATCACAAAGAAGTTTATTCACAATTCATATAATATTACTCTTAAATCATTTACTAACTGTAAAACCAAGAATATTATTTATCTGTTATTGTGTCCGTGCAATAAGGGTTATGTGGGTGAAACATCTAGGACTCTAGCAGTCCGATTGACTGAACATCGCTCAGCTATACGCACTAAAAAGATTCATGCTCCCTTAGTAAAACACTACTTAGAAACAGGACACAATCATGATCAAATCAATTGGCTAATTTTAGAAAAAATAAATGAAAAGACAGGCACAGATTCAGATGAAGTAAGGAAAAGAAGAGAAGTGTTCTGGATATTTTCCCTGGATACATTTGCACGAGGTTTAAATTTGGAAATTCCATGGGAACAAGCGATACGATATAACAGCTGAATCTACCGTCTGATCCTGATGGAATATTATATCTTCCCACAATGCCCAGTCTTAACAATTAACATTGATTTTTAAAAAAATCACACATTGGTTGGAAATTTTATTTTCATAACCTATGTAAATATTAGACAACTAGAATCACTGATTGTAAATAAAAAATATATAATAAAGGATCTTCTCAAAAATCATTGATTTCGATATACAAAAGAATTCATTCAATAACTTGTAACATTAGTCAAGAGGATCGTATCTATATCACATCATAATTTTATTACAAAATTATGTCAATTGAGCTAGCTGACCATATTTCCGTTGTTATAATCATTTCAAATTAGAATATCTCAATACATGGATAATAATACAGTTTGGGTTCACCATTAATGAGACTGGTTAGCTATTGGGTTCTGGTACCCACCATGATTGGTTAGGAATAACCACGTGATAGATTCCACCGATTTATTTTCAATAGGAATTAAATTGTATACTGTTCTCCGTGCGTTTATCGTGGCGAGGGGATGATTTATTCATTATACACTACACGGTCAAACATCAGAGTAATAATACATCGAGTCTAATGTTTACGTAACAAACATAGTCCCCTTTCACTTTTCGTTCTTTATTCGAATTACCATCTGCCGTCACATGGTCTTGATCATGATTGGCTCGTGAACACCATGTGATGGCCTCCGTGTACATCTTATGCGGAAGTGAACGGACCTTAGTGCAGTCTTCACGAGGAGTTCGTGGCGTACAGAGGCCCCACCATCCGGGATTCCAATGCGATCAAAACATAGTAAGTAGGCACTTGGTAACATTTAGCAATGTATTATCGACTGGTGAGTTTTCGTGTAACGGTAGTTTAAGAGTTTTCGTGTAACGGTAGTTTAAGGGTTGTATATAAAATAGAGTACATTTAAATATGATTGAGGTCAAACCCTGGAGCAAGACTCTGACTGTGATATTTCTAATTAGTTCACGCTAAGTATTCTTGTTGGTCTAGACTTAGACTCTGACTCCTCTAAATTAGCCTTCGGTAAGGATGTTCATCCTAGCGCTCGGTTGTTGGTTTTTTTGGGGGGTCAACAGATCTGATACCTCCATTTAGTTTATGTTGATGACTTTTATCAAGTAGGGTTTTGACTCTGACTCCTCTAAATAGCCTATAGTGAGGATATTTATCCGAGTGCTTACTTTGGGGGAATAAGGGGGGACAAAAATCATTTAACCCTGTGTTGGTATATCTTATGGAGTTAAGCACCAAATACTTATTTTACAATTGCCTGGCGAGTCAATACAGTGTTAATTCATGAGTTGGCAGTAAAGTAGAGTGTCTTGGAATACCAATGCAGCCATAAACCTTATGTTAGGCTTCGATTCTGAGGTTGTAAATTGGCTCATACATATGGTACCTATTTGAGTACATTTGGAAACATTAAATCAGTTGTTGGTGCATTGCACCAAGTTAGGCGCATATTACTCATCTCAATATATTTTTTAAATTGAACATATAGCCCCCTTCCTTATTAGTGATACGTTCCAAATTGTTTTTTCTAGATAAATCCACATAATAGCGGATATTCAATTGAAATGTAAGTATTATAATAACTTAAAAAACCAAATTGGGTCATAAACCAGCACTTTGATTGTAGTCATGCTAGTAGCTTTATAGCAAATTCGTTTAAACGGTTAACATGTAAGGCTAAACATTATTTTTATTGTGCTCACAGTATAAATCATAAGGACGGCACATATCGAGTGCGAAATTGAGTACATCAAAATCTTATCTTGGACGACAAAAATACTATTTAGCGTTGGAGACATATAGCCAAGGTATTTATATACCCAACTGATAAATATATTGATTAAGATCATAAACTAAAAATTAAAATGAGGTACTTTATTTTTACAGTTGGTCTTCTAAATCAAGAATCAACCAATACCTCAAAGTGTTTATACAGTAGCGGTCAATATCTGACGAGTCTACTCCAAGACATAAGGTCATTCTTTATAAAGTTTTTAAACCACGGATATTTTTTCGGTAGATCACTGGGTGAATCAACTGATATGGATTTATTCAAATGAGGTGGTGGCTATTTTTCTTATCTGTTTCTAATCTATCTTGTTATACACATTCCATCTTCTGGACAACTCACGAGTTCTTGTATATACACAAATTGGGGACCTTAAATTAGTCCTTTGCCTTGTTCTTTAAATTGTAAATATTATATAATGCACGCCTTTATGGTGGCACAATATGTATCAGTGAGTGAGAACCCTGTATCTGAAATGTAATATATATATTTTATTTACAGAGATCAAAAGTTAACATTGTGGCCCCTTTCCTGACGAAGGCACAGCTGTGCCGAAACGCGCGTCGAAAACACAGATTATTAAAATTCTGCCACATAGTTTCCTCAAGATTCTCAGAAATTAATTGTCATTTATCATCTAATCATAAACAATGACATGTGTATTTTTTAAATTGATTGTTAGTCATATGTTGTATGAATGAAGAGGAATGAATGAGTACAAATGGGCTGTTACATTTTCTTTTAAAAATGAAATGATAAAAGTATTTTTATAATCTTTTTGCTATTGTGTATCAATAAAAATTATTTTTGTATAGCAAAACAGATACTGTTGGTTCTCCTTTTGTTTTCTATAAAGTCAGTCTAAATTTTTGTGTTGTTTATACTATTGTTGCCTTAAGCTTATACATTAGATTAATTAGCCCTGCCTTAAGGAACCTCACCCTATTAGCAGGGGGCCTCCAGTTTTACAATGTAGAACTAGCTTAGAGCAGCATCGTATGAGTACTCGCATTTTTAGCTCATGTTATTTATGTATGTGAATATATGTATCATAGCTAAAAGATAATGCTAGCGCAGTATTATTTCTTTCTACTGCTTACGCTGTGCATTATATATCTTGCATACTGTCTTGTGATCATAACAGCTCATATCTCTTACACGAGAAACAAGACTGTTCAATAAATCCTTTTTATTGAAACGCCCGTCTATTCTTTCTGTGTAACTCTGAAGAAACTAAGCATGCACGATTAGCTGAGTGAAACTGTTATCTATTGTTTCCATGATTCTGAGAGTGTTCCGATTCTAAAGGGAAACAAAGTTGTCATGTTTATGCGGTTAAAGCGATACCAAAGGGGATGATGGACAGAGCGTTTGAGCAAATCAAACACTCACCCCCAGTCAACTGATCTGGGTTTAATCCATCATCATTCTTTAGCTCACTCCACCACCCCAGTTCAGACATGGCCATATGCAAATCAGTCTGACCCTGTGCCTCATGGGAACAGTCCAGCACGAACTGCCAAGCCATGTCTTCCCTGGACCGGAAACAAGCATCCTGGGACCGGTTTCTGGCTATTCAGCCGTCATCAGCCAGGCTAGCTTGTATCCAGTGGCAAAGTGAGCAAGGGACCCACGTCTGGGCATACCCTGCCAACTTAGGGCGAACAAAGCGATACCAAAGGGGATGATGGACGGAGCGTTTGAGCAAATCAAACACTCACCCCCAGTCAACTGATCTGGGTTTAATCCATCATCATTCTTTAGCTCACTCCACCACCCCAGTTCAGACATGGCCATATGCAAATCAGTCTGACCCTGTGCCTCATGGGAACAGTCCAGCACGAACTGCCAAGCCATGTCTTCCCTGGACCGGAAACAAGCATCCTGGGACCGGTTTCTGGCTATTCAGCCGTCATCAGCCAGGCTAGCTTGTATCCAGTGGCAAAGTGAGCAAGGGACCCACGTCTGGGCATACCCTGCCAACTTAGGGCGAACAAAGCGACACCTTGCTCACTTTGCCACTGGATTCAAGATAGCCTGGCTGATGACGGCTGTAAGCCAGAAACCGGTCCCAGGATGCTAGGCACCACAGAATTGATAATGTTATTAAAGTGCCAAGAATAACCAATATTTACAGTGCCAGGATTGTACCAGGGTGCGAACAATCATGGCAATATTGCTATAATATGCAATTACCAGCATTACGACAGTGCAACCATTACGGAGGAGTGGTCGCGATGTAGTGGATATAAACAAAATGTCAAGAATTAATGCATTATAAAATGTCATGTATTGTGCACTTTGTGGCTCAAGCATGCCCTGTGTACTCACATTCTGCCCGGATTGACCTCAAATTTGCAAAGAATTGCCATCATAATGCCAGAACCGCATTTTGTCAGATGTGGGCATCATCATGTGTAGGTGCCACAGTAGATAAAGAGCAGGTACAACGTAAGCCCACATTATGCCGATAATGCGTAGCTCAATCTCCCCTTCCCCGTGCATTAAACTATATATGTATGCAAAGAGTGATGTGTAGCCCATAAAAGGCAACCGACTTTGGCACTTCAATCTAACAGAGATCCTGTTTTATTGAGTCTACAACAATGTGCAAAAATCCCAAACTGAAGTCCAATACAACTGATAGGGCGCAATTTTGCTCTTCTAATTGCAGGGGTGCATTATAATCACAAATAGTTCGCATCCACATATAATCTGTAGTCATAATAACATTAGGTCATTAGATCGTGTATTGTTATAACGTGTAAGGGAAGTGATGTAGTAATTTCTTTATGTGGGCCAAAGAATTATATAATTGTACTTGTTTAGATGAAATCATAATTGTGTAAAAGTACATTCACAACTAATAAATATTTTCATACTAATGTTCATATAGCGTGTGGATATTAATGACCCATATATGCATGTATTCAAAACTCGTGTATTTTTCCTATATTAGCTGAACTTGGTAGGCCTAACTTTCGTTTCTCCCTGTTCGTTCTCACATTGAAGGTTGCTAATAGAATTCATGTGCATGTGGAATTTTACTCTCTTCACATCTCTGTTGCAGGTGCAAGAATTCGACCTCATTGGTTAGAATAACGTCTTTGTTTCAGGAGCTAGACAGACATAGGGGGGAGAGGATGCCTTTTAACAGCGGCGCTGATAATGTAGGAGGCGTTCTTTCTCATCGGAGAGCGCCTGTTAACCAAGGTCATCAAGCAAGAGCCTGGAAGCACCGTTGCCTCATGGAAAGTTACCTGCAAGGAAGTGTTTGAATGGATGAGGCGGTCTTGTGATGTGTTTTGGGGGTGTGATCTTTGACTTTTGTATTGGGGTTAGGGACAGAGTCCAGGGACTTCTGCCTTACCTGGAGAGAGGGAGCATCTTAGAACGAGCTCCGTAGCTTTATGCTACTCGAACCATTCAGCCATTGCCATTCTTAGGAAGACTTCACGTGGTGACACCTTTTCTGGGGACTTGCCTGGGAAAATGTTAAGTAGGGATGTCCTGCTAGCAGTAGTGTAGGGACAGACTAATGCTTTTGTCTACGTATTGACAGTGAAGGGGGCTCTTGATGTTGGGTCAATAATTATCTGTGTGCTGGAACTTGAATTGGACACTCTGTGCATGTTGCACCGCCTAAATTTCATTCGTAGGTTTGGTTTTGTAATAGTGCCCATGTACCTTTACCCTATCGTCTTGAGGTGTTTGTATGTCCATCTTTTCTTTGCTTTATAATAAATATACTAAAATTTGGATCAGGAGTCTATGTTCCTTTAGTGTCATGGGAAATGGTAATGTATAACTGGCTAAAGATTTCCTCTCCCCTCCACATTTACAAGCAGGCAACAAAGACCCATCGGCCAGGGGTCCCAGAGTAAGTCTAGAACGTGGAACCCGGCTCCCTCACAACAGAGCAACATAACAACTATTTTCAGCACATAACAGTATCAACATAACACAACTCATCAAAAACACCCTGTAACACACAATAACACTAAACGATGGCACATTACATAAAATAGCTTACAAAAAAGGATAATGTAACGTAAAAAGAGTCTACATTCTTACATTCTTGTATTGTGCTGCCATATGTAGTACTGGTGATTTGTGTAGTGCTATTTTGGTTGTGTTGTTCTAGTGTTGCTCTTGTTTTGGTTTGTGGTTGTTTTGATTTTGGTTAGATATTGCAGTGATATATAATGTTATGTTAAGGTGATGAGTTGGTGTGTTATGGTGCTGTTATTGTATTGTGTGTTGTTTTGTTGCATGTAATAGCATTTTGTCATTGTGTGTTCATTGTCTTTTGTTGTTGCTGTCTGTTGTTGCATTGAAATTGTATTGCTTTAGTGTGCTGATGCGCTGTGCTGTTATTGTCATATGTTTTTGCTTGTTCTGTTGCTTTGTAATACTCAGTTGTTTTCCCTGTGTTGTATTGTTATTCATTGATTTATTGTCTTTCTGTTTTGTGTTGTATTTTAGCATTTTTGTGCTTTGTGTTGTTAAGCTATGTGTTGTTGTGTTGTGTATGGTTTTATTTTGTGTGAATTGGTTTGTTGCTGGTGTGTTGTCTTTTGTGTATCGTTTTTCAGCTTTAATGATGTTTGTATTATTATATGCCCTGTGCTATTGTGACTTTGTATTTTTTGTGCTAATGTACCCTTTCTATTGTGTTATTTTGTTCTTTTGTGGTGTGTCATTTTTTTGTTGTTTTGTTGTGTTGTTTTGTGTAGCTCTGGTGGTATTGCAAAGCGTTGTTGTGTTATGTTTTTGTGTTTTGTTGTTATTGTGATTTTTGTTATTGGGTATTGATGTGTTGTTGCCTACTTGTGTAATAGCTTTCTACACGTGTGTTGGATTATCCTATGTTTTTGTGTTGTGTTTTTGTGGCATTTTGTTTGTTATTATACGTGGTGTTGTGTGTTGTTTGTTATGGTGTGTGCAGCATTGTGCTCTTATTGTGTTAATAGTGTTTTGTGTGCTGTTTTATTTATTACATTGTAACACAACTGATGGTGTTGTTTTATTGCTCTGCAGTTCTGGTGTGGTATAGTTTTTTTTGCTGTGCTTTTATTTTAACATTTCACTGTGTGGTGTATTTTTGGTTCTATGCTTTGGTTTCATTGTTTTGTTGGGCATAGTTGAGTTGTGTTCTTTTGTTTGTTGTGTTTTTAGTGTTGAGTGTGGTTGTATTATTGTGTGTTGTTTTTTTGGTACATTGTATTATTACTGATATTTAGTATGACATATTGTTGAGAGCTGCTGTCGTTGATTGTTGAGTTTCGTTATATGTGTGGTTTTGTTCTTATCTTTTTCTATGTTGTTTTGTTGATGGCGTGTAGTATAATGTTTTATGATTGTATTGCTGTGCATGGTTGAGTATTCTGCAGTTTTGTTATACTTTCATTGTAGTTATGTTGTTGTGTGTTCTGGTTCTCCTATGTTGTTATACTGTGACGGTCACGGCTAAGGAATCTGATTTCTACCCATGAAAATCCCCAGCTTTTTCTCTTTTGTATTGCTCATTTTATCCAGGACATCCATTGTGGTGTGGGAATTCCTACTGAAGTGTCACCCACTGAAATGATGTGTTTAAAATGGTTTTGAGCTGCAACCTTCAGTGACCATCTTGAAAATAAGGTCAGCTGATGTGGACATCTAAGGTATGGTGCTCTGAACAGGCTGTGCATGACACATGTTCACACGTGTGTACACATGCACAATGTGTGAGGAACGCTGTTGTTTGACTCAGCTTGGCACCTGAGCCTCCCCCCGTTCAGATCCGAAGCCACCGAAGTCATCTGCGGCGTTCCACAGGGATCCTCACTCAGCCCAACCCTCTTCAACGTCTACATGAGCCCCCTCGCAGCCATCGCACGCCGACACAACCTCAACATCATCTCCTACGCCGACGACACCCAGCTGATCCTCTCCCTCACCAACGACCCCACCACCGCCAGAGCCAACCTACACGACGGGATGAGAGACGTCGCCGACTGGATGAGGAACAGCCGCCTTAAACTGAACTCAGACAAGACGGAAGTCCTCATCCTGGGCTCATCACCCTCCGCCTGGGACGACTCCTGGTGGCCCCCGGCCCTGGGCACCGCGCCCAAGCCAACGGACCACGCACGCAACCTGGGCTTCATCCTGGACTCCTCCCTGTCGATGACCAGACAAGTCAACGCCGTCTCATCTTCATGCTTCAACACCCTGCGCATGCTCCGCAAGATCTTCAGATGGATCCCCACTGAAACCAGGAAGACCGTCACCCAGGCACTCGTCACCAGCCGACTGGACTATGGGAACACCCTCTACGCCGGAACCACAGCCAAACTTCAAAAAGACTCCAGCGCATCCAGAACGCCTCCGCACGACTCATCCTGGACATCCCCCGACACAGCCACATCACCGGACACCTGAAAGACCTGCACTGGCTCCCCGTCAGCAAGAGAATAACGTTCAGACTCCTCACCCACGCACACAAGGCCCTCCACGACCTGGGCCCAAAGTACCTCAACGACCGCATGACCTTCTACACGCCCACACGCCAGCTACGATCAACCAGCCACGCCCTCGCCACCGTACCACGCATCCGCAGAACCACCGCCGGAGGAAGATCCTTCTCCTACCTGGCAGCCAAGACCTGGAACTCCCTCCCCACTCACCTTCGGCGAACCCAGGACCATCTCTCCTTCAGGAAGCAGCTCAAGACCTGGCTGTTCGAGCAGTAACTTACCCCCTCCCCCAGCGCCTTGAGACCCTCCCGGGTGAGTAGCGCGCTCTATAAATGCCGTGGTTGATTGATTGATTGAGCACAGCTACACAGTAGCAAATAGGGGCATCCTAAGTGGTATAACTCAATTGGATAGTAAAAAGAAAGTCAATATTTCTTTTTGGTGTAATAAATAATGTGTAATGTCTGCATTTTGTATGTACTTTATCTTTAAATAGTAACTGTGGATTGGCATATGATATAAAGATTAGAATTACTTACTTGTGCCATTTTGGTGGTCATAATTTATTTCTAAGTTGAATTTTACTGTAGATGAATTCCCTAAAATACTTGTGTGAGAGAATGATTCTCTAAACCAGCCTTTAAGGTAATTTGAGCTGCCTTGCGGAGTGTGATAATAGCTATGCTCCACCACCTGTTTGATCAAAGGCCCAGTGAAAAATTGACTCATAATCAGGGAGTCTACGCTTGTCCTGGTAACGGAAGGGGTTAGAATTTCCATTACTAGTTCCCTGTGAATTAAAGTAAGGCAAGCACTCAGTAGAAAGGGGCAGAATTCTGTCTCTGATACCCAGCTGTTGCCCCTTTAAGATTTTGAATGAAGGTGTCCAGGTATGCAGGGGCTGAGATGAGCTGTACATGAGTTGGACAGGCAATAGGATTATTCCCTGTGCGTCAGTTAGAGGGTGAGAAGAAATGTGGCATTATTAGTTTACTTGGCTGCTGCACCTATTATAGAACTGTTCTATTCCCTTTAAAGGGCATGGTTCAGGCAGGGGAACATTAGGCGGAGCATAGATAACTGCTGCAACCCTTGTTATAATATTTAGGGGGTACAACCACTCTCGGTTCATGCACCTGGACTCTTTGGATCTGGTGGTACTAGCTGTCTAGCTTCCAGGGTTTAGTGGAAAATGGAACTGCTTAAACAGTCCTTCTTCCTGGCAGGGTCCACAGGGTTAGAAGTGTACTGAAGAGTTGGATCTCAGGGTCCAATATTTATATCTGGTGTCCACTTTAAAGTTGGAGAAGCTTCCAGAGGTTTCCACCTCCCTGAGGTGTTAGCCACCCGCTTCCTCCAGCTTTGGACCTAGCTTGTATGGGGTCACAATAGGCTAGTGTCAAACCCTTTGTGAGAGTGCTCAGGCAGGGCCTTTGTGATCACCAAATGTGATATGGCACAGCTTTTCCCCCTTGTTGACTCAGAGTGGCCCATCCTGCCAACTTCTAGCTTCCCTTTGTCTCACTGTCTGGGAGCAATATACAAGGACGAACTGCAAGCTACACCTAGTCATGTGACCAGGGATCAGGATGTAGGCACCAAATGGTTGGAACAAGAAAATGCCAACTTTCTAAAAGTTGTATACACAAAACAACATCAAGTGGGTGTGAGATTTAAACACATCTTTACTTATGCATGAGGTACATTTTAATCAATAATCATGACCTCAAATTTGTTTTAGTAATGACTGAACACAAACGTTTTTTAAACTTTCACATTTGGTGCGATAAAAGAAAGGACAGTCCACATTCAACTCGATGGATATACAGTGAAAAATATTTGAAAAACATGTGTGAAATATGGAAAGATAAATTAAATATACATTGTGATAACGCAAAATTTAGGCTAAAATTGCATCTTCACCAATCCAAGATTTCACAAGACCAGAGCATTACATTCACAGAAAGTGCTCTTAGTACTGGAACGTATAAAGTGTCCAAAGGTATCTAATATGGGCTTCAAATAGTTTCTTAGACAAATGAATTTATAGGTCCATATTGACACTGGTTGAACTAGGATCCCCTATTGATCCCGGTCTACACATTTCAAACCCACACTTTCTTTGGGGGTTCTCTTTAGGACAACGGTTTGGTGAATTCTTAGGGGGCACGACAAAAGGTTTTGATTCCGACTTATCAGTTGTCGAGGTTATTAGGGATTTGTAACTCGTGCACCAAATCAAAGGAGCAGGACAGGCTTTTCTGGATTGCTCATGTTGTTCTGTGAGTCTCTGTAATTTTTATTTGTTTATAAGTGGATTCTGGAGCCCAGTGTGATTCCTTTACAAAAGCTTGTAAGCGCTCCCTCTGGATCACATCGACCTCCTGCCACATGGATTGTAAAGGAATCACACTGGGCTCCAGAATCCACTTCTAAACAAATAAAAATGAAAGGGCTATTTCAGTGGGTGGCTCAAGCAGTGCTTCAGGCCCAATGGTAGCATTAAATTTACAGGCCCTGGGCATATGTAGTACCACTTTACTAGGGGCTTGCAGGTAAATTAAATAGTCCAGATGGGTGTAAGCCAATTCTACCTTGTTTTTGTGGAGAGAGCACAAGCACTTTAGTCCTGGTTAGCAGTGGTAAAGTGTGCAGAGTCCTAAAGCCAGCAAAAACAAAGTTAGCAAAACAGGAGGGTTTGAGGCAAAAGGGTTAGGGTAAAACCACACCAATGATGCCAGGTGTAAAACATTGGGTTGTTCGATGACTGGGGTGTGAGCCTTTGTCAAGCACCAACCACAATCCTTGTCAGGGTGAGACACAAGTCAAACCTAAATTAACCTCTGCTCAGCCTTCTGGTAGCTTGGCACAGAGCAGTCAGACTCAACTTAGAGGTGTTGTGTAAAGTATCTGTGCAACACTTCAAACAGTAATAAAATGAAAACACAACAGAAGAAATATACCAGACTAGGTTAGAAAATAGAGGCATTTTTAATAAATAAAACAAGACCAAAACAACAAAAGTCCAATCAGTAGAACCAGAATTATTCATTTTTAAAGATTTTAGTAAAGATTGCACCATAAAGCATAAAGCACCAACTGTGGATATCTGGTCGTGCCGGACCAGGACAAAGTCACAAGTTCAGGCCGACTGCAATGTATTGCTGGCTGGCTACAGGGACCCAGTTAGCCTCGCTGAACAAATTACCTTCAATCCTGGTTTACGGAGCAATGTGAGGATCCGCTTCAAAGAAGCATCGCAGAGCCGAAGTGTTGCATCTTTTCCGAGGGGTGGTGGGGCAGAGATGCAAGGTCCTCCATCGCTGTTCAGTATACCGTAGACGAGAGCTTGTGATGGGATGTCCACATCGAGGATGCGTTGCGCAGCTCGGCGATGCATCAGTTCAGAGGAGCTGCAAGGCTGAGATGCAGAGTCCGGCATCGTCATCAAGGCTGATGAAAGATGAGAGGGCCTGCACTGAGGATACGCCACGCAGTGATGGTTCTCAAAAGGCTGCTGAGGCAATCCAGGTCTTTGTGCCACTGGTCCAATTCACGTGCCAATGCTTCGTTTGTGCTTGGGGTTGCGCCGAGCAGCAGAGGAGATGCATCTATGGATCCACAGAGGCTGGCAGCAGGCACCTTAGGCCCACTTCCAAGGGTCCAGTACTGGGGTTACACCACTTGGCAGGGTAGACTCACAGATGGAAGAGTCCAGGTGCAGGTTCAGGGTTGCTAGAAGCCTGTTATGTCTCTAAGGCTTCAGATCAGGAGGCCTGCCATCTATCCCTTGGAGTTATTCTGATGTTCTGGGTTCAAGAGATGCAGGTCCAGTTCTCACCCAAGCAAGTGGGCAGCAGGTCAGGACAGCAGGGCAGCAGTCCCTTCAGGTCAGCAGTCCATGAGAGTGGCAGTCCTTTCATCAGCACAGCAGTCCTTCTTCCTGGCAGAGTATCCACAGTCCAGAAGTGTACTGAAGTGGTGGTGTCTGAGGTACAGTATTTATACCCAGTTGTGCCTTTGAAGTGGGGAGAAGCTTGTAGAGGCAGGCATTTGGAGTACACAGGTGCCCTGCCTTCCTGGCCCTGGCTCAAGACTAACTAGAGCTACAGAGGGTATGCAGCCTGTTGTGTGGAGGCAGGACACAGTCTATTCAAGTGTAAGTGGGGCTGGATCTAGTTACTCCCTCCCATCCTGCCACTGATGGCCCTTCCAGGCACACCTGAGATCCCCATTGTGTGTGAATGTCAAGGAGGAATACACAAAGCCCAACTGCAATGACAGCTTGCAGGCTCTAAATGGCTAAGGCAGGAAAATGCCAACTTTCTAAAATTTGAAAATATTCAAATCTGCTCTTTTGTTCTGCGTCAAGTAATTGAATAGTCTTGGCCCGCATTTTTTTACTTTTAATTATTTTTTGGTTATTATGGAAATCTTTCATGTGCACTTTGATATATCTTTCAGACTAATTGTAAGGCACTTTATTGCATCATACAAACATAATTAAACATATTGTATACAAAAGACATTTTAAAAAAACATTAAGTGCATTACTCAAAAATGATCTCATTGGAAAACCAGTCTGATATTAAACATTGTGAAGAGGTTACAATTATTAATGTTGATCGAGAAATGAACCTCCTGTTTTTATTGTACCTTGGGGGTTATAGAAAACTACGTTTGATTAGGCCTTCAAAGTTTTTATACGATTGCCTACTATAGAGAATTAATTCAAATAAAAAGGTCCTCAACTGTAGGAACTAAGGGCCTCATTTATGAGGCTCTACCTGCACTATTGCACTGCCGGAATGTCACTTTTTTGACATTCCAGTGGCGCAATGTGCCAATTACATATTTATAAGGCCACGTAAAGCCACGTTACGTGGCTACTCATGGCCTTATAAATACGTGCCCCCTTCACACAGAAAACTGCGAGAAAGGGGCTTTGCATGGGTGTTGCTGGGGCGTTCCCAGCAACATCCATGCTTGTTGGCGCTGCCCCAGATTTACGAGAAATCGTAAGTCTGAGGCAATGCCAAAAACTTACACCTCCCCAGGGGAGGCCTAAGGGAGGCACAACTAAAGGAAATATGGTTATTTCTCCTCATTTTTCCTCTTTCTATGTATGCTGTATTCTACAGCACATGTACAAAGAGGAAAAAGCTTCTTGTGATTGTTTTTGCGCAAGAATAATCACCCCCAGAATGCAGGCACCCTTGCACCATGGTGCAAAGTTGCCTACGTTGGCGTACGGCAGCCCATTGAGTGCCGGCGCAGGGGACAAGGACAGGAATGCGCCGTATCTAATAGATACGGCGCATTCCTGCCCTTTTCTTTTGCCATAGGGCAGTGTATCAGCAAGGCCTGCTGCCTTGCCCTACGGCAAAAAACACATAAATGAGACCGTAAATCTCTAAGGGCCAGATGCATCAAAAAAATGTTTTGCAATTCCCTAATTGCGAATCTTTACGATTCGCAATTAGGGAATCGCAAAACGGCATGTATGAAAGTGTGCAGTACACTTTCTGCGATTCCTAAGGGGTCGCAAATGACCTACCTCATGAATATTAATGAGGTAGGTCGCAATTTGCGACCCCCTAGGAATAGCAAAAATCACAGGGATGGTGGCTTGCTGAGATCAGCAGACCACCATGTCCGTGATTGCTTTTAAATAAAGCAATCATTTTTTTTTGTAAAGCAGCCCGTTTTCCTTAAAGGAAAACGAGATGCTTTACAAAAAGAAAAATGAAAAGTTTTCTTTTCATTTTTTAAGAGCAGGCCATGGTCTGTGGGACCACTGCCTGCTCTTAAAAATGGTTTTACAAACATACACAAAGGGGAAGGGGTCCCTTGGGGACCCCTTCCCATTTGCGAATGTCTTACCACCTACTTAAAGTAGGTGGTAATATGCGAATGTTTTGCGACCGCATTCACGGTCACAAAACATTCATGCATACTGTTAGGATTCGCTATTTGGAAGGGACGCCTAAACACGCCCCTTCCAAATAGCGAATCGCAAACCCATTTTGCGATTCGGTAACAGGTTACCGAATCGCAAAATTGGGTTTGATGCATCGCAAAAGCATTTTTTGCGATCGCAAACAGGCCGCTTCTGCAAATCGGCCCGTTTGCGAGGAGAAAAATGATTGATGCATCTGGCCCTAAGTCAGGAAAGTGCCAACTTTCTAAAAGTAAAAACAAGAAAGGGTTTGGCCCCTAATCAGTAAGGCCGGACCAATATACGGTTAACCAACAATAACAATGTCAATACTGATACTCAATCAAACTTCACATTTATCCCAACAGCCAGACGACCTAAACACTCTGGTTGGAAGAAATTTGAATTTTATTTTTCTTTATCAAATATCATTAAAACATATCTTATTTTTTATCTTTGTGTTGAAAAAACATTTGTTTTTTTTGGAAATTTCAACAATTCAAATGAAATATGATTTAGACATACACTGAAGACACAACAACATTTAACACAGAGACAAACAAATGTACTACAACATCAATCAATTTTTTTTTATTATTTATGTACAGCTCATGTTCTATTCAAATATTTGATCTCCACATGTATTTTGGAAAAATCAATGCCTCTGATACTTTTTGATTCTGTACATCATATTTGTTAGATTTTTGCTTCAGAGGTAAATTTCCAAATGGTGGACCAACTGAGCTCACTTAAAATTTTCTAATAACTCTACACCTAGTTAGTAGTGAGCATCATGCGGTCAATCTGTCTTCGTGGGCGCCTATTTGGTCAAACAAACAAACAGTCAACGCGTTTCGAACCCTTAAGACATAAATGTCAGGTTCTCCTCAGGACGTAGAACATCAAGCTAAAAAACAAAAAATAACATTCTTACTGTCAGAAACATTCAAACATCCAAATTCTCTTACTTCTTTTAACTCAAAATAAATCCACTTCCTTTACCTCAATCTTGTCTTTCCTATGAACATCAATCTCCTTGTTCACCAGCCAGTGACCCAAGCGGTCGAAAAGCAACCTTAGAAAAAAACAAGTTCAAACGGTTTGTTATTGTCCAGGACATCTCAAACTTATAGATTAGTAATCAACCAAAACTGATGTTAAAAGTGCTTACTTTTATGGTTTGAAAATGTTGCGCCTTTATATATCCGTTTTTTGTACGTATCCGGAGTCAAATCCCAAAATTATCTGTTGGTTAAAAATACTATATGTCAATGCGCTCGCTTTTAATATTGTGGAAAGAAACATTTCTTAAAGCGACTTGAAAAATACTGAAACAGTGTGACTCATTCTCAAATGGTATTCGGGGACCGCCCGATTCTTGGAATCAAACTCGCATTGCTATCAAAGTATGTAGTTCGTATTTTCCTTTTTGGAGCCAGCCAAAGTCCTTGTATGAACTGACGTTTGTGTGGCCATGTAGCAATAAAAATGCCGTACGTCTTTTTACTGAATTACCATCGTTCCATTGCATCACCCTGCCCGAGTTGCGAAAAAAGCGACATTCTTACTAAGTACGGTAAAGCTGGTGAGTGCTGTCCTTAGCTTAGTCATTTTTTAGCGCATACGTTCTAAACTTACTTGTATATTCTTTGACAAGTCCTCGGCGTGCGTTGTATGGCAGCGTCTTCTTCCGTAGAATCACTTCCGGGTCAATCATAGAGCATTACTTCCGGAGTCTGATTTTAAACTTGTTCTCATTGAAAAGTGAAAAACATTATTGACACATAACGGTAAATTTGATTCATTCCTTTTAACGAGAGAGGGGTAATGTCTATTTGTCTATAATTAGTCTTTAAAGTGAAATTAACGAAGGCGCAATTTTTTCAGCGATGTGATCATTCTAACTTAAAATATGGCAGCTCCAAGTTAAAAAACGCATTTTGACTATTAAATATGAGAACCGAATGTAAGGCTCAAATTCAGTTATTTTCTCCACCAGAAAACCCTGTGATTGGTTGTGCATGGTGCAACGATGTTACTTCAAAACAGCACATGTAGTAGGGATAACACGGGTCTCACAGGTTATATATTTCTGATTGCTCATTGAGCCCGTTTTGGGCTGTATTAAATTTAATGATCAGAAGTGCCTCTCATTGGCTCAGTTTATGCTCTAAGTCACCTCCTCGCTCTCCCAACTCAATTGAAGATATCACTGTCCATCTCAAATCTGTTTCGAGGTGGTTTTGTTCTAACCAATGAGTAACAAGAGGTGCTGTAACTATATGTTTACGTATTCGTGATTTGTGTTGACATATCCTTTGTCGTACCTCTTGATTTGTCTTCCCAATATAAATTTTGTCACAAGGGCAGACTATACCATATACAACGTTTTTAGTTTTGCAGTTTGTGAAGGTGTCGTGCTTCCAGTTCGTTGTTCCATGAGAAAACAAATTGCCTTCCATCGTTTGGCTACAACATGCACATGTCCCACATTTTCGATGTCCTTTGATCGGTGGTAGTCTCAGAAAGCCACGCATGCTTGGTACTGGTGATTGTTTTGGAAGGGAAGCCTTCACTAGTTGATTTTTTAAACTGCTTTCTTTTTTTAAAGCAAATAGAGGTCGTTTAAAAGTGTTGTCCCAATTCGAGATTATGTACCAGTTCTGAGTCATAATTTTCTTGAATTCGTTAGATTTTGCACAGAAAGTAGATACACAGACTAATTTATTTTTCTTCTTTAATAACTCCTCGCGCTCCACCATGCCCTTTTCATTGATCTCTTCAGAAGCCTTTTGGGATACCCGCGGTCCTTTAATTTACAGAGCAGATTGCCTGCATGTTTTTGGAATTCCTCTTTGTCTGTGCAATTCCGTTGAATCCTTAAAAACTGGCCATATGGCCATAAGGTTGCTTTTCGACCGCTTGGTTCACCGGCTGGTGAACAAGGAGATTGATGTTCATAGGAAAGACAAGATTGAGGTAAAGGAAGTGGATTTATTTTGATTTAAAAGAAGTAAGAGAATTTGGATGTTTGAATGTTTCTGACAGTAAGAATGTTATTTTTTGTTTTTTAGCTTGATGTTCTACGTCCTGAGGAGAACCTGACATTTATGTCTTAAGGGTTCGAAACGCGTCGACTGTTTGTTTGTTTGACCAAATAGGTGCCCACGAAGACGGATTGACCGCATGATGCTCACTACTAACTAGGTGTAGAGTTATTAGAAAATATTAAGTGAGCTCAGTTGGTCCACCATTTGGAAATTTACCTCTGAATCAAAAATCAAAAAAATATGATGTACAGAATCAAAAAGTATCAGAGGCATTGATTTTTCCAAAATACATGTGAAGATCAAATATTTGTATAGAACATGAGCTGTACATATTAATGCTTTATTGTATAAAATTTTGGGGGGGATTGATGTTGTAGTACATTTGTTTGTCTCTGTGTTAAATGTTGTTGTGTCTTCAGTGTATGTCTAAATTATATTTCATTTGAATTGTTGAAATTTCCCAAAAAAACAAATGTTTTTTCAACACCAAGATAAAAAATAAGATATGTTTTAATGATATTTGATAAAGAAAAATAAAATTCAAATTTCTTCCAACCAGAGTGTTTAGGTCGTCTGGCTGTTGGGATAAATGTGAAGTTTGATTGAGTATCAGTATTGGCATTGTTATTGTTGGTTAACTTTCTAAAAGTAGCATTTTCAAAACTGTAATTTAAAATTCGACTTCAGTATAAGTTAAGATTTTTATTACAATTCCAAATACACCAAACATGAACTGGTTACCTGTTCCCATTTGGAAATTACAGTTTATTCAATGTAATAAGGTAACTCCAATGTTATCCTTGGGAGAGGTAGGCAAGGCAGTAGCAAAAAATGAATTTAAGAGTTTTTCACTACCTGGACATGTAAAACTTAAAAGTACATGTCCCCCTTTTTTAACACATTGCACCCTGCCCTCTGGGCTGTCTAGGTCTTAACCTAGGGGTGACTTACTTTTATTAAAAAGGAAGGTTTGGGCCTGTCCAAAGGTTTATTTGGCGAGGTTGCAATTGCAGTTTAAGACTGCACACAAACAGACTTCAATGGCAGGCCTGAGACATGTTTAAAGTGCTACTTAAGTGGGTGGCACAAACAGTTCTGCAGGCCCCTGGTAGCATATAATTTACAGGCCCTGGACACAGGTAGTGCCACTTTACTATGGAATTACAAGTACAATGCATGTGCCAATTGGTTATAATCCAATTCTACCATGTTTCAAGGAGAGAGCACAAGCACTTCAGCACTGGTTAGCAGTGGTAAAGTGCGCAGAGTCCAAAAGCCAACAAAGACAAAGTCTGCAAAAAGATGAGTTGAAGGTAAAAGGTTAGGTGGTAAACCATGCAAAGAATGCCAGTTCTAACACCAGGTTTAACAATCTCCTACAAACATTTTTGAGCCAGGTGGTCCATAGCTGCTGAAACTGTCAGCTTGAACTGTGCATCAGTCTTAGAAAACACCAGACCCCACTCATATTGGTGGAGCAGGGGCAGTGATATCTCAAATTTATCAAATTTGTCTCTCATGCACAACTTTAAAAATCATAGTAGTAAGTGACCTGGGGCTGTGGGCATTCACCACCACTGAGAAAAGCATTCCAGCACCCCTTAAGGGCAACCTATGCACTGTAGCACGTCTCATCCACCGCTGAAGAAATGTGATCACATCACCCCCACCCTGATGAAACTCCATTGGCTCCCCCTGCCAGCCAGTACCATCTTCAAAACCAGCTGCTTTATTTACTAAGCCATCACAACCGGCAGCCCTTATCTTGCAGATAAGCTCACTATCTCTGGTGACTCTTTGCGCACCCGCAGCCAGGACACCATAAAACTGCAGACTACGAAGTGTTAGATTTCCCCATACAATGTCACAGCAACAGGTATGAAAAGTGCTACCGACCCAGTGCTACCCGAGAATGGAAGCTGCCGCAGAATCCTTAGTGGTGTTCCACGCATCCCCAAGTTATAAAGAGACATCTGTTCCATCCTCTACTCATACCCCTGTATTAGCTATGATAAATACCATATCCTTGCCGAGCATCATTCCTGCTCCCCTAGGCTTGACCTTCGTTAGTTTAGCTCAGAGACAACCTGTCCCAAGTTTGCCATGAGATTCAGCACCAAGCACAGGAAGCATGGCTGTAATTTCTTACCAAGGGGGAAACGTGATTGATAGAGGAATTATAGGTTAGACAACCAACACAAACTTGTTAGTTAACTTACCCGGTGCAGGTCAAACCACCCCAAAGATAAACTTATTCCATTTAAAGATGGAATTTGAAGATTTTAAAAGGAAATGTGGGAATGGATTACGTAAGACACTATGGGGAAAACAAGTTGCTTTAAATGTGGAAGGAAGCAGTGAGAGTGGCAAAAGAGGCCCATGCCAAGATGGAGATGTGGTGGATGATTGTGTGGTTTTTGGATTAACACAGTGGAAGGAGTTGTAGAGGAAAGCTAGGACAAATATGAGTGAAAAAGAATTCTGGACGCTGAAGTTGAGAGGTTTACAAACACATGTAAAGGAACTGTTTGAAAGCATTAGAGAGCGGAGTGACACAAGAAACTCAGAGAATTGTAGTCCAAGAAAGAAAGGGTCAAGGTGAACCTAAGAGAAAAGAGGATGAAGAAGGAGTAGTGGGGGAAGAGTTAAGGGAATTTCCCTTACGAGAGGTACAAGGAGGAATATATGTACCTGTCCCATGGTCCCAATCAGATCTTTTCCATTTTATCAATTCCCTCCCAAAGCTTAGAGAAAATCCTGATTAATGATGCACCCAGAGAGAGCAGATTGTGACCATTTCTAAGGTATTGTGGGAAGATTTGGATGTATTGTTTGAGATAGAAGTTCCGTAAGATTTATGGGTGAAATGTAAGAGAGCTGTTGAATGGCCCACACAGGAATCGGCGTGGGTGCCAGGGACTAATGCTCCCTAACCTATCATTAGGACCATGTAATACAAAGTTATAAGATGCCTAAAGGCAATGGTTCCCCAAAGGGAGATTAACTGGCCTAAGATTTACAGAACATCTCAAGAGTCCACGGAATCAGTGAACGCTTATTTTGAGGGACTAATGCAGGTATATAGAGCACACAGTAGTGTGAATGATCTTTTAGGCAAAAATGTGGGAGAATTTTGTGCCTCTTTTTTATACCAATTGAGGCCAGAAATCAGCAACCAAATTATTCAGGGCGTCCTCTGTTGGCAGAGTAAATCAGTTGACAAGATCCTACAGTATGCGAAATATTGCAGCAAGACTTTAGAGACTAAACGAAAGGGACTGAAGGAGAAGTTCACGATTGGTAGAGTGGGAATACACCTGCAATGGGGAGAGACCAGGGAGATGTGACAGGAACTAACATAAGTTCCCTAAAGAAGGTGATGCAGTGCCACATTTGTAACAGGGTAGGGCATTGGAAGAGAGAGCGTAGATGCAATGCAGACTGAATCACAACAGAATCCCAAGAAGTGACTTTGACAAGCCAGGGAGAGTTTCCCCCAGTACCTAAACCCCCTTCTGTCTGTTCAGAAAGTTCCAAAAGCTAGAACATTGCCTAATAACTTTACTCCAATGCCAATTGAGGGAGGTATTGCAACATCTCAGCCAGATCACAGGGTCCCCCAAAATGTGATGCTGCTGCTTAGAAATCCAATCCCCATGATGCTTGAAACCATAGATCAAGATCAATGATGATGCCTGAGGGGGAGGAGGAGTGTGTACTTAGTGCAGTGTACTTAGTGCAATCCTAGAAGTGGAGCAGAGTGTACCATATGTGGATGGAGAGGTAAACAGACATTCCATATCTTTCGTAAGACACAGGAGCAACTCGTTCAAAGGTCAGAACAATTGAGGTCCCTAACCTACCCCTCTCGGGTAAAGAAGTCCAAGTTGTAGGTATCATGAATCAGCAACATACTAATCAAGTTACTGTCCCAGTGCCAGTGAAGATAGGAGACATTAGTGAGCAACACCAATTTGTAATCTGTGATTCTCTTCTTGTAAATCTTTTGGACAGAGATTTTCTCTGCAAGCTTAACTGCGTCATATATTGTACGCAGGATGGAGATGGAATTGAGACTCAGCTGATGCCGTGTTTAAGTTACAGATATCAGAGACTGTTGTCAGGCAATACCCTGTCCTCACTACTGAGGATCTGTCAATACATTTAAGGGAGACATTCAAAAAAGAGATTTGGGATTATACTGGAAAGGAAATTAGATTGATCAAGGGTGCCAAATCCCTAAGGATTACCCTTCGGCCTAATGCCCTTTTCCCTCAGACTTGCCCATACAAGATGATCCATGAGGCCACTGAGGGGATTACCCCTAGCACTGAGAATATGTAAGACCAACGCATATTAAAGGAGATTATTGGAAGTCCTTGCGACTCCCCTATTATTGCTTTACAGAAGTCCAATAGAAAGTGGAGGATCATCAAGACCGCCGAAGGATTAGCCAAATTGTCGTTCCTTGTTATCCTGTGGTACCGAACCCTGCCGTGAACTTATTTCAAATCCCCCCAGAAGCAGAGTGGTTCATGGTCATGGATCTTTGTCAGGTATTCTTCTTAGTCCTGTTGCATGAAGAGAGCCAGTTTCTCTTTGTATTCTGGTTCCAAGAGATACCCCAGTGTGGTTTTGTGCCTCACAAGGGAATACAGAGAGCCTGTCCTACTTCAACCAAGTTCTTAAAAATAACTTAGAGTCCTTGCAGCTGCCATATAGCTTGACACTAATACAATACATTGACGATCTCCTGATTGTCTCAAAGACAAAAGAATATTGCAAACAGGCCACCATTGCTTTACTAATCCATTTAGTTGAGAATGGTCATAAGGTCTCACCTGAAAAGCTGCAATGTTGTCAGAGTGAAGCCATGTATTTAGGACACCAAATAGCAAATGGAGTGTGGCATGAATCTCATGAGTGCATAGAGACAGTTCTTGAAATGAAGTTCCCAACTACTCAGAGAGAGTTAAGGATGTTTTTGGACATGGTTGGCTACTGCTGCCAATAGATCCCCAACGTTTCCTTGGTGGCAAAGTCTTTGATAAGGGTGATGCTCGCTGATATCAAAAACCTGGTTCTAAGGGATGAAGAAAGGATAGAAGCCTACCAGAAGCTTAAATATTTACTTTGCTGCACACCCACTCTTGGAATGCCAGACTATATGAAAGATTTTGTGCGTTTTTGCCATAGAAGAGATGGGTGTGCACTGTCCGAACTAACACAAGTCCATGGAGACAATAAGCGTAGCATTGGCTATTTTTCAGCTACTCTTGATGCGGTGGCCACAGCATTCCCTGGCTGTCTCAAAGTGGGTGTAGCCATTAGCCTTGGCATTCAGCAAACTGAGGGAATTTTTATGGGCTATCTTTTGATTGTGATGGTGGCACACTCTATTGAGATCCTCATGACTTGTACCAGAACTCAGCATTTGACAAGTAGCCGCCTGGCCCACTATGAGAGAATCATCTGGGTAGCTGAGAATGCTTCCATCCAGAGATGTAACACACTAAACCCAGATTCCTTATTACCAACCCCAGAGGGAGATGATGAGAATGACATTGACAATGACTTCATTAGTGTTACTGAGTTATGCACAAAGCCAAGGCCTGATGTACTGGATGTTTACCATTCCAAATCCGACCATACTCTTTTTATTGACGGGTCATGTCTGAGAGAACAACGTGGTATCTTAAGAGCTGCTTATTCTGTATGTACATTGAGTGTGGTAGTGGAAGCAGCTTTCTTGTGCCATGTAACTTCTGCACAAGTTGCTGAATTGATAGCCCTTACCAGAGACTGTTGTACTTCAGAAGGCACCAGAGGCAACCACTATGCGGACAAAGTCACCTGATACTGCGCTCTTGAGTCCAGTACCTTTCACCTAGATGTACCATGTAAAACAGAGTGAGACCAATATGCTATTGAATACTGTACATACATTTAATGAGTTGAGGGAATTACAACATGCTGCTCCTGAGATAGAAAACGCCAAGTGGGAAAGAATGGGATGTGCAAAGGACTCCAGTGATATTTGGGTCTCAAATGAAGGGAAAATACAACACTAAAAGATGTTGGACGGAATGCTGAACATTGTCAAACATTCACCTCTGTCACAGAACTGAGTTTAAGTCATCGTTATTTTGCTCACCACGCCATTCCAGTTTAGACCGCGCCATATGCAAATCAGCCTTGACCCTGCTCTCCATGGGAACAGTCCAGCCGGAACTGCCAGGCCAGGTCCTCCCTGGACCGGGAAAACAAGGATCTTAGACCTTTCCCACAAGGAGCAGGGTCAACACTGATTTGCATATGGCTGGGTCCAAACTGGGGTGGCATAGTGAGCAAAAGAACAATGGATCAAACCCTGATCTCTTGACTGGGGTGAGTGGTGGAAAAGTTTCAGCACGCCGTCCATCATCTTGTTGTGTTTGCAATGTTCACCATAAGTGGCCAAGGGTATGTCCAGACGTGGGTCCCTTGCTTGCTGTGCCACTGGATTCAAGCTAGCCTGGATGATGAAGGGTGATTCCCCGAAACTGCTCCCAGGATGCTAGCTTCCGTTCCAGAGAAGACCTGGCCTGGCAGTTCGGGCTGGACTGTTTCCATGAGGAGTAGGGTCAAGACTGATTTGCATATGGCTGGGTCCAAACTGGGGTGGTATAGTGAGCAAAAGAACAATGGATTAAACCCAGATCTCTTGACTGGTGGTGAGTGGTTGAAAAGTTTCAGCACTTTGTCATCTTGTTGTGCTTACCATGTCAAATGAAGGGAAGCCAGCTCTCCCAGACTCTCTACTACTCACGATGGTGAGACACATGCATGGTCCAACCCATGTGGGAAGGGATGGGATTGTGTCTACCTTCCATTCTCACTGGTTTAATCCATGGTTCAGAATGATGGCAGAAGACATGTGCCTAAGATGTATGATCTGTCAGAAGCAGAATGTGGGCAAGAAAGTTGTGGTGATCATGGGTCACATTGGATAGTCTGATGGTCCATTCCATTGCCTTCAGATTAACTTCGTCGAAATATCATGATGTAGTCAGTTGAGGTACATTATCATGTGCTTGTTTTCATGATCGGCTGAGGCTTATCCCACCCAGAGATGTGACTATCGAACAGTTTCCAAACTATTGTTGCAGAAATTAATACCGTGAATCAGGATGCCAGTTCATCTTGAATCCAATCAAGGGGCACACTTCAAGAGAAAAATCATGCAGTTCATATGTACAGCTCTAGGAACTGGTTTCACTGTAGCTACAGACCAGAAGCATCATGACTTGTAGAAAGGCTGAACAGAACTATCAAATCTACATTGGCTAATGCTTGTGCCTCTACATTGCTTAAATGGGCTGACATTCTTCCTTTAGTGCTCATGAGTATCCAAATTACCCCATGTAGAAGAAATAGATTATCACCACATGAAGTGTTGATGGGAAGAGCTGTGTGCCTGCCCTCTGTCCAGGCTGCAGCCCTTGTGAATATCACAGATGACATGACCCTCGATTACTGTAAAGGATTGTCCGACGTGGTGCATTCTATCTCCCATCAGGTCAACATCGCTACTCCAGCTGTCCAAGAATCCCCAGGGCATGACTTAAATCCTAGTGACTGGATCCACATCAAGAAACACGTCCACAAATCTTTCCTAGAAGAGTGCTGGCGTGGACACTACCAGGTGATCCTGCTTATGAACACTGCTGTCCAGTGGCGGCTCGCATAGGGCATGCTGCGGGGCAGTGAGGTGGGGTGGGTGAGGGACAGGGTGGGGGGTAGTAAACTCGGACATACGACGGAACGGAGGAACGTAATAATTACTTTCCTCCGTTCCGTCGTATGTTCAAGTTTGCTACCCCCCCACCCTGCCCCTCCCCCGCCCCTCCCCCGCCTCGCCCACCACCCCGCAGCACGCCCTATGCGAGCCGCCACTGCTGCTGTCAAGTGTGCTGGTCTACCAAATTCGATACACGCTTCCCATACCAAGAGGGCAAGGTACGAAGGGGAAGAAGCAGAGCCAACATCTGCCAATTCTCCGAGTTGCGCCCCAGGTTTGAGGTATCTGAGGCTTTGGAAGAACACGAGGCAGATCAGATTGGAGATCTGTCCTCTCTGTCAAATTAACAGTCTGCAGAACCAGAGACTGACGGTGATGCTGTCATTCAGCAACCACTATGATACCAACAACTGGATTGAGAATAAGCATAAACCGGGACAGTGAGAATTCATGGGAGGCGGAGACTAATCTACTGCAACAATATTCCAGAGGAGTGGAAGCTGAAGCCAAACTGGGAGATTCCACCTCAGGGTATGACTCAGCCCCATCAGAGGCAGAAATCCTGAGAACTTTGAAGGAAGGTTGGCCAAGATCAACTACTCCTAGAAAGAGACTGTTGATACCTAAGACAAGACCAAAGACAATTAGGTAGCATAGTGAGCTAGAAGATCAGGAATAATTAGACTAGATTGATGTTCACGACCTTAACTTAGAGTCGACCAATACTAAGTGACCTAAGAAGAAAAGAAAGGTAAATTGAAAGTACTCAGGTCCAGACTGGATGTACCTCACAAAAATCAAGCTTGACTCAGATGACTTATTGACGGACTCAGACGAGCCTCCTTGAGACAAAAAGGACTTATGCTGACAAAGATCCTGTACGCCAACAACTGACAAAATGTCAAAAGAACGAATAGAGAACTAGGGTAATGGTTAGAGGACGAAAGCTCCTTAGGCCTCCAACTGATGCAGAATAAAAATTAAGGTAGATTTCGAGATAGGTAGAGACAAAAGGATAGCACCTAGAGGATGAATTATTTATCAAGGTTCCTGATTCGATTTGAACATGGTGCAGTCACGCTGCAAAATGGTATTTGTAAGTTTGTCTGTTGCCACATCAGTTTCTATGTTTGGATGGCTGTTGGATCTTTATGTGATGGGAGGGGATAGCTCTCATGTTCTAAATAATTTCACCTTTGCCTCTATAACCAGACCTCTTTTGCCAGAGAGTAAGGTTTCACATCTCCCACAACATGAGAGGAGAGTGTATATAGTTAAAACGTGAATTATCAAATGCCTGAGTTTGTAAACATCATGGAGGCTGAGGATTGTTATGTTTGTTCTTATCTTCCTGCTTCATCAGGTGAAGGTGTAGCATACTTTCACCTACCTTTGTCTTACACTTTCTCCTGTTCTGTCTTCTTAAATCTTTTTTTCCACCAGAACACCATTAAATTGTTTTATTCTGACTTTGATGAATCTTTAAATGTTTTTTACCATTGTCAGTGGACAAAACCTGTATCTATGGGCTACTAAACAAATGTTTTACCTTACAAAGGGCCTCATTTACAAACAAATGATACACCGCGGCACCCCAAGCCATGTTGCGGCGCCGAGCTGCATCATTTTAAAAGCACAGGAATGCGTCGTATTAACAACAATACACCACATCCAGGTGCTTTCACCAGTGCTGGCATTCAATTGGCTGCCATGCGACAGTGTAGGCACCCTTGCGTCATGTTGCAAGGGTGCCTGCTTTGCAGGGATGACTGTTTTTGTGCAGGAAGGGACACCTTCCTGCACAAAAATGATTATTGATGGAATTTTCCTTTTTCTATGCAAAGTAAGAGGTAAAAACGAGGAGAAATAAAAGTATTTTTCCCCGTTGTGCGTCTCCTATGCCTCTCCTACGTCTCTGCTGTGTAGGGTTCTGACCCATTCCCAGCTTTACAAAACATTGTAAAGCTGGGAATGCCTAACGTTCCATGGACGTTGCTTGGGAACACCCACAGCAACACCCATGGAATGCCTCTTTCACTCAGAGTAATGCGTAAAAGGGGCCCATATTTACAAGGCCATGAAAAGTCAAGCATAGTGACTTTACGTGGCCTGGTAAATATGGGCAGGCATACTGCACCCCTGGTGCATCAAAAAAAGTGATGCATCAATGGCGCAATGGCCTTGTAAATGAGTCGCAAATCAAGGGATCAGTATGAGTATATGTTGAAATTCTTTACCCCTGAGACAAACATGAACACCACTAATCATAGCTTGCATGATGTAACCTGCAAAATGAACAACAATGAAAGGGTATTTGTGATGAGTTGAATGAAAGGACACAAATAGATGAAGAAAAATGTGAAGATAAGATGAGCGCAGACCATGTTATTCGAAAAGGTGAAGAGATTTCAGAGGAACTGCCCCCTAGGTTAAGCATTGAAATCACCAAGAAGGGAGCATTTTGCATGATACATGATACGACAGCCAGAGGGAAATTAGATAGTTGAAAGGCTGAGATGGAGTGATCCTGAACATAATTATTTAGTGAAGGGGAAAGCTCTATCTAATCCAGAAGTTAGCATTAAGGGTATATACTATATATGTGTAAATCGTCTTGTTTTCATACTGCAGCACAATTGGGTAGGTAGCTGCTATGCCGCCTTAGTTCCCCCCCCCAGATATATCATACTAATGAGTTAGATTTTCCATTTGAGAAATGTATTAGGTGAAGTAAGCGAAGCTTTAAGCAGATTCTTAGTGATATTTTTGGAGCACATATACCCTCTATAAAAAAAAAGCGTAGCATTGAACGATATGAAGATTAGAAAACTGTCCACTTTAGTTGATCGACTTCCAACTAACACTGCCCGTGCGTTGACTGTAATTAATAAACAATTGCTTGCTATGAGAGCCATCATTATGCTAAATAGACTTGCGTTGGACTTGCTCTTTGTGAAGAAAGGCAGAGTTTGCAAAGTCATTCATGCTCAAGAATGCTGTGCATTTTTTCCTCACATAGATAAACAGCTTGGCAGCTATATTATTGACATTACAAACATAACGCATAAATTAACTGAACTGGAAGAAACAGGTGTCTGGGAAGGATTAGGATCATTTTTCAGCTCTATCATTGGTAAGTGAATTGTTAAGATAGAGGAATGGTTAGGTAGTGTAGGAGGAGGAATTTTAAAGTTGCTATTTTGACCTCTTTTGATCATACTAATTGAATTGCAGGTGTGCTTATCTTGACATTTTGTAAGGGATTGCATCACTGAAGGAAATAAATTGTGGTTACAAGAAGCTCTCAGAAACGAGAGGAAGAAAGCGAAAGAGACTCGATGTCAAGGTTGAAGAAATGCAAAGCGAGCTTTATGACACCTTGGGGCATATTCACAAGGACCTACCGCCGATTTATCTCCACCTTAACCCATCAAAAGTGGAGATAGATTTAACACCCCATTCACAAGCTGGTGCAAACTGCAGACATCGCCAGTATTCCCGCGACAACTGCCCCAAAATTTATCTCCACGGTGGACACCACCAACTAACCCTAATGAGATGCAGAGTAGGCGTTCCCGTGCAAAAATACACGAAAAAACCACAACACCACTTTCACAACGAACTGCCAGATCTGCGATGTGAACCAAAAACAGGCGATAAGCCACGGTAGCAGCAGGGATTTAACACCTGCCTTTTGCTGGTGTTAAGCAGGACGACTACCTGCAGCATGAAAGGGAGCCCAGCCAAGAGCCACATCTGAAGACCCACAGATGCCATGGAGACAATGATCATGCAGCTCCGAGACCCATGAGGGCCAAAACACCCACCCCCACCCACCCCAGGCCCGCCACCACCCCCAGGACCCGTCCCGTACCCCCCCCTGGGAACACCACAGAGGCAGCGTACACAAAGACAGCGGACCCACCTGAAACGCACCTGCCGCCCAGACCCAACGCCAGAGGAGGACATTGCCCACTACAGGCCCAAAAGGACAACCATCGCCTGCATCCTGACCCACATCCCCCACCTGCTGACGGTACCAACCCAGCGGACAACCAACATCCCTCCGCAGACAAAGCTGCCGGCTGCGCAGCACATGTCAGCCTCTGGTACCATCCAACCCACAACTGCCAGAGTCGGAGGAGTCACACAGCCAGCCCCATCCAAGGTCATCACACCTGTCCTGATGCCAACATCAGCCTGGTACCCCAGCACCTCCACGTCACCCACACTGTGCAGGAGCAGCTGGAGACCAAGCAAGTCCCCTACGCCATAGCTGGATTCCCTCATGTGTCAGGGCCAATCAACTGCACACATGTACCCCCCATGCCCCCTGCCGACACTGCACACAACTACCACAACAGTAAGCACATGCATACCATGAATGTGCAGGCAATAGTGGACCGCCAGGGACTCCTTAACAATGTCGTGGCCAACTCCCCAGGCAGAGTGCATGATTCACACATCTCCCGACAGTCCATCATCACCCAGCGCTCCGAGGATGGCACCCATGGAAATGCTCTGCCCGTTGGTAAGTACAAAATGAACACACCACACCCCTCCAGCCCACAGTCATGCAACTCATGACACTGGCAATGGGCACGCAGCACAACTATATTCAACATGACACACAACATGCCAACCGACCAGACACGACAACACGACTCCATTGGGAATCTGGCCTTGCCATGCCCACAACCCAGCCACGGCATGGCACCACAGACACACAATAGCAGGATGTGAGGAGAGGCATGGAGCAGGCATGTGCGAGAGCGGCAAGTGACTAAGGAATGTGAAACTACCCAATGCCAGGTGTGGCGTGGAGGTGCCGGACAGTCCACAGAGTGCAAACTACGGAAATGGCCATGTGGAGACCAACTGCTGGTGCATGGAGTGTAGTGGCCAGTGGACGCGACCATGTCCCCACAGGCTGTGGGGCAGAATGCGGAAATGTCGTATGTTACGTCCCCCCCTGCATGCGCGTGCGTAGTGGGTTGGACCTGCGTACGCCAGGCCTGCGTAGGGGTGTGAACAAAAAGCCCGTCGCACTGGGCGTGGTTCTCATTCGGAATGGACAACGCGTCTGCCAGGGCGGCGCCTCTCAGCCCACCACGAGTCCTGCGCCGAGCGCGGCGGGGCCTGCGTCCCTGTGCACCTGCTGCAACCCGGGCCGCTGGTCCCCAGCCCCGTCATGCCTGCCCCAGCGCACCAATGAGGCTCCGCTCACCTGCCTACACCGGCGTGTGTCAAAGAGGGCCCACCAAGTGCCGGTGCAAGCTCCAAGCACCAGGCCTGCGACCTCTGCAGCCTACGCAGACCATAGCTGGCCCGCTCGACGCTGGCCCACATTACTCCTTTCTCATTTACATACTCCACCGGCGTCCTCTTCGGCCCAGTATGTCCCACATGTGGAACTGTGTCCTGAGTCCTGAATGGCAGTGACCCCAAGTCCGTGGCAGGGGCCACAGCACCAGACTCCCTTCGATCAGTGAGGCATAATTCCATATCGCAAGCTTGCGACATGTGGTGCCACTAACCCTTTTCAACGCAAGCCGGCGACACGTGGTGCCACTAACCCTGTGCAACGCAAGCCGGCAACACGTGGTGCCACTAACCCTGTGCAACGCAAGCCGGCGACACGTGGTGCCACTAACCCTGTGCAATGCAAGCCGGCGACACGTGGATGAGGGCTCAGGCCTACCCTGCGGACCAGTAGGTCCCACATCCAGCACTTAGTCGCGAATCATGAATGGCAGAGTCCACACCAGTGAACGCACGGAGAGGAGTAAGAGAAAGATGCGGCTCAGTCCAGACGAAAGCCGGATCAGAGTCACGGAGGTGATTGAACACTATCAACAACTGACCTGGTGCCATCAACCCTGTTCACCGCAAGTCCTCGTCCCGTGGTACCACTGAACCTGAACTACGCAGGCCGGTGGGGCCATCCAACCTAAGCCGGCGACACTCGGTGAATGGCCCATGCTGACCGCTGCCTCAGGCCTACACTGCGGTCCAGTAGGTCACACATGTGGAACTGTGTCTTGGGTAAGATGTGGAGGAGTCCACACCATTGGACACGCCTCATCGCAGGCGGCATCCCCTAACACCACTGGTGCCACTAACTCTGTGCGCAATGAGTCATGGGTACTATCTGGTTGGACCTTGGTGGCATCTGAGTCCATGGCCTGGTGGTTTTCTGCATCTTCATCTGGCTGGCCTGGACTTGGTGTCCGACATGTGTCTGTTCCATTCATCTCCACCATAGTGACTGTTTCAGCGTGGTTCTGCCCTCTGCATCATGCCCTGGGGGTACACCTTCCACTGTCCACCGAGAAACTCCGTGACAAGCCCTTTGTCATCTACGGTAACCTGCTCTGCACTCGTGACCCTGCCCCAGTGCCCCGCAAGTCAGCGGCCCATGGCAGTAGGCCCGTGCAGGACGCTGTGCATCCGGGGCCACTAACTCTGTGCAGCACAAGTCATGCAGCCTTTATGGTTGAATGGTTGTGTCCTTTACAATGTACACTGTTGTCGATTTCTGACTGCACTAGGCAGCCCTTGCCGGCTGGTGTGCACACACCCCACACACATCCAACACATGTGTCACTCGATATGTGTGCCTGCTAATAAATGTGGCCGGGCGCACGTGCCCGTAGCCATTCACACCATCTGAGCAAGTGTGTCTGTGTGGTCATTGTGTCAGCATGATGGGCACGGGCCCTGCAACATCACAGTGTGCTGTCTTCAGCGGACGATACCATGTCACCTCAGTGTTGGCAGTGACCCTGGACACGTAGCTTCGCACACCCCCCTCTGCATGCACAAGCGGCTTGTGCTGGTCCGGCGTACATCAGGTCAGCGCAGGGGTGTGCTGATTCGGCAGGGGGAGCAGGGCATGGCTCGGACCTGGCCTTGGGCAGGATGTGCCGTAAGTGTGTCTCTGTGTTGTGGTGTTGTCACCACCAGGGCCACAGTAGTTGATGTTGCAATGTAGCATGCACCAGGAGGGCGGGCCCGCACGGACGGGGAAATGTAGGAGCGCAAGACCGCTCGGGTTCTTGGCACATGCATGCCAGGTGTTATGTGTATGAGTCCTGCGGCTGCATGAGTCAGTTGCCTAGCCTCATTCGCAGCGCGATCACAGCCAGCCATGTACTGTACACCTGTGTCCACCCTGTCCGGACCATTGGCCTACACTCACGTGGCCGCACACCTTCAAAGGCCAGCGTCACGGTGTTCTTGGCATGCCGCTGGACATGCGCGGACAGGCATGACAATGGTGTGCCGTAGGAGTGCACGTTATACAACCGCGCAGCGCACACAAGTGTGGGGGCTCGTGGGAGGGAGGAGCAGCTGTGAGGCAACGTAACACACAGTGAGGCCGCTCATGTGCCACGTGCTGGGCATATCATCCATGATTCCTAGGGTCGCAGACATCCCACCACACCCACGACAGGCCTCTGTACATCTCCTGAATGTATGCAGATGGTGAAGTTACTGTAGGGATGAAGGGTCCTTTGTCTGTACTATCAGGCGGTGGCACATCTGCAGGTCCGAGCTGGGACTTGCATGTGGCCAGCACCCCCTGACAGATACGATAGCATTTACTTGTGACTCCCACACTACGCACTGCCCGACGTGAGACCAACGTGTACACATCCCACACGCAGAAGTACTTGGTCATAGTTAGTGTGCATGAGATGGCCTTCACACGTACTCCCACCCCACCCCAGGCCTACACCCGTTGCACACAGACACTGCTCATTGCTCCGAGCTGTGCCATTACTTCCACAGGACTGGCACAGGGCAAGCCAGTGCAGCTTCAAGCAGAGCCACTGCCGCAATGGCAGACCATCCCGGACACATGCTCGACTCCAGTCACGTGGACCTGTACCGTACACGTCTGCTGCATGTACTGGGGGCACTGCCGTTGGCAGTGCTTCGGATCAGTTACCGGCTGAGCTTCCGCCTTGCGAACGTCACCTGCGTTCAGCCTGTGTTGCATTGTCGCTCGTACATATTCGAGTGGACCATGGATGTCTGCCTCCAATGTGACTGTAGCTGACCTGGATTTTGACGTGTGTGTGCGCCCCCTGTTGGCCCACAACCAGGAGTGTCACTGTGATGCCCGTTTATGGCATGCTTGGATGTTTGGCATGCATGCTGGCAACTGTACCTGGGAGATTGCACGAGTCGTCGTGTGCAGTGAGCACATTGAGACGCTACCCGATTGGGCTTTGGTGCACATTGGGGCCAGGGGTTGGAGTCAGCACATCTGTCCGAGTCAGCTGATGGATTACGTCGACGACATATCAGATGTGGTGGAGAACGATCTCTCATTGGAGATGTTGGCCTACGCTGCTGCACTCGTGTTCATGGACGAGTGACAAGGTATCTGCAGCCACAACTGGATGTGAGCCATTGCACATGTCCCGACGCCTGGTTGCATGTTGGGAATCTGGTCACATGTCCCAAGACAACAGTGGACATGGCTGCATTGGCCTGGACTCCAGATCCATGCGCGGACAACCAACGCTGGTTGGCACTGACTTGTGTTGGTGATGGACTACCCCGGGGTGGACATAGGCGCTTTCCTACGTTCCTCATTCAGACATGCTGCTGCATTGGTCTGCATATCGTGGCACTTCTCTTGGCCGTACTGACACGCACTTGTTGATAAAGTTTCCGCACTTTCACTTGTCTCCAACTGTGTTGTGTCTTGATTTGTATGCCAATGTGTGTGTCACGGACTCTCTGGCTCCCTGCCATACGTGCATTGCTCCCCCATCAGGGCTGTGGGTTTGTACTTGTGCATTATCATGTCCCTGTTTCGTGCTTTGCCAGATGCGTATGGCCGTTTGCCGGCCACAAGCAGGTGCACTTGTGTCCTGTGTTCTGTTGTGCAAATGTTGGTGTTTGTACCACATTGTGTTCGATGTTGGGGTGCTCTGCTTCCTATGTGTGTGTGCTGCATTGTGTGTGAGATGTCCCTTCAGCTCTGATTTGGCTCACCCTTCTCCCTTTCAGGCAGTGTGGTTTTCACTTCTGTGCTTGTTCAGTGGTGTGATATTGCCGGGTTGTGTGACTTGTGCTCTTGGTTGGTGTTGTTACTCTTGGGCATGGTTTGTCTGCAGTTGTGCTGTGCTTAATTGTGCATGTGTGCCATTGTGCCCATCTCCCCCGTCCCCCCAGTCCCTGGTCGTTCTTCTCCCTGTTGCTGTTGTGTCTGTTGTTTTGGGGAGTTTCCGGTCCCCGGGTCCTGCCACCATCTCCAGACTGATGTGGTGGGCACCATTTCCTCCATGTCATCCAGCTCCTGGTGTGGCGCTGGACTCCCACCTCCGGTGTGCATTGCCTTCTTGTTGTTGGCGTGTTTCTGCTTGTTTGTGCGTTTCGCATCATTCCGGCTGTTCTGGTTTTCTTCCATTGTTCTCCTCCGCTCTCCGGCTGCATTCACCTTGTCCACGATGGCCTGCCATGTACAATGTTTTGTTGCCAATGGGGCTTGTGGGGTTGTATACTGGCTCAGGTTGCCTCCATTGTGCTTGGCTGTTGTTTTCTGTTTGGTTTGTCTTTCTTTTTCAGGCTTTTGTTGTGCTTATTCCCACCTGCTGTGTGTGTGTCGTGGGCCTGGCGGTGCTTATCGCTGCTTTCCTCATCGCGAATGGGCTCATCGCACGTTTTGTTGTGTTGTGGTTTGTGTTTTTATCTCCGTCGAGGTGGTTGTATCGCGGACATTGGCCGCGTTTTTGGCGGACTATCACATGGTACCGCCTTGTTGTGAACTCCACGTTAACACAGGGTTATTTTCCAGCGATAGGCTGCGATGTGTAAAGTTGCGTTAACATTTTTTGGAGATGTTTAGCACACGTTCTTGTGAATATTAACCCTGGGCAAAGCACTACGCTACGCTCGCGTAGTTTGCGAAGTTTGCGCTACTTCGCACAACGTGAATTGCACGTAGCACAGTGCAAACACGCGTAGCGTAGCGTAGCGTAGTGCAGCGGTCATTTTTTGCTTGCTCGCGGTCCTCAACGTCAAGTTGGCGACCGCGAGCAAGCAAAATGACATCCCGGCGAGACTTTTTCCTCGTTTGCGATCAGCAACATCAAGTTGCCGATCGCGAGCATGGAAAATAAACCTCCCGGCGAGATTCTCAACGCGGGGAGGTCAGGTTTCTCATTGCGAGTGGTCGCGTATGCTCGCGACCGCTCGCGATGAGAAACTACCAGTCCGCGTTGAAAGCTGCCGCTCGAGTAAAAATCTACTCGAGCGGCAGTAAAAGACAGCTCGCACTGTGCAAGATGCCGTTTTCCATGATTGCACAGTGCGGACAAGCATCCGGCACTGTGCAATCATTGCGAACAGTGCACTACGCAGTTCGCGTAGTGCTACGCGTAGCTCGCGTAGTGCGAACTGCACTTTGCGTAGCTTCGCGTAGCGCTACTTCGCGAACTACGCCCAGGCTTAGTGAATATACCCCCTTGAGAGATATTGGAGAAACTAACCAGAAGGATGCAAAGTTGATGACTGATGTGTTGTAATAAAGAATTTGGGTGATGATTAAAATCATCGGGGAGTAGTGAGCATTGATTTTCTGTTATTAAAAAGAGAAGTACAATTTGAGCTTGTGCTAACATTAGCTTGTGTTTTGACTGTCCTACATCTTGCCTCAATGTTGCAGGATATCACATGATGATTGTTGTTGATTCTGTTTCTAAACAAATTTCGTCTACATTTTGAGCTTGAATAAGCAGAAAATGTTCTCAGAGAAATGTCCTTGTTGTGCTAAATCAAGGACAGATCTTTCTGTCCCAGGGTATGTTAACAATGTATCAGCTCAATTGTACAGCTAAGACTGTCAGAATGGGTAAATCTTAATGTACCCTTATGTTCAGAGAATCTTCATATATATTCAGTAGTAAAATGTTTCTTCTAAGATGTTCCCTATTGGTCCAAACCATGAGAATCATGTATCCCCATCAAATGTATGAACCTCGTTGTCTAAAGCCCTATATAAAAGTGTGGATTTTGCTTGTAAAAGAGACCTTCCTATTCCCTATCTTAGATGGCAAATCAATGCAGGATTTAATTTAGAACTCTACTGAGTTTTTTGTATTTGTGATTTATATGTTTTGCTGCTAACTTGTTCATGGTACCTTTTCTGTAATTTGCCAATCAATTTTTATACAAAGCATTGAAAAGAGAATCTTTGTCTGTCATTGTTATGAGAATGTTTTCCTAACTAAAGAGACGGTTCCACTTTATAGAGCATCAAAGTCCGTATCAGGACTACACCGCTCCCGGTCCCCGATGTTGTAGCATCCTATGAGTTAGAATTTGGTATAGATTTTCATGCCGACAAGATCAATAAACTAAAAGGGTTCAGACCATGTTTGTCTCAGGAAACTAATAGTCGATATGGAATGGGATTCACCACACCTAAGGAGGTAATAATTATGTGCATTGGTTCATCTCAGTGAGATAGGCCAGCTTTGTTAGTAGCTACTAGGATGTGTGGCATCGGCGCAGTGCCTAGTGTCAAGGATGGTGGTCCTACATGACATCAGTCACTTATTACCACAGTGGTTACATTTTTTTCTGCTTTTTAGGGCTGATGACAAAGAACTGCTGAGACGCAATAACAAAATTCTTCTATCGTGGAACAGGATGTGTGAAATATGCTCCAATTTCGACGCAGATTTATGAGCTTTGGATTTATTCCCACCATTTTGTCCTGATACGACGAGCCACCTCAGGACTTTGATTACACATAGATATGAATCACTTACCGGCAGTTTCCATTTCCCAGAGCCTGCCAATGCGACGCAGATGAAGTATTCAAGCTTAATGCCAGCCTCCTAATAATTGGCAATATGCTGTACCAGAAAAACACCTCACCATTCAGTGAAAGACACTAGCAGTGCAAACATGCGCACAGCCTCAGTGGTGGCAAACCTTTACAGGGCCTCATTGCAAGGTCCCCATTATCTTCCCAGGCAACTCAACCCCTGGAGTTATCGATACTGGGGGCATCACTAGTTTTTACCAGTGGTAACTTAAGAGTCTCTTAGAAATTAGGAATTGCAAGGGGAATGAGTAATTCCCGTTCCAATTGATTCAGCAATTCCCAGCTCCCTCCACCAGCCCTAAGTATGAAAGATCCTTGGAATTACTGCAGATCTTGTAATCCCAATGCATCCTGAATCTTTTGTTACCAACTTAATTGGAATTACAGTGGACTTTCTAATCATGCCCTTAAAGCACTTGTGTGGCAGTCCCCAGGGATTATTCACAAATGGTGACTTGTGCAAATACATAATTAAGAAAAAAAAGAGAGAATTTAGGGTGTATTATATTATATGAAAAGGGGTAGGGCGGGTCAAATGAAGGAGTTTGAATTTAATTTAGCGTTCACACTTAGCAATCGATAAATCACCTTCTGGAAAAGACATATGGTCTGGTGAGATTGCTGAACTAATCCTCTCCTTCAAGACAGGGTTTACGGGGAATTAGCATAGCACCCCTGCTGACAGCCAGTCGAAATTGATGGAGCAGGGTTTTCGCGAAATAAAACCTGCTCTGATTGAACTCCCAAAGTGTGAAATCATTAATCGTGTGATGTGCAAACTAAATGCGAAAAGGGCTAACATAAGGGAAAATGAAAACTGTGCAAAGCGGAAAATTAAAATGCTGGAGTAGGCCGCAAAATGCTTATGACTAATGGAAAAAAAAGACTTATGCTGCTTGATTGTTCTATACTAATATGTGATGGAAATAACCTTAACCTGGGATGCGCATGGGCAAATGCATTACGCAGGGTGGGAACGTTATGGTAGAGCATTATAAGTGATAAATAATGCATGTGTTTGTTTCTCGTAGAAATATGGTTTTCTGCTCTACAGAAAAGGTCCGAGAGTCATTTTAGAAAATAAATGCGGGTTTAATCTGAGCGAGAAAGGGAAGGTGGAAAACTGTTCATCCTTCATGGGTCCTGTGTGCCTGCCAAAGTTCGCGTGGAGAAACAAAATAATCTTCGGAAGCGGAACACTTCCTTAGAGAGCGGCACAATTGAACAATCGAGGCACAAGAGTTGTTACATGACCGAGATAGAGGAAATGTGTACTATGAGAGCAGCTCAAATTTGTACTTCCTGGGCTGGAAGTTGATAAAATGAGTAAAGAGGACAATGGACAGTTTTAAAGAAGTGTCATGACGAGAGTGGTGTGACAGTACACCCCCTTCCTTAACCAATAGAATGAAAAGAAATTGTGTTTTATGATACAATGAGGGTTGGTCTTTTTAGGTTTTAGGGTATAATATTAAGTACTATGTGGGAGGGGTTAGGTGGTTGCGTGTTTTTCTTTCTGCGCAAGAGGAGAGAGCTGCATCGCTATCTTCTATTTGGGCTTACTGTTTTCTGTTTGCAAAATCCTGACTTAGGGGCTCATTACGATGGCGGAGGGACCGCCACCGCCGGGCCGGAGGTGGCGGTCCCTCCGCCATCTGGCTCCCATTTCCCCCGCCACATTAGGATGGCGGGGGAATCGTTCTGCAAGCATGGCGGGTGCAAAGAGCGCCCGCCACGCTTCCGCCACAGGCAATCGTTGCGATTGCCTAGCGGAGCGGTACAGACCAGCAGCACCGTCCACAATGTTAAAAGGCCAGGATGCGCCCGCCATACTGGCGGGCGCATCCTAATTGGGCTGGTGGGACCGCCGCACATCTGGCGGGTGGTCCCAGCACCACTATGATGGCGGGCGGACTGATGTCCGCCCGCCATTATAATGAGCCCCTTAGTCTTTGCTCTTCAATTCTTCTTGAGGGGCCTTACTGCTCTCATGGCCAGAGAGTAGTTTCCCAAATTTCCTTGTGGGTTAGTATAATATTCTGAATTTGCATAATCATTTTGCAAATGCCTAATGTCTCTAATCTTTTGTCTCTACGGCTATCCACTCACTCATTGCATTGAAGTTGAGATGTACTTCTGATATTTCTCACTTATTGTTTCTTGTATGGTGATCGATGATTCAAGCTGTATTGTTTTGATGAGCAATCACATTATTTTGGATAAACCTTTATAAATATTCAAGTGAGTTTGTCTTTATTAAAGATATTGAATTTAGATCATAATGAGTATTACTTGCTCCAGGTATTAGTTTGCCAAACCCTAATTACATAAATAAAGATCGCATCGCCACAAAGTATTTCCGAGGATGATATATTAATTGGAAATTGGTAAGTTTGGTACTTCACTCACCCAGCGTGAAGGGCCTTGTTGGGTAATTAATTGGGCCCAGGTAATGGAAATTTGTTAGTCCCAGATCGCTGGATCAAAGTAAAACATCAAAATGGGGAAACCCACATGGCAGATCTCTTCTAAAAAGCTATTGAATGCACCTACGGGGCTAAATTATCTGAGAACAGCCTACGAGGGTCACAAAAATAAGTGCCAATAATATTTGAATACTTAATGGACGACATACAAAGGAACCACAAAGAAAATTGGCAGATCATTGTGCTATTAAGGGCCCAGCTTTCCAACGGCAATTATATAAACGTTATTCATTGTGAGCCTTCTTTTGTTCATCTTCTACAATAAAAATGAGCAAAAATGCTACCAACATGGTTCAGATGAAATCTGATCAAAAATCTGACACACCTTGCAAAGCAATTAATTACCTCTGTTGATAAGCCAAATAGGCCTTCCTAGGACTTAAATGTCCGAGCAGCAAGTACACATGTAGACAACAGACAAAGGATTAAGGATGACATCACCATAGACTGGGGGTCAGTGAAGATGATGCTGGAAGACACCCGGCGACCTCTTCTCTATTCATTATGAGCCTACATAGTATGCTCTTGTACAACTGTCTCAAGTTCATTGTATGTGTCAGGTAAAAGCTGAATTACTTTAGAACAACTGAAACTATAGTTGATTAATTGGCGACCATCATAGAGTGATCAATAGAAGAAAAATAGAGAGTATTCAGTTGAACAGAAAGAGCTGATGAGGGGAAGGGCTCAATACATCACTGATATGGTATCAAAACACTTCCAAAGTTGTTATAATCACCTGGCCCATTACCCACCTGTCTTTCAGAAAAGGCTGGAAGCGATACTGAATGCTTTCCAAACATTGGCATAATTCAATTCAATGCAAAGCTTGAGGAAATAGAAAGAGACTGTGACATTTTTAGAGGCATCATGTAGGGGTGTATACGTGCTTCAATTACCAACTGATGTTTATGCTTGCCCTCCTTGGTTGCAGATAGGTTTACCTTCCCTAAGATATTGACTACTTATTTTATATATTATATAAACCTTGAGTTTTTGTTGGCTTCATTGGCTATGTTTTCATTTGTCTAATTCGCTATTTATTTTTTGTGAATATATTAACATGCTCCAAACAATCAATATTTTTCTAAAGTGCAATAGATGTGAGTACGGTTAAAGGCTGTGTGTGTGTGTATAGGAGTCATTGCACTTTTTTTTTCAACTGACTTGCATTAAATAGACTCATATCTTTTTGCAACAAATATCTAACAGATTGTTTTGATGTGTCCATTTTTGTGCTAGAGATTCTATCTTTATTCTTCATATTTGCAAATGCATATATATATATTTTTTCTGTGAATATATATATATTCAGTATGGTTGGTGGATGCCCTCGGACAGCTGATTGGGGACACGGAGCACGATGTTGCCGAGGTCCACTAACCTTGGTGCAAATATTTTGATTCACCTTACATACCATCCAAAGAAAGGAATGGGCACACTTGCAGAGTGCTGGTGTTTTTATTTCATACGACCAAAAGCTCAACGTGTTTTGGCTATACAATATACTTGCTCGTGATAGCTGACACCATGTTGAGTTTACCTTATATACAATACCAGGTAATTGTTTATCCAATTTGCTTTTTTTATGGAGAAACATTTTGGCTGCAATATTCATCAAAGCATTATTGCAATTATCCTAGAAAAAACTAATATGAGTCACAGGTCAAGGCCCAGTGGACACCCATATTTTATTTAAATTGTTCAAAATTAATTAATTAAGTTCAGGAGAACTCATGGTGGGTTTAATGAGTTCCACAATTCCTGTAAATAAAGTCCATGTGGGCTCATGTTATTAACACCTTATTGTGCACCTGCAAGTCATCACTGTACTAATGCAGTTGTAAATAAATTTCATTGATATACTTATCTGATTTTTATGGTAATGACTTTTAATGTGGTTGCAAATCAAAAGATGCCTTGGTACACCGCTGCTGGTATTCATAACATTGGAGCTGTGAATAGACATTTGCTATTAAAAACATGTGAATGATAGTACTAACATTTATAAGAATTTTGACTTAAACATGCTTTCCATACAAACACATCTAATCTGGCAGCGCTGTTATTATCATATACGCACATACAACTCCTCTTCGACATTCAGTCCATTTGGTTCAATAGTGTTGAATTCAAAGATATACTGACTCTCAAGTATTCGTAGGGCTTTTTTTATGTCACCTCTTCTCACATTAGGGGGAATACCATCAGTGACACTGTATTCGAGATCAACCTTATCACCTTATATATCTGTTAGGCTACAGGGCATGATTTATCCCGATTGTAAATTGCTCTTTAAATGTTGCAGTATCCTTTTATGCACAGGTAAATATGCTCTACATTTGGGGCATCTAAAGAAACCACTTTCTTTTTTAATCAGCACTTGGGATTCTCTGCCTAAAATTCACTGTGTACTAGCCTATCCCACATGGACGTTGGTCTTTCAAATGTCATCAATGGTCTCTTGTTGAGTTCCTTGCCTATCACTGGATCTGTTTTTAATATAGACTAGTGTGATTGTAAAATGTGTCTTATTGTCTCTTCTTCCTTACTATATGTCATTATGAAACACATGTTATTGCTATTATTAGTTGACCTATTTTGTGTCCCCAGTTTTGCAAATAAGTTGTCCTCACAATTTCTTAGTTTCAACTCTATTGGCAGCTCGTTCAAGTGTATCTTCTTTACAGCCTCTCACTCTGGATCTGTTTAAAATATCTCCCTTAGATTCTAAATAGCTAAGCTCTATACTGCTAATCCTCTTGGCTCTAAGGTGCTCTCCTTAAGGGATGCTCTTCTTAAGGGGATTGCATCCAAAAATCCTACTGTTTCACTACATATAGTGCTGGAAAAATGCAGGTTCAAGTCATTTTGATTAATGATGTTTACAAATTCCTCAGGTTCAGATTTTTAACCTTTCCATATCACAAATTGATAGTCTTATAAATCCCAACCACAAAACAATGTGGCAAGACCACTGTTTCATACCACTGTCACGGATCACCAGCTGCTCCCACCAGCCTATATGCAAATTTGCATAGCTGCGAGCAAACCAGATACTCATGGCAGTCCAGTGCTTTTTTTGGTACCACTCATTGTTAACCATAAAAATATTTTTAACTTAAACAATATTCTTTCAGTTCCAAAATCATTTGAGTGTGCTTATAAAGTATCAAAAGTTGAGACTTTAAAAAGTGTTTACCAGCTCTTAGGCCATCTGTGTGCACTATGCTGGAATATAATGAGATACATCCATTGTCATTAAGAAACAATCTTTTTCCCATGAGATATCAAAGATGTGCATATATAATTTAGTATTCACTGAAAAAACCACAGGTTTCAGGGATGTTATAGTTAGAAATGAGCATTTAAAAAACCTTAGAAATTCACAGAAAAAACCAAAGGTTAGAGGGACGTTATAGTTAGCCTGACATTTCACTCGTACAAAACCAGAGAAATTCAGCTCTTATAGTTAGCTGAGGTAACTATAACTCGCGCCCCCCCCAATGCACTGCTTATGACCTCATATATTACATTACTCATGACATGGTCAGTAACATCACTGATGGCATCTCAAATGACATCAGTGATGGCACCATCCACAGCATCTCTGATGCACCCACTCACACCAAAGTAGAATCTTTTATACACCCACTGCTGCTCCCACACAACCATTCACAAACCCATTCACAGAGCCATACCAGTACTTACACACCCACTCACTGATTCATTGATCTATACACACATCCATTCGCTCACCCATACTGCCACTCATAGACCCACTCACTCACTAATACAGCTATTGAAATATCCACTCATACAGGCATTCAGGCACTGACACAATGAGTGAGTCATCCATAGAACTACTCACACACCTAGCCACTCACCCATACAGTAAATCATACAGCCACTTACTCACCAAACAGTTACACATCCACCCACTTACTTACTCATATAAATAGGAACACATTCTCACTCAGCTATACAGTCACTGACAGAAGCATGCACTCATCTATATAGCCTCTCTCACATTCACTCACTTACACATACAGTCACTCATAAACCCCATCACTCACATATATGCCTTTCACATACTCAGTTACTCACCCATACTGACACATGCACTCAATCACCGACACTGCCATACAGACACTCACTCACTCATACAACTTTTCACACACTCAACAGTACCCCTTACAGCCACTGTCTCACCCACTCACTGATCCATACAGACAGTCACACACCTCCTCACCCACAAACACAGACACCCAGCCAACCATAGACATAGTCAGACAACCAATCAATCACCCATATAGTCATTCACATACCCACTAACACACTCATACACCCACTTAGATATTAACTGACAGACAGATACACACATTCACACAACCAGTCACTCACCCATACATTCACTGAGAGACCTAAACACTCACTTATACAGTCAGTCAGGCACCCACTGAGTCATCCATAGAGTCACTCATAAACCCACTGATTCACCAATACACCTTGGTATATGTTAGAACTGGGGGCCTCTAGTTGGCTGAGGTAGGTACCTTAGTCCAAATAGGGACCCTTGCTTCTAGTCAGGGTAAGGAGGGACACACCCTTAGATAACCCCTGCTCACCCCCTAGTAGCTTGGCATGAGCAGCCAGGCTTATCTCCAAGGCAATGTGTAAAGTATTTGCAACCACACTCCCAGTAAAACAGTGATAACACCACAAATGGACACCACACTGGTTTCATAAAAATAGCAGTATCTTTATAAAAAGGAATATGATGAGACCAAACGATAGAAAACCAACATATGCCTATTCGTAATAATTCACTGGGCCGATTATTAGGCCAGCAATCACTTGTAGGTTCTTGCGGTATTAATGAGCAATTTACGATCGCTAATGCAGTCCGTAATGCAGCTCGTAATGTAATAATAGGACAGTCCTTAATGCAAGAATCAGGCAGTTCGTAATGCAAGAATAATGCGATTTGTAATGCAAGAATCAGGCAGTTCGGATTGCAATAATAATGCGGTTCGTGATGCAAGAATCAGGCAGTTCGTAATGCAATAATAATGCGCGGTCAACTCGGGCACCACTAGGCCCCAACAGCAGAGACAACGGTCATAGGCTTACAGGGGCGGCCCCGGTCCTGCTGGGCAGGTCTGGGCCGTTCGGGGACTCAGCGCGTCTAACGCGGTGCAGCGGGAGAGAGCTCAAAGCACTCCTGTACTCCTCCTGCACGCCTCCCCAGGCCACACACGCTTGCGGCTCCCGACCGGAGTCCAAGCCTTACCTGGGGGGTGCGCTGCCTCGCTCTCTCTCTCTCTCCCCGCTTGTCGGACGTCCTGCTGGGCGATCCCGATCACGTTGCGGCTCTGTTGCTAGGCGACGCTGTAGCCGGACAGGTTAAGGTGCTGCCTTCTCCGTCGTTGATGATCTTGGGCAGATTCCTTTCGCCGAACAACGATCACAATCCATTTCACCTTGTAGCTTCCTTAGCTTCAAGAAATCCTTTAGCACGTTGCGGCTCGGGCCGGCGGCGGTGATTCTTACTCACAGACTCAGTTACGATGACGGCTCGGGCTACAAACAGCAATACAGCAGCGTGGACGATGTTTCATGCTGCGGGGGGAATGCGATCACGGGGCACCTTGTAAACAGTACCATGGACCACACGGCAGTCTCAGGCGTGCAAGAGCACCACGCACACAGTGTCGCTGAGACGCAGTCCTCAGTTTCAAGTACCCCGTTAGCATGTTGCAGCTCGGGCCGGCGGTGGCGATCTTTACTCACAGCCTCAGTTACGGTGACGGCTCGGGCCACAAACAGCAATACAGCAGCGTGGACGATGTTTCACGTTGCGGGGGCAATGCGATTACGGGGCACCTCGTAAACAGTACCACGGACCACATGGCAGTCTCAGGCGTGCAAGAGCACCACGCACACAGCATTGCTGAGACACAGTTCTTAGTTTCAAACAATCCTTTGGCATGTTGCGGCTCGGGCCGGTGGCGGCGATCTTTACTCACCGCCTCAGGTACGATGACGGCTCGGGCCACAACAGCAGGGCAGCAGCGTGGACGATGTTTCACGCTGCGGGGCAATGCAATCACGGGGCACCTCGTAAACAGTACCATGGACCACACGGCAGTCTCAGGTGTGCAAAAGCACCACGCACACTGCGTCGCTGAGACACGGTTGGAAACTTTTGTGTTCCTGAGTTTCCACAACAGGGGACCAGCGCTCCTCGGGCCCATGGAGACACGCTACTTCAGGACACAGCACACAGCAAAGTCCTCACAAGCAGGGGGACACAAAACACAGCAAAGTCCATTGTCCTCTCCTTAGTCAAACCAGCAAATTGCAGGCCAGCCCCAGAACACACAGCAAGGGCAGTCCTTCTCTTCAGTCTCTTCAGCTGTTCTACTTTGGCAGAGGTTCCGCTTGATCACCAAGTAGGTTCAATCCTTTTTCAGTATGGATTTCAGTCTTGAGTTCAGGGGTTTCAGCTCTTACATTTATACCCCTAAATGCCTTTGACGTCTTTGTGTTCAGGCGGCTCTGACCTTGGTCCAAACCAGACCTGGGTGTCTTCCTGCCAGTGCACACCCTCCTCCTTTGATAGTCAGGGTCTGGGGCCCAGACACTCAGCAGGAGGTGGAGCCATCCTTTTGTGGCAGCAACACAGCCCTCTTCACATCCAGGGGGCTACTCCTCCCCCCCCACATCAAATGCAGGCCAGCCTGTTGCTGTCTCACCTTCTCCTCCCTGGGGTCAGGACACTTCCTAGACCCTGTCACATCTAAACCCAGGCCGGCAATATACAGCCAGGCAGAGGCACACAGGATGGTTTAAGACAAGAAACCAGCCACTTCTGAAAGCGTGGTTTCTAAACACACAATTCAAAAACCATCTTCACAAAAAGATGTGTTATTAAATTCTGAGTTCAGGCACACTAAACTCCATCTCTCCATCTTATGCCTATGGGAAGATATGCTGGAAACATGGGACACAGCATTCCTCATTCTGTCCTATGGGCAAGATGGCCTTGCAACAGTGAAAAACGAATTTGGCAGTATTTCACTGTCAGGACATGGTACACACCTCAGTACATATCCTACCTTTCACATACACTGCACCCTGCCCAGGGGGGTACCTTGGGCCTACAATAGGGGTGTCTGATGTGCATAAAAAGGGAAGGTAAGGCCTGGCAAGTGGGTGCACTTGTCAGGACAACAAGGCAGTTAACAAACTGCGCGCAGGCACTGCAGTGGCACGCCTGAAATCTCTCTTTAGGGCTACTTGTGTGGGTGGCACAGTTAGTGCTGCAGGCCCACTAGTAGCATTTGCATTACCAGCCCTGGCACACATAGTGCACTGTACTAAGGACTTCACTAGTAAGGCAAACATACCAATTATGGACAACCAATTACCATAACACTTTATACAGGGAGCATATGCACTTTAGCACGATCAGCAGTAGTAAAGTGCCCAGAGTCCTAAAACCAACAAAAACAGGTCAGAAACAATACAGGAGGAAGGCAAAAAGTTCAGGGATGACCCTGCAAAAAGGGCCAAGTCCAACACAACCCCCTTCCAGCCAAAACACAGGGTAGACCAATCACTACCTTGATGGGCTTCCCTGCTTTGGGCGATAGAACACGGACCCTGACCCGCAACTGCAGGGTCATATTCCAGTTCTACGCCAATCTGAACCCAGTTGGATCCCTCTGTCCATACTCTCAGGGCCCCCTAAGCTAACCCAGGGGGGACCCATCTCCTCACCTGAGGACCCCATCTGTGCAGCGCCTAAACTTACTTTGCTCACAGATGTGTCCACACTGGTAGACAGTACCCACATGGCCAACACAGTGGTGTGGCCCAGTCCACCCTCGAGGTGTGACTCCAGCCCCCCTCCCAGGGGCAACTCTGCCCACCAGGACAACCAGCCACAGTGGCCACTGACAGCTGTCAGTGATGAGAGCCAGGCCTCATGCCTTTCAGGCCTCTCTAACCTCTGTGGCGTCAGAAAGCGGGGGGCAGTAGCCCCAGGTGCCTGGTACCTTTTCTCCACTCTCCCTGCTGCCAAGTCAGGTATGGCATCCTGACACTGGCCCGCCAGCCCAGGGTCTTTACCCTCCGGCTGGACAAGAGACTGGGGTGGGCTCTCCCACACCCTGCCTTCTTCTCTGGACCCATGCACCCTCCCCACTGGAGCGGTGCTACCAGACACCAGAACTGGTGGGATGCTGGTTACAGCAGTCCCCCTCGTTCACCTGACACTTTGGGATCCCCCTCAGGAAGTGGCCTCCCGGTACAGACTAGGCTCCCCTCCTGGTGTTCCCTTATGGAACCAACCAGGTCCTGGGACTGGGTATCAGGCACCTTGGGACACAGCCCCCTCCCACTCCTTCTCCTCTGAGACAGGACGTGGGACCCTACACCCCTCCCACTACATTGGGACCTATCTGGGCTACCACAAACCTCCCCTACCTCACTTGGTTGGGGAAAACCTGAACCACCCCCTTCTGGGTCACTCCCAAAAGCTTCCTCAGACCCTCGGGAATCCACCCAAAGGTCTGCCTCCTGCGCAAGCTCCCTGGAATCAGAGAACTCGCACCCCACCGGGTGTTGGCATAGCTCTGGAAAACAGGGACTTAAAATATGCTCTCCAACAAATGAATCACGCAGCCCTCCACAGTTGTTAACCAAGCTATCCTTTGCCTCACCCTCCAGTGCCTCACACAAGTACCCCACACCACTCTCCTGAGATTGGCAAGACAGTGTCTGACTGTCTCCATCACTCAACCTACACTCTTCTGGGCGGTCTCCACACTCACACACCAAGGTTTCTACCATGGGGAACCCCTCTCCCTGCACCTCTCATCTAGGGTCAGTAGAGTGTCCCTCCCACCACTAGGAATATGATCCCCTGTGTCAGTTCCCCAATCTACTTCAGGGACACTGCACACCACTGGAGCTACCTCATAAACCTGAACCCCCTGGTGTATGTTAACCCCCTCCCTCAAGTCAGGCGCCACATCTCTGGGTGTATGTACTTTTCTCTCAGCACTAGACACTACATTTTTGCTGCCACCATCTGAGCTGGACTCCACCTCCAACCCAGCAGAGCACACTTCCTGAGCTACACACATCTCTTTTGGCTTGGCTGAGACACTCATGGCCTCGAGCCTTTCGAGCTCCAAATCAAGCTCCCTCATTCTTAACTTATGTGCCAAAAGCAATCTCTTTTCCTCCAAAGCGAGAGCGTTCTTACTCTCCTCTGCCCACCTTTTGCTCTCAATGAGCAACTTCTTCTCATCCGCCTGAGCCTTTAGTTTCAAAACCTGCAACTCACGCCCTCTGACCCTTTGGTTTTCCTCCAACTCCTCTGGGGGAAAGCTCCTCCCGGAATGGCTACTACCAGCCTGGGGGCTGGCCTTCCCATCGGCAAATCCTGTGGACTAAATCCATTCCCTGGGTCATCCTCATCCACCTCATCATCACCTGTCTCCTGAGCCTCTTTGGCTTCCCACCAGGCCCTCAAGGCCATTTGCAGCTCCTCCTTCTTGGCGCTACTTTTCATGGGGCATCCCAAAGCTCTGCAGAATTGCCTCAATTGATCAACTTTGTAGGTAAGCAATGCCTCAATGTCGAATTCCAATTCTGCAGCCTCACTGGCTACTTGACTTCTTTGAGACATGATGTGTGGCTTAAAGATCGCTCAAAAATAGAACCAACAATTAAAACACAATCTGTGGTTGCGTCGTGGTCTGCGCTAAACTAGCGATGTTCACCAATCACTGTGAGTCAGTTGCAAATACACGTTCAAATCCCCAACCGCAGACCACCAATGTTAGAACTGGGGGTCTCTAGTTGGCTGAGGTAGGTACCTTAGTCCAAATAGGGACCCTTGCTTCTAGTCAGGGTAAGGAGGGACACACCCTTAGGTAACCCCTGCTCACCCCCTGGTGGCTTGGCACGGGCAGCCAGGCTTATCTCCAAGGCAATGTGTAAAGTATTTGCAACCACACTCCCAGTAACACAGTGATAACACCACAAATGGACACCACACTGGTTTAATAAAAACAGCAGTATCTTTATAAAAGGAATATGATGAGATCAAACGATAGAAAACCAACATATGCGTATTCGTAATAATTCACTGGGCCGGTTATTAGGCCAGCAATCACTTGCAGGTTCTTGCGGTATTAATGAGCAATTTACGATCTCTAATGCAGTCCTAATGCAATGCTATGCAGTTCGTAATGCAGCTCGTAATGTAATAATAGGACAGTCCTTAATGCAAGAATCAGGCAGTTCGTAATGCAAGAATAATGCGATTCGTAATGCAAAAATCAGGCAGTTCGTAATGCAACAATAATGCGGTTCGTGATGCAAGAATCAGTCAGTTCGTAATGCAATAATAATGCGCGCTCAACTCGGGCACCACTAGGCCCCAACAGCAGAGACAACGGTCATAGGCTTACAGGGGCGGCCCCGGTCCTGCTGGGCAGGTCCGGGCCGCTCGGGGACTCAGCGCGTCTAACGCGGTGCAGCGGGAGAGAGCTCAGAGAACTCCTGTACTCCTCCTGCATGCCTCCCCAGGCCACACACGCTTGCGGCTCCCGACCGGAGTCCAAGCCTTACCTGGGGGGGTGCGCTGCCTCACTCTCTCTCTCTCCCCGCTCGTCGGACGTCCTGCTGGGTGATCCCGATCACGTTGCGGCTCTGTTGCTAGGCGACGCTGTAGCCAGACAGGTTAAGGTGCTGCCTTCTCCGTCGTTGATGATCTTGGGCCGATTCCTTTCGATGAACAACGATCACGATCCCTTTCACCTTGTAGCTTCCTTAGCTTCAAGAAATCCTTTAGCACATTGCGGCTCGGGCCGGCGGCGGTGATCCTTACTCACAGCCTCAGTTACGATGACGGCTCGGGCCACAAACAGCAATACAGCAGCGTGGACGATGTTTCACGCTGCGGGGGCAATGCGATCACGGGGCACCTCGTAAACAGTACCACGGACCACACAGCAGTCTCAGGCATGCAAGAGCATCACGCACACAGCGTCGCTGAGACACAGTCCTCAGTTTCAAGTATCCCGTTAGCACGTTGTGGCTCGGGCTGGCAGCGGCGATCTTTAATTACAGCCTCAGTTACAGTGACGGCTCGGGCCACAAACAGCAATACAGCAGCGTGGACGATGTTTCACGCTGCGGGGGCAATGCGATCACGGGGCACCTCGTAAACAGTACCACGGACCACATGGCAGTCTCAGGCGTGCAAGAACACCACGCACACAGCGGCGCTGAGACACAGTTCTTAGTTTCAAACAATCCTTTGGCACGTTGCGGCTCAGGCTGGCGGTGGCGATCTTTACTCACAGCCTCAGGTACGATGACGGCTCGGGCCACAACAGCAAGGCAGCAGCGTGGACGATGTTTCACGCTGCGGGGGCAATGCGATCACGGGGCACCTCATAAACAGTACCACGGACCACATGGCAGTCTCAGGCGTGCAAAAGCACCACGCACACAGCGTCGCTGAGACACGGTTGGAAACTTTTGTGTTCCTGAGTTTCCACAACAGGGGACCAGCTCTCCTTGGGCCCTTGGAGACACGCTACTTCAGGACACAGCACACAGCAAAGTCCTCACAAGCAGGGGGACACAGCACACAGCAAAGTCCCTTGTCCTCTCCTTAGTCAAACCAGCAAACTGCAGGCCAGCCCCAGAACACACAACAAGGGCAGTCTTTCTCTTCAGTCTCTTCAGCTGTTATTCTTTGGCAGAGGTTCCGCTTGATCACCAAGTATGTTCAATCCTTTTTCAGTATGGATTTCAGGCTTGAGTTCAGGGGCTTAAGCTCTTACATTTATACCCCTAAATGCCTTTGAAGTCTTTGTGTTCAGGGGGCTCTGACCTCGGTCCAAACCAGACCTGGGTGTCTTCCTGCCAGTGCACACCCTCCTCCTTTGATGGTCAGGGTCTGGGGCCCAGACGCTCAGCAGGAGGTGGAGACATCCTTTTGTGGCAGCAACACAGCCCTCTTCACATCCAGGGGGCTACTCCTCCCCCCACACATCAAATGCAGGCCAGCCTGTTGCTGTCTCACCTTCTCCTCCCTGGAGTCAGGACACTTCCCAGACCCTGTCACATCTAAACCCAGGCAGGCAATATACAACCAGGCAGAGGCACACAGGATGGTTTAAGACAAGAAACCAGCCACTTCTGAAAGCGTGGTTTCTAAACGCACAATTCAAAAACCATCATCACAAAAAGATGTGTTATTAAATTCTGAGTTCAGGTACACTAAACTCTGTCTCTCCATCTTATGCCTATGGGAAGATATGCTGTAAACATGGGACACAGCATTCCTCATTCTGTCCTATGGGCAAGATGGCCTTGCAACAGCGAAAAACAAATTTGGCAGTATTTCACTGTCAGGACATGGTACACACCTCAGTACATGTCCTACCTTCCACATACACTGCACCCTGCCCAGGGGGGTACCTTGAGCCTACTATAGGGGTGTCCGATGTGCATAAAAAGGGAAGGTAAGGCCTGGCAAGTGGGTGCACTTGTCAGGACAGCAAGGCAGTTAACAAACTGCGCGCAGTGCAGTGGCAGGCCTGAGATCTCTCTTTAGGGCTACTTGTGTGGGTGGCACAATTAGTGCTGCAAGCCCACTAGTGTTACAGCAAACAAATGAAGGACGGAATGACACTAGTAGCATTTGCATTACCATCCCTGGCACACATAGTGCACTTTACTAGGGACTTCACTAGTAAGGCAAACATACCAATTATGGACAACCAATTACCATAACACTTTATACAGGGAACATATGCACTTTAGCACTGATCAGCAGTAGTAAAGTGCCCAGATTCCTAAAACCAACAAAAACAGGTCAGAAACAATACAGGAGGAAGGCAAAAAGTTCAGGGATGACCCTGAAAAAAGGGCCAAGTCCAACAGTATATATATATTGAACACTCATAAACTTTTAAAAAGCATTCACAGTCACTGGATGTTGTCATCACTGATGTCATCAGTGATGTCATTTGAGATGTCATGAGTGATGTCATCAGTGATGTCACTGACCATGTCATGAGTGATGTAATATATGAAGTCATAAGCAGTGCAGTGCGGGGGCACGAGTTATAGTTATCTCAGCTAACTATAATGGTTGAATTTCTCTGGTTTTGTACGAGTGAAATGTCAGACTAACTATAATGTCCTTCTAACCTTTGTTTTTTTCTGTGAATATCTAAGGTTTTTTAAATGCTAATTTCTAACTATAACGTCCATCAAACCTGTGGTTTTTTTCAGTAAATTTCTAAGGTTTTTTAAATGCTAATTTCTAACTATAACATCCCTGAAACCTGTGTTTTTTTCAGTGAATTTCCAAGGTTTTTTAAATGCTAATTTCTAACTATAATGTCCCTGAAACCTGTGTTTTTTTCATTGAATATATATATATATATATATATATATATATATATATATATATATATATTTATCCATAACCAATTTAGACGATCACAAGGAGGATTTATTCACCACCAGGTCTTTTAATTTCTCAGTAACGCGTTTCGCCTGTCACAGCAGGCTTGCTCACACCTGTGACAGGCGAAACGCGTTACTGAGAAATTAAAAGACCTGGTGGTGAATAAATCCTCCTTGTGATCGTCTAAATTGGTTATGGATAAATATTAATGCCGGCGCGCTCCGCCGACAAACGACGATCTACCTACCTCGGGCGAGGGGGGACGGAAGGAGCAAACTCGTTTTGGGATATATATATATATATATATATATTCACTGAAAAAAACATAGGTGTCAGGGACGTTATAGTTAGTTGGAGATTTCACTATAGACAGAGTCACCCACCCCACCTACTCACACAGATACTCAGGCACCCATACAGATACTCAGACAACAAATCAATAACCCATATAGACAGTCATGTAGCTACACACCAACAGACAGACTGATACAGACATTTACACAGTTTACTCACTAACCCATGCATTCAGTAAGATACGCATAATGAGTCACTTATACAATCAGTCACGCACCTACTAAATCATCCATTCATACACTTATACACCCACTCATTCTTCAATACACCTTGGCATATATATATATATATATATATAAAACATATTTAAACTTTACAAAAACACACAGTCACTGGATGATGTCATCAGTGATGTCATCGGTGATGTCATTTGAGATGTCATCAGTGATGTCACTGACCATGTCATGAATGATGTAATATGTGACGTGATCAGCAGTGCATTGCGGGGGCGCGAGTTATAGTTAGCTGAACTAACTATAACAGTGGAATTTCTCTGGTTTTGTACGAGTGAAATCTCCAACTAACTATAACGTCCCTGAAACCTATGGTTTTTTCAGTGAATTTCTAAGGTTTTTTAAATGCTAATTTCTAACTATAACGTGCCTGAAACCTATGGTTTTTTCAGTGAATTTCTAAGGTTTTTTAAATGCTAATTTCTAACTATAACGTGCCTGAAACCTATGGGTTTTTCAGTGAATTTCAAAGGTTTTTTAAATGCTAATTTCTATCCATAACGTCCCTATTAAGTCCCCTTGAATCCTGAGGGTCCCTGGGGGCCAACTAGCCCACCAGGTACCTCCAGTAAGCGCCACAGAGCTGCGTTGCGGAGAGGTGGACCGAGGCCAAGCCCCTTTTTACACCTCTCTGCAACGCAGCTCTGTGGCACTTACTGGAGTTACCTGGTGGACTAGTTGGCCCCCCTCCCCTAGATTGTAAAGCCCCGTGGAGGTGGTGGTCCCTGGGGTACGGGGGTCCATAACGGACCCCCGCATTTGCATACCTAGTGCCCCGGGGAGGTGGTGGTCCCCGGGGCGTGTGGGGGGGATCAAGCCCCCCCCACACAGGTTGTTTTTAAAAAAAATAGAAGCCCCGGGGAGGTGGCAGTCCCCGGGGCTGCGGGGGGGCCGCGTGCCCACCTGCATTTTATGTGCAAAGTCCCGGGGAGGTGGTGGTTCCCGGGGCGTGTGGGGAGGCTCGAGCCCCCCACATATGTTTTAAAAAAAAAAAATAGAAGCTCCAGGGAGGTGGCGGTCCCTGGGGCTGCGGGGGGCTGCGTGCTCCCCGCAAAACCATTAATAAAGCCCTGGGGAGGTGGCGGGCCCCGTGGGCCCCCGCACAATAATTACTCATACCTCCGGGACTTGGCCCACCCGGGGGCTTAAATACAACGAAGCGCGGGAGTCCGCGCTTCGTTTTTTTTATTTTATCGGCGGGATTCGCGGATCCTTCGCAAATGTTGCCGTTTAAAAAAAAAAAAATGCTTTTTTTGGAGCAGGCCTGGGGGGTCAGGGTGTTTCTACCCTGCCCCCTTTTCTTGTTTTTCAGATGTGTTTCACTGTTTTCTTGTGACTCGGTTACAAGATGGCTGCCAACACTTCCTGGTTTGGAGTGTTGGCAGCCAATCACAGTGAAGCTCGTGGTCGGGAGGGTTCGCGAATCCACCACGTCCCTATATATCGAAACTTTTATTATTTTAATTTCTCAGCAACTACTGAACGGATTTACACCATTTAAAAAAAAGGATGCTTTCTGAACCAAGCACTACCTTTTTGCCAAATTTGGTGTAATTCCGTTCAGCAGTTCGAGCTGTAGCCGTGTCTAAAGTTTCCTATGGGAAATTGATTTTCCGACCCCTATTTTTTTAATTTCTCAGGAACTACTGAACGGATTTACACTATTTAACAAAAAGGACTCTTTCTAAACCAAGGGCTACCTTTTTGCCAAATTTGGCGTAATTCCGTTCAGCAGTTCAGGCTGTAGCCGTGTCTAAAGTTTCCTATGGAAATTAACATGGAGAAAACAAGTTTTGGGAACCCCCTTTTTTCTCAACCCCCACTTGGTGAATCACCCCGAAACTTTTAAGACAAGAGCTGACCGGAGCGCCCCACTAGTTTTGAAAATTTCACGAAGATTCGTCAAACGAAGCTAAAGTTATTGGGAAAACAAAAAATGCTTTTCCTATGGAAAATAGGTCCTAACTATAACTACCTACTGGCGACCGCCAGTAGGTAATATATATTATATATACAATAATATCATAAAAATATAACTTATTCAAAAGAAAATTTTATTTTGGAGGCAATAAATAAAATTTTAAAAAATGTAATACCCCAAATAACATGTTCACTAAAAAATACTATTACTTATTAAAATAAATAAAAACATAAAAACAAATTATATATAATATAAAAAAAAACAATTAATGCTATAAAATCTATTTTGCCATTAATATGAAAACTATTTTAGTCTAAGAAAATTAAATATAATATTCCCGCTCTAGTTTGTGTAACAGCAGGAAATGTGATGGACTCCGGAGGGGTTATATTTACTATTCCTACTCAATTCACTTCAATAGTAGGGAAAGTGTTGGATTTATTATTCCTACTCCAGTCAGTGCAACAGTAGGGAAAGCGTTGGACTTCGGAGGGGTGAAATTTACTATTCCCATTCAAGTCTAAACAACAGTAGGGAAAGTGTTGGACTTTAGAGGGATTACATTTACTATTCCCACTTCAGTCTGTGCAACAGCAGGGAAAGCTTTGGATATCGTAGGGGTTAAGTTTACTGTTCCCACTCCAAACAACACAACAGTGGGTACAGCGTTGAACTTCAGATGGGCTAAATTTATTATTCCCACTCCAATCTGTGCAACAGTATGGAAAGTGATGGACTTCAGAGGGGTTACATTTATTATTCCCACTCCAAACAACACAACAGTAGGGAAAGTGTTTGATTTCAGAGGGGTAAAATTACTATTTCCACTCCAAATAGAGTAAAAGTAGGGAAAGTGTTGGACTTTGAAGTGGTAAAACTTACTATACCCACTCCAGTCTGTTAAACAGTAGGGAAAGCATTGGATATCAGAGGGTTGAAATGTACTAATCCCACTCCAAACAGCGCAACAGTAGGGAAAGTGTTGAACTGCAAAGAGGTTAATTTGAACTATTCCTGTGGAAGTCCTAGCAAAATTAGGGAAAATACTTCACTTACTTCACTTCAAACACATTAAATATATAAGTAGCACCATGAATGTAGGAAAAATATTAAACTCTTAATATAAAAATTATTAATTAGCATGAAATGAATATATATATATATATATATATATATATATATATCACTGAAAAAACCATAGGTTTTAGGGACAGTTATAGTTAGTTGGACATTTCACTCGTACAAAACCATAGAAATTCCCCCGTTATAGTTAGTTCAGCTAACTATAACTCGCGCCCTCGCAATGCACTGCTGATGATGTCACATATTACATCACTCATGACATGGTCAGTGACATCACTGATGACATCACTGATGACATCTCAAATGACATCACTGATGACATTACTGATGACATCATCCAGTGACTGTGTGTTTCTGTAAAGTTTAAATATGTTTAATATATATAGGGAAAGACGTATTGAAGAATGAGTGGGTGTAAGTGTCTGAATGGATGATTTAGTAGGTGCGTGACTGACTCTATAAGTGAGTGATTAAACGTATCTTACTGAATGCATGGGTTAGTGACTAAACTGTGTGAATGTCTGTATCCGTCTGTCTGTTGGTGTGTAAGCGGCTGCATGGGTTTGCGAATAGCTACATGAGTGTCTACATGGGTTATTGATTGGTTGTCTGAGTATCTGTATGGGTGCCTGAGTGTTTGTGTGGGTGGGGTGTGTGTGACTCTGTGCATAGATGTGTGAGTGGGTGATTCACTGGGTGCATGGTTTCAAGAGTGCATCTGTGATGGACTGTATGGGTGGGTGAGTGTGTGTATGGGTGTGTTAGTGAGTGAATGTATATCTCAGTGGTACATGTGTGAGTAACTACATATGTGAAAGGCAGTATATATGTGTGTTGGAGTATATAAATGGGTATAAGTGAGAGTGTGTGATTGTGAGAGTGGCTGTATGGATGAGTGTGTACTTGTATCAGTGATTGTATAAGAGCGTAAGAATGTGCTAGTATTTGTATGAGTAAGTGAGCTGGTGTGTGTATAACTGTATAGGTGAGTAAATGGCAGTGTGATTAATTATTTGCATGATTGACTAGGTTTGTGAGTACCTCTATGGATGAGTGACGGTGTGTGAGTGTCTATATAGGTGTATGAGTGCATATGATAGTCCTGTACTGAGTGACCGTAAGTATGAGTGACTGTACGGGTGAGTGAGTGGATGTGTGTGTAGACCTAAGAATCAGTGAGTGTGTATGTAGTTATTGGTGTTGGAGTGTCTATGGTTTTGAGAATGTGTGTATCAAAAGTTATATTAGGGTGTGAGAAGATGCATCAAATTATCACATGGATGATGTCATCAGTGATGTCATCAGTGATGTCATTTGAGATGTCATCAGTGATGTCACTGACCATGTCATGAGTGATGTAATATGTGACGTCATCAGCAGTGCATTGCGGGGGCGCAAGTTATAGTTAGCTGAACTAACTATAACGGGGGAATTTTTATGGTTTTGTACGAGTGAAATGTCCAACTAACTATAACTGTCCCTAAAACCTATGGTTTTTTCAGTGAATTTCTAAGGTTTTTTAAATGCTAATTTCTAACTATAACGTGCCTGAAACCTATGGTTTTTTCAGTGAATATACATATATTTAAAAAAATTGTGAATAATTTTTAGTTAGGAAAACTATATTCATTCTTTTTTTTTTTTTATATTATACAGAAGTCGCCACCCTACACGATGGCTGCGCGCATTCCGCTAGCCATTTTGAAAAGTCGCGCTGGGGTCTCGACTTCGGCGTAATTTGTAAAGTATGAAATATCTTTAAATTAATTATAAATACAAGTTTTCCTTTAAGTGTTTGTCTAAATTTATTAATTAATGTATTTTTAAAGTATTATTCTCATTATAATTTCGACTAAAAATTATTCGATTATTATTGGATTCGGAGGTTAGGAGGGATGGCCATTTTGCTCGATCTGTTTTGCAAGATTTTGTGGTCTAGTCAGGTGGACACCCTCCTCCGGGTGAGGTACGGCTTGAGGATTCTATTCAAAAGGTGAGGAATCAACAGGCAGAAATATCCATCAGAAGAGCAAGTTACTTACCTTAGGTAACACTTTTTCTGGTGGATACAGTATCTGCCTGTGGATTCCTCACTGTCCCATCCGCCTCCCCGTTGTCCACCTGTTTCTACCAAAAAGATGCTTTTACTGTTTGGCATGAATGTTTTTAATATGTCTTAATCATGCTTATGTTTTAATAGTGAGAAATGCTTGATCTGTTGCTATTTCTTTATGCCTTTATTGGTTATGCATTTGTATATATATATATATATTTGGTATACTATGTATACATGTGAAAATGTGTCGGTCCACCTGTTTACCTTGGTGGCACGGAAAAAACGGGTGGAATTGACGTCAGCACGCCGACGAGGTCCTCTTATGGCTACTATGACGTCATACGGTGTCGCGAGCGGAGCCGTGCTATTATGATATCGTCGTTGACGTGGGAGAGCTAGGAAAGAATTTCCGCAGAATGCTGGCGCAGGGGATATTCACCTAAGTGTTCAGGCTAGTCCTTTGGGAGCAACTGTTTATGTTGCCACTCCAGAAACCGAAACCAGTGATCCGAGGGCAGAGGCCCTGCAGATGGCACACGAGGTGGGGAGCCCAGTCGTGTGCACCGGCGGGGCAGCGAAGTGACAAGCACCACTACCCACAGAAAAGGTAACGAGGGCACTGAATAACACAGGATCTTCTCTTTGTATCTGGCAGGAACGACAAGGTTAAAATGCCCTAGTTCCAAAATGTAGAATTAGTGCTACAACGGTCTTCAAGAGGACCTGCGATGGATGCCGCTTCTGCCTTCCGTACACTGGAGGCAGCACATGGGTCACGCGGTACGGTCATACTGTGGTGGGACGCACACTTGTTGACCTCTCATGGCACTGCTCCACACTTCGGGGACAACGCTTTCCATTAGCTGTGTTTTCTGATGACGTGTCGCGCCGGCCCCGTCCAACAGCAGAACCCCTTTAGATCCAAACAGACTCTTCCACTCTCTCACCGGAAGTGAAACCAGGCCACGCGGACACTTTCACAATACAACAGCCGGGAATGCACTTTTTGGTAAAAAAACACATTCCTTCCTCCTAATTTATCAAATAAACGACTCACTGAAGAACAGGGGCCAGCTTCGATCGGTAAACAGCCGTTACAACGACTTTTTACTTCGCAATACCATTACAACGCATGCATTACCACGCATGCGTTGTACATCGCGAACTCATTACTACGCATTTTTTAGAACGCATGGTCATTTACCACGCATGCCTTTACAACAAATTTTGTTGTAAAGGTATGTATGGTAAATGACCATGAGTTCTAAAAAATGTAGACGATCCACGTCGTTGTAAGGAAACAGAGGCTGTTCCGTTTCCTCACAACGACGTGCACCGCCCATCAGAGACGACATGAAGCAGGAACCACGAGGAGAGAGGAACCACGAGGAGTGAGAGGTAAGGGGGATTGGGCATGGGGTGGTGGTTACTTTTCTAGGGTTTAGGGTAGTGCAGTGGTGTTTGGGTAGTGTAGGGGGTCGTGCAGAGGGTAGTGTTTTAGGGTTTAGGGTAGTGCAGTGGTGTTTGTGTAGTGTACGGGGTTGTGCTGGTGGTAGTGTTTCAGGGATTAGGGTAGTGCAGTGGTGTTTGTGTAGTGTAGGGGGTCGTGCTGGTGGTAGTGTTTTAGGGTTTAGGGTAGTGCAGTGATGTTTGTGTAGTGTAGGGGGTCATGCTTGGGGTAGATTTAGGGTTTAGGGTAGTGCAGTGGTGTTTGTGTAGTGTAGGGGGTCATGCTGGGGGTAGTGTTTTAGGGTTTAGGGCAGTGCAGTGGTGTTTGTGTAGTGTAGGGGGTCATGCTGGGGGTAGTGTTTTAGGGTAGTGCAGTGGTGTTTGGGTAGTGTAGGGGGTCATGCTGGGGGTAGTGTTTTAGGGTTTAGGGTAGTGCAGTGGTGTTTGGGTAGTGTAGGGGGTCATGCTGGGAGTAATTTTAGGGTTTAGGGTAGTGCAGCGGTGTTTGGGTAGTGTAGTGGTCGTGCTGGGGGTAGATTTAGGGTTTAGGGTAGTGCAGTGGTGTGTGGGTAGTGTAGGGAGTCGTGCTGGGGGGAGTGTTTTAGGGTTTAGGGTAGTGCAGTGGTGTTTGTGTAGTGTAGGGGGTCGTGCTGGGGGTAGTGTTTTAGGGTTTAGGGTAGTGCAGTGGTGTTTGGGTAGTGTAGGGGGTCGTGCTGGGGGTAGTGGTTTAGGGTTTAGGGTCGTGCAGTGGTGTTTGGGTAGAGTAGGGGTTACTGCTGGGGGTAGTGTTTTAGGGTTTAGGGTAGTGCAATGTTGTTTGGGAAGTGTAGGGGGTACTGCTGGGGGTAGTGTTTTAGGGTTTAGGGTAGTGCGGTGGTGTTTGGGTAGTGTAGGGGTACTGCTGGGGGTAGGGTTTTAGGGTGTAGGGTAGTGCAGTGGTGTTTGGGTAGTGTAGGGGGTCGTGCTGGGGGTAGTGTTTTAGGGTTTAGGGTAGTGCAGTGGTGTTTGTGTAGTATAGGGGGTAGTGTTTTAGGGTTTAGGGTAGTGTAGTGGTGTTTGTGTAGTGTAGGGGGTCATGCTGGGGGTAGTGTTTTAGGGTTTAGGGTAGTGCAGCGGAGTTTGTGTACTGTAGGGGGTCGTGTTTCAGGGTTTAGGGTAGTGCAGTGGTCTTTGGGTAGTGTAGGGGGTTGTGCGGGGGGTCGTGTTTTAGGGTTTAGGGTAGTGCAGTGGTCTTTGGGTAGTGTAGGGGGTCATGCGGGGGTTGTGTTTTAGGGTTTAGGGCAGTGCATTGGTGTTTGGGTAGTGTAGGGGGTCGTGCGGGGTAGTGTTTTAGGGTTTAGGGCAGTGCAGTGGTGTTTGGGCAGTGTAGGGGGTCGTGCTGGGGTGGTGTTTCAGGGTTTAGGGCAGTGGTGTTCGGGCAGTGTAGGGGGTCGTGCTGGGGGTGGTGTTTCAGGGTTAAAGGCAGTGCAGTGGTGTTCGGGCAGTGTAGGGGGTCGTGCTGGGGGTGGTGTTTCAGGGTTTAGGGCAGTGCAGTGGTGTTCGGGCAGTGTAGGGGGTCGTGCTGGGGGTGGTGTTTCAGGGTTTAGGGCAGTGCAGTGGTGTTCGGGCAGTGTAGGGGGTCGTGCGGGGGTGGTGTTTCAGGGTTTAGGGCAGTGCAGTGGTGTTCGGGCAATGTAGGGGGTCGTGCTGGGGGTGGTGTTTCAGGGTTTAGGGCAGTGCAGTGGTGTTCGGGCAGTGTAGGGCGTCGTGCTGGGGCTGGTGTTTCAGTGTTTAGGGCAGAGCAGTGGTGTTCGGGCAGTGTAGGGGGTCGTGCTGGGGGTGGTGTTTCAGGGTTTAGGGCAGTGCAGTGGTATTCGGGCAGTGTAGGGCGTCGTGCTGGGGCTGGTGTTTCAGGGTTTAGGGCAGTGGTGTTCAGGCAGTGTAGGGGGTCGTGCTGGGGGTGATGTTTCAGGGTTTAGGGCAATGCAGTGGTGTTCGGGCAGTGTAGGGGTCTTGCTGGGGGTAGTGTTTCAGGGTTTAGGGCAGTGCAGTGGTGTTCGGGCAGTGTAGGGGTCGTGCTGGGGGTGGTGTTTCAGGGTTTAGGGCAGTGCAGTGGTGTTCGGGCAGTGTAGGGGGTCGTGCTGGGGGTGGTGTTTCAGGGTTTAGGGCAGTGCCGTGGTGTTTGGGCAGTGTAGAGGGTCATGCAGGGGGTGGTGTTTCAGAGTTTAGGGCAGTGCAGTGGTGTTCGGGCAGTGTAGGGGGTTGTGCTGGGGCTGGTGTTTCAGGGTTTAGGGCAGAGCAGTGGTGTTCGGGCAGTGTAGGGGGTCATGCTGGGGCTGGTGTTTCAGGGTTTAGGGAAGTGGTGTTCAGGCAGTGTAGGGGGCCATGCTGGGGGTGATGTTTCAGGGATTAGGGCAGTGCAGTGGTGTTCGGGCAGTGTAGGGGGTCTTGCTGGGGGTAGTGTTTCAGGGTTTAGGGCTGTGCAGTGGTGTTCGGGCAGTGTAGGGGGTCGTGCTGGGGCTGGTGTTTCAGGGTTTAGGGAAGTGGTGTTCAGGCAGTGTAGGGGGTCGTGCTGGGGGTGATGTTTCAGGGGTTAGCGCAGTGCAGTGGTGTTCGGGCAGTGTAGGGGGTCTTGCTGGGGGTAGTGTTTCAGGGTTTAGGGCTGTGCAGTGGTGTTCGGGCAGTGTAGGAGGTCGTGCTGGGAGTGGTGTTTCAGGGTTTAGGGCAGTGCAGTGGTGTTCGGGCAGTGTAGGGGGTCGTGCTGGGGGTGGTGTTTCAGAGTTTAGGGCAGTGCAGTGGTGTTCGGGCAGTTTAGGGGTCGTGCAGTGGGTGGTGTTTCAGGGTTTAGGGCAGTGCCGTGGTGTTCAGGCAGTGTAGAGGGTCGTGCTGGGGGTGGTGTTTCAGAGTTTAGGGCAGTGCACTGGTGTTCGGGCAGTGTAGGGGGTCGTGCAGGGGCTGGTGTTTCAGGGTTTTGGGCAGAGCAGTGGTGTTCGGGCAGTGTAGGGGGTCATGCTGGGGCTGGTGTTTCAGGGTTTTGGGCAGAGCAGTGGTGTTCGGGCAGTGTAGGGGGTCGTGCTGGGGCTGGTGTTTCAGGGTTTAGGAAAGTGGTGTTCAGGCATTGTAGGGGGTCTTGCTGGGGGTGATGTTTCAGGGTTTAGGGCAGTGCAGTGGTGTTCGGGCAGTGTAGGGGTTTTGCTGGAGGTAGTGTTTCAGGGTTTAGGGCAGGGCAGTGGTGTTCGGGCAGTGTAGGGGGTCTTGCTGGGGGTGGTGTTTCAGGGTTTAGGGCAGTGGTGTTCGGGCAGTGTAGGGGGTCTTGCTGGGGCTGGTGTTTCAGGGTTTAGGGCAGTGCAATGGTGTTCAGGCAGTGTATGGGGTCTTGCTGGGGCTGGTGTTTCAGGGTTTAGGGCAGAGCAGTGGTGTTCGGGCAGTGTAGGGGGTCGTGCTGGGGCTGGTGTTTCAGGGTTTAGGGCAGTGCAGTGGTGTTCGGGCAGTGTAGGGGGTCGTGCTGGGGCTAGTGTTTCAGGGTTTAGGGCAGTGCAGTGGTGTTCGGGCAGTGTAGAGGGTCGTGCTGGGGCGAGTGTTTCAGGGTTTAGGGCAGTGCAGTGGTGTTCGGGCAGTGTAGGGGGTCGTGCTGGGGCTGGTGTTTCAGGGTTTAGGGCAGTGGTGTTCAGGCAGTGTAGGGGTCTTGCTGGTGGTGATGTTTCAGGGTTTAGGGCAGTGCAGTGGTGTTCGGGCAGTGTAGGGGGTCTTGCTGGGGGTAGTGTTTCAGGGTTTAGGGCAGGGCAGTGGTGTTCGGGAAGTGTAGGGGGTCTTGCTGGGGGTGGTGTTTCAGGGTTCAGGGCAGTGGTGTTCAGGCAGTGTAGGGGGTCTTGCTGGGGCTGGTGTTTCAGGGTTTAGGGCAGTGCAGTGGTGTTCGGGCAGTGTAGGGGGTTTTTCTGGGGCTGGTGTTTCAGGGTTTAGGGCAGTGCAGTGATGTTTGAGCAGTGTAGGGTGTCGTGCTGGGGCTGGTGTTTCAGGGTTTAGGGTAGTGCAGTGGTGTTCGGGCAGTGTAGGGGGTCATGCTGGGGCTAGTGTTTCAGGGTTTAGGGCAGTGCAGTGGTGTTCGTGCAGTGTAGGGGGTCGTACTGGGGCGAGTGTTTCAGGGTTTAGGGCAGTGCAGTGGTGTTCGGGCAGTGTAGGGGGTCGTGCTGGGGCTGGTGTTTCAGGGATTTGGGCAGAGAATTTGGTGTTCGGGCAGTGTAGGGGGTCGTGCTGGGGCTGGTGTTTCAGGGTTTAGGGCAGTGGTGTTCAGGCCGTGTAGGGGGTCTTGCTGGGGGTGATGTTTCAGAGTTTAGGGCATTGCAGTGGTGTTCGGGCAATATAGGGGGTCTTGCTGGGGTAGTGTTTCAGGGTTTAGGGCAGAGCAGTGGTGTTCGGGCAGTGTAGGGGGTCGTGCTGGGGCTGGTGTTTCCGGGTTTTGGGCAGAGCAGTGGTGTTCGGGCAGTGTAGGGGGTCGTGCTGGGGCTGGTGTTTCAGGGTTTAGGGCAGTGGTGTTCAGGCAGTGTAGGGAGTCTTGCTGGGGGTGATGTTTCAGGGTTTAGGGCAGTGCAGTGGTGTTCGGGCAGTGTAGGGGGTCGTGCAGGGGATGGTGTTTCAGGGTTTAGGGCAGAGCAGTGGTGTTCGGGCAGTGTAGGGGGTCGTGCTGGGGCTGGTGTTTCAGGGTTTAGGGCAGTGGTGTTTAGGCAGTGTCGGGGGTCGTGCTGGGGGTGATGTTTCAGGGTTTAGGGCAGTGCAGTGGTGTTCGGGCAGTGTAGGGGTCTTGCTGTTGGTAGAGTTTCAGGGTTTAAGGCAGTGCAGTGGTGTTCGGGCAGTGTAGGGGGTCGTGCTGGGGGTGGTGTTTCAGGGTTTAGGGCAGTGCAGTGGTGTTCGGGCAGTGTAAGGGGTCATGCTGGGGGTGGTTTTTCAGGGTTTAGGGCAGTGCAGTGGTGTTCGGGCAGTGTAAGGGGTCATGCTGGGGGTGGTGTTTCAGGGTTTAGGGCAGTGCAGTGGTGTTCGGGCAGTGTAGGGGGTCGTGCAGGGGGTGGTGTTTCAGGGTTTGGGGCAGTGCAGTGGTGTTCGGGCAGTGTAGGGGGTCCTGCAGGGGCTGGTGTTTCAGGGTTTAGGGCAGTGCAGTGGGTTTCGGGCAGTGTAGGGGGTCGTGCTGGGGCTGGTGTTTCAGGGTTTAGGGCAGTGCAGTGGTGTTCGGGCAGTGTAGGGGGTCGTGCTGGGGCTGGTGTTTCAGGGTTTAGGGCAGTGCAGTGGTGTTCGGGCAGTGTAAGGGGTCGTGCTGGGGGTGGTGTTTCAGGGTTTAGGGCAGTGCAGTGGTGTTCGGGCAGTGTAGGGGTCGTGCAGGGGTGGTGTTTCAGGGTTTGGGGCAGTGCAGTGGTGTTCGGACAGTGTAGGGGGTCCTGCAGGGGCTGGTGTTTCAGGGTTTAGGGCAGTGCAGTGGTGTTCGGGCAGTGTAGGGGGTCCTGCAGGGGCTGGTGTTTCAGGGTTTAGGGCAGTGCAGTGGTGTTCAGGCAGTGTAGGGGGTCGTGCAGGGGCTGGTGTTTCAGGGTTTAGGGCAGTGCAGTGGTGTTCGGGCAGTGTAGGGGGTCATGCTGCGGCTGGTGTTTCAGGGTTTAGGGCACTGCAGTGGTGTTCGGGCAGTGTAGGGTGTCGTGCTGGGGCTAGTGTTTCAGGGTTTAGGGCAGTGCAGTGGTGTTCGGGCAGTGTAGGGGGTCATGCTGGGGCTAGTGTTTCAGGGTTTAGGGCAGTGCAGTGGTGCTTCGGCAGTGTAGGGGGTCGTGCTGGGGCTGGTGTTTCAGGGTTTTGGGCAGAGCAGTGGTGTTCGGGCAGTGTAGGGGGTCATGCTGGGGCTGGTGTTTCAGGGTTTAGGGCAGTGGTGTTCAGGCAGTGGAGGGGGTCTTGCTGGGGGTGATGTTTCAGGGTTTAGGGCAGTGCAGTGGTGTTTGGGCAGTGTAGGGGGTCGTGCTGGGGGTGGTGTTTCATGGTTTAGGGCAGTGGTGTTCGGGCAGTGTAGGGGGTCGTGCGGGGGGTGGTGTTTTAGGGTTTAGGGCAGTGCAGTGGTGTTCGGGCAGTGTAGGGGGTCATGCGGGGGTGGTGTTTCAGGGTTTAGGGCAGTGCAGTGGTGTTTGGGCAATGTAGGGGGTCGTGCTGGGGGTGGTGTTTCAGGGTTTAGGGCAGTGCAGTGGTGTTCGGGCAGTGTAGGGGGTCGTGCTGGGGCTGGTGTTTCAGGGTTTAGGGCAGAGCAGTGGTGTTCGGGCAGTGTAGGGGGTCTTGCTGGGGGTGGTGTTTCAGGGTTTAGGGCAGTGCAGTGGTATTCGGGCAGTGTAGGGGGTCGTGCTGGGGCTGGTGTTTCAGGGTTTAGGGCAGTGGTGTTCAGGCAGTGTAGGGGGTCGTGCTGGGGGTGATGTTTCAGGGTTTAGGGCAACGCAGTGGTGTTCGGGCAGTGTAGGGGGTCGTGCTGGGATGGTGTTTCAGGGTTTAGGGCAGTGCAGTGGTGTTCGGGCAGTGTAGGGGGTCGTGCTGGGGGTGGTGTTTCAGGGTTTAGGGCAGTGCCGTGGTGTTCGGGCAGTGTAGAGGGTCATGCAGGGGGTGGTGTTTCAGAGTTTAGGGCAGTGCAGTGGTGTTCGGGCAGTATAGGGGGTTGTGCAGGGGCTGGTATTTCAGGGTTTAGGGCAGTGCAGTGGTGTTCGGGCAGTGTAGGGGGTCGTGCTGGGGCTGGTGTTTCAGGGTTTATGGCAGTGCAGTGGTGTTTGGGCAGTGTAGGGGGTCGTGCTGGAGCTAGTGTTTTAGGGTTTAGGGCAGTGCAGTGGTGATCGGGCAGTGTAGGGGGTCATGCTGGGGCGAGTGTTTCAGGGTTTAGGGCAGTGCAGTGGTGTTCGGGCAGTGTAGGGGGTCATGCTGAGGCTGGTGTTTCAGGGTTTTGGGCAGAGCTGTGGTGTTCGGGCAGTGTAGTGGGTCGTGCTGGGGCTGATGTTTCAGGGTTTAGGGCAGTGCAGTGGTGTTCGGGCAGTGTAGGGGGTTGTGCTGGGGCTGGTGTTTCAGGGTTTAGGGCAGAGCAGTGGTGTTCGGGCAGTGTAGGGGGTCATGCTGGGGCTGGTGTTTCAGGGTTTAGGGAAGTGGTGTTCAGGCAGTGTAGGGGGCCATGCTGGGGGTGATGTTTCAGGGATTAGGGCAGTGCAGTGGTGTTCGGGCAGTGTAGGGGGTCTTGCTGGGGGTAGTGTTTCAGGGTTTAGGGCTGTGCAGTGGTGTTCGGGCAGTGTAGGGGGTCGTGATGGGGCTGGTGTTTCAGGGTTTAGGGAAGTGGTGTTCAGGCAGTGTAGGGGGTCGTGCTGGGGGTGATGTTTCAGGGGTTAGGGCAGTGCAGTGGTGTTCGGGCAGTGTAGGGGGTCTTGCTGGGGGTAGTGTTTCAGGGTTTAGTGCTGTGCAGTAGTGTTCGGGCAGTGTAGGAGGTCGTGCTGGGGGTGGTGTTTCAGGGTTTAGGGCAGTGCAGTGGTGTTCGGGCAGTGTAGGGTGTCGTGCTGGGGGTGGTGTTTCAGAGTTTAGGGCAGTGCAGTGGTGTTCGGGCAGTTTAGGGGTCGTGCAGTGGGTGGTGTTTCAGGGTTTAGGGCAGTGCAGTGGTGTTCAGGCAGTGTAGGGGGTCGTGCTGGGGGTGGTGTTTCAGGGTTTAGGGCAGTGCCGTGGTGTTCAGGCAGTGTAGAGGGTCGTGCTGGGGGTGGTGTTTCAGAGTTTAGGGCAGTGCACTGGTGTTCGGGCAGTGTAGGGGGTCGTGCAGGGGCTGGTGTTTTAGGGTTTAGGGCATTGCAGTGGTGTTCGGGCAGTGTAGGGGGTCGTGCTGGGGCTGGTGTTTCAGGGTTTAGGGCAGTGCAGTGGTGTTCGGGCAGTGTAGGGGGTCGTGCTGGGGCTAGTGTTTTAGGGTCTAGGGCAGTGCAGTGGTATTTGGGCAGTGTAGGGGGTCGTGCTGGGGCGAGTGTTTCAGGGTTTAGGGCAGTTTAGTGGTGTTCAGGCAGTGTAGGGGTCGTGCTGGGGCTGGTGTTTCAGGGTTTTGGGCAGAGCAGTGGTGTTCGGGCACTGTAGGGGGTCATGCTGGGGCTGGTGTTTCAGGGTTTTGGGCAGAGCAGTGGTGTTCGGGCAGTGTAGGGGGTCGTGCTGGGGCTGGTGTTTCAGGGTTTAGGAAAGTGGTGTTCAGGCAGTGTAGGGGGTCTTGCTGGGGGTGATGTTTCAGGGTTTAGGGCAGTGCAGTGGTGTTCGGGCAGTGTAGGGGGTTTTGCTGGGGGTAGTGTTTCAGGGTTTAGGGCAGGGCAGTGGTGTTCGGGCAGTGTAGGGGGTCTTGCTGGGGGTAGTGTTTCAGGGTTTAGGGCAGTGGTGTTCGGGCAGTGTAGGGGGTCTTGCTGGGGCTGGTGTTTCAGGGTTTAGGGCAGTGCAATGGTGTTCGGGCAGTGTATGGGGTCTTGCTGGGGCTGGTGTTTCAGGGTTTAGGGCAGTGCAGTGGTGTTCGGGCAGTGTGGGGGTTCGTGCTGGGGCTGGTGTTTCAGGGTTTAGGGCAGTGCAGTGGTGTTCGGGCAGTGTAGAGGGTCGTGCTGGGGCGAGTGTTTCAGGGTTTAGGGCAGTGCAGTGGTGTTCGAGCAGTGTAGGGGGTCGTGCTTGGGCTGGTGTTTCAGGGTTTAGGGCAGTGGTGTTCAGGCAGTTTAGGGGGTCTTGCTGGTGGTGATGTTTCAGGGTTTAGGGCAGTGCAGTGGTGTTCGGGCAGTGTAGGGGGTCTTGCTGGGGGTAGTGTTTCAGGGTTTAGGGCAGGGCAGTGGTGTTCGGGCAGTGTAGGGGGTCTTGCTGGGGGTGGTGTTTCAGGGTTCAGGGCAGTGGTGTTCAGGCAGTGTAGGGGGTCTTGCTGGGGCTGGTGTTTCAGGGTTTAGGGCAGTGCAGTGGTGTTTGGGCAGTGTAGGGGGTCTTGCTGGGGCTGGTGTTTCAGGGTTTAGGGCAGTGCAGTGATGTTTGGGCAGTGTAGGGTGTCGTGCTGGGGCTGGTGTTTCAGGGTTTAGGGCAGTGCAGTGGTGTTCGGGCAGTGTAGGGGGTCGTGCTGGGGCTAGTGTTTCAGGGTTTAGGGCAGTGCAGTGGTGTTCGTGCAGTGTAGGGGGTCGTACTGGGGCGAGTGTTTCAGGGTTTAGGGCAGTGCAGTGGTGTTTGGGCAGTGTAGGGGGTCGTGCTGGGGCTGGTGTTTCAGGGATTTGGGCAGAGAATTTGGTGTTCGGGCAGTGTAGGGGGTCGTGCTGGGGCTGGTGTTTCAGGGTTTAGGGCAGTGGTGTTCAGGCAGTGTAGGGGGTCTTGCTGGGGGTGATGTTTCAGAGTTTAGGGCATTGCAGTGGTGTTCGGGCAATATAGGGGGTCTTGCTGGGGTAGTGTTTCAGGGTTTAGGGCAGAGCAGTGGTGTTCGGGCAGTGTAGGGGGTCGTGCTGGGGCTGGTGTTTCAGGGTTTTGGGCAGAGCAGTGGTGTTCGGGCAGTGTAGGGGGTCGTGCTGGGGCTGGTGTTTCAGGGTTTAGGGCAGTGGTGTTCAGGCAGTGTAGGGGGTCTTGCTGGGGGTGATGTTTCAGGGTTTAGGGCAGTGCAGTGGTGTTCGGGCAGTGTAGGGGGTCGTGCAGGGGATGGTGTTTCAGGGTTTAGGGCAGAGCAGTGGTGTTCGGGCAGTGTAGGGGTCGTGCTGGGGCTGGTGTTTCAGGGTTTAGGGCAGTGGTGTTTAGGCAGTGTAGGGGGTCGTGCTGGGGGTGATGTTTCAGGGTTTAGGGCAGTGCAGTGGTGTTCGGGCAGTGTAGGGGTCTTGCTGTTGGTAGAGTTTCAGGGTTTAAGGCAGTGCAGTGGTGTTCGGGCAGTGTAGGGGGTCGTGCTGGGGGTGGTGTTTCAGGGTTTAGGGCAGTGCAGTGGTTTTCGGGCAGTGTAAGGGGTCGTGCTGGGGGTGGTTTTTCAGGGTTTAGGGCAGTGCAGTGGTGTTCGGGCAGTGTAAGGGGTCATGCTGGGGGTGGTGTTTCAGGGTTTAGGGCAGTGCAGTGGTGTTCGGGCAGTGTAGGGGGTCGTGCAGGGGTGGTGTTTCAGGGTTTGGGGCAGTGCAGTGGTGTTCGGGCAGTGTAGGGGGTCCTGCAGGGGCTGGTGTGTCAGGGTTTAGGGCAGTGCAGTGGTGTTCGGGCAGTGTAGGGGGTCGTGCTGGGGCTGGTGTTTCAGGGTTTAGGGCAGTGCAGTGGTGTTCGGGCAGTGTAGGGGGTCGTGCTGGGGCTGGTGTTTCAGGGTTTAGGGCAGTGCAGTGGTGTTCGGGCAGTGTAAGGGGTCGTGCTGGGGGTGGTGTTTCAGGGTTTAGGGCAGTGCAGTGGTGTTCGGGCAGTGTAGGGGGTCGTGCAGGGGTGGTGTTTCAGGGTTTGGGGCAGTGCAGTGGTGTTCGGGCAGTGTAGGGGTCTTGCTGTTGGTAGAGTTTCAGGGTTTAGGGCAGTGCAGTGGTGTTCGGGCATTGTAGGGGTCGTGCTGGGGGTGGTTTTTCAGAGTTTAGGGCAGTGCAGTGGTGTTCGGGCAGTGTAGGGGGTCCTGCAGGGGCTGGTGTTTCAGGGTTTAGGGCAGTGCAGTGGTGTTCGGGCAGTGTAGGGGGTCATGCTGGGGCTGGTGTTTCAGGGTTTAGGGCAGTGCAGTGGTGTTCGGGCAGTGTAGGGGGTCGTGCTGGGGCTGGTGTTTCAGGGTTTAGGGCAGTGCAGTGGTGTTCGGGCAGTGTAAGGGGTCGTGCTGGGGGTGGTGTTTCAGGGTTTAGGGCAGTGCAGTGGTGTTAGGGCAGTGTAGGGGTCGTGCAGGGGGTGGTGTTTCAGGGTTTGGGGCAGTGCAGTGGTGTTCGGACAGTGTAGGGGGTCCTGCAGGGGCTGGTGTTTCAGGGTTTAGGGCAGTGCAGTGGTGTTCGGGCAGTGTAGGGGGTCCTGCAGGGGCTGGTGTTTCAGGGTTTAGGGCAGTGCAGTGGTGTTCGGGCAGTGTCGGGGGTCCTGCTGGGGGTGGCGTTTCAGGGTTCAGGGCAGTGGTGTTCAGGCAGTGTAGGGGGTCTTGCTGGGGCTGGTGTTTCAGGGTTTAGGGCAGTGCAGTGGTGTTTGGGCAGTGTAGGGGTCTTGCTGGGGCTGGTGTTTCAGGGTTTAGGGCAGTGCAGTGATGTTTGGGCAGTGTAGGGTGTCGTGCTGGGGCTGGTGTTTCAGGGTTTATGGCAGTGCAGTGGTGTTCGGGCAGTGTAGGGGGTCGTGCTGGGGCTAGTGTTTCAGGGTTTAGGGCAGTGCAGTGGTGTTCGTGCAGTGTAGGGGGTCGTACTGGGGCGAGTGTTTCAGGGTTTAGGGCAGTGCAGTGGTGTTTGGGCAGTGTAGGGGGTCGTGCTGGGGCTGGTGTTTCAGGGATTTGGGCAGAGAATTTGGTGTTCGGGCAGTGTAGGGGGTCGTGCTGGGGCTGGTGTTTCAGGGTTTAGGGCAGTGGTGTTTAGGCAGTGTAGGGGGTCTTGCTGGGGGTGATGTTTCAGAGTTTAGGGCATTGCAGTGGTGTTCGGGCAATATAGGGGTCTTGCTGGGGTAGTGTTTCAGGGTTTAGGGCAGATCAGTTTTGTTCGGGCAGTGTAGGGGTCGTGCTGGGGCTGGTGTTTCAGGGTTTTGGGCAGAGCAGTGGTGTTCGGGCAGTGTAGGGGGTCGTGCTGGGGCTGGTGTTTCAGGGTTTAGGGCAGTGGTGTTCAGGCAGTGTAGGGGGTCTTGCTGGGGGTGATGTTTCAGGGTTTAGGGCAGTGCAGTGGTGTTCGGGCAGTGTAGGGGGTCGTGCAGGGGATGGTGTTTCAGGGTTTAGGGCAGAGCAGCGGTGTTCGGGCAGTGTAGGGGGTCGTGCTGGGGCTGGTGTTTCAGGGTTTAGGGCAGTGGTGTTTAGGCAGTGTAGGGGGTCGTGCTGGGGGTGATGTTTCAGGGTTTAGGGCAGTGCAGTGGTGTTCGGGCAGTGTAGGGGTCTTGCTGTTGGTAGAGTTTCAGGGTTTAAGGCAGTGCAGTGGTGTTCGGGCAGTGTAGGGGGTCGTGCTGGGGGTGGTGTTTCAGGGTTTAGGGCAGTGCAGTGGTGTTCGGGCAGTGTAAGGGGTCGTGCTGGGGGTGGTTTTCAGGGTTTAGGGCAGTGCAGTGGTGTTCGGGCAGTGTAAGGGGTCATGCTGGGGGTGGTGTTTCAGGGTTTAGGGCAGTGCAGTGGTGTTCGGGCAGTGTAGGGGGTCGTGCAGGGGTGGTGTTTCAGGGTTTGGGGCAGTGCAGTGGTGTTCGGGCAGTGTAGGGGTCCTGCAGGGGCTGGTGTGTCAGGGTTTAGGGCAGTGCAGTGGTGTTCGGGCAGTGTAGGGGGTCGTGCTGGGGCTGGTGTTTCAGGGTTTAGGGCAGTGCAGTGGTGTTCGGGCAGTGTAGGGGGTCGTGCTGGGGCTGGTGTTTCAGGGTTTAGGGCAGTGCAGTGGTGTTCGGGCAGTGTAAGGGGTCGTGCTGGGGGTGGTGTTTCAGGGTTTAGGGCAGTGCAGTGGTGTTCGGGCAGTGTAGGGGGTCGTGCAGGGGTGGTGTTTCAGGGTTTGGGGCAGTGCAGTGGTGTTCGGGCAGTGTAGGGGTCTTGCTGTTGGTAGAGTTTCAGGGTTTAGGGCAGTGCAGTGGTGTTCGGGCATTGTAGGGGGTCGTGCTGGGGGTGGTTTTTCAGAGTTTAGGGCAGTGCAGTGGTGTTCGGGCAGTGTAAGGGGTCATGCTGGGGGTGGTGTTTCAGGGTTTAGGGCAGTGCAGTGGTGTTCGGGCAGTGTAGGGGGTCGTGCAGGGGGTGGTGTTTCAGGGTTTGGGGCAGTGCAGTGGTGTTCGGGCAGTGTAGGGGGTCCTGCAGGGGTGGTGTTTCAGGGTTTGGGGCAGTGCAGTGGTGTTCGGACAGTGTAGGGGGTCCTGCAGGGGCTGGTGTTTCAGGGTTTAGGGCAGTGCAGTGGTGTTCGGGCAGTGTAGGGGGTCCTGCAGGGGCTGGTGTTTCAGGGTTTAGGGCAGTGCAGTGGTGTTCGGGCAGTGTAGGGGGTCATGCAGGGGCTGGTGTTTCAGGGTTTAGGACAGTGCAGTGGTGTTCGGGCAGTGTAGGGGTCATGCTGCGGCTGGTGTTTCAGGGTTTAGGGCACAGCAGTGGTGTTCGGGCAGTGTAGGGTGTCGTGCTGGGGCTAGTGTTTCAGGGTTTAGGGCAGTGCAGTGGTGTTCGGGCAGTGTAGGGGGTCATGCTGGGGCTAGTGTTTCAGGGTTTAGGGCAGTGCAGTGGTGCTTTGGCAGTGTAGGGGGTCGTGCTGGGGCTGGTGTTTCAGGGTTTTGGGCAGAGCAGTGTTATTCGGGCAGTGTAGGGGGTCATGCTGGGGCTGGTGTTTCAGGGTTTAGGGCAGTGGTGTTCAGGCAGTGGAGGGGGTCTTGCTGGGGGTGATGTTTCAGGGTTTAGGGCAGTGCAGTGGTGTTTGGGCAGTGTAGGGGTCTTGCTGTGGGTAGTGTTTCAGGGTTTAGGGCAGTGCAGTGGTGTTCGGGCAGTGTAGGGGGTTGTGCTGGGGCTAGTGTTTTAGGGTTTAGGGCAGTGCAGTGGTGTTCGGGCAGTGTAGGGGGTCGTGCTGGGGGTGGTGTTTCAGGGTTTATGGAAGTGCAGTGGTGTTTGGGCAGTGTAGGGTGTCGTGTTGGGGGTGGTGTTTCAGGGTTTAGGGCAGTGCAGTGGTGTTCGGGTAGTGTAGGGGGTCGTGCTGGGGTGGTGTTTCAGGGTTTATGGAAGTGCAGTGGTGTTCGGGCAGTGTAGGGTGTCGTGTTGGGGGTGGTGTTTCAGGGTTTAGGGCAGTGCAGTGGTGTTCGGGTAGTGTAGGGGGTCGTGCTGGGGTGGTGTTTCAGGGTTTAGGGCAGTGCAGTGCTGTTCGGGCAGTGTAGGGGGTCGTGCAGGGGGTGGTGTTTCAGGGTTTGGGGCAGTGCAGTGGTGTTCGGGCAGTGTAGGGGGTCCTGCAGGGGCTGGTGTGTCAGGGTTTAGGGCAGTGCAGTGGTGTTCGGGCAGTGTAGGGGGTCGTGCTGGGGCTGGTGTTTCAGGGTTTAGGGCAGTGCAGTGGTGTTCGGGCAGTGTAGGGGGTCGTGCTGGGGCTGGTGTTTCAGGGTTTAGGGCAGTGCAGTGGTGTTCGGGCAGTGTAAGGGGTCGTGCTGGGGGTGGTGTTTCAGGGTTTAGGGCAGTGCAGTGGTGTTCGGGCAGTGTAGGGGGTCGTGCAGGGGGTGGTGTTTCAGGGTTTGGGGCAGTGCAGTGGTGTTCGGGCAGTGTAGGGGTCTTGCTGTTGGTAGAGTTTCAGGGTTTAGGGCAGTGCAGTGGTGTTCGGGCATTGTAGGGGGTCGTGCTGGGGGTGGTTTTTCAGAGTTTAGGGCAGTGCAGTGGTGTTCGGGCAGTGTAGGGGGTCCTGCAGGGGCTGGTGTTTCAGGGTTTAGGGCAGTGCAGTGGTGTTCGGGCAGTGTAGGGGTCCTGCAGGGGCTGGTGTTTCAGGGTTTAGGGCAGTGCAGTGGTGTTCGGGCAGTGTAGGGGGTCATGCTGGGGCTGGTGTTTCAGGGTTTAGGGCAGTGCAGTGGTGTTCGGGCAGTGTAGGGGTCGTGCTGGGGCTGGTGTTTCAGGGTTTAGGGCAGTGCAGTGGTCTTCGGGCAGTGTAAGGGGTCGTGCTGGGGGTGGTGTTTCAGGGTTTAGGGCAGTGCAGTGGTGTTAGGGCAGTGTAGGGGTCGTGCAGGGGTGGTGTTTCAGGGTTTGGGGCAGTGCAGTGGTGTTCGGACAGTGTAGGGGTCCTGCAGGGGCTGGTGTTTCAGGGTTTAGGGCAGTGCAGTGGTGTTCGGGCAGTGTAGGGGGTCCTGCAGGGGCTGGTGTTTCAGGGTTTAGGGCAGTGCAGTGGTGTTCGGGCAGTGTAGGGGGTCATGCTGGGGGTGGTGTTTCAGGGTTCAGGGCAGTGGTGTTCAGGCAGTGTAGGGGGTCTTGCTGGGGCTGGTGTTTCAGGGTTTAGGGCAGTGCAGTGGTGTTTGGGCAGTGTAGGGGGTCTTGCTGGGGCTGGTGTTTCAGGGTTTAGGGCAGTGCAGTGATGTTTGGGCAGTGTAGGGTGTCGTGCTGGGGCTGGTGTTTCAGGGTTTATGGCAGTGCAGTGGTGTTCGGGCAGTGTAGGGGGTCGTGCTGGGGCTAGTGTTTCAGGGTTTAGGGCAGTGCAGTGGTGTTCGTGCAGTGTAGGGGGTCGTACTGGGGCGAGTGTTTCAGGGTTTAGGGCAGTGCAGTGGTGTTTGGGCAGTGTAGGGGGTCGTGCTGGGGCTGGTGTTTCAGGGATTTGGGCAGAGAATTTGGTGTTCGGGCAGTGTAGGGGGTCGTGCTGGGGCTGGTGTTTCAGGGTTTAGGGCAGTGGTGTTTAGGCAGTGTAGGGGGTCTTGCTGGGGGTGATGTTTCAGAGTTTAGGGCATTGCAGTGGTGTTCGGGCAATATAGGGGGTCTTGCTGGGGTAGTGTTTCAGGGTTTAGGGCAGATCAGTTTTGTTCGGGCAGTGTAGGGGGTCGTGCTGGGGCTGGTGTTTCAGGGTTTTGGGCAGAGCAGTGGTGTTCGGGCAGTGTAGGGGGTCGTGCTGGGGCTGGTGTTTCAGGGTTTAGGGCAGTGGTGTTCAGGCAGTGTAGGGGGTCTTGCTGGGGGTGATGTTTCAGGGTTTAGGGCAGTGCAGTGGTGTTCGGGCAGTGTAGGGGGTCGTGCAGGGGATGGTGTTTCAGGGTTTAGGGCAGAGCAGCGGTGTTCGGGCAGTGTAGGGGGTCGTGCTGGGGCTGGTGTTTCAGGGTTTAGGGCAGTGGTGTTTAGGCAGTGTAGGGGGTCGTGCTGGGGGTGATGTTTCAGGGTTTAGGGCAGTGCAGTGGTGTTCGGGCAGTGTAGGGGTCTTGCTGTTGGTAGAGTTTCAGGGTTTAAGGCAGTGCAGTGGTGTTCGGGCAGTGTAGGGGGTCGTGCTGGGGGTGGTGTTTCAGGGTTTAGGGCAGTGCAGTGGTGTTCGGGCAGTGTAAGGGGTCGTGCTGGGGGTGGTTTTCAGGGTTTAGGGCAGTGCAGTGGTGTTCGGGCAGTGTAAGGGGTCATGCTGGGGGTGGTGTTTCAGGGTTTAGGGCAGTGCAGTGGTGTTCGGGCAGTGTAGGGGGTCGTGCAGGGGTGGTGTTTCAGGGTTTGGGGCAGTGCAGTGGTGTTCGGGCAGTGTAGGGGGTCCTGCAGGGGCTGGTGTGTCAGGGTTTAGGGCAGTGCAGTGGTGTTCGGGCAGTGTAGGGGTCGTGCTGGGGCTGGTGTTTCAGGGTTTAGGGCAGTGCAGTGGTGTTCGGGCAGTGTAGGGGGTCGTGCTGGGGCTGGTGTTTCAGGGTTTAGGGCAGTGCAGTGGTGTTCGGGCAGTGTAAGGGGTCGTGCTGGGGGTGGTGTTTCAGGGTTTAGGGCAGTGCAGTGGTGTTCGGGCAGTGTAGGGGGTCGTGCAGGGGGTGGTGTTTCAGGGTTTGGGGCAGTGCAGTGGTGTTCGGGCAGTGTAGGGGTCTTGCTGTTGGTAGAGTTTCAGGGTTTAGGGCAGTGCAGTGGTGTTCGGGCATTGTAGGGGGTCGTGCTGGGGGTGGTTTTTCAGAGTTTAGGGCAGTGCAGTGGTGTTCGGGCAGTGTAAGGGGTCATGCTGGGGGTGGTGTTTCAGGGTTTAGGGCAGTGCAGTGGTGTTCGGGCAGTGTAGGGGGTCGTGCAGGGGGTGGTGTTTCAGGGTTTGGGGCAGTGCAGTGGTGTTCGGGCAGTGTAGGGGTCCTGCAGGGGTGGTGTTTCAGGGTTTGGGGCAGTGCAGTGGTGTTCGGACAGTGTAGGGGGTCCTGCAGGGGCTGGTGTTTCAGGGTTTAGGGCAGTGCAGTGGTGTTCGGGCAGTGTAGGGGGTCCTGCAGGGGCTGGTGTTTCAGGGTTTAGGGCAGTGCAGTGGTGTTCGGGCAGTGTAGGGGGTCATGCAGGGGCTGGTGTTTCAGGGTTTAGGACAGTGCAGTGGTGTTCGGGCAGTGTAGGGGGTCATGCTGCGGCTGGTGTTTCAGGGTTTAGGGCACAGCAGTGGTGTTCGGGCAGTGTAGGGTGTCGTGCTGGGGCTAGTGTTTCAGGGTTTAGGGCAGTGCAGTGGTGTTCGGGCAGTGTAGGGGGTCATGCTGGGGCTAGTGTTTCAGGGTTTAGGGCAGTGCAGTGGTGCTTTGGCAGTGTAGGGGGTCGTGCTGGGGCTGGTGTTTCAGGGTTTTGGGCAGAGCAGTGTTATTCGGGCAGTGTAGGGGGTCATGCTGGGGCTGGTGTTTCAGGGTTTAGGGCAGTGGTGTTCAGGCAGTGGAGGGGGTCTTGCTGGGGGTGATGTTTCAGGGTTTAGGGCAGTGCAGTGGTGTTTGGGCAGTGTAGGGGGTCTTGCTGTGGGTAGTGTTTCAGGGTTTAGGGCAGTGCAGTGGTGTTCGGGCAGTGTAGGGGGTTGTGCTGGGGCTAGTGTTTTAGGGTTTAGGGCAGTGCAGTGGTGTTCGGGCAGTGTAGGGGGTCGTGCTGGGGGTGGTGTTTCAGGGTTTATGGAAGTGCAGTGGTGTTTGGGCAGTGTAGGGTGTCGTGTTGGGGGTGGTGTTTCAGGGTTTAGGGCAGTGCAGTGGTGTTCGGGTAGTGTAGGGGTCGTGCTGGGGTGGTGTTTCAGGGTTTATGGAAGTGCAGTGGTGTTCGGGCAGTGTAGGGTGTCGTGTTGGGGGTGGTGTTTCAGGGTTTAGGGCAGTGCAGTGGTGTTCGGGTAGTGTAGGGGGTCGTGCTGGGGTGGTGTTTCAGGGTTTAGGGCAGTGCAGTGCTGTTCGGGCAGTGTAGGGGGTCGTGCTGGGGTAGTGTTTTAGGGTTTAGGGCAGTGCAGTGGTGTTCGTGCAGTATAGGGGGTCGTGCTGTGGTAGTGTTTTAGGGTTTAGGGCAGTGCAGTGGTGTTTGTGTAGTGAGCAGCGCATGTGCTGCGTCGCTAGGCAAGACCTAAAAAGCATTGCACCAAGATGGCTGCCAACTCTTCCTGGATTGAAGTGTTGGCAGTCAATTAGAGCCAAGCTCGTGCTTGTGTAGTTAGGTCCCGCCCAGATATATAAAGATATTTTTCCTTTAATAGCTCGAAAGCTACTGAACGGATTTACACCATTTTAAAAAAGGGCGCTTTCTGAACCAAGCACTACCTTTTGCCAAATTTGGTGTAATTCCGTTCAGCAGTTTTGGCTGTAACCGTGTCTAAAGATTCCTATGGGAAATTGATTTTTGACCTCTATTTTTTGAATTTCTCAGGAACTACTGAACGGATTTACACCATTTAACAAAAAGGGTGCTTTCTGAACCAAGGGCTACCTTTTTGCCAAATTTGGTGTAATTCCGTTCAGCAGTTCGGGCTGTAGCCGTGTCTAAAGTTTCCTACGGGAAATAACATGGGGAAAACGCGTTATGGGACCCCCTTTTTTCTCGGCCCCCGCTTGACGAATCACCCCGAAACTTTCAGGATAGGAGCTGACCGGAGCGCCCCACTTGTTTTGAAAATTTCGCGAAGATTTTTCATCCGGCGCCAAAGTTATTGGGAAAAGAAAAAATGCTTTTTCTATGGAAACTAGGTCCTAACTATAACTATCTACTGGCGACCGCCAGTAGATAATATATATATATATATATATATATATATATATTCACTGAAAAAACCATAGGTTTTAGGGACAGTTATAGTTAGTTGGACATTTCACTCGTACAAAACCATAGAAATTCCCCCGTTATAGTTAGTTCAGCTAACTATAACTCGCGCCCCCGCAATGCACTGCTGATGACGTCACATATTACATCACTCATGACATGGTCAGTGACATCACTGATGACATCACTGATGACATCTCAAATGACATCACTGATGACATCATCCAGTGACTGTGTGTTTCTGTAAAGTTTAAATATGTTTAATATATATAGGGAAAGGCGTATTGAAGAATGAGTGGGTGTATAAGTGTCTGAATGGATGATTTAGTACGTGAGTGACTGACTCTACAAGTGAGTGATTAAATGTATCTTACTGAATGCATGGGTTAGTGACTAAACTGTGTGAATGTCTGTATCCGTCTGTCTGTTGGTTTGTAAGCGGCTGCATGGCTTTCTGAATAGCTACATGAGTGTCTACATGGGTTATTGATTGATTGTCTGAGTATCTGTATGGGTGCCTGAGTGTTTGTGTGGGTGGGGTGTGTGTGACTCTGTGCATAGATGTGTGAGTTGGTGATTCACTGGGTGCATGGTTTCAAGAGTGCATCTGTGATGGACTGTATGGGTGGGTGAGTGTGTGTATGGGTGTGTTAGTGATTGAATGTATATCTCAGTGGTACATGTGTGAGTAACTACATATGTGAAAGGCAGTATATATGTGTGTTGGAGTATATAAATGGATATAAGTGAGAGTGTGTGATTGTGAGAGTGGCTGTATGGATGAGTGTGTACTTGTATCAGTGATTGTATAAGAGTGTAAGAATGTGCTAGTATTTGTATGAGTAAGTGAGCTGGTGTGTGTATAACTGTATAGGTGAGTAAATGGGTATGTGATTAAGTTTTTGCATGACTGACTAGGTGTGTGAGTACCTCTATGGATGAGTGGCGGTGTGTGACTGTTTATATAGGTGTATGAGTGCATATGATAGTCCTGTACTGAGTGACTAAGTATGAGTGACTGTACGGGTGAGTGAGTGGATGTGTGTGTAGACCTAAGAATCAGTGAGTGGGTATGTAGTTTTTGGTGTTGGAGTGTCTATGGTTTTGAGAATGGCAGTCTGTAATTTAGAGTGGGTGTATCAAAAGTTATATTAGGGTGTGAGAAGATGCATGAAATTATCACATGGATGATGTCATCAGTGATGTCATTTGAGATGTCATCAGTGATGTCATCAGTGATGTCACTGACCATGTCATGAGTGATGTAATATGTGACGTCATCAGCAGTGCATTGCGGGGCGCGAGTTATAGTTAGCTGAACTAACTATAACGGGGGAATTTCTATGGTTTTGTACGAGTGAAATGTCCAACTAACTATAACTGTCCCTAAAACCTATGGTTTTTTCAGTGAATTTCAAAGGTTTTCTAAATGCTAATTTCTAACTATAACGTGTCTGAAACCTATGGTTTTTTCAGTGAATTTCAAAGGTTTTTTAAATGCTAATTTCTAACTATAACGTGCCTGAAACCTATGATTTTTTAAGTGAATTTCAAAGGTTTTTTTAAATGCTAGTTTCTAACTATGCCTACAGAGGTAGGACATGTGAAGAAAGAAGAAAAAACGCACAGAAAGAGGCAAAAGATGTGCAGAAAGAACCAACAGAGGAGCAGAAAGAGGTCTTGTTGCAAAATCATCCTGTGCCCACAACTTTTTCAGACGGGTACTGGTGGTAACTGACTAACCAGAGCCAGTGCTATGCTAAAAGACACTTAGAATACAGTGAAAACACCTACATACACTAGGGAACACTATGCGTTGGGGTACCCCTGTGATTAGCATGACCTCCTCTGCAAGTCCCTAGTACATAATAGGGCAGGGGGATTAAAACTACCTCTTAAAACGCGCTACAGGGCGCGTTTGCACAGTGGTAAAGGGAGGGGGGGGCCTGAAGTGACATGTGTGCAAACGCACCCCGTGGCGCGTTTTAAGTTGCGGGATTAAGTCCCCTTGAATTCTGAGGGTCCCTGGGGCCCAACTAGCCCCCCAGGTACCTACAGTTAGGACCACAGAGCTGAGTTGCACAGAGGCGTTCCGAGGCCACGCACCTTTTTTCACCTCTCTGCAACGCAACTCTGTTGTGCTTACTGAAGGTACCTGGTGGGCTAGTTGGCCCCAGGGTCCCTCAGGATTCAAAGGGAATTAATTCCCCAACTTAAAACGCACCACAGGGCGTGTTTGCGCACATGTCACCTGAGGCCCCGCCCCTCCCTTCACCACTGTGCAAACGCGCCCCGTGGTGCGTTTTAAGTTGGGGGATTAGGTCACCTTGAATCCTGAGGGTCCCTGGGGCCCAACTAGCCCACTAGGTACTTCCAGTAAGCACCACAGGCCTGCGTTGCAACGCCTGTAACAAATTGTGCAGTTGTGTTTAGGTAGTGAAGAGGGTCGTGCTGGGGGTAGTGTTTTAGGGTTTAGGGTAGTGCAGTGGTGTTTGTGTAGTGTAGGGGGTCATGCTGGGGGTAGATTTAGGGTTTAGGGTAGTGCAGTGGTGTTTGGGTAGTGTAGGGAGTCGTGCTGGGGGAGTGTTTTAGGGTTTAGGGTAGTGCAGTGGTGTTTGGGTAGTGTAGGGGGTCGTGCTGGGGGTAGTGTTTTAGGGTTTAGGTTAGTGCAGTGGTATTTGGGTAGTGTAGGGGGTCGTGCTGGGGGTAGTGATTTAGGGTAGTGCAGTGGTGTTTGGGTAGTGTAGGGGGTACTGCTGGGGGTAGTGTTTTAGGGTTTAGGTTAGTGCAGTGGTGTTTGGGTAGTGTAGGGGTACTGCTGGGGGTAGTGTTTTAGGGTTTAGGGTAGTGCAGTGGTGTTTGTGTAGTGTAGGGGGTAGTGTTTTAGGGTTTAGGGTAGTGCAGTGGTGTTTGTGTAGTGTAGGAGGTCGTGTTTTAGGTTTAGGGTAGTGCAGTGCTCTTTGGGTAGTGTAGGGAGTCATGCGGGGGTAGTGTTTTAGGGTTTAGGGTAGTGTAGAGGGTCATGCGAGGGGTAGTGTTTTAGGGATTAGGGTAGTGCATTGGTGTTTGGGTAGTGTAGGGGGTCATGCGGGGGGTAGTGTTTTAGGGTTTAGGGCAGTGCAGTGGTGTTCGGGTAGTGTAGGGGGTCATGCTGGGGGAGTGTTTTAGGGTTTAGGGCAGTGAAGTGGTGTTCGGGTAGTGTAGGGGGTCATGCTGGGGGAGTGTTTGAGGGTTTAGGGCAGTGCAGTCGTGTTCGGGTAGTGTACGGGGTTGTGCTGGGGGTAGTATTTTAGGGTTTAGGGTAGTGCAGTGGTGTTCGGGTAGTGTAGGGGGTCGTGCTGGGGTAGTGTTCTAGGGTTTAGGGCAGTACAGTGCTGTTTGGGCAGTGTAGGGGGTAATGCTGGGGGTGGTGTTTTAGGGTTTAGGGCAGTGCAGTGGTGTTCGGGCAGTGTAGGGGGTCGTGCTGGGGGTGGTGTTTCAGGGTTTAGGGCAGTGCAGTGGTGTTCGGGCAGTGTAGGGGTGGTGTTTCAGGGTTTAGGGCAGTGCAGTGGTGTTCGGGCAGTGTAGGGGGTCGTGCAGGGGTGGTGTTTCAGGGTTTAGGGCAGTGGTGTTTGGGCAGTGTAGGGGGTCGTGCTGGGGGTGGTGTTTCAGGGTTTGGGGCAGTGCAGTGGTGTTCGAGCAGTAAAGGGGGTCGTGCTGGGGGTGGTGTTTCAGGGTTTAGGGCAGTGCAGTGGTGTTCGGGCAGTGTAGGGGGCGGTGCAGGGGGTGGTGTTTCAGGGTTTAGGGCAGTGCAGTGGTGTTCGGGCAGTGTAGGGGGTGCTGCAGGGGGTGGTGTTTCAGGGTTTAGGGCAGTGCAGTGGTGTTCGGGCAGTGTAGGGGGTCATGCAGGGGGTGGTGTTTCAGGGTTTAGGGCAGTGCAGTGCAGTGGTGTTCGGGCAGTGTAGGGGGTCGTGCTGGGGCTGGTGTTTCAGGGTTTAGGGCAGTACAGTGGTGTTTGGGCAGTGTAGGGGGTCGTGCTGGGGCTGGTGTTTCAGGGTTTAGGGCAGTGCAGTGGTGTTCGGGCAGTGTAGGGGGTTGTGCTGTGGCTGGTGTTTCAGGGTTTAGGGCAGTGCAGTGGTGTTCGGGCAGTGAAGGTGGTCGTGCTGGGGCTGGTGTTTCAGGGTTTAGGGCAGTGCAGTGGTGTTCGGGCAGTGTAGGGGGTCGTGCTGGGGCTGGTGTTTCAGGGTTTAGGGCAGTGCAGTGGTGTTCGGGCAGTGTAGGGGTCTTGCTGGGGCTGGTGTTTCAGAGTCTAGGGCAGTGCAGTGGTGTTCGGGCAGTGTAGGGGGTCTTGCTGGGGCTGGTGTTTCAGGGTTTAGGGCAGAGCAGTGGTGTTCGGGCAGTGTAGGGGGTCGTGCTGGGGGTGGTGTTTCAGGGTTTAGGGCAGTGCAGTGGTGTTTGGGCAGTGTAGGGGGTCATGCTGGGGCTAGTGTTTCAGGATTTAGGGCAGAGCAATGGTTTTCAGGCAGTGTAGGGGTTTTGCTGGAGGTGGTGTTTCAGGGTTTAGGGCAGTGCAGTGGTGTTTGTGCAGTGTAGGGGGTGGTGTTTCAGGGTTTAGGGCAGTGGTGTTCAGGCAGTGTAGGGGGTCTTGCTGGGGTTGATGTTTCAGGGTTTAGGGCAGTGCAGTGGTGTTCGGGCAGTGTAGGGGGTCGTGCTGGGGGTGGTGTTTCAGGGTTTAGGGCAGTGCAGTGGTGTTCCGGCAGTGTAGGAGGTCGTGCAGGGGGTGGTGTTTCAGGGTTTAGGGCAGTGCAGTGGTGTTTGGGCAGTGTAGGGGGTCGTGCTGGGGGTGGTGTTTCAGGGTTTAGGGCAGTGCAGTGGTGTTCGGGCAGTGTAGGGTGTCGTGCTGAGGGGTGGTATTTCAGGGTTTAGGGCAGTGCAGTGCAGTGGTGTTCGGGCAGTGTAGGGGGTCGTGCAGGGGTGGTGTTTCAGGGTTTAGGGCAGTGCAGTGGTGTTTGGGCAGTGTAGGGGGTCGTGCAGGGGGTGGTGTTTCAGGGTTTAGGGCAGTGCAGTGGTGTTCGGCCAGTGTAGGTGGTCTTGCTGGGGGTGGTGTTTCAGGCTTTAGTGCAGTGGTGTTCGGGCAGTGTAGGGGGTCTTGCTGGGGGTGGTGTTTCAGGGTTTAGGGCAGTGCAGTGGTGTTCGGGCAGTGTAGGGGGTCTTGCTGGGGCTGGTGTTTCAGGGTTTAGGGCAGTGCAGTGGTTTTCGGGCAGTGTAGGCGGTCGTGCTGGGGCTGGTTGTAGGAAGGTGGAATCTGACTATATGGTTGCCCCCACTTTTTTTATGGTGTTTTGCTGGTTTATGACTTAGTTGGACTGGGATCCTGCTATTCAGGGCCCCAGTCTATCTGCTTTCTCTGTAAAAAGGTTTCCATGTGCCTTAGGCACATCTCTGATTGGAATCTGGAGTGCCCTTATAAGTCCCTAGTATATGGTATACTATGTACCAAGGGCATAGGTACCTCAGAGGCCTACCAGGGGCTGCAGCATGTATTGTGCCACCCCTGGAAGGCCATCCAAACTGACACCACAGGTCTGCTACTGCAGCCTGGGTAAGGTGGTGCATGCACCCCTTACTGTGATATAGGTTACCTATATCACTACATACATACACACATCTAAACCTATAAGTCACTCCTATGGCAGGCCTTATCAATCCTGAAGGCAGAGTGCGTGGTTCCTATGTGAGGGGTGCCCCTGCATGAGCAGGGCCCCTCTGCAGCATTCGGAGACCCTTCTCTGATGCTGTTTGTAGTGCAGCCTGACCATATACTCTTAAGCGCATTATAACCTCGCGTTAAATGCTAACTTTGGAATGGCTGCACCTAAACATGTCGTGTTTGGTGTCAAACATCTTGGAATACTACCCCCCGCCAATTCTGGTGGCGGGGGTAGCATTCCACCCTTCTAGAGGGAAAGACATGTTAACTCTGGCTAGCCCGGTAACTTCTTTCCAAAGCCCTGGCATCACAAAATGGATGCTGCTGCCACAGACACGAGTCTGGCCTCCTGCTGCTGGACGATACTCCGGCAGGGGAGGCCTGGACAATAGGTTTCCTGTCCCAGGGAGGTGTGACCACCTCCCCAGACAGGATAATGTGTATTGGGGCTGGGCGGGAGCACTTTCGGGTGCTTTGAAGTCCTGCACTGGGGGCACACTTGGTGTCCCTGTGCATACCCCAGTTCAAACCGGATCAGGGGCTTGCAGCCCCTGCTTTGGCGCGAACTGGACAAAGGGAAAGGGGTGTAGCCACCCCTCTGCCCTGACCCACCCATAGGGGGGGCCACAGAGTAGTCCAACCCCTAAACTTGGTATAAGTATAGGAACCCAGTCCTTAGGACTTTAGATTATCCCTGGACGAAACTCTGAAACTGAATCCTGGACCTTCAACGCTCTACTCACGATTAGAGGACAGAAGAATCTCCCTTGGGGTCAAGGAGTGACTCCCCTGCTTGGCAGGCACCAAAGAAGCATCTGTCTGGTTCGCATTTCTGAAGCTCCCGCCGGACGCCGAAGTCATCGCATCACTAGAGGTAGATTCTCAGACTTTCCTGAGGTTACCCTGAGTCCCCAGCAAAGCTGAGGCCTGTGGCTATTGTGGGTGACTTGAGACCGTGACCCCTGGACACCGAGCACATTTGCAAGTGCATCCTCTTCTGGGTCTCCCAAGAAGTCGTGCTTTGGGTTCCGAGTAGCCCTAGCCTCCAGCACCAGCTGCACTGAAGATCACTGGCCCCCACTCCACGAGTGTCCTGTGAGCCAGATCCACGTGCGGCGTCATGAGGCTCCTTCGCGGTCGCTAGCCCGTTGGCTAGTAGCCCTTAATGAAGGCCAATCTTTTTCTATCTTGGCATCCTGGTTGCTCCAGGCCTGCCCTCACTTACCCTTGCTGGGTGAGTTCCCCAGACCTTGCTGGTCTGCACCATCGACGATCTTCCTCTACATCGAGACTTGCCGTTGCCAAGGCTTGTTGGGTCCAATCCGGTCGCCGACACCTCAGCACTCGACAAACATTGTGTACCAGCCCGAATCCTGCTCCTGGTCACCGACAACACCTCCTGGACCTCGTGGCTGAAGAGTCAAGACGACCATCAATGCACCTGAAGCACTCGACATCGGTGGGCATCTGTCCATCGCCTTCCTGGTCACTGGCTAGTGACCCAGACTCTGTCCCCTCTGCTTTCAGGTTCTTCAGAACTCTGATCCACTCTTGGATCCACCCGGACACTTTTCACTTGGTCGCCAGCAGCACTTTGCAGCAGATCGCCATTCAAATCGACGACGAAACCCGACCCCGAAAGGCACCTATGAACCCGGCTTCCCTGGGTGAGGTAACACGAGTACTCCGGTGCTCCCGTGGGTAGAGACTCTTCAAAGTCCTAGATCTCAAAGGGTTTGGTCCAAGTCCTCTTTTAAGTGTCCCTTTTCTCTAATTTCCCGATCTCAACTTTCTCCATAGAAGTCAACGGCGTATCGCGGTTGTGTATTTCCCCCTCACGCGTCTCCCGTGGGTCCCCTGTGTCACTACCTTGGGTGGTTCCTTGTGGTCCAAGCACTTCTAGAGGCTCTAGGCCTAGTGTCTAGTTCAGTCGTGGTTCTTATACCACTTTATTGGTATATGGTTTGGTACGCCCCTAGGGCCCAAACGTGTATTTGTGCTATTACTGTGTTTAAATAACTTCTAACTTATGTACTTCGAACTCTAGCCTCATAAAGAGACTAGAGGGGTGTGTTTAGCAATAAATACATATATTTTGAATATATACCTGGTGTGGTGCTCTTTCATTTGATCACTCAAGAGATTATAGACTGGTAAAACAAGCTGCTTTACATTCTTTCAAGACTTAGCCTGAAGGCTGCTCTCCATAGCTACCACTAGGATAGCTTTCAATAAGGTTGTCTTTAACCTATCTCCAATAAGGGGTTGTTTGGACTGGTGCAAGGTGCCCACTATAATTAGTGGACAGCATATACCAGGCCAACTTCTCACATTGGTGTGCAGCGTGCGGGATTCCAGCTTGCTATTGTTTTACCAGATAATCTCAATTGAATTGATCAACTGAAAACCACTAAAGGTACCTAAGGTACATATAATTTAAGCTTAGAATACAGTAAGTTCTACTGAACTTAGAGTTGTGTGTTAAGGGATAGCACAACCCTTTCTACAACTCAAGAGAGTTTAGTAGGCCACACTAGAGTAGGTAGTGCATACACCACACCACACTAGTAATGTCTTTAAGGGTAGGATCTAAAGAATCCTTGCAGGAAGCCACTGAGCTTCCACCCTCCAAGTATGATACACTCCCATTCTTGGAATTGAGAGCTTTATGCAACTTGAGAAAAATAAGGACAGGCCAAAGCCCCACCACCCAACACCTCAAGGAGTTGTTGGTGGCTTATGACCTTAGTAAGCCCTTGGGGACTGAAGGGTAGGAGCTGAGGGTGGGGCAGAAGATGAGGATGGGACCAGGGGTAGAAATACCCCCAGCCCCCCCTCTGAAACTGGCCAGGAGGGTGACAATGACCCTGACCTGGATAACCCAATCCCTCCTGAGGAAGATGATCAGGATGATGCCCTCTTTGTCCCCCCCAGGAAGGATTATGAGTGTGCCCAGGAAGTCTAGATCTCCTTCTCAGGAGTCTAACCACTCTGGCACCTCAATAGGGAGCTCTGTCTCATCTCATAGGAGGGAATCCTCTCATGAGAGAAGAAAGAGGCTGATTCAATATGAGGAAGCTCAGCTTGAACTCAGAAGGAAGCAAGTAGCCTTAGACAGGGAGTCCCTAGATCTCTTTAGAGAGAAAAGAAAGTTGGGACTAGAGTCCCATGGTGGCAGCAATATCCCTAGAGATAGGGAAAGGTCTTATGACCATAGAAACCTAAACAAGATTGTCCCTCCCTACCAGAGTGGGGATGACATCCACAAATGGATAACTGCACTGGAGAGGGCCTGTAAAGTTCAGAAGGTCCCCCAGAGGCAGTGGGCAGCAATCTTGTGGCTCTCCTTTGCAGACAAAGGTAGAGACAAGCTCCTCACTGTAAGAGAAGAGGATGCTGACAATTACACAGTCTTGAAGAGTGCTCTGATAGATGGGTTTGGCCTAACCACTGAACAGTATAGGTTAAAGTTCAGAGACACCCAAAAAGCTCAGACTCAAGACTGGGTTGATTTTGTAGATTGTGCTACAAAGGCTCTGGAAGGTTGGATACATGGCAACAAAGTGCATGACTTTTTAGGATTGTACAATTTGATTATGAGGGAGCAGATCCTTAATAATTGTCAAAACCAGCTTTTGCACCAGTATCTGGTGGACTCTGATCTGACCTCTCCCCAAGAATTGGGAAAGAAGGCAGACAAATGGGTCAGAACCAGAGTAAAAACTAGAAATCAGGGTGGTGACCAGAAGAAAGATTCTACTAAGTCCCAAGAGAAAGGTGGGGATAAATCTAAGGATAAGTCCACTACAGGGCCACAAAATTCCTCTTCTGGGGGTGGGTCCCAAACTCCTTCCTCTCCTGAAAAGAAACCATATTGCCATGTCTGTAAAAGCCTGGGCACTGGAAATCTGATCCCAGTTGCCCCAGGATTGGCAATAAAGAAAATGTTCCCCCAGCAACTACTACCCCCCTCCTGGTACTACCAGTAGTAATCCTCCAGTTGGGAGTAGTGCACCCAAAAAGTTAGGTGCTTTTGCAACAGGAACAGAGGTGGGCCCTGGTTCAGATAGGGACCCCTCAACAGACTCCTCTGACTCTGATGGTGGTGTAGGATTTGCCACCTTTACCATGGGTCCCACAGCAATGGGCAGGTACAGACTGGAGCCAATGATTAATGGTCAGAAAGCTGTGGCATTTAGGGACACAGGGGCTAGTGTCACCATGGTGGCAGGGAAACTAGTCCCCCCTCACCAGCTTTTACCTGAGTTTAAATACCAGGTGACCAACATTGATGGTGTCAGAACAGATCACCCCATGGCCATAGTCAATCTCAGCTGGGAGGGGGTCACAGGCCCAAAGAGAGTGGCAGTGTCCCCCACCTTACCTGTAGATTGCCTGATGGGCAATGATCTGGAGATTTCAGCCTGGGCTGAAGTTGAACACCAAACCCACCTTAGGATGTTGGGCGTCCCTGTAAAGGTTAGTGGGGCTGTAATGGCCACAGCCCCATCCCAAGAATTTGGAGAGATGGAGCCTGAAAGAATGGCCCACTCTCCCCCAAAAGAGAGCACAAGGGTTGAAGAAAAGTTTTCTTCCCTCCAGACAGTAGGTAAGGGTCAGCCTCCTCAGGGAACTGACCCTACCCCTAGTGAAGGAACTGCCCCAGAGGTAGTCAGGCCTGGCCTGGCCACACCCCTGATGGCAGAGGACCCTTCCAAGGTGGTACCCAGTCTGGAGCAGGTAACCTGTCCCTCTCTACCCTGCCTCAGCCAGCCCAGGGCTGCAGAGGTCAGGGAGGTCAGTGGACCCCCAGGGCCCCCTGTCCAGAGGAACCCCCATCAGCAGATTAGGGGCACCCAGTCTAGTAGCCCTAGCCAGGTGAAAACTCCTCTACACACTGAGGGATCCCCCATGCCTTTATGTAGGGACCTCCCCAGAAGGACTCTGGTAGGCAAGGGCAAACCTGGGACCTGAAGGTTCCAAACCTGCCCTGTCCCTCCAGTAGTCCATCCAAAGGGACCCAACCCCCAGCTGTAGGCAGCCAAAGGTTGACCCTTAGAGCAAAGTGCAACTCAGTCATGGAAAGACAGGCATACATGGTGACCAGTGATCTGAGGAAGCTGAGGCCAACATTCCTAGGGCCTCACTTCCCTACTCAGACACCTCACCAGCCTTGTACTTTACCTAAGCACACCACAGGTAGTGATTCCCCATGGTGGAGACCCTCTTATACCCTTAGGGTGAGGGATTGCTTAGTGGACCATAAGACAGGGGGCAACCATGCTAGTGCAGGTGCTTCCTTATATGACCACTTAGTCAATGAAGGCTCAACTGGCCAAGGTTAGCCTTATCTCCTTTCGTTTGGGGGGGTTATGTAGGAAGGTGGAATCTGACTATATGGTTGCCCCCACTTTTTTTATGGTGTTTTGCTGGTTTATGACTTAGTTGGACTGGGATCCTGCTATTCAGGGCCCCAGTCTATCTGCTTTCTCTGTAAAGGTTTCCATGTGCCTTAGGCACATCTCTGATTGGAATCTGGAGTGCCCTTATAAGTCCCTAGTATATGGTATACTATGTACCAAGGGCATAGGTACCGCAGAGGCCTACCAGGGGCTGCAGCATGTATTGTGCCACCCCTGGAAGGCCATCCAAACTGACACCACAGGTCTGCTACTGCAGCCTGGGTAAGGTGGTGCATGCACCCCTTACTGTGATATAGGTTACCTATATCACTACATACATACACACATCTAAACCTATAAGTCACTCCTATGGCAGGCCTTATCAATCCTGAAGGCAGAGTGCGTGGTTCCTATATGAGGGGGTGCCCCTGCATGAGCAGAGCCCCTCTGCAGCGTTCGGAGACCCTTCTCTGATGCTGTTTGTAGTGCAGCCTGACCATATACTCTTAAGCGCATTATAACCTCGCGTTAAATGCTAACTTTGGAATGGCTGCACCTAAACATGTCGTGTTTGGTGTCAAACATCTTGGAATACTACCCCCCCACCAATTCTGGTGGCGGAGGTAGCATTCCACCCTTCTAGAGGGAAAGACATGTTAACTCTGGCTAGCCCGGTAACTTCTTTCCAAAGCCCTGGCATCACAAAATGGATGCTGCTGCCACAGACACGAGTCTGGCCTCCTGCTGCTGGACGAAACTCCGGCAGGGGAGGCCTGGACAATAGGTTTCCTGTCCCAGGGAGGTGTGACCACCTCCCCAGACAGGATAATGTGTATTGGGGCTGGGCAGGAGCACTTTCGGGTGCTTTGAAGTCCTGCACTGGGGGCACACTTGGTGTCCCTGTGCATACCCCAGTTCAAACCGGATCAGGGGTTTGAAGCCCCTGCTTTGGCGCGAACTGGACAAAGGGAAAGGGGTGTAGCCACCCCTCTGCCCTGGCCCACCCATAGGGGGGCCACAGAGTAGTCCAACCCCTAAACTTGGTATAAGTATAGGAACCCAGTCCTTAGGACTTTAGATTATCCCTGGACGAAACTCTGAAACTGAATCCTGGACCTTCGACGCTCTACTCACGATTAGAGGACAGAAGAATCTCCCTTGGGGTCAAGGAGTGACTCCCCTGCTTGGCAGGCACCAAAGAAGCATCTGTCTGGTTCGCATTTCTGAAGCTCCCGCCGGACGCCGAAGTCATCGCATCACCAGAGGTGGATTCTCAGACTTCCCCGAGGCTACCCTGAGTCCCCAGCAAAGCTGAGGCCCGTGGCTATTGTGGGTGACTTGAGACCATGACCCCTGGACACCGAGCACATTTGCAAGTGCATCCTCTTCTGGGTCTCCCAAGAAGTCACGCTTTGGGCTCCAAGTAGCCCTAGCCTCCAGCACCACCTGCACCGAAGATCACTGGCCCCCACTCCACGAGTGTCCTGTGAGCCAGATCCACGGGCGGCGTCATGAGGCTCCTTTGCGGTCGCTAGCCCGTTGGCTAGTAGCCCTTAACAAAGGCTAATCTTTTTCTACCTTGGCATACTGGTTGCTCCAGGCCTTCCCTCACTTACCCTTGTTGGGTGAGTTCCCCAGACCTTGCTGGTCTGCACCATCGACGATCTTCCTCTGCATCAAGACTTGCCGTTGCCAAGGCTTGTTGGATCCAATCCGGTCGTTGGCATGTCAGCACTCGACAGACATTGTGTACCAGCCTGAATCCTGCTCCTGGTTGCCGACAACGCCTCATGGACCTCGTGGCTGAAGAGTCAAGACGACCGTCAATGCACCTGAAGCACTCGACATCGGTGGGCATCTGTCCATCGCCTTCCTGGTCACTGGCTAGTGACCCAGACTCTGTCCCCTCTGCTTTCAGGTTCTTCAGAACTCCGATCCACTCTTGGATCCACCCGGACACTTTTCACTTGGTCGCCAGCAGCACTTTGCAGCAGATCGCCATTCAAATCGACGACGAAACCCGACCCCGAAAGGCACCTATGCACCCTGCTTCCCTGGGTGAGGTAACACGAGTACTCCGGTGCTCCCATGGGTAGAGACTCTTCAAAGTCCTAGATCTCAAAGGGTTTGGTCCAAGTCCTCTTTTAAGTGTCCCTTTTCTCTAATTTCCCGATCACGACTTTCTCCATAGAAGTCAACGGCTTATCGCGGTTGTGTATTTACACTGCACGTGTCTCCCGTGGGTCCCCTGTGTCACTACCTTGGGTGGTTCCTTGTGGTCCAAGCACTTCTAGAGGCTCTAGGCCTAGTGTCTAGTTCAGTCATGGTTCTTATACCACTTTATTGGTATATGGTTTGGTACGCCCCTAGGGCCCAAACGTGTATTTGTGCTATTACTGTGTTTAAATAACTTCTAACTTATGTACTTCGAACTCTAGCCTCATAAAGAGACTAGAGGGGTGTGTTTAGAAATAAATACATATATTTTGAATATATACCTGGTGTGGTGCTCTTTCATTTGATCACTCAAGAGATTATAGACTGGTAAAACAAGCTGCTTTACATTCCTTCAAGACTTAGCCTGAAGGCTGCTCTCCATAGCTACCACTAGGATAGCTTTCAATAAGGTTGTCTTTAACCTATCTCCAATAAGGGGTTGTTTGGACTGGTGCAAGGTGCCCACTATAATTAGTGGACAGCATATACCAGGCCAACTTCTCACACTGGTGTTTCAGGGTTTAGGGCAGTGCAGTGGTGTTCGGGCAGTGTACGGGGTTGTGCTGGGGCTGGTGTTTCAGGGTTTAGGGCAGTGCAGTGGTGTTCGGGCAGTGTAGGGGGTCGTGCTGGGGGTGGTGTTTCAGGGTTTAGGGCAGTGCAGTGGTGTTCGGGCAGTGTAGGGGGTTGTGCTGGGGCTGGTGTTTCATGGTTTAGGGCAGTGCAGTGGTGTTCGGGCAGTGTAGGGGGTTGTGCTGGGGGTGGTGTTTCAGGGTTGAGGGCAGTGCAGTGGTGTTCGGGCAGTGTAGGGGTCATGCTGGGGGTGGTGTTTCAGGGTTTAGGGCAGTGCAGTGGTGTACAGGCAGTGTAGGGGGTCTTGCTGGGGTGGTGTTTCAGGGTTTAGGGCAGTGGTGTTCGGGCAGTGTAGGGGGTCTTGCTGGGGGTAGTGTTTTGGGGTTTAGGGCAGTGCAGTGGTGTTCGTGCAGTGTAGGGGGTCGTGCTGGGGGTGGTGTTTCAGGGTTTAGGGCAGTGCAGTAGTGTTCGGGCAGTGTAGGGGATTGTGCAGGGAGTGGTGTTTCAGGGTTTAGGGCAGTGCAGTGGTGTTCGGGCAGTGTAGGGGGTCGTGCTGGGGGTGGTGTTTCAGGGATTAGGGCAGTGCAGTGGTGTTTGGGCAGTGTAGGGGTCTTGCTGGGGGTGGTGTTTCAGGGTTTAGGGCAGTGGTGTTCGGGCAGTGTAGGGGGTCTTGCTGGGGGTGGTGTTTCAGGGTTTAGGGCAGTGCAGTGGTGTTCGGGCAGTGTAGGGGGTCTTGCTGGGGGTAGTGTTTCAGGGTTTGGGGCAGTGCAGTGGTGTTCGTGCAGTGTAGGGGTCGTGCTGGGGATGGTGTTTCAGGGTTTAGGGCAGTGCAGTAGTGTTCGGGCAGTGTAGGGGGTCGTGCAGGGGGTGGTGTTTCAGGGTTTAGGGCAGTGCAGAGGGTCGTGCTGGGGGTGGTGTTTCAGGGTTTAGGGCAGAGGTGTTCGGGCAGTGTAGGGGGTCTTGCTGGGGGTGATGTTTCAGGGTTTAGGGCAGTGCAGTGGTGTTCGGGCAGTGTAGGAGGTCTTGCTGTGGGTAGTGTTTCAGGGTTTAGGGCAGTGCAGTGGTGTTCGGGCAGTGTAGGGGTCTTGCTGGGGGTGGTGTTTCAGGGTTTAGGGCAGTGCAGTGGTGTTCGGGCAGTGTAGGGGGTCGTGCTAGGGTATGTGTTTCAGGGTTTAGGGCAGTGCAGTGGTGTTCGGGCAGTGTAGGGGGTCGTGCTGGGGGCAGTGTTTTAGGGTTTAGGGTAGTGCAGTGGTGCTTGTGTAGTGTAGGGGGTCGTGCTGGGGGTAGTGTTTTAGGGTTTAAGGAGTGCAGTGGTGTTTGTGTAGTGTAGGGGGTCGTGCTGGGGGCAGTGTTTTAGGGTTTAGGGTAGTGCAGTGGTGCTTGTGTAGTGTAGGGGGTCATGCTGGGGGTAGTGTTTTAGGGTTTAGGGTAGTGCAGTGGTGTTTGTGTAGTGTAGGGGGTCATGTTTTAGGGTAGTGCAGTGGTGTTTGGGTAGTGTAGGGGGTCGTGCTGGGGGTAGTGTTTTAGGATTTAGGTTAGTGCAGTAGTGTTGGGGTAGTGTTTTAGGGTTTAGGGTAGTGCAGTGGTGTTTGTGTAGTGTAGGGGGTCATGCTGGGGGTAGTGTTTTAGGGTTTAGGATAGTGCAGTGGTGCTTGTGTAGTGTAGGGGGTCGTGCTGGGGTAGTGTTTTAGGGTTTAGGGTAGTGCAGTGGTGTTTTTGTAGTGTAGGGGGTCATGTTTTAAGATGCAACGCTCCAATACCTGACCAGTCTGCACTACATAAAACTGCAAAAAACTAAAAATAAAAAGTGTTTTGCACACGTTTGTCATTGGGCTATATGTGGGCTACATCTGGGTAATATTTGTGCTACATTTGGGCTCTTTTTTTCACTGGTGGCCATCTTGGATGACTTCTTTGTTATGAAGTTTCCTAATTTCCTCATTTACTGCAGTCTCCTCAGTAGGAAATGCTTTCAGTTTTTACTTTGATTCCATCAAGAAGGCATTCAGATGTGTCACACATTTGCCATAAATTCAGAATGTTATTACTCTAGTTGTTCATTAGATCACTGTAGTAAAGCTACTGCTCACCAAGGAGTTAACTGGAAGTCTTCTGCTGGTATTGAAAGTGATTGTTTCAGTCTGCATGTCAGAATTTTCTAATGAAATAGAAGAGGATTTGAGATCTCACTTAAAACATGCACTAAATTTTCTTTTTGCAGCACTAACCATAATTTCTATGGCAAAATGAACCCCCTCATTTTGTTCCTTTTAAGTTAAATGTTTTAAGTGTTACCAGTTTATTCCAATCAAGATGGCTTCAGGTGTGCCATACTTTTGTCATAAGTAAGGCTGTTAGCACTCTAGTTGTTCTTTAGAACACTCTGGGAAGCTGCAGTAGAACACAAAGGCATCAACTGACAGGCTGCTCCTGTTGAAATATAACAGGAAGATATTTGAGATCTCACTTAAAACATGTCCTAATTTTTCTTTCTACAGCACTAACCATCATTTCTATGGCAAAATGAACCCCCTCATTTTGTTCCTTTTTAAATTAAATGTTTTAAGTGTTACCAGTTTATTCCAATCAAGAAGGCTTCAGGTGTGCCATACTTTTGTCATAAGTAAGACTGTTAGCGCTCTAGTTGTTCTTTAGAACACTCTGGGAAGCTGCAGTAGAACACAAAGGCATCAACTGACAGGCTGCTCCTGTTGAAATATAACAGGAAGATATTTGAGATCACACTTGAAACATGTCCTAATTTTTCTTTCTACAGCACTAACCATAATTTCTATGACAAAATGAACCCCATCATTTTGTTCCTTTTTAAATTAAATGTTTTAAGTGTTACCAGTTTATTCCAATCAAGATGGCTTCAGGTGTGCCATACTTTTGTCATAAGTAAGACAGTTAGCGCTCTAGTTGTTCTTTAGAACACTCTGGGAAGCTGCAGTAGAACACAAAGGCATCAACTGACAGGCTGCTCCTGTTGAAATATAACAGGAAGATATTTGAGATCACACTTGAAACATGTCCTAATTTTTCTTTCCAGATCACTAACCATAATTTCTATGACAAGATGAACCCCATCATTTTGTTCCTTTTTAAATTAAATGTTTTAAGTGTTACCAGTTTATTCCAATCAAGATGGCTTCAGGTGTGCCATACTTTTGTCATAAGTAAGGCTGTTAGCACTCTAGTTGTTCTTTAGAACACTCTGGGAAGCTGCAGTAGAACACAAAGGAATCAACTGACAGTCTCTGCCCTTGTTGGATGTACATGTTTTACTGAGAATGTCAGACTTCATTCTCACATGACTGAGAAAGATAATGTGAATTTACAGAAAATATGCTCTCATTTTAGCTTCTGGGGCACCTTCCAAAACTGTATGGGACAAGCATGTGAAAATAGTTTTCTCTCAAACATGATTCATGATATCCCAGCAGAAGGTTTTTCACAGGGTAAAATCACCTTAGAACACACCACAATTCCTGAAATTAGTATGGTACCATCAACAAATGAATTCTAATGTAACTAAAGTCTGTTATCACCCTTTATAGTTCTCCTTTTGGTAACCCTCAAAATCTTCGATTCACTACAATGCATTTCAATGGGGTACTATCATTTATATTGGTCCCAAGATGGCTGCCAGCAATTCCAGGATGAAATGCTGACAGCCAATCAGATCTCACGATGACATGTGTGGTTAGGCTCCGCCCAGATATATATGTGTTTTTACTTTTGATTTTCTCAGCAACTACTGAACGGATTTACACCATTTAACAAAAAGGGTTCTTTTTGAACCAAGAACTACCTCTTTGCCAAATTTGGTGTAATTCTGTTCAGCAGTTCGGGCTGTAGCCTTGCATAAAGTTTCCTATGGGAAATTGATTTTTGACTCTTATTTTTTTAATTTCTCCGCAACTACTGAACGGACTTACACCATTTAACAAAAGGGTTCTTTCTGAACCAAGAACTACCTCTTTGCCAAATTTGGTGTAATTCCGTTCAGCAGTTCAGGCTGTAGCCGTGTCTAAAGTTTCCTATGGGAAAATGAATGGGGAAAACACGTTTTGGGACCCCCTTTTTCTCGGCCCCGCTACGAATCACCCTGAGACTTTCAGGGTAGGAGCAGACCCGGAGCGGGCCATAAAGTTTAAAATTTCGCGAAGATTCGTCAACCGACGCAAGAGTTATTTCAAATAGAATGTTGCGGATTTCCTATGGAAAATAGGTCCTAACTATAACTATCTACTGGCGACCGCCAGTAGATAATATATATATATATATTATATATATTATCTACTGGCGGTCGCCAGTAGATAGTTATAGTTAGGACCTATTTTCCATAGGAAATCCGCAACATTCTATTTGAAATAACTTCTTGCGTCGGTTGACGAATCTTCGCGAAATTTTCAAACTTTATGGCCCGCTCCGGTTGGCTCCTATCCTGAAAGTCTTGGTTTGATTCGTCAGGCGGGGCTGAGATAAAAGGGGGTCCCAAAACGTGTTTTCCCATTCATTTTCCCATAGGAAACTTTAGCCACGGCTACAGCCCGAACTGCTGAACGGAATTACACCAATTTTGGCAAAGAGGTAGTTCTTGGTTCAGAAAGAACCCTTTTTGTTAAATGGTGTAAATCTGTTCAGTAGTTCCTGAGAAAATCAAAAGGAAATTCACATATATATCTATGGCCGCGTAGGGTCCGCGCACCCTCCCGATCACGAGCTGCATGCTAATTGGCTGTCAACACTCCAAACCGGGAAGTGTTGGCAGCCATCTTGTTCCTCGGTAGAACCGAGGAACAAGAAAAGAGAAAAACAAGTGCGCAAAGCACAAAAAGGGGCAGGGTAGAAACACCCTGACCCCTAGGCCTGCTCAGGGGTCCTACAAGGACCCCCAGGGCCCAAAAATGTTTTTTTTAAATCGGCAAAAACGCGCTGGGTGCGCGGATCCTGCCGATAAAATTAAAAACGAGCGCGGTCTCCGCGCTTCGTTAGCTAATTGGCCCCGGGTGGGCCAAGTCCCGGGGGCATGCAGGGTTTATTTATAATATGTGGGGGGCCTCTAAGGCTCCCCAAGCCCCGGGGACCCCCACCCCCGGGGCTTTAAAAACAACTGGTGCGGGAGGGCTCTCGGCCTCCCGCAGCCCCGGGATCGCCACCCCGGGGCTTCTTTTTAAATTAAAATCACCTGTGTGGGGGCTCTAGCCCCCACACGCCCGGGACCGCCACCTCCCGGGGCACTAAAGATTTAAATATGGGGGTCCGTTACGGACCCCAGAGCCCCGGGGACCACCACCTCCCGGGGCTTTGAATAAGTTGGGAGGGGGCCGCGCGGCCCCCTCCTAGAGCCCTTGATGGCCCTGGGGACCACCACCCCCAGGGCCGGCTCCTGCAGTGTCCCGGGTGCCTACCCGGGACACTGTAGTTTGCTATGACAGGATGGGAGCCTAGCGGCTCCCGTCCTGTCATAGCAAACTGCTTTGGATATTGGAAGAGAGAGCAGGAAACCTGCTCTCTCATCCAATATCCAAAGCACATTGCTTTTCCACACGGGGAGCTGCATGTTAGCAGCTCCCCATGTGGAAAAGCAATGCCGGCTCCCTCCAGGACGCGGGGAGCCGGCAGGGTCCGTGGGGGAGTTGGGGTCCCCCCACGGACCCCAAAGGTTAGGGCCAGCCCCGGGGATGGGGTCCCCGGGGCAAGTAGTGGCCCAGGAGGGGTGCCACGCGGCCCCCTCCGCAAAAATAATAAAAAAAAAAAAAAAGGCCGGCCCCGGGGATGGGGTCCCGGGGCCAATAGAGGCCTTAGGAGGGGGCCACGCAGCCCCCTCCTCCAAAATTATTTTTAAAAGTGGCCATGCCCCGGGGGATGGGGTCCCCGGGGCCGGAATAGGTCATGGGAGGGGGCCACGCGCCCCATCCCCTACAGTTTTGTTTTTTTCAAAAAGGGAAAAGGCATCAGGCCCTGGGGGATGGGGTCCCCAGGGCCCCAAAAACTATAAAAGAAGGGGGGCCACACAGCCCTCCTTCAAAAAAACTAAAAGAAAAAGACGCGATCGAGCGTCAGGCCCCGCCCCCTCCCTTAACCACTCTGCAAACGCGCGCTGTGGCGCGTTTTAAATTGGGGAAATAATTCCCATTCAATACTGGGGGTCCCTGGGGCCCAACTAGCCCACCAGGTACCTCCAGTAAGCACCACAGGGCTGGGTTGCAGATAGGTGGTCCAGGCCACGCCCCTTTTTACACCTCTCTGCAACGCAGCTCTGTGGCGCTTACTGGAGGTACTTGGTGGGCTAGTTGGTCCCCAGGGACCCTCAGGATTCAAGGGGACTTAATCCCCCAACTTAAAATGCGCCACGGGGCGCGTTTGCACAGTGGTGAAGGGAGGGGGCGGGGCTTCAGGTGACATGTGTGCAAACAGGCCCCGTGGCGCGTTTTAAGATGGGGATTTAAATCCCCTTCAATCCTGAGGGTCCCTGGGGGCCAACTAGCCCACCAGGTACCTCCAGTAAGCGCCACGGTGGTTAATTAGCCCCCGGGTGGGCCAAGTCCCTGGGGCATGCGGGGTTTAATTTAATAACATGGGGGGGCCTCTAAGGCCCCCAAGCCCCAGGGACCGCCACCCCCCGGGGCTTTATAAAAATAATGGTGGCAGGGGGGCACACGGCCCCCCACATCCCCGGGGACCGCCACCCACGGGGCTTCTTTTTTTAAAATTTAAATTACCTGTGTGGGGGGGCTCGAGCCCCCCCACACGCCCCGGGGTCCGCCACCTCCCCGGGGCACTAAATAATAAAATGTGGGGGTCCGTTTAGGACCCCTGAGCCCCGGGGACCACCACCTCCCCGGGGCTGTGCATTGGTTGGGAGGGGGACGCGCGGCCCCCACCTGGAGCCTGTGGTGGCCCTGGGGACCGCCACCCCCAGGGCCGGCTCCTGCAGTGTCCCAGGGTGCCTACACTCGGGACACTGCAGTTTGCAATGGCAGGACGGGAGCCTCGCGGCTCCCGCCCTGTCATTGCAGACTTAGCTAGCTTCATTGAAGCGAGAGCAGGGAAACCTGCTCTCGCTTCAATGAAGCAGCAGAATTGCTTTCCATAAGGGAGCTGCATGTCAGCAGCTCCCTTATGGAAAAGCAATGACGGCTCCCGCAGGACGCAGGGAGCCGGCGGGACCGGGCGGGGATTGGGGACCCCCACGGTCCCCAATGAGTGGCCAGGCCCCGGGGATGGGGTCCCCGGGCCATTAGTGGCCCGGGAGGGGGCCACGCAGCCCCCTGCCCAAAAAAGGAATTAAAAAATAAAATAAAAATAACATAAAGGCCGGCCCCTGGGGATGGGGTCCCCGGGGCCTTAAATGGCCTGAGGAGTGGGGCCACGCAGCCCCCTCCGAATATTTTATTTAAAAAAACAGTGGGCATGCCCCGGGGATGGGGTCCCTGGGGCCAATAGAGGCCCAGGGAAGGGAGCCACGCGGCCCCTTCCCGTTTAAAAATAAAAAAGTAAATCCTCAGGCCCCGGGGGATGGGGTCCCCGGGGCCAAAAGTGGATGAGGGAAGGGGGCCACGCAGGCCCCCTCCCATAGAAAAGAAGAAAAAAAAAAGACCGGCATCGTGCCGCAGGCCCCGCCCCCTCCCTGCAGCAGTCTGCAAACGCGCCCCCTGGCGCGTTTGCAGAGGGTGAACGAATTCCCCTTGAATACTGGGGGTCCCTGGGGGCCAACTAGCCCACCAGGAACCTCCAGTATGCGCCAGGGGCTGCGTTGCAGAGAGGTGTACAAAGGCCACGCCCCTTTTACACCTCTCTGCAACGCAGCTCTGTGGCGCTTACTGGAGGTACCTGGTGGGATAGTTGGACCCCAGGGACCCTCAGGATTCAAGGGGACTTAATCTCCCAACTTAAAATGCGCCACGGGGCGCATTTGCACAGTGGTGAAGGGAGGGGGCGGGGCTAAAGGTGACATGTGTGCAAACAGGCCCCGTAGCGCGTTTTAAGATGGGAATTAAATCCCCTTCAATCCTGAGGGTCCCTGGGGCCAACTAGCCCACCAGGTACGTCCAGAAAGTGCCACAGAGCTGCGTTGCAGAGAGGTGTAAAGGGGCGTGGCCTCTGAACACCTCTCTGCAACGCAGCTCCCTGGCGCATACTGGAGGTACAGGGTGGGCTAGTTGGACCCCAGGGACCCTCATGATTCAAGGGGACTTAATACCCCAACTTAAAACACGCCACGGGGCGCGTTTGCACAGTGGTGAAGGGAGGGGGCGGGGCTTCAGGTGACATGTGTGCAAACAGGCCCCGTGGCGCATTTTAAGATGGGGAATTAAATCCCCTTCAATCCTGAGGGTCCCTGGGGGCCAACTAGCCCACCAGGTACGTCCAGAAAGCACCACAAAGCTGCGTTGCAGAGAGGTGCAAAAAGGGGAGTGGCCTCTGAACACTTCTCTGCAACGCAGCTCTCTGGCGCATACTGGAGGTATCTGGTGGGCTAGTTGGCCCCTAGGGACCCTCGGGATTGAGGAGGAATTAATTCTCCAACTTAAAACGCGCCACAGGGCGTGTTTGCAGACATGTCACCTCAGGCCCCACCCCCTTCCTTCACCATTGTGCAAATATTCCTCTAAAATCAGCCGAACTACGAATTCCAATTTACTCACCTGTTATCAGGAGAGACCTCAGTGCTGCATCTTTTAGCCCAGTACTGATCCTGAAAAGTAATTCTAACCGTACTTACCAGTAACTTGAATTTCCTTCCATAGGATATCATTGCCTGCTTTTGCTGAAAAAGTTTCGAAGTGTCGATTTTTGAAACATACAAATATTCCTCTAAAATCAGCAGAACTACGAATTCCGATTTACTCACCTGTTATCAGGAGAGACCTCAGTGCTGCATCTTTGAGCCCAGTACTGATCCTGAAAAGTAATTTAAACCGTACTTACCAGTAACTTGAATTTCCTTCCATAGGCTAACATTGACTGGTTTTACTTGGAAATTCTTCTAAGTGTGGAGTTTTGGAACTTTATAATATTCCTCTAAAATCAGCCGAACTACGAATTCTGATTTACTCACCTGTTATCAGGAGAGACCTCAGTGCTGCATCTTTGAGCCCAGTACTGATCCTGAAAAGTAATTTAAACCGTACTTACCAGTAACTTGAATTTCCTTCCATAGGCTAACATTGACTGGTTTCACTTGGAAATTCTTCTAAGTGTGGAGTTTTGGAACTTTATAATATTCCTCTAAAATCAGCCGAACTACGAATTCCGATTTACTCACCTGTTATCAGGAGAGAACCCAGTGCTGCATCTTTTAGCCCAGCACTGACCCTGAAAAGTAATTCTAACCGTACTTACCAGTAACTTGTATTTCCTTCCATAGGAATCCATTGTCTGGTTTTCAGCAGAAAAGTTTCAAAGTGTCAATTTTCACAAACTACAAATATTCCTTAAAAATCGCCTGTATGACTTAAACACATTCTTTCAACTGTTTACAGGAGATGCACCAGTGCTGTATCCAGGATCCACCACTGAGTAAGAAAAAGTAACGATAACACTACTTACCAGCTAAGTGAATTTCCTCCCATAGGATAACATTGGTGATTCTATGTGAAAAAGTTTCTGTCAACTTTTAAAATACAATAATATTCCTTAAAAATCACTACTGTAACCAAAACGCTTTTACTCAACTGTTTACAGGAGATGTCCCAGGACTGAATCTAGGATCCAGTCCTGTGGTTAGAAAAGTAATCCATAAAGTAACTAATTGCATTTAACTAGAAATTCACATTGAGCTCAATGTTGCATTGTGTTTGAAATTGTGTTGCCCATTGAAACAACTGTAACTACTGTACTTAAAAGTCTATTGCCTATTTGAAAAGTATTTAAACTAAAGTAATTCATTCTGAGAAAGTATATTTTGTAATGTAATGTATAATGTAATTACAATGTAATTTAAAAAATAAAATATCTAAAAATAAATAGTTTTAAAAAATATAGTAAATCAGTATCAAAAAAATAAATATAACAATTAATACATTTAAAAATGGTCATTTACAAAACCTTTGAAATTCACTGAAAAAAACCATAGGTGTCAGACATGTTATAGTTAGGAATTAGCAATTTAAAAAACCTTTGAAATTCACTGAAAAAACCATAGGTTTCAGGCACGTTATAGTTAGAAATTAGCATTTAAAAAACCTTAGAAATTCACTGAAAAAACCATAGGTTTTAGGGACAGTTATAGTTAGTTGGACATTGCACTCGTACAAAACCTGTGAAATTCCCCCGTTACAGTTAGTTCAGCTAACTATAACTCGCGCCCCCGCATGCACTGCTGATGACGTCACATATTACATCACTCATGACATGGTCAGTGACATCACTGATGACATCACTGATGACATCTCAAATGACATCACTGATGACATCATGCAGTGACTGTGTGTTTCTGTAAAGTTGAAATATGTTTAATATATATAGGGAAAGGCGAATTGAAGAATGAGTGGGTGTATAAGTGTCTGAATGGATTATTTAGTAGGTGCGTGACTGACTCTATAAGTGAGTGATTAAACGTATCTTACTGAATGCATGGGTTAGTGACTAAACTGTGTGAATGTCTGTATCCGTGTGTCTGTTGGTGTGTAAGCGGCTCATGGGTTTGTGAATAGCTACATGAGTGTCTATATGGGTTATTGATTTGTTGTCTGAGTATCTGTATGGGTGCCTGATTTTTTGTGTGGGTGGGGTGTGTGTGACTCTGAGCATAGATGTGTGAGTGGGTGATTCACTGGGTGCATGGTTTCAAGAGTGCATCTGTGATGGACTGTATGGGTGGGTGAGTGTGTGTATGGGTGTGTTAGTGAGTGAATGTATATCTCAGTGTTACATGTGTGAGTAACTATATATGTGAAAAGTAGTATATATGTGTGTTGGAGTACATAATTGGCTACAAATGAGAGTGTGTTATTGTGAGAGTGGCTGTATGGATGAGTGTGTGCTTGTATCATTGATTGTATAAGAGCGTAAGAATGTGCTAGTATTTATATGAGTAATTGAGCTGGTGTGTGTATAACTGTACATCTGAGTAAATGGGAGTGTGATTAATTATTTGCATGACTGTCTAGGTGTGTGAGTACCTCTATGGATGAGTGGCGGTGTGTGAGTGTCTATATAGGTGTATGAGTGCATATGATAGTCCTGTACTGAGTGACCGTAAGTATGAGTGACTGTACGGGTGAGTGAGTGGATGTGTGTGTAGACCTAAGAATCAGTGAGTGGGTATGTTGTTATTGGTGTTGGAGTGTCTATGGTTTTGAGAATGGTAGTGTGTAATTTAGAGTGGGTGTATCAAAAGTTATATTAGGGTGTGAGAAGATGCATGAAATTTTCACATGGATGATGTCATCAGTGATGTCATTTGAGATGTCATCAGTGATGTCATCAGTGATGTCACTGACCATGTCATGAGTGATGTAATATGTGACGTCATCAGCAGTGCATTGCGGGGGTGCGAGTTATAATTAGCTGAACTAACTATAACGGGGGAATTTCACGGGTTTTGTACGAGTGCAATGTCCAACTAACTATAACTGCCCCTAAAACCTATGGTTTTTTCAGTGAATTTCTAAGGTTTTTTAAATGCTAATTTCTAACTATAACGTGCCTGAAACCTATGTTTTTTTCAGTGAATATATATATATATATACATATATTACCTACTGGCGGTCGCCAGTAGGTAGTTATAGTTAGGACCTAGTTTCCATAGGAAAAGCTTTTTTTGTTTTCCCAATAACTTTGGAATGGTTTGACGAATCTTCGCGAAATTTTCAAAACTAATGGGGCGCTTCGGTCAGTTCCTGTCTTGAAAGTTTCGGGGTGATTTGTCAAGCGGGGGACAAGAAAAAAGGGGGGCCCAAAACACGTTTTCCCCATGTAAATTTCCATAAGAAACTTTAGACAAAGCTACAGCGCGAACTGCTGAACGGAATAACACCAAATTTGGAAAAAAGGTAGGTCTTGGTTCAGAAAGAGCCCTTTTTGTTAAATGGTGTAAATCCGTTAAGTAGTTCCTGAGAAATTCAAAAAAGAAAGAATATCGATATCTGAGCACCGAGGAGGATTCGTGACCCTTCCCGAGCACGAGCTCAATTCTGATTGGCTGCCAACATTCCAAACCAGGAAGTGTTGGCAGCCATCCTGTGACTCGGTAACCGAGTCACAAGAAATCATGCATGTCAGCAGCTCCCCTTGCTCAGAAGCAATGCCGGCTCCCGCAGGAGGCGGGGAGCCGGCGGGACCATGGGGGCATTGGGGCTCCCCCCACAGACCCCAACGGAGCAGCCAGGACCCGGGGGATGGGGTCCCCGGAGCCAGAAGTCGCCAGGGAGGGGGGCCACACGGCCCCCCTCCCCTGTGAATAAAAAAAAAAAGGAAAGGCTGACCCCGGGGGATGGGGTCCCCGGGACCGTAATTGGCCTGAGGAGGGGGGCCACGTGGTCCCCCGCTAAAGAATTAAATAAAAAATAAAAAAAAACAACTGGCTATGCCCCGGGGGATGGGGTCCCCGGGGCGAAATTGGCCTCGGAAGGGGGGCCACGCGGCCCCCTTCCCAATTAAAAAAATTAATAAAAAGTGGTCAGGCCCTGGGGGATGGGGTCCCCAGGGCCCCAAAAATGTAAAAGAAGGGGGGCCACACAGCCTCCCTTGTAAAAAAAAATATTTTTAAAAAAGCCGGCATCTAGCCGGAGGTCAAGGCCCTTTTCTCCACCACACTGAAATCGCGCCACCTGACGCGTTGTTAGTTGGGGAATTAATTCCCCTTGAATACTGAGGGTCCCTGGGGGCCAACTAGCCCACCAGGTACCTCCAGTTTGCGCCACAGAGCTGCGTTGCAGAGAGGTGGTCTGAAGCCATGCCCCTTTTTACACCACTCTGCAACGCAGCTCTGTGGCGCTTACTGGAGGTGCCTGGTGGGCTAATTGGCTCCCAGGGACCCTTAGGATTCAAGGGGACTTAATCCCCCAACTTACAACATGCCAGGGGGCACATTTGCACAGTGGTGCAGGGAGTGGGTGGGGCCTGATATGACAAGTGTGCAAACACGCCCCCTGGCGCGTTGTGAATTGGGGGATTAAATCCCCTTGAATCCTGAGGGTCCCTGGGGACCAACTAGCCCACCAGTTACCTCCAGTAAGCACCACAGAGCTGCGTTGCAGAGAGGTGGTCCGAGGCCACGCCCCTTTTTACACCACTCTGCAAACTCGCTTCTTGGCGCACTGTTGGTGGGGCGATGAGGTCCTCTTGTGTCCTGAGGACCTCAGGACACAAGTGGACTTCATCCCACGAGCAGCAGTGCGCCAAGAGGCGCGTTTGCAGAGTGGTGTAAAAAGGGGGCGTGGCCTTGGACCACCTCTCTGCAATCCAGCTTTGTGGCACATATTGGAGGTACCTGGTGGGCTAGTTGGCCTCCAGGGACCCTCAGTATTCAAGGGGAATTAATTCCCCAACTAACAACGCGCCAGGGGGCGCGTTTGCAGAGTGATGGAGAAAGGGGCGTGGCCTTTGTCTACCTCTTTAGCAATCCCACTGTGTGGGGCTTACTGCAGGTAAGAGGTAGGCTGAATTCATCGTCTAGTGTCTGTAACTGCTTCGGCTCAGCGCCAAGAAACCATTTGGTGTATGTGCGCTCAACAAGTCTATTTAACATAACATAGGCTAGTTGGCCCCTAAAGGACCCCCAGCAGCGAATGTGACTTCAATCCCCATCCAAGAGCACGCCAGGGAGCGCGTTTGTAGAGTGGTGGGCAAAGGGGGTGTGGCCTGATACGAGTAATTACCAATGCTGCTGTGTGGGACTTACTGGAGGTAATAGGAGGGGAAGTTGGCCCCCAAGGATGTCCTTGGGGGCCAACTACCCCTCTTGTTACCTCCAGTAAGTCCCACACAGTGGGATTGCTAAGACGTCTTCGGAGGCCATGCCCCCCTTTCTCCACCACTCTGCAAACGCGCCTCCTGGCAGACTACGGGATGGGGGATGAAGTCCAATTTAGTCCTGAGGGAGTTTGGCGGCCAATAAGCCCTCCTGGTACCTCCTGTAAGTCCTATGCAGCGGAATTCCTGAGCGCTGGTCAGAGGCCCACCACCCTTTCTCCACCACTCTGCAAACGTGACTACTACTTAAAGAAGCATCTTTCTGCACCTCTGACTTAGAGGTAGTTTTAATCCCCCTGCCCTATTATGTACTAGGGCCTTACAGAGGAGGTCATGCTAATCACATGACCCCAACGCATAGTGTTCCCTAGTGTATGTAGGAGTTTTCACTGTATTCTAAGTGTCTTTTAGCATAGCACTGGCTCTAGGCCTGGTTAGTCAGAGTCAGTTACCACCAGTACCTGTCAGCAAAACGTTGGGGGCACAGGATGATTTTGCAACAAGGCCTCTTTCTGCTCCTCTGGTGATTCTGTCTGCACATGTCTTGCTTCTTCCTGCACTTTTCTTCGTCTTTCTGGACTTCTGTTGCCTCTTTCTGCATTTCTTTTGCTTCTTTCTGTGCGTTTGTTCCTCTTTCTTCACATGTCCTACCTCTGTAGGCATAGTTAGAAATTAGCATTTAAAAAACCTTCGAAATTCACTGAAAAAACCATAGGTTTCAGGCACGTTATAGTTAGAAATTAGCATTTCAAAAAACTTTGAAATTCACTGAAAAAACCATAGGTTTCAGGCACGTTATAGTTAGAAATTAGCATTTAAAAAACCTTAGAAATTCACTGAAAAAACCACAGGTTTCAGGAACGTTATAGTTAGTTGCACATTTCACTCGTACAAAACCAGAGAAATTCGGCCGCTATAGTTAGTTCAACTAACTATAACTCGCGCCCCCGCAATGCACTGCTGATGACGTCACATATTACATCATTCATGACATGGTCAGTGACATCACTGATGACATCTCATTTGACATCACTGATGACATCACTGATGACATCATCCATGTGAAAATCTGATGCACCTCCTCACACCCTAATATAACCTTTGATGCACCCACTCTAAAATACAGACTACCATTTTCGAAACCATAGACACACCAATACCCGTTACTACATACGCACTCACTGATTCCTAGGTCTACACACACATCCACTAATTCACCCATACAATCACTCATACATGCAGTCACTCATCAATACAACACTATCATATGCACTCATACACCTATTCAGACACTCACACACCGCCACTCATCCAGAGTTACTCACACACGTAGTCAGTCATGCAAAGAATCAATGACACTTCCATTTACTCACCTATACAGTTATACACACACCACCTCACTTATTCATACAGATACTAATGCATACTTACTCTCTTATACAATCACTGATACAAGTACACACTCATCCATACAGCCACTCTCACAATCACTGACTCTCACGTATAGTCATTTATATACTCCAACTCTCACATACACTGCCTTTTACATATGTAGTTACTTGGACATGTACCACTGAGACATCCATTCACTCACCAACACACCCATACACACACTCACCCACCCATACAGCTATTTCCACATGCACTCTTTAACCCATACACCCAGTGAATCAACCACTCACACATCTATGCACAGAGTCACACACCTCCCACCCACCCACACAGACACTCAGGCACCCATACAAATACTCAGGCAACCAATCAATAACCCATATAAACACTCATGTAGCTACTCACCAACCCATGCAGCAGCTTACACAACAACAGGCAGACTGATACAGACATTCACACAGTTTAGTCACTAACCCATGCATTCACTAAGACACATTTAATCACTCACTTATACAGTCAGTCACGCACCTACTAAATCCTCCATCCAGACACTTATACACCCACTCATTCTTCAATACACCTTGGCATATATATATAAAACATATTTAAACTTTACAGAAACAGACAGTCGCTGGATGATGTCATCAGTGATGTCATCAGTGATGTCACTGACCATGTCATGAATGATGTAATATGTGATGTCATCAGCAGTGCATTGCGGGGCGCGAGTTATAGTTAGCTGAACTAACTATAACGGCCGAATTTCTCTGGTTTTGTACAAGTGAAATGTCCAACTAACTATAACGTCCCTGAAACCTGTGTTTTTTTCAGTGAATATATATATATATATATACACATATATATATTTATATATATTTATATATACACACACATATATATAAAAATTAAAAAATAATAATCAATTTACATAATTACTATTCAAAACAATTATTAATTATCAATTAATAAATAATTGTAATTCAATTATTAATTAATTACCTTCCCACTCTATACCTCTACAAACCTATCTGTCAGCACCTAAAATATAGCTAAGAAAGTAAGAAGTCTATAATTTACGTATTTAACATCAATTAAATAATTAATTACAAGTTAATTGGTAATTACTTCAATTAACTTTCCAGTCTAGATAGACCCTTTACAAACCTAGCAGCCCACAACTAAATTGTTTATTAAAATAAATAAGCATTCCAAAATGTACATATTTAAAATTCAATTAAATAATTACTTTACAAATAATAATTAAAAGTTAATTACTTATTACTTAATTAAGTTCCTTCTTAAACCAAATATAATCAAAACAAATCAGTATTCCATATTTTACATACTTAAAAATCAATTAAATAATTAATTAACAATTAACATTACAATATTAATTAATTATTACTTAAATAACTTCTCCCCCCACGTGCCTACAAAACTAGCAGCCCACAACTAAAATATAAGTAAATTAAATAAATATTCCATTAATTACATAATTAAAAATCAATTTAATAATTATGTAACAATTAATAATTAATTGCTCATCAATTATCATTTATTAGCTTCCCATCCCATACCCCTACAAACCTAGCAGCCTGCAAATAATATACGATAACATATATGAAAATAAATGAGTACTAGCTTATTTTCATAATAAATATCAATCATAAAAACATAATTAAAATGTAATAAATAATTCATAATTAATTATAACCTAATTAACTTCCGAACCTAAACCCCTATAAAACCAACAACCCACTACGAGTAAAAAGTAAATAAAACATTTTAAATCAATTAAAATAACAAGCTATATTTAAAAGAAATCCTAACATTTATATCAACAATAGCATCAAATACATTTAATACATCAACTAAAACACATTCAAATAATTAAAAAATTATATTCTTAACCACTACATTGTCGAATATGATATTAAAACACATTGATATTATTTAAGTCGATATTACTTACCTCAAAAAGTGATATTCTTGTCAACAATAATTGCGCATCACAATGTTTATGTGACATGATATATAATTTCTGATTTATCGGTCTCCCGGTATTTTTAAGTCAATATTTTGTCCAAACACAAAGAAGATAAAGGTTAAAGTGACATTATATTTAGGTGAAAATGTCTGTTAAAATGTCACATTTTAATTTAAAAAAGCAGTGAAATTAATCGGTCACAGTTAACTGAAGAAACTACAACTTGGGCCCCCTCCATGCACAGTTTTCTCATCAATGATGTTGTTTCAGATGTTGAGATGTCACATTGATGTTATCAATGATGTCATAAAATATGTCATGAGTGATGTATTATGTGAGGCAATAAGCAGTGCATGGAGAGGGTGTGAGTTATAGTTACATAAGGTGATTAGCCCTTCGGTGATACAACAAAACTGCGGCACCGCGAAAAAAGTTTCTTTTTAATTTAACTCCAGCAAGTGTCCTTCTGGGACCCACCCAATAGGGCCACGGGTCACGGTACCCCATATTCCTTATTTTTATTTGTTTTCTACAATACAGGAACTGTGTCCCCACATCATAAAATGGCAGCCGTAACTTTCTCTTCATGTTGCAGCCAGCCAATCAGATCTCATGTTTTCAGCTCACTGTACCACGGTAGCACTCAGAAAGTATGCCCTGCTCACATATATAAGCATGTCAGTATGTGTCAGTAGGTTTTGTAGGATGAGTCAGCTACTGACAACATTATTGTTAGACTTGGCATCTTTTGGCGTGTTTTCCCTGACTTTTTGCTTTCTAACCTCCCGGTTTTGACTCTGTTTTTGCTGGTTTAGTGTCCCTGCGCACTTTCTCCCTGCTGTTCAGTGTTGAAGTGCAAGTGCTCCTGTTAAAAATTGTTATTATGGATTGGTGTTTTCATGATTGGATGATTTGATTTACTAATCAGTCCCTAGTACAGTGCACCGTGTGTGCCTAGGGTCTGTAAATCAAATGCTGCTAGTGGGCTTGCAGCACTGGTTGTGCCACCCACACAAGCAGCCTGTAAATGCAACTCTGGCCTGCCATTGCAGAGCCTGTGTGCAGTCTGGTACTGCCATGTCAACTTGGCAAGTCTTATAAACATTTCCCTGGGAACAAGGTAGAGAAATAAAGTTTAGTATGCCTGAACTCAGAATCTAAAGATGCATCTTTTAGTCAAGGTGATCTTTACATTCCGTGTTTTAAAATACCACTTTTAGAAAGTAGGTATTTTCTTGCTCAGCCTTCCAGTGTGCCTCTGCTGGGTTTGTGGGTTGACTGTCTGGCTTTGGAATGACAGGGGCTGGGGAGGAGCAGTGGCTCCAGAGAGTCTAGATGGGTCAGGGATGGGCTGAATAGACCTGGGCTGCATTTAGAGTACGGGAGGAGATTTCCTTTCACCTGAATGGGCCTGGTCTGCCTCTGACAATGCTGTCTCCACCTCCTGCCAGGAAGCTGCACCAGAGAGGACAGAACTAGTGCTGGCTGGGCACAGACATTCTCTGCCCCCAGAGAACAAAGGATTTTGGGCAATAAAAAGTGGGGCCCAAACCTCTAAACTTTAGAACTCGCTGGAATAAAAAAACCTGCCAAGAAGAAGAGCTGGAAGAGCTGCCAGGAGGAGTACTTCCCCGTTTGCTGTGCTTTTGCTTTGTTTGGTTGACCTGCAGTTGCTGCTTCTGCCTTGGGCAGTGAAAGGACTGGACTGAACTTTCTTTACTTGTGCTGAGTATCTACAAGGGCTTGAAGTAGAGCGTGCCTCCTGTTCTGAAGTCTCAGGGACTGCAAAGACTTCACCAGCTCTGGGTACCACTTCTAGAACCGCTGTTTCAGTTGCCACAGAGAAGGGAACCGCAACCGACTCCATCACTGACTCCGTCGCTGGCTCTGTGTCCTGATGGCACCGCAGACCACACCGTCCGCATCTTGCACTGCAACCCTGATCTCACCGACGATGACGACCGCCGCCGCCGCCACCGAGCCGCTGCTTGCACCATGACCTGTGGGCACCACACTCCGCACTGCCTCGCTTCACTTCGCCATACCGGTCTCACCGACGCCGTTGCTGCTGCTGACTTCGACACCCGTGACCGCATCGTGGCTGGGGGCTCCGCTCATAAGTTTCACGACGCACTGCCTCATCCAACACAGCTGTCTGGGCCGACCGAAGCCAGCTCCCGCTAACCGGCTCTGTCGCCTGCACTGCAACCTGCCAGCACCACATCGAGCACCGTCTCGCCCTGCACCGTAAGCCTTCGTCTCACCGACGCCATCTGGACGATCGTCACCGAGCCGCTGCCTGCACGGCATCGAGAAGACACCACACCCTGCACCGCTTCCATTTTGCAACACAACCGCAACGGTTGCCATGACCGGCTTGCACCAACGTGTCAGCCGCAATGAGAAAGGTACTGTTACCAAGTCTGTTCACGCTTTCGCTGGCCCATACCGACGCGGTCGGCTGGAACTGTTAGACTCTGTTGTTTTCAGCATCGCGGTAGCCCCGGACGGAGCTACCGACTCGTACGAACTGTGTTTTTCAAGTATTCTTGCAAAGTATACCTTTTTAAGTACTGTATTGTGGATTTTTATCGTTTTGGTCTTGTTTTAAGTATATAAAATATTGGATAATTTTCTAAACTGGTGTGGTGTCCTTTTGTAATGCTTTCACTGTCTTACTGTTGGTTATGTGCAAATGCTTTACACACTGCCTCTAAGATAAGCCTGACTGCTTGTGCAAAGCTATCAAGGGGGTGAGCAGGGGTTATTTTAGGAGTGTAACTCCCTTATCCTGACTAGAAGGAAGGGTCCCTACTTGGACAAGGTGCAAACCATTGCCAACTAGAGACCCCCATTTCTAACAATTATACTTTCTGTAGCCTCCAAATATGTTGCCTTCGACTCATGAGCAGTATGATCAGAATCAAACCATCCAGTATGTTGTAACTGCTTTGGATACAATGGAAACTTGTAAAGGTCTGTTTCTTCTGCAACAAAAATTAAAGCAGTTGTATCGAGATAGTGATCACTGAGTTGGTGGGCCTATTGTCTCCTAACTGGGACCCTCCTGAGGAGATCCTTTGCACCTATTACAGGAACTATTCTATGTATGGTGGTGTCATGGCTATAGGGAGGAGAGGTCCTTTCCTCAGGAAATCAATAAGAAAACTTAAACGACCTACTCAGCATCCAGACCTTCACAGTGCCCTTATGCCAACACAATTCTATGCTGCCACTTTGTGTCAAAAGGTAACAAGTAAACTCTCTAAACACAGTTATTATCAGACTCACTTTGTTGTGTTCCAAGATATTTTTAAGCATCTTAGCAGACATATGCCATATCAACAGTGGGAAAAATAACCCATTTCAGGGGGATTAGTTTCTTGAACCCTCTGGAGTAAGTTCAAGTATCTCATTCTTCCATACTAGTACTAGAAAATCAGTCATTGTGAGCGTCTCTCTTGCTCTTAGTGCATCTTGCCAGAGTAAGGGAATACAACACCACTCCCAAGACAATATGGTTTTGTCAGAATCTGGATGCTTAATATTCCAGGCCCTAAACACTCACTGAGCCACAGAACATAACCCACTTTACCTACATTAGAACCCCTAACGTTTTTTTGAGATAGTTGTGGGATTTGGGCAAAGGACATGTAAAATAAATGCACAAGGCAGAGGAGCATCACCCCACTGCTCTCAGAGCAGTGGAAAAGCGTAAAGGGAAAATAAAATGAGAATAACAACGTTAATATCATTTTATTTTTCATAGCTACGGGGCTGGGTTAGGGCAGGGTGGTGCTGGTGGCGCAGGGTGGAGGAGTGGTTTGAGCACAATAAGTGCGCATGCCGGTTTGGATGGCCATCTTGGGCCGGCCAAACAGTCATGCGCACTTTGCATGTTTTCCACCGGGCTGTAATACACAGCCTGGGGGGAGAACATGCACAAGCTCCCTGTCTCCGTCTGAGCGCCGAACCATGGTGCTCAGAGCAGCGTTGTGAATGACTTAGTGGAGCCTGTGTGCTTCCTGCTTCTTCTGGACTCAGAGTCAGGAAGAGAAGCTGAGAGATGACAAGGAGAGTCAGCGGAAGAGGTAAGTGTTTTTTTTGTTGTATATGTTATATTTTCCCCCCCGCCACCCCAGTTCCCTACCAGCCACCACTGTAAATACCTTGGATGTTTTGCTTCCTCAGTCCATCTGTTGGAGAGTCTTATTGGGGTTCTGATTTGTGGAGGCCTGCAACAGGGAAGGGTCCCTCTGAAAAGTGCACTATATAGTGTGGTTCGAACTTCTCCTGATCTGACTGAAGACATTTTCAAACTGAGTGAAACAAACTTCAAGCACTGGGCTCATGTACCTGATCAATCACATCTAGTCATAATAATTTTTTTTATCACTTCATACTGCACCTGCATTTCTAGTAACAGGTTTTGCTATTACCCAATTCAATGGCACACACTTTACCTACGAAGGATGAAAGCCTACCCAGCTTTGCCAGGATTCTATATTGTGAGCTGCAGATCACCGCATGTTTTAGTATCCAGCATTCCGCTCTCTGAGCTTTCCTGCAAGTATACATGCACACTGGTATCCAAATCCACTCAGGCAGTCCTCATATCTAGGTACAGCAAAACTGCTCCACTTCCTCTAGACAGTTTGCTCACACCACCAAAAGCTAGGAAGTCACCTGGAGACATTCAGAGAGCTTCACCTCCTAAACCATGCATGCCTGTGTCCTCAAATAGCCTAAAACCACAATACTTCTTGTTCTATTTTCACAGCATACACACTCCCCATTGCCTCATTCCTACTCACGCAAAAACAACAATTGATGGACAGAATGCAGAACAATGTCGTACTTCACCCCAGTACAGAGATCTGGGCCTAAATCCATCGTTTTTTTGCTCATCATGCCATTCCAGTTTGGACCCAGCCAAATGCAAATCAGTCTTGACCCTGTACCCAATGGGAACAGTCCGGCCCGAACTGCCAGGCCAGGTCCTCCCTGTACTGGAAACAAGCATCCTAGGACCAGTTTCGGGCTTTCAGCCCTCATCAGCCAGGATAGCTTGACACCAGTGGCATGGAGAGCACGGGACCCACGTCTGGGCATACCCGTCCCACTCGGGGTGACAAATGCAAAAACAACAAATCCATCGTTTTTTTGCTCCCCATGCCATTCCAGTTTGAACCCAGCCATTTGCAAATCAGTCTTGACCCTGCGCCCAATGGGGTGAGGTGGTGAGCAAAAGAATGATGGATTTAACCCAGATCTCTTGACTGGGGATGAATGTTTTGATTTGTTCTGCATTCCATCCATCAATTGTGTGTCTTTTGCTCATTCCTACTCACAGCATTGATGCGATGAATGCTAAATTTTCCAAAAAAGTAATCAGAAAATTATTTTCTTCTGAAAACAACAAGCTGATAGGCTCCTAAGCTGCTGGGCTGATAGCAGTTAAGACTAACACGCATGGATGTTACAAAAATAGGGACACGTTTTCACAACGTAGCTTTACCCAGGTACAGATGTGCAGGTGTACTAAAATGCTAATGTCTATGAGTATATTGCATATGTGTGATGCATTTTATATTGCTTCCAACAGCACTGAAAACCATGAGGCATTCAACTGCAAGTATACCTTGATCGATTAAATAAATGTAGAAATGTACTTGTTTCAGGTAAGCTTTTTCTGAGAACACAAAATAAATATTGATAAATCCAGATTAAAATAGTGACAAATAGATGAAAATTTCTTAAAAACAAATATCACAAAACCAGGAGCACAAGGGGGCATAACCAAATGTGCTTACCTTATTTAATGTAGCGTTCAACCGAACAAATACTACTTCTGAACACTACAAATATAGAACGCTGACTGCCGCTTTAAAAGCATATTAAATTCAGATGTGATCAACAGTGTGACAGTAAGCACTGCTGTTGGAGGAGGGCGCAAACTGTGCTTTTTTGAGTGCAGAAATATTACTTCCTAGATGTATCCCTTGCTTTACGACCATGAGAGGCAAGGATTCTGACCTATCTTGCACAGACTTAGAGTTCCCCAACTGCAGCTCCATGGGTAACAGCCAACCCCTCTACCAGCTGCGAGAAATATAAACATGCAGCTAAAAATAAAGACCTGGAGCATGGGCTGAGCTCGCTTAAATGTTCTTAGAATCTGCTCACTCCCAGATTCTGTACATAAGAAAAGGCTTTGGGTCTAAGCCAGAAGAATCTTTTTCATTTCAAATGTTTGTAATGAGTTTGTTATGAATGGCTCTATGACATAGCACTAGTTGATTACAAAACTGGTTACCCACTGTTGTGATGTCATAAAGGCCTTCCAGGCCAGGATGACAGATCTCTCGGGGAGCTTGCATTTCTGTTTAGACTGAAAGCAGAAAGAACAGCTGCAGGAGGGGGTGGGAAGACAGGGGAACGTAGTGGGGGCTGGTCAAGTATGGCAGGTAAGCTTTTTTTATTTTTTTACCTGTGGGACAGGGATACATAACATAGGCCATGCACTTTATGGCTCACCCATTACTCTTCTGCTACTGTGCAGCAGTTGAAAGCAGGGTCAGATGATTTTAAGGGCCATACATAACATAAAATTGTAGATGGGTAAGAAGTGAATTATTGGGGTGTTTTTCACCTCAGAGTTCTGAAGGACATAGACAACTAGAGCTCCGTTCTCGTTTTCTATTTGATGTCAGTCAGAACCCCTCGGTGATAAATATCCCCAAAATTCACTGTTACCCATCTATAATTCTATATGTTACTTCATAGTGGTAGAAGTGGGAAGTGTGAAGCCTCAAGACCTTTTTGTTCCTTTCTGTAAATCAGGTGACCAAACTTTAGTTATAGTGCCCCTTGGGCATAGCTAGAACCATGTGATCCCCTTTTCATTTGCCAATCCTGTGTTTTTTGGTCAAAAGCACATTTTTATGCTGATAACCTGGGGTGTGTGAATTTCCGTGAAATTATGAAAAATTCAGTGAAACTCAAACCGTGAGGATGTAATTTGCACTAAAAAATGCAATAAAACACTTGTTACGAGAATGAGTCTCTTGTGTTGCGTCCGCTCACATTGTTCAATTGCTCCCACAACAGAATTTTTATCCAAGCCACCTCCAATTACGGCATGCAACATAATTGATTAATGCCATTAAATTTTGCGTAAAATGCATAAAGCAGAATGTCAGAAATCAATTCAACGACCCTTTATCTCACATTGCTGTTCATTAATATTTTGAACTACCTTTCTAATGACACATACAGGATGACAGATGCTAATATAAAACATTTTGGGAACCAAAAAAGGAGAACAGCTGCTGCACATCTAACACTTGTCATTTCCCAGTTTAAACATAATGTATTATCAGAAAACTCCTCCGGAGGGGTGCACACTAACCACTGTTTTTGAATTCATAAACATTGGAGGTACAATTTAAAACAAGCATTTGCAATGCAATAAGTCTCGCCTTTGGGACCTTATATGTATTTAGCTATGCAGCACATTAGCTTGGTTGCTGAAACATCTACTGTTCTTTAACATGGAGGGAAAGTAAGCACCAAACTGCGTGACACGCCAGGTATGGGAACACATGGAGCAAGCTATTGCCTTTCAGCAGGAAATGGTATAGTCCAAAGCTCTGTTTTTAATATAAAATCAGGGCCTTCGGTGATCATATCACTGAAAATACAAGATGCGAAAAAAATATTATTGTCTACGGGTGCTCGTGGAAGGCAATTTCTATGGACTGGAATCTAGAGAATGCTAAAGTGATTCTGGTATTTTACTGACCTCTGCTGGTCGTTTTCTATCAAGAAAGTTAAATAGAGGCAGTTGCCAGAAAATTTTAAAAAGAAAGTCCCTAAGCAGAAGCAATTCTGGTATTTTACTGACATCTACTGGTCGTTTTCTATCAAGCCAGTTAAATAGAGGCAGTTGAACAAGCAGAAAGCAATTCTGGTATTTTACTGACCTCTACTGGTCGTTTTCTATCAAGACAGTTAAATAGAGGCAGTTGAACAGAAAAAAAGTCCCTAAGTGGAAGCAGACAAGTCCTAGGGCTGCTCTCCAGAGCCCACAAAGTACATACACATATAAGTATCTACTAAAGTATATACAAGAGGTCTCGAATGCTCGACCTAAAAAGTAGTAAATATACAGCCGCAGAAGTACTCCAACAATTGGGCGCTATTCAAACAGTGGAAGTACTATGGGGCTGATTACGATGATGGTGAGACCACCACCGACAGTCTCACCGCCATCGTAAGCATGTTTTCCGCCTGCCACATTAGGATGGTGGGCGGAGGGATGGCGTTCGAAGAGTCCGACCGCCACGGATCCGACGGGCTCAAGGAGCCCATCGGAGGACACTCTGATCCTCACAATGGAGGCAGTGCCTGACAGGCATCTCCGTAGGGATTATGATGTCGCTCCCCGTCAGCCGTTTCATGGCGGGTTACCCGCCATGAAAAGGCACAAGGAAAGGGACATTGGGGGCCCGTAATAGACCCCCCTTTCCCTCTAGCCCTCACTGTTGGGTTTTGGGGGCACCTCAGGTGCCCCCCTACATATCCCTGCACCATGTGGCAGGCACCACATAGTGCCTGCCTCATAGTGCAGGTATATGCACAATGTGCATTTTTTGGCCTGTGACGTGTGCTGCAGCCAGCAGCACATTCCGCAATACAAAAAATACACTTTGCGACTGCCTTGAAGGTGGTCGCATTGTAATTCGTGGTACGGGACCACCAACAGCTTGTCGGGCCATCCCATCCCCGATACAATGGCAGACGTAAGTCCGAACGCCATCATAATCAGCCCCTATGTTTTGATAGTTTTGCCAGTTGCATATTTCCAGGTGTATTAAATGTCATGAGACGTTTTTATGAGTTGCTTTTTCCCCACTACAAAATTATATATAGAGTAAATAGGTATATATAGGGTAAATTACTCGTCCTGTTGAGCAATTTCACTTTTTTTCAATTGTGGCACCCCCATGGTGGCTTCATATGGGCAGAAGGTTGCAGCACACCAGAAGAAGATGATCACTTGCAGAGAGGCTGGTATGGAAAATGTACTCATGCTGTTTGGTTAAAAAAAATACATTTGAAGTGCTTTCAGACTGGCTGTGGTACATTCCTTTGATAATCTCCAAAAAGAGCAAAATACATATCAGGAAAAGCACTTAACATATCTATTCTACTAACATGACCGTAATGTCCTGGCCTGGGGTACTGAGCCAGAAGAGTGGATATAATGAAACCTTGAACGATGAACTGTAGAAACAAAGAACTGGATGCTTATTACGCCTGGGCTAAACTTTAATTACACTAGAGTAATCAAAGTAATTTCAGTAAATTTCTTATTACTCTTTTAATGTGGTTACCGAAAACTATGTTAGTAAGTTGGCACAAAAATCCTACCGCAGGGTCACGGAAACAACGAAGGGGCTTATTTATGGGAAGTCATGCAGCGCAGCGCTGCAAGTCACCTTACTGTCTGCACTGTGTGACAGGGAATGGGCAGGAATGTGCCATATTTAAGGCAATATGGCGTATTCCTGTCCTTTCCACTGCCGGCGTACTTTTACCTGCCTAGTGCCAACGTGGACACCCTTGCACCATGGTGCAAGGCTGCCTGCGTTGCATGCAGGAATGTTTTTGTGTAGGAAGGAACATCTTCCTGCACAAAAACAATCCTGAGGGGCATCCTCTTGCTATGTGTGCTGCAGGATGCAGCGCACATAGAAATTGTTGTTACGCCTCCCCTGGAAAGGTGTAAGATTTTGGCAAATTCCGAGGTTTACAAGTTTTTGTAAATCTTGGAATTAGTCAAAAATCATGGGAGTTCCGTGGAAACAACCACGCAATGCCTGTGGAACGCCTTCCCAGGTCAGAATAATGCAACACAGAGATTTGTGCTACTTTGTGTTACTTGGAGCCCCTCAGAGCTATGCAAAGTGGCTTTGTGTGGCTTCAAAAATCTGTTTTAAGGTTTGCGTCACTCTTGCACCATGGTGCGTGGTGCAAAAGTGACACAAACAGCCACATAAATCAGCCCCCAAGTGGGAGCGAGAAACTTCTGGCTGCTGCTGTGCATATTGTGCTGCATTTGGTGAAATCTCCTTAGTGCACAATACAACCCCAGTCCATTTTGGATGCAAGGGTGCTTGTTTCGCTAAGAAAATAGTGTTAAATGATGGATTACGCTTGAAAATTCCTTATATTATATTGATTCCAAAAGCAGAGTGGGTTCAACTGGTTCTTCTTCCCCTTTGAAAATGAGTTTCCAGCCTAATTTGGGACTTAGTAACCGGTCAATCCAGAATTATGGTCACAAACAATTGATACATCAGAGTCCTAGTCCTAAACCACAGGTTTATGAATTCTGCGACTTATACTTCTGTTTTATAATGGAATAAACAAGACTACAAGCCCAGAATTCAAAGGAAAAACCTGGCCTTGAGCAGCGAATCACCTATGGACCTGGAAAACTTGGCAGGACTTCTGAGTCTGGGCCTGTGACCAGTGGTGTAGCTAGCTGTTGTGCTGCCTGTGTCGGTCACTGCGTTTGCCACCTGGCTGGAGCATGAAGGACAGGGGGGGTGCTGGTGAGTCCCGCGACGGCTGCCCCACATGGCCGCAGGTAAGAGTAGGGAGGGGGAGGCTGCCACCCCCAAAACCTGTGTCACCCGGGGCGGACCGCCCCCCCCCCCCTTGCTACGCCACTGCCTGTGCCCAACCCTTCATCCTCCGTCTGAGTTTCCCTCACTTATGTTGCTGAGCAGTCTTGTGCACATGCTGAAAAATCTTCCTCACCCCATTATTTTGCTTCCACATATTTTTGCTCTTTAGGGCATCTACAGTCTAAGGGGCCGATTCACAGAACTAATCTGAGATAAAATCCTAAACTTACTACTTTTGGTATTCACAGAAGGCATTTAGTAGTAGTAAAGTTAGGACTCGAACTTTACTACTACTAAACTGAGACAAAATCCTAACTTACGACTTTCGGTATTCACAAAAGGCATTTAGTAGTAGTAAAGTTAGGACTCCTAACTTTACTACTACTAAATGCCTTTTGTGAATACCGAAAGTCGAAAAGTTAGGATTTTGTCTCAGTTTAGTAGTAGTATGGTTAGGAGTCCTAACTTTACTACTACTAAATGCCTTCTGTGAATACCAAAAGTAGTAAGTTTAGGATTTTATCTCAGATTAGTTCTGTGAATCGGCCCCTAAGATATTTAGTATTTCTTTTAAATTAATTACATTGCTGGGTAGATGTTTTAGTGAAACTCTCCACGCCTCTGTCTATATCATTGCCCCACCGTGCAAAAGCCTATTTTCCCTTATTTATCCTGATATGCACTCATGTACTGGAGCTGAAAAATCTACTTCACATTATGACAATTTTTTTGCATTCTGTTCATTTGAAAATCTACTTTATGAACTATTTTGATGTTTTTATTTAGTTAACAATGCTGAAGAAGTATTTTTACGAATACCTTGTATTTTTTGTATGTTTCTGAGCCCTGTTCGTTTTCAGTGCCCAAACCTGATGCAAAGTGATGTTTTTCATTTTTTTATATCATTTGTGTTTGTTACTTTTTAAATGTGATTTTTCAAATGTTTGTTTTTGCATTTAAATTTTTTAACATTTTTCCTTGCACCATCTAGACGAGGTATTTTCTTTTATGTGATATAAACCTTCAAATTTCCTTCTTTCGGCTGAACTAAGTTTACCAACCCTTGCTCGTTTCTTTACAGAAAACTGAAAACATGTTCCTCACTATATTCTCTTGCTTTTTTCAGCTAGATGCCTTATATTTTTAAAGAAAATGCAAAACGCCTCATATTTTTAAATGGAATTAGGTCATTCTTCATGACATCTTCCAACCTCTGTGCATAATGGTCCTTTGCCTCAAGGCTAGGTCCGTGCTCATTATATATTGTCAATTTAATAAAAAGTAAATATTCACTGACGTACTTGTGCGTATTTCTGCTACAGTGTTCTTGTTCTATGGCAAAAATAGCATTCCTAGGCGAAAGCACCACAATGCTTATATTTAGGTATACTCCAAAGATCATTGTGCCAAACCACCTTGTGGGCCAGGAATCATGCTTGCACTTATGTACACATTACGTTATCACACATATAATGCATGGTATTCCGCAGTTCCTGTATAAAAATCTGATGGAAAGTGGATCATTATTAGTGATAATTAGTGACTTACCACTAGTAGAAAGGCAACAAACACAATAAAAGGTTCAGTTAGGGTCTCAATGAATTATTCCCTTGCTCAACCCTTGGTAGCTGGCAACGAGCAGGCAGGCTTAACTAAGGAGACAGGTGTGTAAAGCATTTAAAAACACCAATACATTAAATAAGTAAGACACAACACATTAAAAATCCAACTCCAATTTATAAAAACAGATTATATTTTTATGAACAAGCTGACACCAAAATGACAAAAATCCAATGTAGGTAACCAGAGATATTATTCTTAAAGAATAAACACTTTTTAGTGCTTAAAAACATATAGCGCCACTTTGGGACATCAGGTCATGCTTGACCGGGACAAAGTCAAAGTTTGAGGTCGAACGCAATGGAGCCCTGGTCGAATACACTAAGCAGGAGGCCTTGGTCAAACTTTTACATTCGGACTTAGAAACGTTTCTGGAGGATTTTCTCTTGACGTCAAGCCGTCCCCTCCAGAAGGCCGATTTGAATGCAACATCATGGAATTGCTTCTCTGTGTGGCCTCAGTCAAATCCTGGAAGTCTGGAGCTCGGGAGCTTTCAGTGGAACAAACCTGAAATCCAGGCTGGGCCGCGACTGAAGGTAGCCGGCTTGACTCTCGACATCGAGTCAGGCAACTTATGGAGCTTTTTGACAAAAAGTTCCCAAACTTCACCAAACCTCTGGAACGTCTTCCTCAGGTTCCTCTTTAGTGTTCAATGTGTCCAAAACACAAATTCAAGGGTCTGGAATATCTAAGATGGTCCTTGGGATGTCTGGACTGCAATACCCACAATGCGCCTGGCAAAATCCTTAAAAGTCCACTTGGCATACTCCAGGATAGGGACTCTTGGTAGAGATGATGCAGGTGGGCCCTGTTAACCTGTAGCTTGTAGCGGGTACACTCATTAATTCTTCTTGAAGCAAAGCAAAGTCCTTAGGGTTGTAGTACAAAAATGTGTTGCAGGATCAGTCCTTCAAAATGCAGTGCTTTGGGTGTAGATCCAGATTTGTGCAGGACAGTAGTTCTTCTTCATTGTAGTTTCAGGCAGCATATCTGAGGAGCTATGTAGCTCTCCCATATTTATTCACAGTTTCTGGTTATCAAGCAGGGTGGCACCCCTGACCAATGGGAGTCAGGATGCCACACAGGTGTATGACTGCGTCCTCCAAAGTGGGGCATATTCCTGTCCCAGAAATCACAATTCTCTCAAAATCCAACAAGGGGAAAGTATGTCCTTTAGGGTGAGATCTGGCTAAGCCAACCCATTGGTGTGGCTAAGTTTCACTAATACACCCCTTGCAACTCCCTGACTAATCTAATTACAGAGGCTCCTGTGTGGCTGGGTGTGCAGGATATGGGGGTCAGCCTGTGCTGGTCTGAAACTGTCATTCTCCCTTTGAAGGCCAATTTGGCTCCTCCACCTTCTTCCTGCCTTTTGGCTTCTGCAGCTAGAGTTCTCCAACCACAGGAAATCCATTGTCTACTCTGACAGGACACTGCACACATTATCAAGCTGCTCTGGCTCAGCCTGGGAAAGGCTGGCCAATCAGGAGAGGGCAGTTGTAAAGCTGGACTTTGGCTCACAGAAAAGAAAGTTTAATAACTTATTTTCTGTAATAGTTACTATAAATCTAACAGTAGCAAGCTGCTGGATTATAGATGGCTCTGGTCAATATTCATCCTAAATAAAATATCTCAATGTTAGCCTACGGAGTTATTCACTACAATGGGGAAAAACTGAATTGGCTGTTTGTCCCTCACTAGGGCTTACAAAACATATTTTATAATGTCCCTGCTTATAGTTACAAGGTACCCTACCCCTGGGGCACCTAGAGGAGACCTTAGGAGTGACTTATATGTAAAAATAAGGTAGTTTGAGACTTTGGAAGTACTTTTAAATCCAAAGTCGGATTTGCATATACATTTTAGGTAAAGACCTGAAAGACAGTGCTGCCTTTAAAATTACAGCAGGCACCCCATTAGTGCACACTTAGTGCACACTTAAGTGCATTAAGTCTACTGGACCTCTAAATCTACATGCCCTATCATATACTCAGGACCTACAGCTAGGCTGTCAGTACCAATTATAATGACACCTAATATGCATATCCTTACAATCAGAGCACTGGACCTGGGCCTGGTAAGCTGAGCTCAGGGCGCAGTCAGAGTCAGTTACCACCAGTACAAAGCAAAAAAAGGGATTGGTCAGGTAAAAAAGGATAACTTACTCTCAAAACCCATCTCTAATCTCTTTATAATACTGCATTACCTGTATATAAACTTGTCTGTAATTTCTTTATAAAAATTGACTTATAATGCACTCAGTCACCTTTTTTAAAGAAAAGACATCAGAAACGTAACTGTAATGACTTATTACAATTGAGTACTTACATCACAATGCCTGCCGCTAGATCTACCAGCCGAGGGATAATTAAAGCTGCAGTTTACAGAATAAAATCGAAACATAACTTGTCTTCCTACTGCTCTGCTTTGTTAGCTGTACAGTGACAAGCCTTTATAGATATGTTTGGCAACTTGTTTATATTTTGCACTCTTTAGGTAATTATTGAAATGTTATACTCTTTCTGTATGTTTCTACACAGTCCAAGTAAATCAGTGACGGTCACAGTCCTTAAATAGGACCCATTGGCCTTGTGATTAATGGAACAACAGGTGAAGAATTTCTGACAGTGCAGCCAGTGAGGTGGTGACACTTTTAGTGGATGGGATTCCTGCCAGTTTAGATTGAGCTCTCTCCCTGCTGATCTCTAAATTACCTGTTAGGTTTCTGAGGCACAGAATGAATAAACATATTTCATTTTGCTCATCTGAGTCTTTTATGCCAAAAAATACACAGAGGAGATGGGAATACTCCAAAAGTTTTAAAATGATTGGACATCAACCAAGCCCTTGGAGCACCCAACAAATAATTCTGAATTGGGTATTTAATTCAGACTAGACAGAGTATGTAGAGAGAGAAAATGGTATAAATATACAGCAGCTGTTCCATAGCCCCCTTACCATTTCCACATAACAAGCTCCCATCACGTTCAGTTTGAGCCAGTCATTCATTGAGTCTGAGTATATTTGCATTGTGTCTATTTGTTTATTTACTCATTGCAATGAAACGGGCCATTAGTCGTATGGCCTGCACAAATAATAAGTCCACATTTGCCCTCCACTGGGAAACAAACACCCCATTGTAGCTTTTGACTCTCTCAGGGTACCAGAGCAGGGCAGTCTAAGGCCTACTCAAGGGAGGTGGTGAGGGCTAGTAATCACCATTTGCTGGCACACAATAACACTCAATAAATAATTGCTTGGTCTGTGCTTTTTTGTTTATACAAGTAAATATACATTTATTACACACACTACTCAATACAACACAATAATTTCACATATGCATAAGGCTGGTGGAAAAAAAATACCTTTTGACAACATTACATTTGACCCCTAAAGTGTCATTTTTTTTTTTTAAATATTTTTATTAATTTGCAACTCACATAACCCCCACTTATAGTACACATTGTCATTGGGAGGTACATTCCTTATTACATTGCATGAGTATCCATCATCCACCAGTGAATTGGCATCCTCATCTCTCTCAATACTACGGGAACCCACCCGTCATCCTCACTTCGTGTGGATATCAATATCAATATATGCATTCCATACCATCCCCAACCATAACTGTTCCCCAACGTGGATCCCCCCCGCGCTTGCCCCTCCCTCCCCCTTCCCCCTATCCCCTATCCACCGGTGTGCTCCAAGTAGTTTAAACAGAAATAATCAATCATCTTTATCGTGCTAGGGTGTGCCGATCTCCAGTCTTTTTTAGGTTGTACTCCTATTCCCGCTGGCCTCTCACTTACACCTTTTCCCCTTTTATCGGCTCAAGCCTGGTTATGATCTATGTAAACCACCATTTTCCCGAGGAGCCTCGAGGGAATCTGTATCCGAGTCCGACTCTGGGAGCTTCAGCCGGGCCACCAATGTTTCCCATGCCTGCGCAGCCTCTATCGCCTTTTCATTTTTCGCTCTCCTGGCCTGTTGTAGTCGAACCATACTCTCACTGGCCGCCCAATTCGCGAACTCCACCCTCCAACTCACCACTCTAGGGCCCAGCTTAGATTTCCACTGCCTTGTTAGTTCCCGTTTAGCTAATAAAAGCCCCAAGTCAATGAACTTGCTCGTAATCTTAGTACGCGCCGTGTGCAGAAACCAATGCAGTATACACGCCCCCATGTCTGACTCTATTTGCCTATCCGTCACTCCACATAGGACCTCTACCACCTCCTCCCAGTACGTGCCAAGCTGAGGGCAGCTCCACATCATATGTCGAAAGTCTGCCGCATTGGTGGTGCACCTGGGGCAACAGGCCGACTCACCTGGAAATATTTAGTTATCTGCTCTGGTGTTAAATATGCCCTGTGTAGGACATAAAAATGGATAAGTTGGAATCTGGCGTTCCGCGTGCCTTTCCACGCCCGTTCCACTATTTTAGTCCATGTCGTCTCGGGAATAGCCTTACCCAGGTCCGTCTCCCATTTTTCCCGCAACTGAGTCAGTGGCTGTAGTCCCTCCTCCACCAATTGTCTGCCCAGGCATGTTACTGCCTTTACCGTCCCCGCTGCCATTACCACATATTGACATGTCGGGGATGTTTGTGGCTCCGATAGCCCTTCCCCCCAGTATTTCTGAATCGCAGTCGCCAATGCGGCATGCAGCAAAAAGGCGCCCCTAGGTAAGCCATACCTATCCTGTAGCGCTTGAAAAGGCAAAAGGGCTCCCTCCTCATATAGATCCCCGATCATTTGCAGCCCCAGTTCCTCCCATTCCACTAGCTCAGACCAATCTCCTCCATGCGGGAAGGCCGTGCACATGCCCAGGGGAATCTCCGGTGCGTATGGACGAGCGATTCCACCCCTACGCTTGTACCTATTCCAACATGCTCTTAGTGTTTTCTCCTCATTCGTCAGGGAATCCACACGCAATCGCTGGCCGAGAACTACAAACGATAGAACATGTCTCGGTATCCAACTGTCTTCTGGGCCATCCGGTCCTCTAAATTCCTGAGCCACCGCCTGGGTGAGCCATTGTAGCTGGGCTGCTAAGTAATACACTTCAAAGTCCGGAACCGCCCATCCTCCCTCCGCTCTAGGTCTCATCATCGTGGTCAGTGCCACTCGCCTCCTGCCACTCCCCCACAGAAATCCGCCCACCATTTATCTAAGCGTCTTAAACACCGCACCTGGTATCTAAATCGGCAGCGTCCTGAAATAATATAAGAGTCTAGGCAATGCTACCATTTTCAGCATTGCCACTCTACCCGCCACTGAGAGTGGCAAGGTACTCCAAAATGCCATGCTCCCTTTTACCCCTCGCACTGCTCTGTTCACATTGCCCTCCAATAGATCCGCCTGCTCATGGTAGATACGAGTCCCTAAATATTGTAAGCAACAGGGCTCCCACCTTATTTTTTCCAATCTAGGAGGAGGGTTCATCTCCCTACACGCCGGGAACAGGCAGGTCTTCTCCCAGTTCACGCACAGCCCCGATACTTCCCCAAACATCCGCAACAACTCCGTCGCTCCCTTGGTCCCCTCTTCGGGGGCGGCCAAAAACATCAGCAGATCATCTGCATACAGCGATATGTACTGCACTTCACCACGTATCTCCAACCCAGCATAGTGCCTCCCTGATCTAGCTCGCATCGCCAATGGTTCGATCGCCAGTGCGAACAGGAGCGGAGACAGCGAGCAGCCCTGGCGCGTCCCTCGTCCCACTGGGCAGGGGGACGACACCGTCCCCCCCGTTCGTACTCTGGCCGTCGCTGAGTTATATAGTATTCGAGTCCACCTCACGAATGCCTCGCCCAGACCCAGCTTGCGCATTACCTGAAAGAGATATGGCCACTCCAGGCTATTGAATGCTTTCTCTATGTCCACTGAAAGGATCAAAGCGGTCGATGCCGGTTCCTGGTATTCCTCCAAGATTCGCAACAATCGCCTCACATTAATAGCTGTGTTACGTTTCGGTATAAACCCCGATTGATCCCGGTGTACCAGCTGCGACATGTGTGGAGTAAGCGGGATGCCAGTATCCTGCTCAGGATTTTGTAGTCGGTCGTCAACATTGATAGTGGGCGGTAGGCCTTCAGATCCGTAGCTTCCCTTCCAGGTTTTAAGAGAGGGATGACAATAGCCTCCCTAGTTGTCGCAGGCAGCCTCCCTACTTTATGCGCTTCCTTATAATCCACCTGTAGGCGCGGTGCCAGACACTCCGCGTACTGAGAATAAAATTCTATGGGAATGCCATCCACCCCCTGGCGTCTTGTTGCGGGCCATATGCTTGATCGCGCTCCTGATCTCTCCCACCGTAATCTCACCGCCCAGCAAGTCTCCCTGCTCCTTCCCCAGCTCGGCAAGGCCACCCCTCGAGATACTCCCCTATGCCATCGGCATCCCTGGTGAGTTGGGTACTGTAGAGCTCAGCGTAATATTCTAAAAACAGTCTGTTAATCCCTGCCTGCGTGTTCACCATCTCCCCTGTGGGAGCTGTCAAGCCCAGTATCGGCGCTCCCCTGGGCACCGGATTGGCCAACCATGCCAACAGAGCGCTCGATTTGTCCCCCTCCGCATGCATCCGTGCTCTATAATTCTTATAGTCGAAGGAGCGCAGTCTCTCCATCTGTACTGCTACTGCCTCTCTAGCCTCTAATACCTCAGTCTGTGCCCCTGGTCGCCCAGGTCGGTCTTTCTCCTCGTCCCGCAATCGGCTTTCAGCCTTCTCCAAGTCCGCTAACAACGTTTTCCTTACTCCCACCACCTTGCTAATACAGATTCCCCTGACCACAACCTTAAACGCATCCCATTCAATTGCCGCCGATGTCGCTGTCCCCTCGTTCTTCTCAAAGTATTGATCAATACCCGCCCCCAACTCCTCACTAAAGACCGGGTCCTCCAACGCCTCCGGTCGTAGCTACCAGGTCGGTATGAGTGACCTCTCTCGGCTCCACCGTATCCGCACTAGTAGCGGGTTGTGGTCCGATATTGTTCTCGCTAGATACTCACTACTTATCACCTTAGTATGGATATCAGGTGTGCATAACATTGCGTCCAGTCGCACATGCAGGTCGTGAAGACCAGAATAATAGGAATAATTCCTCTCCTCCAAATGCTGGGTGCGCCAGGTGTCCACCAGCCCCCAATGAGATTGCCACACTCTCCTCGCCCTTGTGATCCTGTGCACTGGCGCATCTGGGAGCGGAGGGTGGGATCTGTCTTTGTCCACATCCGCTATTGAGTTGAAGTCTCCCCCATTATTGTCGCACCTGTTAAGTATGGAGCCAGGCTCCCGACAAGTTCTCTAGAAAGGAGGGCTGGTCGACATTAGGTGCATACACACTGCATAGGGCCACATCCACTCCATTTAGCCTCCCCAGCACCGCCACGAACCTTCCCTCCGGGTCGATCAGTTGTTGTGTTGGCTGAAAAGGGACACCCGCTCTGACCCACACCAGGGCACCCCTGGCAAATGCCGAATAAGTCGTATAAAATAATTGCCCCTTCCATCTCTTCTTCAGTGCTGCTCCCTCAGACCGGTTCATATGTGTTTCCTGAAGGAATGCAACCTGCACCCCGTCGCACCAAGTAAGCATGCACTTTATGGCGCCTCTGCATTGTGTGGAGCCCCTCACATTCCAGGTAATGCATTTCAAATCATGTAGCGTCCCCATTTATCAAGCATCCCCCCGCACTTCTCCCCCACCTAAGAGCACACCGGTGTCCCTAACTCCCCCCGCCTCCTCTCAGCCCCTCCCCAACTCCCTCCCCCAGAACAGGCGCTACAACATTAGTACCCATCCAAACTATCACTCAACTGCTCCCTCGATGCCCTTAGGGAGCTACCCCCACTCAAACTTACGGGAGGTGAGCCCTCAGCTTCAGAGAATCAGACACCTAATAGGCCTCCAATCTGCGCCCTTCCCCCGTAATGTTGAACCAGTCCCCTCCAGGACCTCCCTTCAACGAGACTTCCTTCACATATTTTTCACAGCCCCTGCTCAGTCCCCCGGGCCTACTTAGGCAAATCCTAGCCATCCTAGTCCCCAGCTAGCCCCCTCCCCATCTCCCCCCCCCCTGTCTGACTTCCCTTTCCATGACCAGCCAGTGGCTTCTTCACCCATCCACAGTCTCATCCGCCGTCCCAGCTGTCACATGAGGCAGTTTCAAGCTTCCTGCATCCGATTGTTCATTGTCCTCTTCCATGGACCCCCCTTCCGATTCCGTTCTCGCCGGAGACGTGTCCCTTTCCACTTGAGAGATAGCTGTGACTGCTTGCAAAGCGGCCGCTCTCTCCTTTACCGTCTGTGTCTCTGTCGGTTTCTGGGCCGCTGGTTGACGTCGCCGGTTACGCCTCAATTTGCGCGGACGCGACCCCTCCGCTCCTGCTCCCACTCCACTCCCTGCTTCTCCAATACCAGCTTTATACATCTCCAGCCAGTCCCAGGCCTCTTCTGGGCTGCCAAGGAAAGACATTGTGCCATCCACTGTGATCTTTAAATGCGCTGGAAACATCAGAGAGTATTGAATACCTGCATCTCGTAGTGCCCTCTTAACTGCCACAATCGATATTCTGCGGCGCTGGACCTCGAGCGTGTAATCCGGAAACAAGGTCACCTTACTATTGTCCACTGTGTAGGGGCCCGCCGTCCTTGCCTTGTTCAGTAAGTAGTCCCTGTCCTTGTAATGAAGCAGCCTGGCCACCACCGGCCTTGGCGGTCTTCCAGGTGCCAAGGGTCTAGCCGGCACTCTGTGGGCTCTCTCCAGCATGAAGAAAGATGATAACCCTTCCGGCGCAACTGTCTCTTTTAGCCACTCCTCCAAATATCCCACCATGCTGGAGCATTCCACCCCTTCAGGTAGCCCTACCACCCGGATGGTGTTTCTTCGATTTCTCCCTTCTGCATCCTCTGCCCGCCTCTCCAGGGTCTGCAGCCTGTTCTTAAACTCTACCATCTGCGCTGCCATCGACTTTTGAGCTGGTTCCAGGACTTCTATGGCCGTCTCCGTTTGTTTTACCCTATCAGCCAGTTTGGCGTGGTCCGCTCGGAGCAATCCTAAGCCCTGTGTCACATGTGCAATGTCCAGCTGCAGGGCCTCCCTAGTATCTGTTATGGCCTTTAGTATTTGATCGACCTGTTGCTGGAGCATCCCCTCTGGGCGTTGTTGCAGTCCCTCTCGCACCTCCCCAGTGGTTGTATCTTCCTCCTGTTCCACGGGTGCTCCCGCCTGCTTCCCTCTCGGTTTCCCCATGCTTCTGCAGGTCTCGAGTTCCGCGAAGCCCCCGGGTAACCTTCTATGCCTCTCGGCCGCTCAGCGGGTCCCCACTATGCAGCCTCACCTCGGGTGTGCCAGCCGTCCTCTCTTCTCCCCTCTGCGCCCTCTGTCAGAATCGCCCCCTTGACAGGGCGACCTCCAGGCTCAGCTGGCCTCGTTACGTCCACTGCCTCAGCCCTCAGTACCGGCCTCTCTCCAGCTGGGGCTCGAAGGATCACGGCCAGCAATGGGACCCTCTTCTGGTCAGTTATCGACAGCTGCTGCGCCTCTTCCAATATTATTTTCCCTGGTCCCCCGCCTCATTAGGCAGATACAGCCGGCCTCACCTCCAGTTCAGTACCCACTCGTATCAATCCCACGGCTCGGCAACACTTCCGTTCCAACTTGGCCTCGCCAGCTTGCCAAATGCCCTCTCTGCTGCGGCTTTCACGCTCAGTAGTTCCAGCCGTCCGATCCCCAAATCAGAGGAGGGGGGGGCACTCCAGTATGGGCATCCAGCCTCCCTCAGCTATCCGCACTCTTCTGCCATTGGGGTCCCTGCAATGGCTGTATCGTCCTTAATTACTTTTTTGCCCCTCAGTTGGTCTTCGTCACAGGCCGTTCCCGCCCGGGCGCGTGCTCCCCTCAGAAGTCCCTCTTCCAGGACTGCCTCGTAGCCCCTGCTCTCTGCGCCTTCCATCGTCTCCACCTGCATGGGGATCTAATCGGCCCCCAGCCACGCTAGCTTGTTCCCGCCGGCCAACACAGTGCCACCAGTTCCACCTTCAGGGCAATAAAGGGGTGGGGGAGGGGCCGCCGGCCGACGCGCACTCTGCTGTCAACCGCGCTAAGCACCCTCTGCCCTCACAGACCTCCAGCTGGCACCCCGGTCGCTGCAGCGGCTATTCAGTCCTCAGGTCCCGTTCGCTGCTTCATCTCATCGCCGCAGTGCAAACTTTTCCAGCCGCTCCCACCGCCATTTTGTTGCCGCACGGCCTCCGTAGTTTTTTATGCCCCCAGTTCGTAGCGGCCCTCTCTCTCCAGTCTCCCCCGGCTACATACACTCTGGCCCTTCGTGGGGGGTCTTTCCTCGCCGGTTGCTTCCGCTGATCCTCACCGGCTGCGCCGCTCCCGCAACCAGTAGTGCTCAGAGCCCTCTCATCGCCATCTTGGGTCTGCGTCCCCAACTCGTCGTTCTTTTAGCAGAGCCCCAGAGTGACTCTGCTTCCAACCTCACTCTTACTGGGTGCTGGTGTCTCCAGGCCCTTTTCACCTTCTTCCCGGTGGTTCAGGGGCCTCGTATAACGCCTCTGGTCAGGATTAAAGACAGGGTCGGCGCGGAGCTCTGTGCTCACACGTCCGCTCTCATCCGCCTCGTGGCCACGCCCCTTGACCCCTAAAGTGTCATGACCCCAAAGTTCACAGTACACCCCTTCATGTACAATACAACACATAACCACATCTTCGACTGTCAGTTTGCGTTAAGTAAATGCTTATCCCATGTCAAGATTGGAATCGAATCACTGACAAAATATCGACTACAGAAATATCGACGACAAAAATATCGGAGCCTAAATATCGAAGTCAAGAATATCGACATCCTATCTACATCATGGTAAGTACAAAAATATCGAAAATTAAATATCGATGTCAAAAATATCGTTGTAAAAATATCGTTTTTTAAAATGTTAAAAAAATAATCTAAAATAAAGTAAAAAATACATATAATTAAAAGAAACGTAGTTAAAATTATTTAAAAATGTTTAAAAATAAAAACTGATACATATAATGTTAAAATAAATTAAACATACATATAAAATATAATATATATACTTAATAATATTCATAAATAATTATTTTAATAACTATAAATTGTTAAAAATATTTTATAAATTATAAATACAGACATACACATACAAAAATATTATTATAAAAAAATTAAATATATTTAACAAATTAAAAAAATTACAATATTTTTAATTTTTGTAAAATAAATTATACACAACATTAAGTAAAACAATACAGAAAAATATTGGATAGCGGAGGGAAAAGAATTACTATTCCCACTCCAAAGAGTGCAACAGTAGGGAAAGTGTTGGATAGCGTAGGGGTAAAAATTACTATTCCCACTCCAGAGAGTGCAACATTAGGGAAAGTGTTGGATAGCGAAAGGGTTAAAATTACTATTCCCACTCCAGTAATTGCAACAGTAGGGAAAGTGTTGGATAGCGTAGGGGTAAAAATTACTATTCCCACTCCAGTGAGTGCAACAGTAGGGAAAGTGTTGGATAGCGTAGAGGTAAAATTACTATTCCCACTCCAGAGAGTGCAACAGTAGGGAAAGTGTTGGATAGCGTAGGGGTTATAATTGCTATTCTAACTCCAGAAAGTGCAACAGTAGAGAAAGTGTTGGATAGAGTAGGGGTAAAAATTACTATTCCAACTCCAGAGAGTGCAACAGTAGGGAAAGTGTTGGATAGCGTAGGGGTAAAAATTACTATTCCCACTCCAGAGAGTGCAACAGTAGGGAAAGTGTTGGATAGCGTAGGGGTAAAAATTACTATTCCCACTCCAGAGAGTGCAACAGTAGGGAAAGTGTTGGATAGCGTAGGGGTAAAAATTACTATTCCCACTCCAGAGAGTGCAACAGTAGGGAAAGTGTTGGATAGCGTATGGGTAAAAATTACTATTCCAACTCCAGAGAGTGCAACAGTAGGGAAAGTGTTGGATAGCGTAGGGGTAAACATTACTATTCCCACTCCAGAGAGTGCAACAGTAGGGAAAGTGTTGGATAGCGTAGGGGTTAAAAATAACATACTTATCAATTAAAAAATTGTTTTAATTAAATAATAATTTATTAATAAATTAACAATAAATTATTTATAAATACCAATAAATGAAAATTAATAATTACTTTAATAACATTAAATTTCTTCCCACCCTATTCCCCAATAAACACAAAACCCACTCCACATAAAATTTAACACAATTAATGTAATTATCAATTAATCAATTAATAAAAATTAATTACCAATTAATAATTAATTAACAATAATAATTAGCAATACCAATAAATAATAATTAATAAAAATTAATTACCAATTAATAATTAATGAACGATAAATAATATCAATACCAATAATTATTAATAAATAATTACTTAATTATAATAAATTACTTCCCACCCTATTCCCCTATAAACACACAACCCACTCCTAAACTGAATTAACACAATTAATATATTTATCAATTAATTAATTAATAAAAATTAATTACCAATTAATAATTAATAAACAATAAATTAATTATCAATACCCAAAAATAATAATTATTAATTACTTTATTATAATTAATTTACTTCCCACCCTATTCCCCTATAAACCCACAACCCGCTCCACTAAAAAATGTATACAATTAATATAATTATCAATTAATCAATTAATAAAAATGAATTACCAATTAATAATTAATTAACAATAAATTAAATATCAAAAACAATAAATAAAAATTAATAATGACTTAATTACAATTAAATTACTTCCCACCCTATCCCCCTATAAACCCACAACCCGATACAGAACTAAAATGCAAAATTTAATTAAAAATAATTAATAATTTCTAAAAATTATGAATTAATTTACTATAATTAAATTACTTCCCACCCTATTCCCCTATAAACCCACAACCCGCTACGGTACTAAAAAGCAAAATTTACTTTTAAAAAAATTACTAACTTCTAAACAATTAATACATATATTTAAAAAAATAATACAAAACATAACAAAACATGTGGAACACATACATATAAAATACATACTAAAATACATGACACTAACATAAACATCGATATTATTAACATCGATATTTTTACTATCGATATTAACAACTTCGATATTAACAAAAACGATATTTCTTACCTTCAGGTCGATATTCTGATCACCGATATTCTTGATGTCGATATTCTGTCCCTACGATATTTAAAACTCGATATTAATGTAGGTCAATATTTAAAATTCGATATTTTGACTGTGCACCATTGGAATCATATGCTATGGTCTTACTTCTTTCAATCACTGACTTCAATAACCATCATCTTCTTGCATCTATTCAGAATATCAAGGGTAGCAATCATGTTCCCACATTATCAGTAATAAAGCATGACATCCCCGAATTATCAGTAATAAAGCATGACTTCCTGTTCTTCTCTTATTATGAGTAATCAGGCATTGCAAAAAGGTGCCCACATCACCTTAATAAAACATTGCAGCCTCTTAGGAATACAAATGACTGCCAGCATTAACAACCCTTTAACCCTTTCGCTGCGTGCGTCGGCCAACGGCCGTCGCGAGCACTACCTCAATAGTGCTGCGCACGTCCGTTGGCCGACGTGGCCCCGCCCGCTTAATAGAACGTTCCGCACTGGCGCGGAACGTTCGAAGCAGCTAAGCGGTTAAGAAAAGCATGTTGACATTTCAATAAAGCCTTGCTTAGACTCATGGTGCATAATACTTTGAATGAAAGCAGTGCCAAACTGTCATGGAGAACACTTTTCAATAAAGAATTTCAAATCATTATGCCAACTAGGTTTAAAAAAACATTTTCCAATATGTACCATGTGTCTGTGTCTTTTTTAACCATCCTTAGGCCACAGAACCGGCAGCTATAAACTTAGCCCTTAGAGTGTGCTGCACTCCAAGCAGTAGAACACATGCTCCACCCTGGAGAATGTTTGAAAACTGAAGGAAATCCTGGGATGGTCATTCCTTATTGGACTCTCCAAACTGAGCCCCCACCTGTGTTGGCTCCAGAGGTCTGGGCTCCCTCCTTGTTTCAGTGGGCTTGGTCAAGCCCATCCCTGGTACAGTGAGATAGCCAATTGATTGATGCAGATCCTTCATCCCCAGGCCTTTCCTCCTCAGGAGCTGAGTGGAGCACTGTTAGCTGCTCGCTTTGTGTGGGGATGCCTTTGTTCCTGCTGCTGGATAGAAATGTAATTAACTTGGCAAAGCAAGATCACAAAAGACCTGGGATCTGATCCTGAGCTGAGCCAGCAAAATATGACAGTCCTATATGACTCAGAAGTTGTACAGATATCATCTTGGAACTCTCAGAATTGGGTCTGGCCCACAGGTTCCACCCCATTTCAAAAGATCACTGGTCCCTGTAGGCCAAAGGGAAGCGAAACTGCACTCAAAGGCAGTCTTCCCATAGGTTTATAATGGAGTCTCACTGCAGACAAGATGGTAAACCACACTGACTTTCCCCATGAGTGTACACTAACATTATGAGGCCTATCCCCGGTCAATATCCAACCCTGCATAGTTCCATCCGTGCCAGGCTACCTGTGCACAGTTACCGGGTTGTGCATGCAGGAGTCTTACATGCGCAGCCCTCACACATGTGCACACATATATCCTGCAAAGGGGCCCTTACCCTAGCTGCCTGGCAGCGGCCTTATCTTAAAAGGCAGACACTGGCAGTAATCACGCGCAGTCCATTTACCTTGTATTTACCGTGGGCGAGTCACCTGTTTTAAGGCTCACCCGTAGTAAAATGTCAAAAACCTGGTGATCAAAAAGCTAAAAATCCAGGCAAATTAGATGGGTTGAACCCATCACCTCACATGTTTTGATTTAATTAAGTGTAGTTCAAAGCCCTGAAAGCTGTCTCATGGGCACCTCAGGCAGCTGGCTATACAGGAAAAAACAGGGCAACTCACTAATCAAGGGCAATTTGGGACGTGTCTGATGCAAACTAACATTCTGTAGGCACTGTCAATAGGATAATCCATTAGTTTAATAACTGCCTTAACAGTTCTGCTTTTGAAGTTTCATGAATTTTAGGTAGATAGATTATATGCTGAAGCCCTTGTCAAGACTGTTGGAAAGTATGGGGTTCTGATCACTCACCATGCCTTTCTATCAGAAGAATTATTGGCAAATCTAATGAACGATGGCTGTTAGAGTGTCCTTGGGGAATGTAATGGTGTGCCATCTTGTGTATATATGGGGAACCTTTATTTCAATAGACTATGTCATGATCAGTTCACTTACATCCAACACAACACATAATTTTTCCACTATTAGTTACTTCATCAAAAAGCATTCACTATATACTATTCAGTGTGCACCTTTTTCAATACTGTATGTTGGCCACAACCTTGGATATCTCCTAGTATTTGAACCCATAAAGCTACAATGTAAGTGTTAATAGACAAATAGTGAATAAGCAAGATCATTTCTAGGATGGCAACGACCATGCAAGAACCCCAGAAACATCCGATCGAAGCGGAGCCTGGCCCTGCCCTCACACACTGAAGCTAAGCTAGGAAGCCAGAGAGTGATGGAGGTTGTAGCCCAACTAAGCGGAGGCCAGTCAGGAGGTGGTTGAGCAGGAGTCCCTCCCACCAGGCTCCGAATCAGACCTTGAATCCCATGCCTCTGAGAACTCGAGCCTAGAATTACCCAAGGTCACGTCGGGCATGGCAGACGACGTCATATGATGCACCAGGTGCACCCCTGGGGAGCTGGGGAAGGCTGTGTTCCTTCAGTTACAGGTATGATGACTCCCCTCAAGCCCAGAGATACGCCCTGAACAACCATCAAACATAGTATGTCACACCTATCCCTAAGTAAGCCAAACAAGGGCCTGGCTGCCTGAGGGCTACAAGAGACACCCCCTCAGACTACAAAACACTGTAGATGGCCTTTCACGAACTTTAGCGAACATTACCATGGTTTGGATGGGTGGCGCATTGCCGCTTGCCCTGGGACCGGGAAGTTGGGGCTGTTGGTTGTTATTGTTAAGACTGGGGTTTAGCGAGTCACACAAGTGACATAGAAGATCCTACACAGAACACACTGGGTGGGGAGCACGTGACCATGCACTGAACGAAGGGAGTACTCTTTCACTACACCAGGAACCCCAATGGGCAACCGACTAGTTTATAAATACCTATCATGGAATGTTAGGTGTATGCATACCATGGCAAAACCATAGAAGGTGTTCTCCTACCTGCAAAGAAGAAGAGTACACATCGTGCTACTGCAAGAAACACACCTCACCGATAAGGAGGGTCAAGCGCTGAGGCGACGATGGAGGGGCCAGACATACTTTACCATATATTCGGCGTATGCCAGGGGGGTCCTCATATGGATCCGAGCGGGGGTTCTGTTCCAACTCCTAGACACCATAGTGGACACTAAGGGCAGGTATGTAGCAGTCCAGGGACGACTAAAGGGGAGGGAGCTAACCATGGTAAATATATATGAACACTGATCGGGGCACCTTTTTTGCCAATTTATCGCAACGGCTGGCCCCACTATTGACGACTTAAATTGGAGGGGACTTCAATTGTGTATCCGATACCCTTCTAAACAGATCCCACCCCAGCCCTCCGGGATTCGCAAATGACCGCACAGCTAAAATGTTCACGGACTGGCAATGACAATGTGGCCTGGTAGACTTTTTTCCATCTACAAAAGCATGATTTAGTATAATAACATTAATGCATCAGAAAGAGGCATTTTGGGATGAGTAGTTCGAAGGAAGCAGGAAGTTAGATGATTGGCGGAATAAGGGGGCGGAGAGAAGGTACACGTAGTTTAAAGAGTGAGAGGTTACGTATTGAAGAAAGGAAGGAAGGAAATGTCGCGAGAAGATTTGTAAAAGTAGGCATGGAGAAAAACTTTTTGACTGAGGGGCTACGTAGTGGTAGAGTATGACAGGTATAATCTAGTGGTGGTTTTAGATGGATAAGTGTTCCGCTGGGTGGGAGAAGTCCGTTGAGACATAGTTTCTGATGGTTTGTGATTAGAGGGAAAACGTTAAATAGGGGCAAGTGTAAACCAAGGCATTGTGAAGTAACCTGGATGTATATTGAATTGAGGCATCGAGTTTCATGATGTAACGTTGTTTTTTTAAAAATTTGCAGTGCATCCCTGATAAAGGGCAAAGATGCCCGAAATGCATTGGATTGAGGATGTTTTAAATGTACCCGTCGTGTTGCAGGATGAAAGGCCTGTATTGGCAAACTGCAACATTTGAAATGTTGGAAATACATTTTCTGTCTCACATGTGATTGTTAAAACGAACTTTAACTGTGCAAAGCAATGGATTAATTTGGCAATAAAAAGATAAAGGAAAATGGATAAGTGAAGTTACCTTTTGTTAAAGGATTTCAGCTGTGCGTCCGTGAAAGGAACGTCATGTCGCTCCTACCTTTGATTGAGACTTCTGGAGGCGACATATGCAAAAGAAACAATTGATGGACGGAATGCTGAACAATGCAAACATTCACCCCCAGTCACAAGGATCTGGGTTAAATCCATCATTCTTTTGCTCACCACACCACCCCAGTTTGGACCCAGCCATATGCAAATCAGTCTTGACCCTGTTCCTTGTGGGAACAGTCCAGCCCGAATTGCCAAGCCAGGTCCTCCCTGGAACGGAAACAAGCATCCTGGGACCAGTTTCAGAGCATCACCCTTCATCAGCCAGGCTAGCTTGAATCCAGTGGTGTAGTGAGCACGGGACACACGTCTGGGCATACCCTTCCCTTTTAATTTTTTTTTTTATTAGTGCATGATATCGAAATTACATGTATTAAAGTTCATCTTTCAATAACAATTTAATGCTTATACAGAAAAAACATATATCAAAGCATCTATTTCTTAACTACATGTACCAACTATCAGCTTAGGTTTACACGAAAGACATATTTTGGTGTTAAAACAGAAAATAATAAGATCATCATGCACAGTTGTGTTAATTTATTTCCACCTACTACCCACCCATCCCACCCGCCTGGAGTTGTACACGGTCACTTCTCTTTGGATTGAAGATAGATTAAGAAAAGAAAATGAAAAATTAAAAGTAAAACCTCCCCAAAGTCTGAGAAACATTTGGGGAATCCTCTACCTCTCGAGCCATCTAGTCAGTGGTTCCCAAATTTTTAGGCCTTTTGATCGGGACCGTAACCCTCTTTTTTCATAAATAGCTTTTTCAAAGTTATAATTAGCCAACAAACGAGACAACCATTGGTGTAAACCTGGGGGAGTTGGATCTAACCAAGCCAGACATAAGCGTAATATCGCCATACCAATAAAAACCAATTTTTCTCCTGACTTCCCTTGCAATTCCTGGTCCACCCCAAGTCCAATCAGGGATGGAGAGAGAGAAAATCACTCCCAAGCACCTCTTTAAAAAAGGTTGAAATCTCTTGTTTTAAATTGCTTAGAGCGTCGCAGGAGGCAAACATGTGATTTAGATCCGCCTGGTATAGTGAACATCTGGGACATAGAGTCCCTCTCCCTGTCCACCATTTCACAATCTTTTTCGGAGTATAATAGAGTGAGAAGCAAGATTTAAAGTACTGGGCTTGGAGCAGGGCCGGGATTAACAATCTTTGCGCTAACTCAGTTGAATAGAAAAATAGGTCTTCCGAAATTCCTATTTCTTCTTTCCACTTTATTGCTCGTGCCTCCATATCATCCGGCATCAATGAATTAAAAGAATTATAAACAGCTCCAATAGATAATGGTCTACTCTTTCTCAGGTTATCTATGATATGGTTTTTAGCAAAGCCAGACGGGCCACCACCTTTTTACTTAAAAATCGCGTATTTGGAGATACTTGTAAAAGTCCCTCCGATCTAATTCATACCTCTCCTTGAGATTTTCAAAAGAAACTATATCAGTTAAAGAGTAAAAATCACCAAGCTTGGATAGGCCTTTATCCTGCTACTTTCTAACTATAGAGTCTTTGAAAATTTCCGGCAGGTTGGGATTGTTACAAATTGGTGTATAATAGTTCAAACGGCCCAATCCTAGCATTTTACGAACCAACTTCATAATTCTATATCCACCGGCCAGCGTCTTAAAATGTACCTTCTTGTAGTGGCAATCGTTCAAAAATCTCCAAACCCATCCCCATGCATCTTTGCCCATTATAAGTTCAATAGGTGTCGGTACATCTTCTAGAGGATTATCTGTTGGCTTATCAGTGATAAGAGTTAGATTACACAAAAGAGTAGTTGCCCAATAATAAAATCTTACATTTGGTAAAGCCAACCCACCCCTTTCTTTTGGCAGAGATAGATATTTATAAGCTCTTCTGGGCTTTTCATATGCCCAGATAAAGCGAGAGAACAAATCTTCAATTTTCTTTAAACAGTTGGTGGTGAATTCTAGCGGAATTGCCCTTAAAAAATACAAAAACTTGGGGGAAAAAAGCATTTTAATTACATTACATCTACCTATTATTGATAAGTATAATTTATGCAATCTTACTAACTCAGTTTTGGTTTTAGCTATCAGGGGATCAATATTACCATCCACGATATTTTCTACATTGGCCGTAATATCTACTCCAAGATACGTAGCCTTATCAACCTGTCTAGTATCATTGCCCATGCTGACATTCTTGCAAATAATTTGAGTTTTAGTGCTATTCAGGGAATATCCTGATAGTTGGCCAAATCTCGCCGCCTCTGCCTCAACCTCACACATAGATGTTCCAGGGTTAGAGGTTACTAGAGCAATATCGTCGGCATAAGCCAATACTTTAGTTTCCCAGCCATGGGAAACGATGGGGCTGATATTAAGATTAGCCTCCAGCTGTCGTAGAAAAGGATCTATATAAAGTGCGAACAGGAGCGGCGAGCTCGGGCATCCCTGCCGGGTGCCTCTAGTTATAATAAATGGGTCTGTGAGTACTCCATTTAAATATAATCTTGCGGTGGGTTGAAAATAGAGCATCTTAAATGCCTGTATAAATCCCTGGCATATTCCGACCCTTGCCAGGGTCTCCCATAAAAAAGGCCAGGAGACCCTGTCAAAGGCCTTTTCGGCATCAAGCAAAATAAGTACTGTTGGATCCCTGGAAATATTGGCAGCATCAAATAGTGAGATAGCCCTTCTGATGTGATCTGTAGTGCCACATCCTGGAATGAATCCATGTTGTCTAGATGAGACTACTTTATGGATTACCCCCGCCAACCGAACAGCTAAAATTTTAGAATAAATCTTGCTGTCAGCGTTTATCAGGGTTATGGGACGATAGGAACCAGGTTCTAGCGCTGTTTTTTTTCTTTTCAGGAAGACTATTATTTTTGCTTGAGACCACGATTCAGGCGGCCTCCCCCCCTTATATACATGTTCAGTTAACTGATGTAAACCCTCTTTCAACTCGGTCGAAAACTTCTTATAAAATTCAAGTGGAATACTATCTAAACCAGTAGCTTTACCACTAGGGAGACTATTGATACATAGTAGAGTATCAACCCACTGGGGGGCTCATCAAGTTGTAGTTGATCTTCTTGGGATAGTTGGATAGCTGGAATTTGATTAAGATATAGCTTAATATCCTTTGAGTGATCAGAGGTGGTCATACGTCTTGATAATACAGATAAAACACCTTCCGAATACCCTCTGGATCTATAATTTTACCCCGTGTAGGATCATTAATTGCAGCAATTGTATTTCGTGTAGCTTTTTGTCTTGCCCTAATTGCTAAGTGGTGTCCGACCTGCTCGCTACATTCATATGCTTCCTGCCTCCATGTAGCTAATCTATCTGCAGCCCTTTTAGCTATTATCTCCATGATAGAGGACTTAGCTGCCATTATTTTTGCAAGTGCTTCTGCCGGATCCCCCCATCATGGATTATTGTAATCAACTCCTCTTCTGCAGCAGCCAACCGACTCTGCTTATCGCTCAGCAGTCGACGTTTCTCTTTATTCTGAAAAAGTGAAAAGCTGAGTGTCTCTCCTCGTATTGCTGCTTTCAGTGTATCCCACACTACATCGATCCCTGTGCTCCCCAAGTTCTCTTTAAAGAATTGGGGAATCCACAACCTCATATGTGTGCAGTATTCATTATTTAGGAGCAAAGATCGCTCAAAGTTCCAGTTGGTCATACCTCTATTTCCAGGCACTGCCCCTCCAAGTTCAATTATTAAGGGGTTGTGATCTGCAACTATACAAGGGGCTTTCTCTATTAAACAGGTATGGAGAATAGAATGGGATGCAAACATAAAATCTAGTCTCACAAGCTTGTTGTGTGTAAAGGAATAAAATGTATATCCAGGGTCTAGGGGATGTTGTGAATGCCAGACGTCAGTAAGTGCTTGTTCGCGACATAATGTCTTCAAAGCTCTCAATACCTTTGGTTTTTGACCGCTATAGATCCAGTTTTTATCGGAAATTATATTTTTATTGGCGGGCAGGTTTATATTAAAATTGCCTCAAATGATGATAGGTAGTGGCCATGTGGCCAGTTCATTATTCATATGATCAAAAACTACCGGATCATCTAAAGTACTTCCATATATTGTACCTATAGTGAATAAATCTCCATTCTCTCTACGACATTCTGTAATAACCCACCTCCCATTGTGATCAACTGCTGTGCGTGTAAATTGGATCAAGCGATTGGCCGAGAGAATTGCTACCCCGCGTGTCCTTGTGTTTTGTGTCGTAGCCCCTATAACTGTATATCCAAGTGTATCTAATAGGTGAATCTGGGCTCTTTCGATATGCGTTTCCTGCATACATATGATATCAGCTTTAAGCAGCCGAAGCGCTGCAGCAGTATTCCGCCGTTTTTTAGAGTCGTTAAGGCCACAAATATTGATTGTTGCTATTCTTAGTTTACTCATTGCAATTAGCGAGGTTATTCAGACTCACATGGTCAATACCAAAGAAAAGAAAAAAGCATGAAAAGAAAACTAACCCCCTTAGTGCCAACCCCTTCCCCCGCCCTGCGCCTGCCCCCCCCCCTCCTCGGACCCCACCCACCACCCATCACCAACCTCTGAGGCTACCTGACTCTGCAAGAGCCAGGATGAGAGCATCTGAGCAATCAGAACCCCGTGCCCCCTTCATCCCCGGCCCGACCCCCACCCTTAACATTTCCTCGTTATAAGCCCGCCCTTCCATGTGTCTATTTCTTATTCAATAATATTTCTGTTACTATATTATCCTGCAAAAGCCCCTTTAGTCCTTTTGTCTTTTAGTCTTTAGTTGTGTCCCTTCTTGCATCTGTAATCTCACGTAGATAAGACTGGGCCTAGATTTCGGAGATAAAGCTTCATGTGGCCCCCTTATATATAACTTTTAGGCGGGCAGGGTTTTGTAGATATACGGTTGCACCTAGTTGTTGCACGGGAGCAAAGAGTTGTCTCAGCCTCCATCTGCGCTCGACAGTGGCATGGGCAAAGTCAGGCCTTGTGAAAAAGGTAACACCATTGAATTCCCTCTTGCTTGCTGGCCTTGCTAGGTCGTAAAGTAGCTGGCGCAGAAGGAAGTTACCAAAGTATAATAGCATAGCACGTGGGTATTGTGTTGAAGATACCAGGCGTTTGGATGGTGTCAAAGGAAAACGATGAGCACGTTGTATCTCTTTGTCCCAGTCCCAGGAGTGCAGTTCAGGAAAAGCACCTTTGAGGAGCGTGATCATAAAAGCCCTTGGATCGCTCCCTTCCGCTCCCTCCGGGATCCCAAGAACACGAAGATTGTTGCGTCGTAGTCTATTCTCCTGCTCCTCAACTTTAAGCATTAAGTCTTTAACTATGCCTTCATGCTCATCTCTTTGCGCCTTCAAGGTGGAAACATCCTTTTCAAAGTTCTCCGTGCGTATTTCAGCTGAAGCCATTCTGTCAGCAATTTCGATACATGTTCTACCCACTTTCCTTATTGTTCCTTGTAGTTTTTGCGTGGCATGGCGTGATCGTCGATTATCCAGCTTGACCTCTTCTTGAAAGCTTTTGATTGAATGTAGAACCTCTGAGAGAGTGGGTTCATTCTTGTTTCCAGAGTTTCCAGAGTTTCCATCTCTCATATCACCCATTGTGGTCTGGTTACCTCCAGAACATACCGTTGAATCAGATGGAGACATTAGTCGTGAAGATGAATAGTCCCAGCTTGGATCTGTTGTATTACCTAGGTCTAAGGTACCCCCCCTTTTATACCTTTTATGCCAGATGGATTTTTTGGTCAAAGATTTTTTTGGAAACGGCAGTTTTTAACGCAATTTCTGAGTCTATATTACTATCCATACTATCTGTACTACTATCCACGTCGTGCCTCCCTCCATCACTGGATATAGATGTGCCAGTTTCGAATATTTCTGATTCATCTGATAATAAGTGAGATTTTCCCATGTTATCCAGCGTTTTAGGCTGAGGGTATGCTAGCTTAGATGACTTAGATGGACTCTTCGCTTCATTCTCTCCAAGGTTGGCAAAGTTAACAATCTCATTATCAAAAGTCCCATTTCCAGTCTCAGTTGCTTTAACATCAAAAATTTGTAGATCTATTGAGGGATCAATGATTGGAGAATTGGAGGCACCCTCACCCTCAGGGGCCCTCGATACCTCTACAGCATCGTCAGGGGAAACAACAACATCAGTTGGGGTGGTTTGACCCTCCGGTTCGGCCCCTCAGCTATTTCCTGATTATGCGTTTTTCCTTCAATCAAGCCGAATATGTTAGAGATTAGGGGCTGGATATTACGAACTTGGCTAGAATCCGTGGTTTTGGTGCTTTTGAGTTGTGTCTTTTTTCCCTGTTTTACCACCCGGTCACTCCTCTCTGGGGAATTAGATCTTTCAACTTGCTCCGATTTTTTGCCCCCGTGTCTCAGGGCATTTCTGGCAGTTTTCTAATGTCAATACAAGATTAGGCTGTGTAACTTCATTTGTGGCAGGGACTGGTAAATGCGTGTTTTTTTGTTTCAATGATTTCGCCCCTTGCCCCGTCATCCTTACTTGTTTGTTTCCAAAGTCCTGAAAACAATGTATCCTTCGTTCCCAGCTTCGTTCCCAGCTCGTGTATAGGAATCCACTGCGGCGCCTGGGGGCCTTACTCGAATCTCTCGAAACTGTCAGGAGGCTGTGGAGGGCCGATACAGTTTCCTTCAGGCAGCACGTCGAGGGAAGCGGCGTAGGGAATCGCCGCAGGGCAGCACAGGACGAGGATGCTGGAACAAAGCAGTCTGCCGCCGCTGACGCCGATGCTCTGGTAAGATGCCTCTTTGCAATATGGAGCCCGCTCTGACCCCTGCTTCGAGCGGAGACCACCGTAATCTGTACAGTGTACCCAATCCATATATCGGGGATTTAGCAGGTATTTGCCAATATTTCAAAGTTCGAGCTGCAATGACATCGGGAGGGCTTTACTATTTTCTGGAGTCGGGCAGGCGGAGCTGAGCTAAGCGGCTGCTACTCAGACGCTATCTTGTCTCGTAGGAATACCCTTCCCACTTAGGGCGACATATGCAAAAGAAACAATTGAAGGACGGAATGCTGGACAATGCAAACATTCAGCCCCAGTCACAAGGATCTGTGTTACATACATCATTCTTTTGCTCACCACACCACCCCAATTTGGACCCAGCCATGTGCAAATCAGTCTTGACCCTGTTCCTTGTGGGAACAGTCCAGCCCGAATTGCCAAGCCAGGTCATCCCTGGAACGGCAAAAAGCATCCTAGGACCAGTTTCAGGGCATCACCCTTCATCAGCCAGGCTAGCTTGAATCCAGTAGTGTAGTGAGCACGGGACTCACGTCCGGGTATACCCTTCCCACTTAGGGCGACATATGCAAAAGAAACAATTGATGGACAGAATACTGGACAATGCAAACATTCACCCCCAGTCACAAGGATCTGGGTTAAATCCATCATTATTTTGCTCACCACACCACCCCAGTTTGGACCCAGCCCTCTGCAAATCAGTCTTGACCCTGTTCCTTGTGGGTACAGTCCACCCCCAGTTACCAAGCCAGGTCCTCCCTGGAATGGAAACAAGCATCCTGGGACCGGCTTCAGGGCATCACCCTTCATCAGCCAGGCTAGCTTGAATCCAGTGGTGTAGAGAGCACGGGATCAACGTCTGGGCATACCCTTCCCACTTAGGGCGACATATGCAAAAGAAACAATTGATGGACGGAATGCTGGACAATGCAAACATTCACCCCCAGTCACAAGGATCTGGGTTAAATCCATCATTCTTTTGCTCACCACACCACCCCAGTTTGGACCGAGCCATGTGCAAATCAGTGTTGACCCTGTTCCTTTTGGGAACAGTCCAGCCCGAATTGCCAAGCCAGGTCCTCCCTGGAACCGAAAAAAGCATCCTGGGACCGGTTTCAGGGCATCACCCTTCATCAGCCAGGCTAGCTTGAATCCAGTAGTGTAGTGAGCACGGGACCCACGTCTGGGCATACCATTCCCACTTAGGGCGACATATGCAAAAGAAACAATTGATGGACGAAATACTGGACAATGCAAACATTCACCCCCAGTCACAAGGATCTGGGTTAAATCCATCATTATTTTGCTCACCACACCACCCCAGTTTGGACCCAGCCATATGCAAATTAGTCTTGACCCTGTTCCTTGTGGGAACAGTCCAGCCCGAATTGTCAAGCCAGGTCCTACCTGGAACGGAAACAAGCATCCTGAGACCACTTTCAGGGCATCACCCTTCATCAGCCAGGCTAGCTTGAATCCAGTGGTGTAGTTAGCACGGGAGCCACATTTGGGCATACCCTTCCCATTTAGGGCAACATCTGAAAAAGAAACAATTGATGGACGGAATGCTGGACAATGCGAACATTCACCCCCAGTCACAAGGATCTGGGTTAAAACGATCATTCTTTTGCTCACCACACCACCCCAGTTTGGATCCAGCCATATGCAAATCAGTCTTGACCCTGCTCCTTGTGGGAACAGTCCAGCCCGAATTGCCAAGCCAGGGCCTCCCTGGAACGGAAACAAGTATCCTGGGACCGGTTTCAGGGCATCACTCTTCATCAGCCAGGCTAGCTTGAATCCAGAGGTGTAGTGAGCACGGGATCCACGTCTGGCATACCCTTCCCACTTAGGGCAACATATGCAAAAGAAACAATTGATGGATGGAATACTGGACAATGCAAACATTCACCCCCAGTCACAAGGATCTGGGTTAAAACCATCATTCTTTTGCTCACCACACCATCCCAGTTTGGACCCAGCCATATGCAAATCAGTCTTGACCCTGTTCCTTGTGGGAACAGTCCAGCCCGAATTGCCAAGCCAGGTCCTCCCTGGAATGGAAACAAGCATCCTGGGACCGGTTTCAGGGCATCACCCTCCATCAGCCAGGCTAGCTTGAATCCAGTGGTGTAGTAAGCACGGGACCAACGTCTGGGCATACCCTTCCCACTTAGGGCGACATATGCAAAAGAAACAATTGATGGACGGAATGCTGGACAATGCAAACATTCACCCCCAGTCACAAGGATCTGGGTTAAATCCACCATTCTTTTGCTCACCACACCACCCCAGTTTGGACCGAGCCATGTGCAAATCAGTCTTGACCCTGTTCCTTTTGGGAACAGTCCAGCCTGAATTGCCAATCCAGGTCCTCCCAGGAACGGAAAAAAGCATCCTGGGACCGGCTTCAGGGCATAACCCTTCATCAGCCAGGCTAGCTTGAATCCAGTAGTGTAGTGAGCACGGGACCCACTTCTGGGCATACCCTTCCCACTGAGGGCGACATATGCAAAAGAAACAATTGATGGACGGAATACTGGACAATGCAAACATTCACCCCCAGTCACAAGGATCTGGGTTAAATCCATCATTATTTTGCTCACCACACCACCCCAGTTTGGACCCAGCCATATGCAAATCAGTCTTGACCCTGTTCCTTGTGGGAACAGTCCAGCCCGAATAGCCAAGCCAGGTCCTACCTGGAACGGAAACGAGCATCCTGGGACCAGTTTCAGGGCATCACCCTTCATCAGCCAGGCTAGCTTGAATCCAATGTTGTAGTGATCACGGGACCCACATTTGGGCATACCCTTCCCACTTAGGGCAACATATGCAAAAGAGACAATTAATGGACGGAATGCTGGACAATGCAAACATTCACCCCCAGTCACAAGGATCTGGGTTAAAACCATCATTCTTTTGCTCACCACACCACCCCAGTTTGGACCCAGCCATATGCAAATCAGTCTTGACCCTTTTCCTTGTGGGAACAGTCCAGCCCGAATTGCCAAGCCAGGTCCTACCTGGAACGGAAACGAGCATCCTGGGACCAGTTTCAGGGCATCACCCTTCATCAGCCAGGCTAGCTTGAATCCAATGTTGTAGTGATCACGGGACCCACATTTGGGCATACCCTTCCCACTTAGGGCAACATATGCAAAAGAGACAATTAATGGACGGAATGCTGGACAATGCAAACATTCACCCCCAGTCACAAGGATCTGGGTTAAAACCATCATTCTTTTGCTCACCACACCACCCCAGTTTGGACCCAGCCATATGCAAATCAGTCTTGACCCTTTTCCTTGTGGGAACAGTCCAGCCCGAATTGCCAAGCCAGGTCCTCCCTGGAACGGAAACAAGCATCCTGGGACCGGTTTCAGGGCATCACCCTTCATCAGCCAGGCTAGCTTGAATCCAGAGGTGTAGTGAGCACGGGATCCACATCTGGCATACCCTTCCCACTTAGGGTAACATATGCAAAAGAAACAATTGATGGACGGAATGCTGGACAATGCAAACATTCACCCCCAGTCACAAGGATCTGGGTTAAATCCATCATTCTTTTGCTCACCACACCACCCCAGTTTGGACCCATCCATATGCAAATCAGTCTTGACCCTGTTCCTTGTGGGAACAGTCCAGCCCGAATTGCCAAGCCAGGTCCTCCCTGGAATGGAAACAGGCATCTTGGGACCGGTTTCAGGGCATCACCCTTCATCATTTATAAACACCACAAGACCTGACCTCTGTAGAACGGATATTCTTATATTTTTTTTTTTAAGACCCACAGGATTTTTTCAGCAACTTTTGACTTCCCCCATAGGTCCAGCTACCTGCCCGTAACCTGTTGGTCCGACTATTCCATTTAAAAAGAACGCCAATAACCACATAACATACACACATAAGAGTGTTTTTGGACCATCACATAAATGTGTGAAACAGAAAAAATGTGAGAAAGGCCAGAAAGTACCTCACGTACGCACACCCAAGGAGCTTCTGGTTGGTACTCACCAGTATGCCCACGTTATCATCATTGGTTGCTTTCACGACCAAACGGAAAAAAAAGGTGTGTGCTGAAATTCCTCAAAGGTGAGAAATCAGGAAAAAATAAGCAATGAATCAAAGGACGTGTCAAACACCACTGAGAATGCTCGTGTCGCTCAGTGCCCACTGGTCCCCAACTGTGAAAAGATAATTATTATTCTCATAATTAAAATGGGGTACCACTCACATGCAAGACATACTTTATTTAATACCGTGAGTGTCCTCAAGTTAAAAGAAAGGCATGTATATGGCCCACTTTCAAACACGAAAGGCCAACATGTTTCGTTGCCAGCCTGTTTTCGGCAACTTCATCAGGGCTGTTGGGGAAACCAGTCTTCACCTCATTCATTTATCACACCCAACCGAGTGGTTGCTGTCATCCCTCGTAACTGCAAACCACTTCATTAAAGGATCGCGCGCCAGATGGTCGCGTATCTCCTTCAAGACTGCAATCGTCAGTGTCAACCGCGTCCGCGGGCAGCCTCGGCTTCTGTGCTCCGTCAAATGGAATAGTCGGACCAACAGGTTACTGGCAGTTAGTTGGACCTATGGGGGAAGTCAAAAGTTGCTGAAAAACTCCCTGTGGGTGTTAAAAATAAAAATATAAGAATATCCGTTCTATAGAGGTCAGGTCTTGTGGTATTTATAAATGATTGAGTGGGGGGCGATCTGACCCCTTTTTTCCCCCTGTGCTCCTGTTGTGTATGTCATCACCCTTCATCAGCCAGGCTAGCTTGAATCCAGTGGTGTAGTGAGCACGGGACCCACGTCTGGACATACCCTTCCCACTTAGGGCAACATATGCAAAAGAAACAATTGATGGACAAAATGCAGGACAATGAAAATATTTACCCCCAGTCACAAGGATCTTGGTTAAATCCATCATTCTTTTGCTCACCACAACACCCCAGTTTGGACCCAGCCCTCTGCAAATCAGTCTTGACCCTGTTCCTTGTGGGAACAGTCCAGCCCGAATTGCCAAGCCAGTTCCTCCCAGTAACGGAAACAAGCATCCTGGGACCGGTTTCAGGGCATCACCCTTCATCAGCCAGGCTAGCTTTAATCCAGTGGTGTAGTAAGCACGGGACCCAGGTCTGGGCATACCCTTCCCACTTAGGACGAAATATGCAAAAGAAACAATTGATGGACGGAATGCTGGACAATGCAAACATTCACCCCCAGTCACAAGGATCTCGGTTAAATCCATCATTCTTTTGCTCACCACACCACCACAGTTTGGACCCAGCCCTCTGCAAATCAGTCTTGACCCTGTTCCTTGTGGGAACAGTCCAGCCCGAATTGCCAAGCCAGTTCCTCCCAGTAACGGAAACAAGCATCCTGGGACCGGTTTCAGGGCATCACCCTTCATCAGCCAGGCTAGCTTGAATCCAGTGGTGTAGTAAGCACGGGACCCAGGTCTGGGCATACCCTTCCCACTTAGGGCGAAATATGCAAAAGAAACAATTGATGGACAGAATGCTGGACAATGCAAACATTCACCCCCAGTCACAAGGATCTGGGTTAAATCCATCATTCTTTTGCTCACCACACCATCCCAGTTTGGACCCAGCCGTATGCAAATCAGTCTTGACCCTGTTCCTTGTGGGAACAGTCCAGCCTGAATTGCCAAGCCAGGTCCTCCCTGGAACGGAAAGAAGCATCCTGGGACCTGTTTCAGGGCATCATCCTTCATCAGCCAGGCTAGCTTGAATCCAGTGGTGTAGTGAGCACGGGACCCACGTCTGGGCATACCCATCCCACTTAGGGCAACATATGCAAAAGAAACAATTGATGAACGGAATGCTGGACAATGCAAACATTCACCCCCAGTCACAAGGATCTGGGTTAAATCCATCATTCTTTTGCTCACCACACCACCCCATTGGGCGCAGGGTCAAGACTGATTTGCATATGGCTGGGTTCAAACAGGAATGTCATGGGGAGCAAAAAACGATGGATTTAGGCCCATATCTCTGTACTGGGCTGAATGTATGACATTGTTCTGCATTCTGTCCATCAATTGTTGTTTTTGCATTTGTCACCCCGAGTGGGATGGGTATGCCCAGGCGTGGGTCCCGTGCTCTCCATGCCACTGGAGTCAAGCTATCCTGGCTGATGAGGGATGAAACCCCAAAACCGGTCCTAGGATGCTTGTTCCCAATCCACGGAGGATCTGTCCTGACAGTTCGGGCTGGACTGTTCCCATTGGGTGCAGGGTCAAGACTGATTTGAATATGGCTGGGTTCAAACTGGAATGGCATGGGGAGCAAAAAAACAATGGATTTAGGCCCATATCTCTGTACTGGGGTGAATGTATGAGATTGTTCTGCATTCTGTCCATCATTTGTTGTTTTTGCAGACTTCTGGAGGCGCCTGAACCTACAAGGATGGGACTATTCCTTTTTTTCGGGCCTCCATGAGGTACATGTTTGCCTATATCTCTTCCTATTTACCCCTGACGTGCATTGCCTGATTGACACAATCAAATACCTATGCCGAACTATCTCAGATCACAACCCAGTGCTGCTTCAGCTGGGATGGGTGCCCCCCAGGCCTTCAATTCCAACATTGAGGCTTAAGCCTGAATCGCTGGAAGATCAGGTCTTCCACGAAACGATCAGGACCAAAATAACACAATACTTCCCTGATAACACTGGAACGGCATACACCCCCCCCCAAATAGAATGGGATGCCTTTAAGGTAGTGGTGCAGGGATACTGCATAGCCAAATTTAAAGGGGTTAGACAAACACTAATGAACGATGTAGAAAAATCCGAAGACCGACTAAGAGACATAGGGGGATATTCACAAGGACTTATCGCCGAGTTATCGCCACCTTAACGCATCAAAAGCGGAGATAGATTTAACGCCCCATTCACAAGCGGGTGCAAACTGCAGACAACGCAAGTAATCCCGCGATAACTGCCTCAAAATTTACCTCCACGGGTGACACCACCAATTAACCCTAATGAGATGCAGAGTAGGCGTTCCCATGCAAAACACAGGAAAATACCACTACACCACTTTCACAACGAACTGCCAGATCTGCGATGCGAACCAAAAACAGGCGATAAGCCGCGGTAGCAGCAGGGAATTAACAACTGCCTTCTCTTGGTGTTAAGCAGGACGACTACCTGCTGCATGAAAGGGAGCCCAGCCAAGAGCCACATCTGAAGACCCACAGATGCCATGGAGACAATGATCATGCAGCTCGGAGACCCATGAGGGCCACAACACCCACCGCCACCACCCCCAGGCCCGCCCCCACCCCAGGGCCCATCCCGCACCCCCGGACCACCACAGAGGCAGCGTACACAAAGACAGCGGACCCACCGTAAACGCACCAGCCGCCCAGACCGAACACCAGAGGAGGACATTGCCCACTACAGGCCCAAGAGGACAACCATCCCCCGCATCCTGACCCACATCGCCCACCTGCTGACGGTACCAACACAGCGCACAATAAACATCCCTCCGCAGACAAAGCTGCCGGCTGTGCTGCACATGTTGGCCTCTGGTACCTTCCAACCCACAACTGCCAGAGTCGGAGGAGTCTCACAGCCATCCCCATCCAAGTTCATCACACCTGTCCTGGATGCCATCATCAGCCTGGTACCCCAGCACCTCCACTCCACCCACACTGCACAGGAGCAGCTGGAGACCAAGCAAGGCTCCCACGCCATAGCTGGATTCCCTCACGTGTCGGGGGCAATCAACTGCACACATGTACCCCTCGTGCCCGCTGCCGACACTGCACACAACTACCTCAACAGAAAGCACACACTGTCCCCAGACCCGTCATGCCTGGCCCAGCGCACCAAGGAGGCTCCGCTCACCTGCAGACACCAGTGTGTGTCAAAGAGGGCCACCACGTGCCGGTGCAAGCTCCAGGCCCCAGTCCCGCAGCCTCCGCAGACCATCGCTGGCCTCCACGGTGCTGGCCCACAGTACTCCTTTTTCATTGACATACTCCACCGGCGTACTCTTCGGCCCAGTTGTTGGCACATGTTGAACTGAGTCGTGAGTTCTGAATGGCAGTGACCAAAGGTCTGTGGCAGCGTCCACATCACTATACTCCCTCCGATCAGTGAAGCCAAAGTCTGCATCGCAGGCCTGCGACACGTGGTGCCACTAACCCTGTTCAACGCAAGCCGGCGACACGTGGTGCCACTAACCCTGTTCAACGCAAGCCGGCGAAACGTGGTGCCACTAACCCTGTTCATTGCAAGCCAGTGACATGTGGTGCCACTAACCCTGTTCGACGCAAGCCGGTGACATGTGGTGCCACTAACCCTGTTCGACGCAAGCTGGCGACACGTGGTGCCACTAACCCTGTTCAACGCAAGCCGGCAACACGTGGTGCCACTAACCCTGTTCAACGCAAACCGGCGACACTTGGATGAGGGCTCAGGCCTACACTGCGCTCCAGTAGGTCCCACATGTGGAACTGTGTGCTGAGTCTTGAATGGCAGTGACCCCAAGTCCGTGGCAGCGTCCACATCACCAAACTCCCTCCGATCAGTGAAGCAAAAGTCTGCATCGCAAGCCTGCGACTCGTGGTGCCACCAACCCTGTTCAATGCAAGCCGGCGACACTTGGATGAGGGCTCAGGCCTTCACTGCGGTCCAGTAGGTCCCACATGTGGAACTGTGTCCTGAGTCTTGAATGGCAGTGACCAACTGTTAATTGCCGCATCTATATCACTGAACTCCCTTCGATCAGTGTCCCAGACCCTGCATCGCAAGCACACGACACGTGTCTGTGGGCCCGTGCTGACCACTGCCACCGGCCTACACTGCGGTCCAGTAGGTCCCACATCCAGCACTTAGTCGTGATTCATGAATGGCAGAGTCCATACCAATGAACGCACGGAGAGGAGTAAGAGGAAGATGCGCTCAGTCCGGATGAAAGCCGGATCCTAGTCCCGGAGGTGACCGAACACTAGCAACAACTGAACTGGTGCCACTAACCCTGTTCACCGCAAGTCCGCGTCCCGTGGTGCCACTGAACCTGAACTACGCAGGTCGGTGGGACCATCCAACGTAAGCCGGCGCCACTCGGTGAATGGCCCCTGCTGACCGCTGCCTCAGGCCTACACTGTGGTCCAGTAGGTCACACATGTGGAACTGTGTCTTGGGTAAGATATGGAGGAGTCCACACCATTGGACACGCCTCATCGCAGGTGGCATCCCCTATCAGCACTGGTGCCACTAACTCTGTGCGCAATGAGTCATGGGCACTTTCTGGTTGGACTTTGGTGGCGTCTGAGTCCATGGCCTGGGGGTTGTCTAGATCATCATCTGGCTGGGCCGGACTTGGTATCCGACATGTGTCTGTTCCATTCATCTCCACCATAGTGACTGTTTCTGCATGGTTCTGCCCTCTGCATCATGCCCGGGGGTACACCTTCCACTGTCCACCGAAACACTCCGCGACAACCCCCTTTGTCATTGGCGAGAACCTGTTCTGCTCTTGTGACCCTGCCCCAGTGCACCGCAAGTCAGCGGCCCGTGGCGATAGGCCCGTGCAGGACGCTGTGCATCCGGGGCCACTAACTCTGTGCAGCTCAAGTCATGGGGCCTTCATGGTTGAATGGGTGTGTCCTTAACGATGTACACTGTTGTCGTTTTTTGACTGCACCAGGCACTCCATGACGGCTGGTGTGCACACACCCCACACACATCCAACACAGGTGTCACTCGACATGTGAGCCTGCTAATAAAAGTGGCCGGGCGCACATGCCCGTAGCCATTCCCACCATCTAAGCAAGTGTGTCAGCATGATGGGCCGGAGCCTTGCAACATCACAGTGTGCTGTCTTCAGCGGAGGATACCATGTCACCTCAGCAGTGGCTGAGACCTTGGACATGTAGCTTCGCCCGCCCCTCCCTTCATGCACAAGCGGCGTGTGCTGGTCCGGCGTACGTCAGGTCAGCGCAGGGGTGTGCTGATTCGGCAGGGGGATCAGGGCGTGGCTCTGGTCTGGCCTTGAGCAGGAAGTGCGGTAAGTGTGTCTTTGTGTTGGGGTGTTGTCACCACCAGGGCCACAGTAGTTGATGTTGCAATGTAGCATGCACCCGGAGGGCGGGCCCGCACGTACGGGGAAATGTAGGAGCGCAAGACCGCTCGGGGTCTTGGCACATGCATGCCAAGTGTTATGTGTATCAGTCCTGCGGTTGCATGAGTCAGATGCCTAGCCTCAATCGCAGCGCGATCACAGCCAGCCATGGACTGTACACCTGTGTCCGCCCTGTCCGGACCATTGGCCTACACTCACGTGGCCGCACACCCTCAACGGCCAGCTTCAAGGTGTTGTTGGCATGCCGTTGGACATGTGCGGACAGGCATGACAATGGTGTGCCGTAGGAGTGCACGTGATACAACCGCGCAGCGCACACAAGTGTGGGGGCTTGTGGGAATGAGGAGCAGCTGTGAGGCAACGTAACACACAGTGAGGCCGCTCATGTGCCACGTGCTCGGCATATCTTCCATGATTCCCTGGGTCACAGACATCCCACCCCACCCACGACAGGCCTCTGTACATCTCCTGTATGCATGCAGATGGTGAAGTTACTGTAGGGATGAAAGGTCCTTTGTCTGAACCATCAGGCGGTAGCACATCTGCAGCTCCGAGCTGGGACTTGCATGTGCCCAGCACCCCCTGACAGATACAATAGCATTTTCTGGCGACTCCCACACTACGCACTGCCCGACGTGAGACCAACGTGTACACATCCCACCCGCAGAAGTCCTTGGTCGTAGTTAGCGTGTGTGAAATGGCCTTCACACATACTCCCACCCCACCCCAGGCCTGCACCCGTTGCACACAGACACTGCTCATTGCTCCGAGCTGTGCCATTTCATCCACAGGTCTGGCGCGGGGCAAGCCAGTGCCGCTTCAAGCAGAGCCACTGACGCAATGGCAGACCATCCCGGACACATGCTCAACTCCAGTCACGTGGACCTGTACCGTGCACGTCTGCTACATGTACTGGGGGCACTGCCATTGGCAGTGCTGCGGATCAGTTACCGCTGAGCTTCCGCCTTGCCAACGTCACCTGCGTTCAGCCTGTGTTGCATTGTCGCTCGTGCATATTCGAGTGGACCATGGATGTCTGCCTCTCCAACGTAACGGTAGCTGACCTGGATTTCGACGTGTGTGTGCGCCCCCTGTTGGCCCATGACCAGGAGTGTCACCGTGATGCCCGTTTATGGCATGCCTGGATGTTTGGCATGCATGCTGGCAACTGGACCTGGGAGATTGCACGAGTCGTCGTGTACAGTGACCACATTGAGCCGCTCCCTGATTGGGCTTTCGTGCAAATTGGGGCCAGGGGTTGGAGTCAGCACATCTGTCTGGGACAGCTGGTGGGTTACGTCGCCGACATGTTAGATGTGGTGGACAACGATCTCTCATTGGAAATGTTGGCCTATGCTGCTGCACTCGCGTTCATGGACGAGTGACAAGGTACCTGCAGCCACAACTGAATGTGACCCATTGCACGTGTCCCGATGCCTGGTTGCATGTTGGGGATCTGGTCACATGTCCCAAGACGACAGTGGACATGGCTGCATTGGCCTGGACTCCTGATCCATGCGCGGACAACCAACGTGGGTTGGCACTAACTTGTGTTGGTGATGGACTCCCCCGGGGTGGACATGGGCGCTTTCCAACATTCCTCATTCAGACATGCTGCTGCATTGGTCTGCATGTCGTGGCACTTCTCTTGGCCGTACTGACACACAAATGTTGATAAAGTTTCCGCACCTTCACTTGTCTCCAACTGTGTTGAGTGTTGATTTGTATGCCAATGTGTGTGTCACAGCCTATCTGGGTCCCTGCCATACATGCATTGCTACCCCATCAGGGCTGTGGGTTGGTACCTGTGCATTATCATGTCCCTGTTTCGTGCTTTGTCAGATGCGTATGGCCATTTACCAGCCACAAGCGGGTGCACTTGTGTCCTGTGTTCGGTTGTGCAAATGTTGCTGTTTGTACCACATTGTGTTCGATGTTGGGGTGCTCTGCTTCCTATGTGTGTGTGCTGCATTGTGTTTGAGATGTCCCTTCAGCTCTGATTTGGCTCACCCTTCTCCCATTCAGGCAGTGTGGTTTTCACTTCTGTGCTTGTTCAGTGGTGTGATATTGCCGGGTTGTGTGACTTGTGCTCTTGGTTGGTGTTGTTACTCTTGGGCATGGTTTGTCTGCAGTTGTGCTGTGCTTAATTGTGCATGTGTGCGATTGTGCCCATCTCCCCCGTCCCCCCAGTCCCTGGTCGTTCCTCTCCCTGTTGCTGTTGTGTCTGTTGATTTTGAGCAGTTTCTGGTCCCCGACTCCTGCCACCATCTCCAGACTGATGTGGTGGACACCATTTCCTCCATGTCATCCAGCTCCTGGTGTGGCGCTGGACCCCACCTCCGGTGTGCATTGCTGCCTTCTGGTTGTTGGCGTGTTTCTGCTTGTTTGTGCGTTTTGCATCATTCCAGCTGTTCTGGTTTTCTTCCATTGTCCTCTTCCGCTCTCTGGCTGCATTCACCTTGTCCACGATGACCTGCCATGTACAATGTTTTGTTGCCAATGGGGCTTGTGGGGTTGTGTACTGGCTCCGGTTGCCTCCATTGTGCTTCGCTGTTGTTTTCTGCTTGGTTTGTCTTTCTTTTTCCTGCTTTTGTTGTGCTTATTCCCGCCTGCCGTGTGTGTGTCGCGGGCCTGGCGCTGCTTATCGCTGCTTTCCTCATTGCGAATGGGCTCATCGCATGTTTTTTGATGTTGGGGTTTGTGTTTTTATCTCCGTCGCGGTGGTTGTATCGTGGACATTGTCCGTGTTTTCGGGAGACTATCGCATGGTACCGCCGTGTTGTGAATTCCACGTTAACACAGGGTTATTTTCCCACGATAGACTGCGATGTGTAAAGTTGCGTTAACATTTTTTGGTGATGTTTAGCGCACGTTCTTGTGAGTATCCCCCCCAGAGAGTCGGAGACCGAATTGCCCCGAGCTCCAACCTGAGCTCCTTGCAGCCAGGGAAGATGTTGCGGCACAGACCGAGAGACTGCAATGCTTTGACTATAAGTACTATACGGACTGGACGCACGTCAAGCTTGACAAATCAGGCTCTTTATTGGCATGGTTAGGGAACCCAGGCAAGAGGGGCTCACCCATTCAGGAAATAGAAGACAAAGTGGGCTCTCGGGTACACACGCAAGAGGCAATCAATGATGTTTTCTCAGGCTACTACTCCTCTCTATACACCAGTCCGCCCCCACGTGACCTACAGGAAACACGAGCGTACCTGGCAGACCTCTAGATCCTGCGGATCACGGAGGAAAAAGCAGAAGCATTGGGTGGGGACAGAACAAAACATGAAATAGCTGCTGTTGTGTAGTTCCTAGGAATCCCCACGACCTGCGCGTTTTGGATGACCTAAACTGAGGGCTTGGTGTCCCAACCGCTTCCGGACACCCCCACAGGATATGTCAGCCGTTAGACCAGCTAGCTCTACAGTGCCACTACCACCCCCCTGTATCTTACAGTGGTATAGGTAGTTTCTGGCAACCACTGAACATGACAACCCTGATTACTCAGGAATCGTGGAAAACAGTACGGTACTTTTCGCTCAGTCACTCGTGCTCACTTGTTCTCAGAAAATACACAGTATGGCGATTTGGACGTTTCAATAAGTATTTTATTGGTCCAGTGTCAGTCTTTTTTAAAACATATTTGCTGCGACAATCAGGAGACAGAAGCATACAAAAGAGATTGCTAGTACCAATATAGTAAACAGTAGATACATTCCTACCATAGTGCTAATAAAATGAAGATAAGTTCAGATAAGAAAAGTAGCACTTGCATATTCCTAAAATGCGCGCCCTTGGTCATTTGCCTAAATGTACCTAGGTTAGACCTGTAGGTGTAGCATGTATATATGTGTAGCTATATATCTATGTGTGTAGCCAATAAACCCCTAGGGAAGAACCATCCCCTCACCTGATGGTTGAGAACGAAGGACCCCGTCTCTGATTCGAGGATGACAGCCTGCAAGGGATGTCAGACCGCTGCGTGTCGAAGATTCAGCATGCAGGACCCTGTGTCAGCTTGGAAGGAATTCTCCTCTAATTTACAGGGTGGAATAAGGGTCTTATATACTAGACTGGTCACTCCAGGGTTTCTTCTAGAATCGATATGTTTTGAAAACAATCATAAATGTTTGGAAAACAATCATAAATGTTTTTCCAAACAAATGCGATCATTCACAGCTGGCTGTTGGCCAAGGATGAAAAAAGTGGTGACCTCTATGCAGAATAATTATGCCATGCCTGGGGACATGTTAATGTACATCAGGTACAGAGATTATGATAGAATACAGAGAGCCTGGTGCCGAAGAGACAGGAGCAAGCTACTAGGTAAAAGGTCACCTGTGTAGAATCGTTATTGTCGTGTGGATGGGACAAATGTATGTAAAAAGGGGTATACATGACAGGACTAGCCTAAAGGACATGACACCCACTCCTCATCAAAAGGTCAATAGGGTCAGCTAGATAATGACAAAGCTAAGGCCATTTAAAAAACATAAAAAATCATTTATAATAAAAATACTAAAATCATTTTAAAAGCATAAAAAAGTGTCCATAAAAGAAAAGGTAATTTTTCCCGAAAAGCGTTCAAAATGTCCTCTAAATTTGTATATGTGGTTATTATTACAATGAGCACCTTGAAAGCCAGTACGCTCAGTTAGAGCAGAGAAGGAAAAAAATAAAACAAAGTCAGTTATGACCTTCAATTTTGTAAATGTTTAAAAAATGCCGAATAGCTCCCAGCACAGGTAAGGCCGGATTGTTTATGTATCCTGTGCCGAAGATTCAACATCGCTGAACATTGCATCCCCAGGTGATACTCCCTCCAAAATTTCCAAGATGGTATCGAGTGAGCAAAGATGGTCATCTCTGGTTCCCAAAGCAGCCTCCGGGGAAGAATTAGATGCCTGCACACCAGGAACCGATGCCTGTACCTCTGGAGCAGAGCCGATTTCCCTTCCAACAGGAGCAGAAGCATCCCTTGGAGGCTCTAGAAATGCCGTCATCAACATGGGAATACGCTGTGGACAACTGTAAACTTGGGCTTGCAAGGGCTCCAGGAGCACGTCTATGTCCGGTGGCACAACCGATGGAAGTGTCAGACACATGTCCAACATGCAGCCAAATCCACAGAAGAGGCAACGGAACACAGGGAGGACACAGTCTAGCCAGACCGGTCTAAAAGACAGGAACCAATGCTCACTCAGCTCTTGAAGCTGAGGCGTAGTCAGATAGAACACCATATGCTCATGACAACTCGTTCCAGCAGTGTTCTCTCCATGTCTTGAGGAATTGGGACGCCCATTGCGAATCGATAGGATTAAAATCAGGATGCCCGCCCCTGATAGCGGGACCAAAGGAAGCCCTCCAAAAAAGCTTCCAAGTACGGAGTGTATGAAAGCTGAAATTACTCCTAAGATGGTCTGAAAGGTGGTTAAGAGACCTGATCCAAGACTCTTAAATAAGTGTACGATCCCACTCGTATCAGACATGTTAAAGATACGATGAACCATTTCTCCGAAATGGAACAGGAAGTTCGTACGGACCAGGGCCTGTATCTCTGCTGAAGACCTAGCAACCTGGAGATCAAAAGTCTCTCGGGCTGAAGTTAAGGCCACATTTTGTTGAAATAACATGGCTTTCAGTCTGTTCAGCAAATAAAACCTTATACTGGAAACATTCAACGAAGGCCATAGTGGTGCCTCCCTAACTAGGCGAGCCGGGGGAAACAATACTTGCTTACAACAAACAACTCTGAGGTTTACTGTGACTAGATATGCGATGCTTGGCACCATCCCGCAACAGCCTTATTCATTCAGCATTAAATAACTCCCATTCGAAAGTAACTCAAAAATTGGATGAATCACTGCAGCTGGGGAGCCTTTCAAGTAGCAAGATAAGTTCGCTATTGAAGCATTACATGCTCCGTGAAGCGAGACCTCCTTACACATTAAAGATCCACTTAAAGCCTTCTCACAGTCTGTACCACTTAACAAAACTTCAGTGTCCTTACTTCTACACCTATATCTGTACTGTAACTCCCAAGTTTCCTGTATGTACCTTTTACCCAACGGTTTATACCTGCCTGCTGTGATGTATCTAAGGCAGTATTGGCACTGGAATGTCGTGATCGGCAGTGTGATATAGCCATGAATTAATCATTCCATAGACGGTGACTCTGCTACTGTAAAAGGTAACTTTTCAAATTTTTCAATGTGCAGCATGGTGTACTGTGCATCCCTGCGTGCCATGGTCAATTGTCAGTCGGTCAGATCATAAGCCGAAAACAAATTTGAGCCGTTAATGTACCGCCATGGCACGTGGCCAGAATGCAGTGATTGTAGCATCCAGCTTAAAAGCATAATGGAGCGCAATTGAGATTGCTCATGTTGTAAAATAGACAAATTATTATGGAAACTCATTATACCTCGGATCCCCCAAATATGTCACCAATAGGCTACAGGTTGCACAGAATGCGGCAGCTAGACTGCTTCTTAATATACCTAGGAATCAGTCAGCTAGACCATCCCTTAGAGAGCTACATTGGCTTCCTGTCCACACCAGGATCAAATTTAAGTCTCTTTGCTTTGCACATAGAGCCATGTATGGGAGAGGTTCAATCATGTTGCGAACCCTGATCTCCCACTACTCACCTCGCCGCTGTCTTAGATCAGGGTCGAATTTTCTGATGAACACCACCAGAATTAAGAGGTCAAGGTGGGGTGGAAGATCATTCTCACATCTGGCACCCAAACTCTGGAACAGCATGGACCCAGAGCTACGATTGATTGAAAATGAACAGGCCTTTAGGAAGAAACTTAAAACTTGGCTGTTCCCTTAACTCTCGTTCCAGATAGCTTCCTTATCTGTTATAGCGCTGGGATGCCTGCGGGTAGCCATGCGCTCTATAATCCCTAAACCTAAACCTAAACCTAAATCTTGTTCCTTTATGTCAATTGCTGAGGACACAATGTTGCCCAGTGAATAAATCTGTGAGGAAAGTATGGTCATTCCATTGTCTACCACAGCTAATGCTTTTTCTAGGTTAATTCTATCAATCTCAAGTAATATCTCAGCAGCATCCTGTTGGGAGACTTTCCACAGATCATTGTAGATGGCATATAAGAAGCATTTTGTAAGCGGTTTCTTGGGACCTAGCAAGAAATCCATAAGATCCATGTTATCTGATAGAAGGGACAAGTGTCGTTTCACCTGTAAAAGTGTTGAGGTTTTTAGCCATTGTAGGCATAACTTCCCAACATTATAAGAAGTCACTACCCCTGGGTCGTCTGTGTATACATAGCGTGGGTCGGGCCAATGGATACTAAACCCTCTGGTGGTACCCCTGAATCTTGACTGAAACCTATTCGGGTCGATAGGCCACACCAACCAACCCTTCCAATTGGGAGCTGATGAATTGTATGTACCATTCTATATCATTTCACCCAGCATCTCCTCACTTATTAGTGTGTCATTTAATATGCCTTCAATAGATGTGGGCAAGGGAATGCGTGGTGTTCTCAGGTCTTTTGTTTTTGCCAACCTGTAGCAGGTAGTCTGTTGCACTGTTCTGTTCAGGAAAATTTTCTGTAATGGTATAGGCAAGCTCTAAATAAAGCCTCTGATCCCTGAACCTGCCATTCTTTCAGTCCCCCAGATGGATTTTGTGTCTATCGTGTCCCTCCAATAGTCAAAACCCTGTATAGACAGTTGGGAGATAAAAGGTGCTGAATATATCAGCTTGGTGTTGGTCAGCATAATTTTCTTCGCAGTTGCATTTTTATGTGCAAACTTATAGTAGTATGATGTCGGGTCTGATGTATTGAACCCTGAAAAGTATGTAAATTTCTGTGTGAATGTGGCAGAACTACCTTTCGGCGGTGTCGGGCAATGTTCCCATTGATGGCAAGTGTTAACAGTGATTGGGACACTCGCTTTGTGCAAAAAGTGATGACCATAAAGGTGGTAACAATACATACTTTCAAAGACAGGTGTATCTTCATACAATTCCCTGTAAGAAAATACAGCTGATTGTTCTAGATCTGAGAGCATAGTGTTTACAGTCTCAATGTCCCAATCATCAGAGAGTGTACTCGAGGTGATGGAATCATTCAAAAGAGATTTTGAATACATGTGGAATTTTCAAATGTTCAGTAGGACCAAATACATCATATGAAACCCTATCCCAAACTATACCATCCAGTACTGGAACTGCTGTAATGTTCACTGGGGACAGGTCTCTCTGGTCACGGTATGATGACGTACTTGGTTTCAGGACCAAGTTCACAGATTGTACTGCAGAGCATTGAGGGAGGTAATGTCTATTTAATAGTAGGAAAAAGACAGTTACTATGCAGGAACAGGATCCCTAATGCAAACCAAAGATGCAACCAAGGGTACACTAAGTAAGTCTTTTCCAGCCAGAGATAGAATTGTCGAAATGTTTCTTTCTTGGAAATGGGTGGCGTTTGCTCTGGTTCACTTGGATCTGAAGAAAACTCATCAAAGTTGATGAAGTAGCCAGACGCAGTTCGATCTATCTTTGGGAGCTCAGCAGTGTTTGTAGAACTGGAACTGGCAGTTGCTTCTTGTGAAGGCACATTGATGTAAATCTCATTATTGGGCCGAATTGCAATTTGCGTTTCAGTTTCATTTGGATGTTGTGCAGTTTCAACTGGTGTAATTCGTTCTTCGTTATTGGCTACCCCGGCATCTTGTGCAGAGGAGTCTTGAAACGTTATTAGTCTTTCCATCTGAACTTCCTGTATAGTAGCGAGAGGAGATCTGCGGCTACCCAGGATTCCACGCGGCCTACTGTTGAGAATCGGCCACATAGTGTGGTTTGATCAGATCAATGGAGGTGAATCTTCTTTCTTTTTTGCCGACAAGAGGCGGAAGAAGTACTGTTCTTTTCCTTGAACCACCTGGAGAGGTACAGGTGTTCTGTAGGATGTCCCAAACTCCTTCTTGTCCACGATCTTTTCTCTGACCAGATCCCCATTCTTCGGGACCCAGACAGGTTTTGCCGGAACCGGTTTCACTTCCCCAGTGGCAGTGCGTTTTTCTTGGACGTTGCTTTGTAAATGCCCAGAATTCATTGAGTTCCTGTAAAAAACCCAAACGATCATTCGATTCAAATGGTTTTACATTCGCCACTGTGCTGGCACAATCGAGGTCAGGTACCCACATTCTTGTCCCAAATAGGATCTCATAGGGGGTACGTCCTCCCAAGGATTTCCTTGGCATGTTGTTTAGTGCCCTCTGGACTCCATATAGGTGATTGACCCAACTACCGCCCGCACCTAATACCCTTGCTGTTAAGGACTGCTTTAGGTCCCGGTTTTTCCTCTCCACCACCGAATTTCCCTCAGGATGGTAGGAGGAGGAGTACCGCAAGGCCACGCCCATACTTTCCATGGCTTCCTTGTAAGCCCGAGAGCTAAACGCAGGGCCACGGTCGGAATGTAACGTGCCAATTGCATATGTCCCAATGAATACTCGCAAATCCTTTATCACAGTTTGAGCATCAGCCGAGCGCCGAGGCCAAACCCACAGAAATCTAGAGCATGAATCCACTGCCACCAAGATGTACTTGTAATCCCCGTCTGAATTTAAGGGGCTGCAGTGATCCAAATAGACACATGCGAGAGGTCTGTCTGAAATGAGTAATGGTGTTTGTGGTGGCCGTGCTACGGTGGAACCTTTCATCTGCTGACAGATGTTGCACTTTAAGGCATAAGCCTTTGTTTGTTTAGACAAACTTGGCCACCAGAATCGCCACTTCAGTAATGAAATTGTAGCAATGACTCCTGCGTGTGCTGAGCCCAGACCCTCGTGTGTGGGTAGAATAAACATAATCTGCGATCCATGTTTGGTATAACTCTATCCCCCACTCCTGGAATTTGAGCATACGGTGTATTTTGCGCATATAATTTATAGGAATATTTGAGTGGAAAGCCTTTCGGGATGGCAGAGCCATTCTTTTAGGCGTTGACTGCTATCAGTATGTCTCCGTCTATCCTTGTACTAGAACGAGTGATTGCAGCAACAGCAGCAGTTCGCACTGTCGCCTTGGCGGCTTCATCAGCCAGTGAATTCCCTTCAACGTGTTCGCCAACATGCTGATGACTCAATGTGTGAATAACTTGAGCCTGTGAGAGGCCTGCTTTTAGCTTTGCCACTTGTTCCCATAACAATCTATGCTTAATGGTGCAACCCTTGGAATCTCTAAAACCATTCTGGCCCCAGTAAGATATTCATTGTAAAACTGCGCACAGTAGAATGAATCGCACACTATCAGTGTGGGGAATTCCTGATCCGTATACTGTAGTGCTAATATCAGGGCTTTCAGCTCTGCCAACTGCGCTGTACAATCTCCTAGAGATTGTGTAGTCGCATTGCTGGGATGGAACTTACCGTCCTGCATATGTCCCTTCACTATAGCACAAGCTGCGCTATACTGTTGTTTACTTCCAATGGCAGGCTGAGCAGAACCAACATTGTAAATGATGTATTCATATCTTTCCAGAGGCAAGATCTCATTCGGGAGAGAATATTCTTATTTGTACTGCAGGAACGCTTGTGTTTTCAATGTAGAATCGTATTTCTAATCTACATCTGTTGCAGTGAGAGAATTAGCCCATTGTATCCATCGCGGATGCAGTGCTTTTGCATTTGGAAAGCTTGCTTTGGTAACAGCTTCTAAAGTTGGTACCGGGGTTACAACGATAATGCGTTTCCCCCTGTGCTAGTGTTCTTTCTCTCACTACAGCAGTCTGTACTACGGTCAATATTTTTTCTGTTGCTGCGAATCGCATTTCAGCATTTGTATATAAAAGTGATTTGTATGCAATAGGGACTGTCTCACCTTCATTGAAAGTGATATATGTATATCCTGACAAACCCTGGACCACCCGGATCACCAAGTTTGTAGAATTCACACATGTGTGCAAATGTGTTGATGCTATCATGTCAGCCTGAACTGAACAACGAGTATCAGTGTGTTGCTGTGTCCACTGATGTGGTGTGAAATCAGGTCTGATTAAGTCGTAGAAATGTTTTACTCTTTCTGCGTAATCTAGAATGTATGCTCTGCCAAAATTTAAAAATCCTAAAATGGATTGCAACCTTTAAGAGTCTTCGGAGGTTGGAGCTGCACGCACTTTTCTAAAACGTTGGCTGCCAGGCTCTTGCCTTCACTTGACAGCTCATAACCCAAAACAGTAGCAATCTACTAGGTAAAAGGTCATCTGTGTAGAATCGCTATTGTCGTGTCGATGGGACAAATGTATGTAAAAAGGGGTATACATGACAGGACTAATCTAAAGGACATGACACTGCCACTATTAAGCACATGGCGCGCAACAAAACCCCAGGTACAGACAGACTCCAAGAGGAGTTTTACTCCACATACTTCACTGAACTCACACCCCATCCAGCAAAGCTATACAGGACGGCCAAAGAGATAGGCTGTCTCCCAGACACTACTGGAGAAGCAGTAATAGTCCCCATTTGGATACCAAACAAGCCAGCCCATGATAGATCGGCTTACTGCCCACTGTCGATGTTAAACATCGATTACACAATCATTAGCTGGATTCTGGCTACCTGCCTATTGCCCCTCATGACTACATTAGTGCATGTGGACCAAGCCGTCCTGCAGCACAGCGGAGAACATTAGACGACTGCTAACTGTTAGAGAGGCAAATGAGGGAAATCAGGAAGGCGCAGCGATTCTCGCCGTAGATATAGAAAAAGCATATGACAGCTTGGACTGGCCCTACCTATATGAAGTGCTGGCTCACATGGGAATTGGGGAGGGCTTCATTAATTGGACTAAACTCCTATACACCATACCCACGGCGAGGGTACGGACAGGGAGATATATATCGAGGAGATGGCCGGGGATCATAGCACCCGACAGGGATGCCTGCCTTCCTCCCCCCTGTTTGCGCTCGCTATAGAACCACTTGCGATTGCGGCCAAAACAAAGCACTCCTATAAGGGACTCAACGTTGGGCACACCAGGGAGCAAATAGCACTCTACGTGGATGATCTATTACTGTTCCTGAAGGGAGGAGATGAGAGCTTAATGGGAGCTCGAGCACTGATGGAAAGATTTGGCTCCCTCTCCGGGCTAAATGTGAGTTGGAGAAAGTTGGGACTCTTCCCAGTGGTGCGGAGAGGACACCCCCGAGAGACCTTGCACACCTACAATGGGAACCTAGCTGCTTGCCGTACCTGGGGGTCCACATCTACCATACCTGGCTGGACCTCTATGAGGGCAACATAGAAAGAGCTTCCCGGATTGAAAGCATCCATGACTTTCTGGCAGACGCTTTTGTTCTCCGTAGCTGGCAGGATTGCACTCCTTGAAATGGTAGCACTCCCCCGCCTATTGTACTATTTCAACATCCTTCCACTCTGGAGCTGGACTCACAGATCCCACCCTTTGTGTGTGGCTCAGGACGGTGCAGAGTTGCCCTGATGACAATGCAGCGACCGATGACCACGGTGGGCTAGCCGCCCCTGACTTTGAGACCTACTACATAGGGGAGCAGCTGCAGTGGATGGTAAGAGGCATCGCTCAGCGAGGAAAACAAACTGACGCTCCGCGCATAATCACACCGCCTCTACCTGACCTACTGTGAGTACCCCTTAGGGTGAACAGGTCAGCAGGACGAGACCCCCAGGAACTTAAAGTGCAGGCCAAATGCTGGCGCCGAGGCTTACAGAGAATGAGAGTCATGATTACATACTCCCCGGATATTCCGTTAGATATGCTGAAGGTACTTCCTCATGGGGGCAACTGGCAGGACTTAGAAGCATGGATAGAAGCAGGGGCGACTAAGATGGGTGACCTCTATAGAGGCGCAGAGTTGCTACCATTTAAGGAAATCCGAGTGGAGTTCAGACTTCCTTGGGGACATTTTCAATCCGTAAAGCACTGGCATACTGGAGCTACTGGGACCCCAACCACAACAGAGTTGTTACTATATGGCCCTCTCAGCAGGTACGATCAAGGCAGTGTCCTGCCTGTATAGAGCGCTCCTCACGAATGAGCAACGACCGCAAGAGAAACTGCGTCTCCACTGGGAAGTGGACTTAGCTACCCCAATCCTGATGAAGGACTGGGACAACATACTAGCCAGCATCCCGAGGGTGTACACAAACGTGCACTTCAAACTGATAAATTATAATGTTCTTTACAGGGCTTACCTGACCCCCGAACGTAGTATAGGCAGATATTTCCAAATAGAAGAAGCGGCTTGCCCGCGCTGTGGCGCAGACCGTGCACATATTCTGCACATGTTTTGGGACTTCCCAAAGTTGCGCAAATACTGGGAGGGGGATTTACACATAGTGGGCGAGGTCATTGATAAGGAGCTCTCTTACTCCCCAGCCCATTGTCTACTAGGGTGGCTCCCCCACTCCTCAAAAACCAAAGTCACCAGTAAATTCCAAGACGTGGCATTTGTTCGGGCTAAGCGTGAAATAACCAGGAATTGGAAGTCAACAGAGGGCCCTAGATTGACCTGGAAAAAGAAATTCTCCAAATGGGCCGAATGTGAGGGACAGATACTCCTGGTCATACTCCTAAGAGAAGCTAATAGAGGACTGAGAAACATAGAGGTGGCTAGATCCTGGGAAGCTCTAATAGATGAACTAACACATCCTGACTCAGAGACCCAGAATGACCGCCCTCTGCACGGAAAGTGCTGTCATTGGTAGCGACACCCACGCACCTCCCCCAAAATCAAAACCAATAGGCTACGACAATACCTTACTGCTCAGCTGTCCCTTCACCACACTTAGCATAGCTGATTTATATACTATTCTTGTGAACCACACATACATTAGTACAATGTTGACTCATGGGGGAATTACAGTTATAACTACAACTCCTGAAATTGTTGCAGTAGGCCATACCAACGTAATAGAAATGGGAAACTACATTGACGACCTAGTAACGACCGATGCTACTCAAACGATGAAACACTGCTGTAATGTTGGTTAAAAATTAATAAAATCTGTTTAAAAAAAACAAGATAATTTCTAACCTTAGGAATACAAATAAGTGTTGAGAACGCAATCCAACACCCTTGACAATGCTACATCTTCAGACCCTCAGTACCACATCACATTACTTCTGACACTCATGTTAAATATCCTACTGTCTCCTCCTCATTAATGACCCATACTTATCAGCCAAACTCTTTGCTTCATCTCCGCCTCCAAAATCATCACAATAAGGAATGTCTGACCACACTTCTGACCAGGTTCTGACTGGGACAAAAAATAGGCATCAAAATAAAAGTGGCCCCTATTAGCAAAAAAAAAAGCCCACATTCCCAATTCAAGCCAGTTTTAAAAATGTAATGGCATGCTGCATGGGTATTTTGCAAGGTATGAGAGACTGCATACATTTGTGTTTGCTGCAGGCAGTGTTTGTGATAATATCGTGGAAATCAACATTAAAAAACGAGCCACCTGGCAATAAAACAGGCCCAGAAACTGCTAAAAATCCAGCCCACACACTAATTTGTCTGACCATCCCATTGGGCAATACCTGATAGACCTGTAGGCCAGTCTGACCCTGCTTCTGACTGCTCCATCAACCCCCCTTACATCCCCATCATTCCAACTTCATCTAACCAGCACATTTCACTATAACATGCTCTTAAGAACTGAGTCATATTATCAAAGCATTCAACCAGCCCAGTGCATCATCTGATCCTTTCAGTTGTCAAACTTACAAACATGTAGCCTTCACATCCATTGTTCTTTTCCGTTTCACCTCTCTCTTTTACTATTCCCTTACATCTGGCACATATCCAACTTGCTTCAAATCAGCAATGCTTCTACCACTTCTCAAAACAACTACTGCTGATACATCATCCCCAAGATATTGTCCAGTATCTCAAATCGCCTTTTCTCTCCATGATACTGTAATGATTGGTCTCCAGTTGGCTCACTCTTTACCTTTCCTCCAATAACCTTCTTAACCCCATCCAATCAGGCTTCCAAGCCCATCACTCCCTGTAAAAAGTAGGTTTACGCTTATCTAATTTTTCAAAATAATACTATGGTGAAAACTGCATCTTTGAATGTAAAAGTGCTTTACATTCTGGAAAAGAGAGGTGCAACCTGTAAAGCATTGCTTAAGAACCAGCCTGATGTTGTTAGCTTACAACTATTTGCTTGGATTGCTGTGACTACAGCACCTTGATGCCTATGAGTAATTGCCATTCTTTATAAATTAAATATCAAATCACAGAAGATAGATGTATGGACAATGTACCAAAGAAGCATAAGACTTATGGCATACTTGATTGCCTACTACTTTTCAGTACTTGTCCAGCACATTATTTATTGATTATCCATGTATCAATATTAATTATTCGATGTTCAGTATTCATTATGGTTCCTGTATTGAATTAAGCTTGCACGGAATGAGATTAAGTAGATTACAGAGGCTGCAAAACTCTGAATGAATACCCTGGATTTGAATAAGTCCCACATGACTCTTTGTACAGATTGATAGAGACATACATGTCTGCTCCTCCCTTAGACCTACTTCTAGCTCTCCTTAATGTGAATGCCAAGCTTGTTACAAAAAGGTTGGCTTCTAGACTTTAATGGTGCTGCCTTGCCTGGCCAAACCTGGCTAATGTGGCTTCATTTGGAACATGCACATGCATGGCAATATAAGAGCCACAATCCATTTGTTGATAAGGTATTGTAGTGTAGTTCCTATTTCCCTAATAGGCTCTATGCATTGGAATAATATAACCTATATGTTTGACATAGGACTAAGGTTGGTATGTCCCTATCGAGTATATTAAACTTAATTACTTGTGCCAGCTAGCTCAGAGGCCACTAGAAACTCCTTGAGAACAAAGAGGGAGTAGTTTCTGACAACCGAAAAACATGACAACTTTTGTTTCCCTTTAGAATCGGAACACGTCTCAGAATCGTGGAAGCAATAGATAACAGTTTCACTCAGTCAATCGTGCATGCTTAGTTTCTACAGAGTTACACAGAAAGGAAAGACGGGCGTTTCAATAAAAAGGTTTTATTGAACAGTCTTGTTTCTCGTGTAAGAGATATGTGCTGTTATGATCACAAGATAGTATGCAAGATAAATAATTTACAGCGTAAGCAGTAGAAATAAATAATACTGCGCTAGCATTATGTTTTAGCATATATTCACGTACATAAATAACATGAGCTAAGAATGCGAGTACTCATACAATGCGTCTCTAAGCTTGTTCTACCCCAATGTACCTAACCTAGTCTAGGTGTAGGGAAAGGTAGAAGTAGGTGGAGTATTCTCTAGTCTGGTATACTAAGAGTATGTTAAGTATAGTATGCCAAGTCTAGTATGCCAAGAGTCCCTCTAGGATCTAGTCAGCTCCATACCTTGAGAATGAGAGAGGTGGGAATCTCCTGCCGGATCTGGAACTCTAACACCGCGCGAAGGGAGTCAGAACACTGGAAGCTGGATTCGTCTGCGTGCAGGAATGACAGCGTCTTCACAGTGCGTCAGGCCGGGATACGGGCTCCTCTGAAGTCGAGGTCTCCTCTAACTTGCTTGGGCAAGGGAAGGTATATTTATACCTGGTAGGTGTCTTGGATTGTTAGCATTGACGTAAAGTCGGACAGAGGAAGACGTCAGGAATGAACCCTTAAGGTATAACGGTTCATACATAATAGATGAGTTCTTGGAGAAATCAATAGTCCTGTGCTAGGGGAATTCCCGAAGCTTAAGGGTCTGGTTTCTAAGAACTCGTTGTGACGTTAGGGTGGACGGATGTCGGTGACCATGCCTGTATTTGGAGTGCACGGTTAATGCCTAAATAAGGACAAGGATTCTATGCCTTTATAAGGGCAAGGCGAATTGTGCCTATATAAGGACATTATTCAGGAAAACCTATATACGGACCCCTAAAGCAGAATACAACACCCACTCCATCTTCGATTGAACGATAATACTAAATGCTAAACATCTTAAATGCTAAACATAAAATTGAGTACCACATATTGCTAAATACATTTTTAAAAGCATTTTGAAAGAAGCTCAAAACTGTAGAAATGCAATAAGTACTGTACATATAAAGCATCGTTTTCATTCTAAGCATGTAACGGAAGTAAAATGCAACTTGAATGAAACAGAAATATATACATATGACGAAATGGTCGATAAGTTCTCAAAATCAAAACCATTGCATATCAAAGAATTAAATGAAATGTTAGACAAGTAAGGTGACAATGTGTCCCTGGAAGTATTCAAAGAAGTCCGTTTTATAAGACTAGTTCTACTGTAAGCAGATTGTTCATTTACCATGTCATTTCATAAATTTAAAAAGAAAAAAGTTCAATTCTGGGAAAAGTTCAAAGTTTGAAAAATATGAAGGCCAAATTTCATTGTTGCCCTGGTACACTGTGACCCGAATCAAAGTCAGTGTATGGGTCTGGCGTAAACATTAGATCATCTATTTCCGTAGCCAAAATATCGTCCCCCGAAGTTGGTGACATTTGGAACACCTCGTTCAGAAGGTTAATTGCACAGAGATGAGAAACATCGCCTTCAGCAGAAGAAGCAATGCTCGCGTCCGTTGTTACCTGTGTGCCCGTTGATCCATCTCGTACCTCAGCAGCAGCCGGAAGCGTCTGTGAGATCTCAATGAATGCCGCCATCAGGATTGGAAGCCTTTGGGGACAACACACAGCATGGGCCGTTATCGGGTCCAGCAGAGTATCGATATCCGTTGGCATGACTGATGGGAGTGTTAGACAGGTGTCTAGCACACATTCTTCACCGCAAAACAGGCATCGTAGAACAGGTAAGATGCAATCTTGCCAGATTGGTCTGAATGACAGGAACCACGTTGTATTAAGTTCCCTTAGACGAGGCATGCCCAAAAGCTGTACTATTCGCTCACGGCATTTCCGTTCAAGGAGGGCTCTCTCCACATCGCTCGGAGTGATGTTGGCGAAGAGGCTTGCCATAGCATAGTAGGAGGAATAGAAACAGAATTCCTGCAACAAGTGCTAGAATTAACGGCACACCACCAAACACCAAATGTGCGAAGTTTGGGATGATTCCGAGGACAGCCTGGAAAGGTGCTAATAGTCCGGAACAGATGGTCTTAAATACATGTACAATTCCGCTTGTATCAGACATGTTAAAGATACGTCCTATCATTTCTACGAAATGTATAGGGCAGTTTGTACGAATTAAAGCTTGTATCTCAGCCGAAGTCCTTGCAACTTGTAGATCATAGGTTTCTTTGGCCGAGGTCAAAGGCACTGATTGTTGTATAAGCATGGCTTTCATTCTGCTTAAAGTATCAAATCGTATAAAAGATACATTCAACGAAGGCCATAGAGGCAACTCCCTGACTGTGTCTATTGGGGCAAACAATACTTGCATACAGCAAGTGACCCTGGAGTTGACCGTTACTAGATATGGGATGCCTGGCAACATGCCACAGCAACTCTGATCATTCAACATGAGGTAAGAACTCCCATTAGAAAGTTGTCCAAACATTGGATTAATCACAGCAGCTGGTGTACCCTGCTAGTGGCAGGACAAGTTTGCCACAGAACCATTGCAAGCCCCGTGTAAAGATGTGTCCTGACAAATCAGTGAACCTCTTAGTGCACTTTCACAGTGTGTACCGCTTAAAAACACTTCACGATCCCCACTCCAACATCTATAGGTGTAAGGTAAATTCCAGGATGTCTTAATGTATTCTTTACCCAACCTTTCATATTTGCCTGCTTGCATCTGTTTAAGGCAATACTGAAACTGGAAAGTAGTCACAGGTAGACTAATTTTGCGATGAATAAGCCATTCGGTAGCTGGTTTTTCTGCCACTGTGAATGGTAATTGTTCAAGTTTTTCAATGCTCAGTACTGTATACTTTGCTCCCCTTTGTGCCAGTTCGATCTGTTTATCAGTTAGATTGTATTCTGCAAACAGAGCTGTCGTGTTGATAAAACGCCAAGGCACATAGCCCGCACGCAAAGATTGCAGCATCCAGCTTAATAACATAATAGAACGCAACTGAGATTGGCTTTGCTGTAACATGGCTAAATCTTGTTCCAGTATGTCGATAGCAGAGGATACAATACTGTCCAATGAATAAATTCTGGAGGACAAAGTTGTTAACCCATTGTCGACCACAGAGAGAGTTTTCTCTAAATTAATACGATCAAGTTCACGTATTCGTTCTGCGGCCTCCATCTGTGACACCTTCCATGCTTCATTTTAAGCAGCATAAATGCCGGCATATTTATGAAACGTTTTTGACGCGGTTTTATTGGCCCAAGCAAGAATTTCCTAAGGTCTGCGTCTTCTTTAAGTAAAGATAAGTGTTGTTTCACATCCTTAAGTGTAGATTTTTGCAGCCAATCGAGGCATAATTTTCCTACACTGTATGTTGTTACTACCCCCGGATGCTGTCTTTGGACATATCGTGGATCTGGCCTATGAATAGTAAACCCCTGTGTTTTATTCAGGAATCTCTCTTGACAGTTGTTTGTGTCTGTGGGCCAGATCAACCATTTTCTCCAATCAGGATTTGTTCTGTTGAGTTGTAGTATTGTGTCAACTGTAACGGCTGCCTGTGTATTGTTATCACTTGCAGGTGTCAGTACAGAAGGTGCTTTCATGTCTTTAATCTTGGCTAACCCAAGGCAAGACGTTTGTTGGACCGTGTCATTCAAAAACATTATTTGTTGAGGGACGATACAGGCTCTAAATAAAGTTTCTATCCCCTGCACTTGCCAATCTTTGGTACCCCAGACAGATTTTGTGTCTATTGTGTCTTTCCATAAGTTGAAAACCTGTCTAGACAGTTGGGCAATAAATGCTGCAGAGTAAATCTGTTTTGTATTTGTTAACATAATTTTCAGTCCTGTTTTGTTTACATTTTTATAGTAAAATGTTTCTGGATCAGATGTATTGTATCCTGAAAAATATGGAAACTTTTTAGCAAATGTTTTTGAACTACCTTTTGGTGGTGTAGGACAATGCTCCCATTGGTTAAACATAAACACATTTCTAGGTGTTGCAGATTTAAGCAAAACATGATGACCATAGTGGTTATAGCAATACAGCTGCTCATAGTCTGATGAACCCTCTAAATATTCATTTTTAGAAAATGCAGCAGATTTTTCTAGATCAAACATTATGTTATTTACAGTTTCAAAGTCCCAATCATCAGAGTAGGTACTGGATGAAACAAAATCACTTAGTGAAATCTTAAATAAATGTGGAATGTTCAAATGTTCCGTCGGGCCAAAGATATCAAAATCTGTTTTGTCCCACACTATGCCATCCTGTATAGGAACGGCTGTGATGTTCACTGCGGACAAGTCTCTTGTTTCACGATGGGATGATTTGTGAGGTTTTAAAAGTAAGTTCACTTCTTTTCTTTCAGTGTTCACATGGATATATCTGCCGTTTATAAGCACGCTCATAGTCATTACCAAAGCTAGCCAAAGCAGGAAGAAAAATATTCCAGAAATAACCCAAAGTTCAATCCATGGTGAAACCAGATAAGTCTTTTTCAAAAAATTTAAAAAGTCTTGTACTTGCTGTTTAAAAGTTTTTGATGCTGGCGACGTCTCGGGCTCACTCAGATCCTTAGAAAACGTATCAAAGTTAATAAAATAGCCAGAAGCAGTTCTGTCAATTGTTGGAATTGCATCAGGATTTGTAGAAATCGCTGGAACCAGTTGATCACTTGTTACATTTGTGTAGACAGGTGTATTTGGACGAACTGTTACTTGTTTTTCAAGAGGGATGAGTTCCATTGCATTGTTGCTCAGTCCTTCATCTGTTACTGCTGAATTCTCGATGGTTATCAGTCTTTCAGTCTGAACCTCTTGGATAGTAGCGAGAGGAGTGTGTCTGCTACTAGGTCGGAGTCCACGAGGCCTACTATTTACTATTAGCCACATACTGTGGTTTGATGAGGATCGATGGACACAAATCTTTTCTCCTTTTTTCCAGCAAGGGCGGCAGAAGTACTGTTCTTGTTCCGTGTACGGCTAGGACAGGTACTGGTTGTCTGTAAGAAGGTCCAAATTCCTTCTTGTCCGCAATTTTCTCTCTGACTAGATCCCCAACTTTTGGAATCCAGACAGGCCTTGCTGGGACTGCCGGTTTTTCCCCAGTGGTGGTTGGCTGCAGGAACACGTTGCTTTGTTTCGATCTTAGTTCATTTAGATCCTGTAAAACAGCCAAACGATCTTTGATATCAAAGGGTTTATTTTCCACCACTGTGCCACTACTTTCTAGATCTGGCACCCACATTCTTGTCCCAAATAGGACCTCATATGGAGTGACCCCCCCTAGAGAACTTCTTGGCAAATTGTTTAATGAGCGTTGGACCCCATAAAGATGTTTGACCCACCCATCACCCGAACCTAATACCCTAGCTGTTATAGACTGCTTTATGTCCCAGTTTTTCCTTTCCACAACAGAATTTCCCTCAGGATGAAACGGAGAGGAGTACAGCAATGCAACGCCCAGACTGGCCATGGCTTCTTTGTAAGCCCAAGAGCTAAACGCAGGGCCCTGGTCAGAATGTAGCGTGCCTATTGCGTATGTGCTGATAAAGACTCGCAAATCTTTTATAACAGTTCGAGCATCAGCCGAGCGCTGAGGCCATATCCATAGGAACCTTGATTTAGTATTTGTGGGATTGCAGTCGTCCACAAGGACGCCTGTGCATAGATAGTCTACTGCTGCCTAACAATGGTGTCTGTCCCTGGCAGGCTACTTCGTAGCATGGTGTCTGGTGGCGTTCTGCATCTCACTGTACCTTACAGTCTATGCAGTCATTGATGAAGATGTGAATATGTGTATTCATTCCAGGCCACCAGTACATCTCTTTTAATGTCAATATTGTTTTAGAGATCCCTTGATGTGACAGACCCTCCCCCAGATGTGCTTCATAAATCAAAGCTGCTCTACGTTCCATGTTTGGAATTACCCTATCCCCCACTCCAGGGATTCGAGCAAAAGGAACGTTGTTCGCATCAATTACATAAGAGTACTTGAGTGGAAAATGTTTTGGTAACGCTGCACCACTGCCTTTGCTCGTAACATTGACAGCCAACATTATCTCACTGTCTATTCTCGTTTTTGAACGAGTGATCGCAGCTACGGAAGCCGTCTGAACAGCCCCCTTTGCGGCTTCGTCAGCCAATGAATTCCCTGCAACGTGAACGCCATCACGTTGATGACTCAGTGTGTGTATCACGTGAGCCTTTGGTAGTTCGCTTTTTAACTGAACTACTTGTTCCCAAAGCGTTTTATGCTTTATTGTGCCACCTTTTGCATCTTTGAACCCGTTTTCAAGCCAAGTTTGTATATATTCATTATACGACTGCACACAGTAGAAAGAATCGCACACTATTAGTGTGGGGAATTCTCGATCTGTACTTTCAAGTGCCAGTTTGAATGCTTGTAGTTCAGCTCGCTGAGCTGTGCAATCTCCTAGAGATTGGGCTTTTGTGACCATAGGTCTGAAGTTGCCATCACGCATGCAACCTTTAACGATTGCGCACGCTGCATTGTAAGCTTGCTTACTCCCTGTTGCGGGTTGTGCGGATCCGTCAGTGTAAATTATGAATTCATACTGATCGAGAGGCAGAATCTCAGTGGGCAGAGGACATTCATGTTCATATTGCAGGAACGCTTGTGTTTTTAAATCAGGATCAAAAACATATTCAACATCTGTTGCAGCAAGAGAATTAACCCATTGTATCCATCTAGGATGTAATGCTTTAGCATTTGGAATGCTCACTTTTGTTACCGCCTCTAAGGCCGGAACAGGGGTTACGACAATAATGCGTTTCCCTTGGGCTAAAGCTCTTTCTTTTGCTACAGCGGTTTGAACTGCTGTCAGAATTTTTTCTGTTGAAGTGAAGCGCATTTCTGCTTGTGTATACAAATGTGATTTGTATGCAATTGGTACTTTTTCACCCTCATTAAATATTAAGTAGGTGAATCCGCATTGACCCGAAATTATTCGGATCACTAAGTTGCGTTGACTTACGCGTGTTTGTAAGTGATTTGTGGCTAACATGTTAGCTTGGAGTGAACGCAAGATTTCTGTGTGTTCCTGTGTCCAATTTTTGATTGAAAAATCAGGTTTGATTAACGCGTAGAGAGGTTTAACCCTTTCTGCGTAATTTAGAATGTAAGTTCTTCCAAAATTTAGGAAACCCATGATGGATTGTAAATTTTTAAGCGTTTTAGGAGGTTGGAGCAGCGCACACCTTTCTAAAAAGTTGGCTGCCAAGCTCTTGCCTTCACTTGAAAGCTCATATCCTAGAAAGAGGACATTGAGATGGGCAATTCTGGACTTTTTGAAGTTGAATTTATAGCCCTCAGAGGCGAAGCCCAGTATAATGGTGCTCACCCTGTTCAAGTGTTTGTCCAGGTCATCGTCTGTCAGATAGATGTCATCGACATATGACAATGCCTCATTGTCATAAATTTGTAGTAACTCCGTTAGCCTCGCTGAGAATAACCCCGGGCTGTTCTTGAACCCTTGTGGGAGTCGACAAAATTGACGCTGGGTCCCCATTATTGAGAAAGTTGTTAAGTACCTGCTTCCAGGTGCTATGTTTTGACAAAAGAAACCATTTGAGATGTCCAATGTAGTTTTATATTTTTTACGCACAATGTTATTCATTAATGCTGTACTGTGTGCATTTTGCACCGCAAAAGTTTTAGAACAAGTGTTTAAGTGTCTGTAATCCAAAACTAGACGATATGTATTGTCTGGTTTGGAGACAGGAAACAAAGGATTGTTCATTGAAGAGGTGCATGTTTCAATCACCCCTTGGTATTCAAGTTGATCTAAGATCTCCCTGACCTGTTTTTTAGCTTCTTGCTTTATTGGATACTGCCTCTGTGCAGTAGGTTCATTTTTAGATGTATTTTATGGTGAGGCGAGTCCTCATCCCATCCTACATGATTTTTGTATAATGCTGGGGCCTGGGCAACTGCCCATTTCCTGGCATAAGTATATTTTAGGTGAATTGGAATATGGTTAGAGAAGGCAGGCATAATAATGTCTTCGCCATGTGGGCACTCCCTGACAAATTGTGGTGGCCAGTCTTTTTCTGCTAGAAGTATGTCATAGCCCCTTGAAAGTTTTTCCCAAAGAGTGCTTTCACCTGTCTAGGTATGTCTCCCTCCATCCGGAGTGTTATTTCATATAACTTTTGTGGAGTACTAACCCTGGTGTCTACAGTCTCAACTGTAATGTACTAATTCAAGTCCACTATCTCCAGAAGTTCCTTCAGGTTCTGGCGAGCTATTGTGACTTCTGCTGCACTGTCCAGCATTGTCTGAGCCCATTCTCCGTTCTTGAGTTGTGTTCTCAGTATCCTCGGCATGTCTGACCTTCAGACCTGCTACCTTCTTTTTTGAGAATTGAGGTTTTGATTTGTTTTTCGGAACGTGTTTGTCATCTTTCGATTTCACGCGTTCTTCTCTATGTTCTGACCGTCCTCTTCTTTCCGATGTCTGTGACGATATCTGAAAGGTACGAGAGGAACGTGTATCAGTATCTTGATACCTGTCAGGCTTTTTCAAATTATCCCTATTCCTGAGGTTATACCTCCTTTCAGAGGGCTCCTTTTGAGGAGACCTACCTCGGGATTGAGAACGTTTCTCGTTTGAATTTTGTTTGTTAGTTTCCCACTTCTTTTTAGAAGATGTAGGAGTTTGTTTAATAACGTCCTTCTCAGGACTTTCAGATAGTTTCGGCTTCACTGGTCTTCCACCCAAACTATCTCTGCCTAATTCTGCATAAGATTGTTCTATTATTCTGGGTAGTTCTGTTTGATGTTCTGTAACATCGAATTCCCTTAATCGTTGGCGGATCGCCACTGCTGCTGCCTCCCCTTTAATATTAGATAATATTAATGTTGAGACCTGGTCGAAATTTTTCAGTAATTTCATACCTAAATTTAGTGCAGGCTCTGCCCCGTATTCGTTTTGAATTTGTTTCAGGACATCTGGTATTACTGCAATTGATGGAATACCATGTGTTTTAGTATAGATGGCAGCAAAGACTGAGCCCCAAGTGGTGCAGTCTTCCAGTTGTGGTGTGATCCCCATTGGTAAACAGATTGTTAGTATTCTGTGTTTCTCATAAGGGCTAGTATTTGGAAATACTGCTTCTATTTGAGTAATTTTTTGAGCTATCCAGAATGGAATTTGCTCACGTTTTGTGGGCATTTTTCCCATGACTGCGTATAGAGTCTGTGGTGTAATTTTTTGTGTATTCCCCTGTTGAGGAATTTGATTTGGAATTGTTAATGGTGGTTGGACTGTGAAAGTCTGCATGACATATTGGACTAGTTGTCTGTAGATTTTTATTAACTCTGTAAGTTGAGTAAGTAATTCCTCGTCTGACATTATTTCGATGTCAGGATGAGGTGTGTAGCCGGATAGAATCGGCCATGTTGCTCCTGGTCTACCTAGTGGACCAATCCTGGTAATGTTTTTGTGATGTTTTAGGGCGCCTTTAAACCAGAGATGATGCTCCTGGTATGTTAGTGGAATTTCAATATCCTCAAAAGGAATATATTCCTCTGGTGGATCATCTTCTTTGTAGAAGTGAAACAGTCTTGTTACTAAATTTGATTCAGGAAATATTACCCATGAATAGAATACCTCTGTCTGAAAGGATTCGTGTGCCTCTATCACGAAAACTGCTCTACCTTCTCTTGATGGTAGGCCGTGTTTTATAAGTTTTAGAGTGATGGCTCTTCTTAAGTTTGGATTGATGTCTATGACACCCTCCTCGGTTCCTTCTAAACCTGTGATGTTATAAGCTGTTAATGCTGGGTGACCCGCAACTTCATTGTTGTCGGAGTCAGGCATTTTGTTTTTTGAAAAATGTAGAACAAGTTTCAAGGAAACAAAAAAGATAAGGTGCACAATATTTTTGGAACACTGTATCCTTCAATGTTGAACAAACCAAACAACTAATTTATAGGGTGCTTCTCTATTTAGTTATGGCGGATATTTAACCCTACCCACTCCAGACGTCTTATGGAGTATGTGAGTAGGGGTCTCTGAGAAAAGCACGAATGAGTTACTCAGTATCTAGCGTTAAATTACTGCCTTACCAAACGTTTGGGCGCCATGTAGTGTAGTTCCTATTTCCCTAATAGGCTCTGCGCATTGGAATAATATAACCTATAGGTTTGACATAGGACTAAGGTCGGTATGTCCCTATCGAGTATATTAAACTTGTGCCAGCTAGCTCAGAGGCCACTAGAAACTCCTTGAGAACAAGAAGGGAGTAGTTTCTGGCAACCGAAAAACATGACAACTTTTGTTTCCCTTTAGAATCGGAACACGTCTCAGAATCGTGGAAACAATAGATAACAGTTTCACTCAGTCAATCGTGCATGCTTAGTTTCTACAGAGTTACACAGAAAGGAAAGACGGGCGTTTCAATAAAAAAGTTTTTTTGAACAGTCTTGTTTCTCGTGTAAGAGATATGTGCTGTTATGATCACAAGACAGTATGCAAGATAAATAATGTACAGCGTAAGCAGCAGAAATAAATAATACTGCGCTAGCATTATCTTTTAGCATATATTCACGTACATAAATAACATGAGCTAAGAATGCGAGTACTCATACGATGCGTCTCTAAGCTAGTTCTACCCGAATGTACCTAACCTAGTCTAGGTGTAGGGAAAGGTAGAAGTACGTGGAGTATTCTCTAGTCTGGTATACTAAGAGTATGTTAAGTATAGTATGCCAAGTCTAGTATGCCAAGAGTCCCTCTAGGATCTAGTCAGCTCCATACCTTGAGAATGAGAGAGGTGGGAATCTCCTGCCGGATCGGGAACTCTAACACCCCGCGAAGGGAGCCAGAACACTGGAAGCTGGATTCATCTGCGTGTAGGAATGACAGCGTCTTCTCAGTGCGTCAGGCCGGGATACGGGCTCCTCTGAAGTCGAGGTCTCCTCTAACTTGCTTGGGCAAGGGAAGGTATATTTATACCTGGTAGGTGTCTTGGATTGTTAGCATTGACGTAAAGTCGGACAGAGGAAGACGTCAGGAATGAACCCTTAAGGTATAACGGTTCATACATAATAGATGAGTTCTTGGAGAAATCAATAGTCCTGTGCTAGGGGAACTCCCGAAGCTTAAGGGTCTGGTTTCTAAGAACTCGTTGTGACGTTAGGGTGGACGGATGTCGGTGACCATGCCTGTATTTGGAGTGCACGGTTAATGCCTAAATAAGGACAGGGTTTCTATGCCTACATAAGGGCAAGGCGAATTGTGCCTATATAAGGACATGATTCAGGAAAACCTATATACGGACCCCTAAAGCGGAATACAACAGTATACAGGAAGCAGATTCTCAAATTTGTATTTATATGCAGAGAAGCATTTGACTGTATGGAAGAATCTATTCAGTAACAATCAATTTTTTGCCAAGGAATTTATACTTTTTTCAGGTACCTCTAATCAAAGTTGGGGACAGGTTTTTTGATTGATTGCAAATACCTGCAACAAGGTTCATCTGAATTAACTGTCAACCTAGAATCATACTACCTTTGTTACACCAAGCGCGATTAAAGGGAGGACTGGCACTGACAAATTTTCATATTTACTATGCTGCGGCACAACTAAAAGCTGTGGAGGAGTGGCCTAACTCTGAGACAGACAAGGACAATTACTGAGTGATAGTGGATCATGGTAAAATTAATGGACCCCTGTGGGACTTGGTTTGGCTATAGAGGAGTCAAAATATCATACATTTTATATATTTGCATCCCAGCAGCCACAACCCTCCATGTGTGGGCCAGGTTGGTTCTCAGTAGGGATGACTCTTACAACATTCCCATCTCCATACACTCAAACACATTTTAACAGTAAATTTTCCTCAGCCGTATTGCAGGGACCCTTTCATAAGTGGAGAGAAGGGCAATGTAGAGCAATTGTGGACGTATTTCAAAGGGATTCAGTTAGATCATGCATGCAATATAAAAGGGATCCTCATCTTGATGAGACAGAGAGGCTCTGCTATGTCCAGCTGAGGCACTGGGTCCTCCATCATCAGAGGAAAGAGGTATCCATTAGAGAGACCTCTCCTGTAGAGTCCTTATTGCCTAAATCATTGGAATTTAACAGCACAATTTAAAACATGTATGAACTACTTGTGGACTCAATTCGCATCACTAAATGCTCACAAATGACAGCTTGCGAAAAATCTTTGAACACATCGATAGCACTGTGAGAGCAGCGCTCTTTGAGGACAGATGTGCTTAACTGATTGACTTATTTACAAATTATGAGATGCACTCCAAAATGCACCATAATTGGCATTATACACCAGTGCGCCTACACTGTATGAATCCCACTAGTAGATCAGATTGCTGGAGGAGATGTGGTGGAAGATGAGACAATGCACATATATGCTGGGCTTGTCCCAAAGATATTGTATTTGGGAAGGTGTGGTGAAAGCTCTGAATGGAATGCTGTGATACTTTGCCACCCTGGATCTCAAAGATATGGTATTGAGTTGGCTGGCTGGATATAAGAGTATTTCCTAGTCTGATAGCAGTGACGGCTCCTCTGTAAAGGCAGAGGAGGGTCTCCCCGCTGCTATTTCAGCCAGCAGTGCGAAAATTAAGGCAGAGGAGCGTCGCCCCACTGCCATTTCAGCCAGCAGTGCGAAAAATAAAAATAAAATGATAATAACAGAACGTTATTATCATTTTATTTTTCTATCTGGGAGTCGGGGCGGGGCTGGCTCAGTGACGCCAGAGCAAGGGAGGATAGATTTGCACTCTTCTAAGTTCACATTACAGTTTGGCCGGCCCTTTAGTGCCGGCCAAACCATCATGCACACTTGGCATGTTCTCCAGTGGGCTGTGTTGCAAAGCCCCGTGGAGAACATGCCCAGCCTCCCCAGGCACTGCCTGAGCATCCAAGCAGGATGCTCAGACAAATCACAACGCTGCTCCTGCAGCGTCGTGATTGGCTGGGAGAGTCCGGAAGCATGGGTGCTTCCAGTGCTTCCAGCAGACCGAGGACGGAGGCGAGGCGTGCGGCGGCAGGAGAGGTGGTCTACGGCGTGACGGAAAAGGTAAGTTTTTTTTTTTTTTTTATCCATTCCCCCCGCCCCATCACCCCTGTTCCGAGGCAACTGCCACTGTCTGATAGACATCTCATTTGTCAATGTTTATGAGCCGTGAAGTTAACCATTTCATTTCAGTGGAAAAAGGAGAAGCCACCCTTGCTTACCCAGTGGCATAGAAGACTTTGGAACATAGTAGTAATGGAACGGCTCACCAGCAATATTATCGGAAACCATCTACTCTTTAAAGGGACGTGGAAATCACTGGTATCTATCTCAGAGGGTTCTGAATATCGTGAGCTCTGCTTGATGGAAAGAGATAGGGCTATTTCCTGAGCATCCCTTGGTGGGAAGACTGGAGTAATAATTCAGAAGATCACAATGTCTCTTTTCTGTCCTACTGTAAGTGTACTCTTTAAGACTGTCTAATCTAGAGTAGAGACATTCATGAGGGGGTGGAAGGAAGGGAAAGGGTTTAGTAAGTGCACATTGTGGCTGATACTTATTACTCTATTTGCCATTTTAAAACCATTAAAAATTCATTTGGAGAATAAAATAAAAGAAAGAGGTGTCACTGGATGAAATATGACATTGTGATTTTGTATCTGGAGTAGGTTAAGGAGTCTAGCACCAAACTCTGTGAAATGTTTCAGTGTAGAGTTATGTTATGTTATGTTAATAACATTTATATAGCGTGCAAACACCACTGGTCTCTTGGCGCTTATCCAAAGGTTGCAATGTGGCAACCAGATTAAAAGTTCATCTCTTTTTCTTAATGATGTGGACAAGTCACATTTCAGAAAGATTTGCCTTCCTTTTTATTTTATCAATCTCTTTGGTGGCAGCTGTATGGATCATGGCGGGCTGTAAGTCTGGTTAGGGGCAGTGAAAACCTTTTCATATAATAGTCAATAAAATTGAAAATTCTATTGTAAATTTAGCTCTCCAACAAAGTAAAAAATGAACAATTATAATTTCAACTCACTATTCCTATTGAAATACTGACTTGCTTTTTAGTTACTAAATAAAAATGCCATTTAAGTCTGATTGTCAAACATATTTGCACACCTAACTTCAACTTAAGAGCTAAAAAAAAATTGCAAGGGTACATTTTTAATACTTAGCCACAGAATGAGAATTGGTGGAATTTTACAGTCGCAAATAGCATTTGCAAATGCATACAATGTACCAAAATGCTGCACATGGTGAATGTCTCCATGTTTAGCAATGCTCTGGCATTCCTCATACCTGAGTTGTCATAGGAACACCAAAACAACCAGTATAGTACTTCTGGTCTGCTCTTCTCCTCCCTTCAGCTTGCCTGATGGCTACCCATAGGAAAACAGAAGACAATTTAGTTGGAAACAGCATCGTCATGCATGCCTAAGACAGTCTTCACCAGGGGGCGTGGCTTGAGCCGCCACAGGATGGCCGCGACTTGGTAGAGCTCCGCGCTTCTGTATCGGAGCGGCTATTACAAACTTCCGACCGCATGCCTTGAAGAATATTGGAGCGCTGACGCGGGGGCACAGGTAGCTGCTTTTATTTCAGCTTTATATTCAGTTTTTCACCTGTTTTCCCCCGCGTCGCGTTCTCGTCATGAGCACTGGTTCCGGCCGCCATTTTCTCTGCAGCGGGAGTTGCCAGCTTCAGTCAGCGGTATATGGCAGTGCCTTCATTGGCTATTTTTGATGCCTTGGTTTGGATATAACTGCCTCCTTTCATCTTTTTAAGCATTTCTCCTCCAAGTATTCTTGCATTTCAGCGCAAATCTGGCTCTTCATATATTATTTGGAGGTCTGAGTTTTTTGAGCCGGCTGCCATTTTCTGTACTGCGGGAGTTGCCGGCTTTAGTCAGCGGTCTGTGGCAGTAACTTCCCTAGCTGTGTGTGATGCTTTGGCTCTGCATATATCCTGCACCCGCCTCCTTTAATTTTTTTTTTTTTTTGAGCACTTACTTCCAAGTTTTCCTGTGCTTCAATTCAAGTTTGGTCTTTTATCTAATATTTGGAGGTTTGAGTTTTGTGAACTTTTACAACTTTGTCTGGATATTGCATACCTTTGGCTCGCAAGCTATACCTGCGGTTTGGGGCAATGCAGCATTATTTATTTATGTTTTCTCATGTGGTATTTATGGAATCTTCCTCTGCATTTTACCAGAAGGGCATCCCCGCTAGCATGTCCTCCCTTCGCAAGGATTCTCCTACTGCTGCTTCTAAGCATCTCAAAAAAGACCCTAACTCACCTACAAAATCTCCTCTGCCGATCACGCTGGAGGGCCTTATGGAGGAGTTTAAGCTTATGAAACCCTTTATTCTTGACACTAACGCTACCCTTCAGCGGCTTGATGAGAAATGGTCCCACCTAGAATCCAGGGTTTCAGTGGTGGAGCAGAGGATTAGTGACGCTCAGGATGTCTTCCCAAGGGTCGAAGCTATGTCCAAGGAAATAGCACTCCTTAAACAGCAGACGGAGGACTTGGAAAATCGCAACCGATGCAACAATCTTAGGATTTATGGTATTCCTGAAGAGGTGGAAGGCCCTGATATGCTCGCCTTTCTCAAACTTCATTTACCTAAAATAGTTGGCCTCAAGGAAAGTACTTCACTCAACCTGCAGCGAGCCCACCGCATCGGTCCCAGGTTTGGCGGATCTCCCTCTGCATCGTCAGTCAACCGTCCTAGAGGGATTATAGTTCTATTTTTGGAGTACACTGAGGGGCCAATTCCGATCTCGGCCGGTAGGGCACCGAATCGGATTCGGCTTTACCGGATCCGATTCGGAGGCCTCGTTTCCGACCGATTCGTTCATGCGTCCGCGCGAGCAAGTACGATGCGAGCGTACGTGAAATCGCCGACCGACTCGTTCGCGGGTCTGAACCGCTCCGACCGACTCGTACGGACACGACTCGCATCACGCAATGGAGACGTTACCCGACCGATCAAGTACGATGCGCGCTTCGAACAGTCCGACCGACTCGCGCCGTCCGGCTCCAGAGAGCTGTCGGTTCCGGACTTCGGGGGTCCATGTCGGACCCCCCTGCATGCGTAGCCGCGCGAGTCGCACACAGGGGGGACCCATGGGTCCCTCCTACACATGCATGTACGATGTGAGTCGCACCGACGCGTACCCGCTGTAGGGGGTGCCCTTGTTCGCGACGCACCCATTCAGTCAATGGGAGCCAGTGTACGCGTCGTACGACCGGCTCCCATTGACTTCAATGGGAGTCCGACTGAATCGAGTCCGGCAGCATGCGGTCGCATCGTACTCGTTCGGTCGGACTGCGAGAGTCCGGCTCGGTCGGAAATCTCTCCGGATCCGGCTCGGTCGGAGAGATTTCCGGCCCAGATCGGAATCGGCCCCTGAGTTGCTAATGGTTCTGTCTGCAGCTAAGCAAAGGAAGCAGATGTTGTGGTCTGGCCAAAAAATCTTTCTCTCTCAGGATGTATCCCGCACCACTGCTGCTCGACGTAAAGAGTTCCTCTGATTTCGTCCTGCTCGCCGCTCTATGAATGCTCGATATGGCCTTGTTCATCCCTGCTTTTTTAAAGTTACTCACAAAGAAAGGTCTTACTCTTTTGATCGTCCAGAGGACTTAAGACAATTTATTCTTCGTCACAAGGGAGAAGAAATGGAACTTGGGAAAACATGAATTTTGACTGCTTCACCATGTTGTTTCTTTTGTTGCTCAAATCTGATTAGTGTTTTAGCTCATTTTTGGCTTCTCCTTTCTCACTTTACAAGTTTTTGAGGTTTTATGCCTCATTTTTGCTGTTATCCGTATATCTTTGTTTACGTTTGTTTTATATTGATTGTCTTCACTGGTCAATATTCGTCTTTTTAACTAATGGCTTATTGATAATTGTCTGGTTTTCTTCTTTCACAGATATGTCTTGTATGGTGCGGATACCCCTCCCTGATGTTTTTCTCCTCATGGTGCCTTCCCTCCCACTCCCATTGTTTATTATTCTTCATGTCTTGGTAAGTGTTTCTCTCTCCTTAATTGTCTGCATATTTCCTATGTTGTTCACTTTTAGATTTCTTCGTTCATGTTATTCTGTTATATTACGCTGCAGTTCTTATGGTTGCTCCTTACTATATATCTTTTTTTTTTTCCTTTGTGCTTTTTTGGTCTTTGCCGTTTCTCCTTGTCTTTGCTGTGTCTCGTCTGTCTTCTTTTCGTGGCTCCCCGCCTCTTCATGTTACTCTTTTTTCTCTGGCAATATGCTTTATTCTTTTTGACTGAAGCTCCTTTGCTTCATGTCAACTTTCCTTCTTCTACCATTTCCCTTTCTGGTTTCCTTCCTCCTCTCTCCTTCATTTCTTCTCTTTTTTCTTTTCTTTTTCTGTCCCCTAAATCTTTTCAGCACACCTTTTCTGCTTACTTCCACCTCCTTCTCTTTTCTACCTTATCACTATTTTACTATTCCTTTTTTATACTGGTTTCTACCACTCATTTTCTTGTACATTGCATTACAAGTTTTCATGTGTTTATTTTTCAGCTATATAAATTATAAATTGCATATGTTGTTGCTTAATATTTTCCTTCTTTTATCATGACTGATAATGTTCGCATAGTTTCATGGAATGTGAAGGGACTACGCAATCCTATTAAGAAAACAGAGGGTTCTTACTCACCTGTCTAGGCTGCAATGTAAAATAGCAATGCTCCAGGAGACTCATCTTAATGACAGCGATATTAATTCTCTTAAAAAACAATGGGTAGGTGATGTCTATTGTTCCCCGGCTAAGGACAGGAAAAATGAAGTGGTTACTTTATTTCATAAATCCCTTTCTCTTGTTCTAGAGAAGGAGGAAAAAGATGTCGACGGGAGATGGCTTCTTCTAGATCTCACCATAAATGGTTCCCCTATCTCCCTGCTTAACATATATGGCCCCACCGGAGTTGATTCACAATTTTGCATGAACGTGTCACACACTCTTCACTCATGTCCTGACGCTAATTTACTGGTGGGTGGGGATTGTAATCAAGTCATGGACCCTTTCACGGACAGAAAGTCCAACGCCAGATACATTCCCAACAAAATGCAAAAAACTTTCACGAATACAATTCACTCGAGGGGTTTGGTGGATGCTTGGAGGATATTTCATCCAGACACACTTGAATATACTTTCTTTTCCCCTACTCACAACTCTGCATCTAGAATAGATTATATTTTTTTGAGTCCTCATCTCCTCCCTAACCTAATTAATGCTGAAATTGGGTCTATTCTTATTTCCGATCATGCCCCGGTGTTGATTAATTTAGATCTTCCTTCCGAGCCATCCAAGCCATGTAGATGGCGTTTTAATAATTACCTACTTAAAGATCTTATTTTTCTGGAGCGTTTCAAGGAGTTCTTGTCAGATTTCTTCCTTAGAAATGCTACTCCTGATATTCCTTTCCACACTATTTAGGATGCCTTTAAAGCGACAGCCAGAGGATTCATTATAGATTATGTTGCGGCTAAAAAGAAACAGTGTATGAAGGACTCCGCTTCCTTATTAGCCTCTATCAAACATCTTGAACATGCCTACTTTACTTCTAATAATGACGATACACTTAAGAAGTTAATTCAAGCTAAACTTTGTTTTAATAGAAAATCGATGGAGGAGGCTTCTGGGACCCTTCTCAAAATTAACTCTAAATTCTATGGTGGTCGAAACAGAGCTGGTAAACTTCTAGCGAACTACTTGAAGGTTAAATCCCAAAGATCTAAAATAGTTAACATTACTGATGACGGTGGTGTTGACCATTTCAAGGACGAGGAAATATTAAATTGTTTTACAGACTTCTATAAGACATTGTACACCCCAGAATTTTCTCCCTCGGACAAGGCATTGGATTCTTTCTTTGAGGCGCTCCCTCCACGTTCCTCCTCATCTCTTGATTGTTCCTTATTGGAAAAGAATCTATCCCTTTCTGAACTTAAATCAGCCCTAGCTCAATTACCAAAGGACAAATCCCTGGTCCGGATGGTTTCACTGCCGAGTTTTATTCTTGTTTCTCTCAGTCTCTTCTTCCTCACCTTTTATCTCTATTCCAATATTTTATTTCTCATAAGGAAGCTCGTGGTTCCTTTCTTGAAGCTATGATTTGCTTAATGCCTAAGAAGGGCAAGGATCCCTCTTCTTGTGCAAATAATCGCCCCATTTCTTTAATTAATTTAGATTGTAAGATTTTTGCTAAGGTTCTCGCTCTTCGTATTAATAAAGTTATCCCCGACCTGATCGGATACGAGCAAACAGGGTTTGTCAAAGGTAGAACGATCGCAGATAATTCCAGAACATTTTTAAATATTATACACCTTGCTTCTAAAAGTTCCTCTCCTGTTGCTGCTATCACCCTTGATGCGGAGAAAGCCTTCGACCGCATTCATTGGCTCTTTATGATGCGTGCACTCAAGTGGCATGGCTTTGGTCCTGTCATTCTATCCTTTATTAGTTTATTATTTACTACCTCGGTTTTTGTTAACGGACTTCCATCCCCTTATTTTACTCTTCAACAAGGCACTCGTCAAGGTTGTCCCTTGTCACCTTTGCTTTTTATTTTGTCTCTTGAACCTTTTCTTCACTCTCTAAGACACTCTCCTGCCTTTCGTGGCTTTATACATAATTCTATTGAAATCAAGTTTACCGCTTATGCAGACGACATTCTGTTATATCTTTCTGATCCTTCTACCTCTTTACCCGCTTTTATTGATCTTTTATCTTCTTATGCTGCCCTGTCCGGGTATAAATTAAATTTCTCTAAATCTGAAATCCTGCCATTAAATAAGTATTGTCTAAGAAGTATGTTCGAAGGGACTGATTTCAAGTGGAATACCAATTGTATTACCTGTCTGGGGATAAAATATTCCTCTTCAGTTGCCAAAACAGTTCAGCTCAACGTGGATGATGTTTTATTAAAGATATCTAATATGGCAGAGAAATGGTCTCCTTTATTTTTGTCTTGGTGGGGCAGGCTGGACACTTCTAAGATGATGATGCTTCCAGTAATTAATTTTTATCTGTCTATGCTACCTGTCCGACTTCCTTTAAAATTCTTTAAATCTCTTAATGGCATCTTGAGTAAATTTCTTTGGAATAATCGGAAAGCTCGCATCTCTCTGTCTGCCGTGTCCGCTCCCAAAGATAGGGGAGGGGTCAACTTTCCCAATTTCCATCAATATCACTCCTCCTTTCTAATCCGTCAGGTTCTACCCTATCTCTCTTCCTTGGATGATCCACTTGTATCGGTATGGTTTAAATTGGAAGAGTCCGTTATCCACCCACTTCCCTTCTCCTCACTAGCTAGTTTTTCTTATTCTCCTCGCTCGTTTAAATCCCCTACCATTCCTCATCTTATATCGACCCTTTATCCGGTTCTTTCAAAATCGCGTTCACCACTACAGATATTCCTTGACTCCATTATCTGGCACAATAAGTCCATTAAAATCTCTAATCGCACTATCTACTGGAAGGATTGGATTGCCAAAGGGATTATCCGGGTTAAACATCTAATGCTGAATATGCAATTTTTGACTTTGCAAGAATTTCAGTCTAAGTTTGGTTTACCTGCTACTTCCCTCCTTAAGTTTGAATCTTTAAGATTGAATCTGACTCAACAGTTTTCTCTTATCTCTGAAACTCCCTCCTCTTCATTTGACCCTCCATTAGAACCATTACCTAATTCCCTTTCAGTTCGAGCTTCCCACATATATAAATATCTCCACTTTTCCACCCCTACCCGTCCCAAAAGCAAAATTGAGCTTTTATGGGAAACGGATTTACAACATACTATTTCTATACACACATGGAATTCCATTTGGACTCGGATACATCACACTTCATGCAACGCCAACACCACTCAAACGCTATATTATTTTTATCAGAGACTATTTTTAACCCCACTAGCTGTGTCCAAATTTAGTTCTGACCTATCTCCCAATTGTTGGTTCTGTAAGAATACCCCTGGCATGTATTTACATTCTTTTTTTCTTTGTCCTAATATTTCTATTTTTTGGACAAAAATATGTAAATCCATTGCCTCCATTTGCTCCATTAATTTCCCTTTGACATTTATTCCATATTTTTGGGTAGCAATTCCATACAATGGTTTGGTGCTCGCAGATTGGGCTTATTTGTAGATTTGTGCATTGCAATTGCTCTTCAAGTAATTACATCTAATTGGAAGGATGCCTCCAAGGTCTCCTTTTCTGCTTGGTGGAATCTTCTTTGTCATTATCACAGGCTCGACAGAGCTTCTGTAACCACCTCGCAGCAACTCCTTCGAAAAGAAGCCTTTTGGTCTCCTCTTACTAATTACATATCCTGTTCTGCATTACATACCAAGGATAGTAATTATGTTTTTCAGCCACCGTGAGTGCTGTGTTTATTCCTTTTTAATTGTTCATATTTTATAGTCCTTATACTTTATTGCGATTTCATACTGTATGTTAATGGAACGTTTTACTAGACTATTTGATAAGGTTGTTGATACCCTCTTTCTTCTCACTTCCTTCTTCCTTTCCTCTTTTTCTTTTCCTCCTTCTCTTCTTTTCTTCCTTTCTCTCTCTATTCTTAAAATTTAAAGTAAAAATGCTAAATTCATTTTGGTACTCCTTTGTCTAATTTTGCTCTTAACATTGGTATTTTATCTTGATAATGTATGATATATCTAGCTTGCAACCTTTGTTGCTTCTGTATTCTCTGGTTATCCTCTGTATTTATTTTTTATAATCATTATTATAATTCTGTACCCTGTTTTTCACATGTTTCAATAAAGCTTTCTAAACAAAAAAAAAAAAGACAGTCTACACCAGCAATTTTGATTTCTGGACTGCCATGTCTGTATTTTATGCATCATGAAAGCCGTAACTCACTCACTCGTGTATGCTGCTCGTATTAAAAACTAGATCTGTGGCCTCTGGGGGACAGTGCTACATCTCTGCTGGTGGATCGAGTCTGCTTACTTTTTCCATATGAGTGAAGTCCAGTGGCGGCTGGTGGATTCCCAAAGTGGTGAGGTGTAAAGATGAGTTTCGAGTTGAAAATGAGAGCGAGCCTAAACTGAAAGGGAGGTACTGGAAGTGCATTCTCCCATACAGGAAATGTTCAAAAACATGGGCGTGAATGGCATATTTAAGGCCTCGTACTAGCAAATTACGGCAGAGTAAGTCTCCCCAGGCCATTTGGTATAAAACAAATGAACAACAATGCGACAAACGTCCCAGAACTATGCAGCTTTCTTCTACCCAACACTCCATAGGTCAGCTTGAGGAGCTTCTGACCCTGAAGATCAATGGTATCCTATATGCATGGATGTCCCCGTCAGTTAAGGGTGGGGTTTGAAAGAACCAATACTATATGCCAGCACAGTGATTGTGCTTTATGGTGCTAGAACTGTTCATATTAATTCTCCATAATGTCTTTCTTTAGCCGGGCTTGATGTATTCCGCTTTAGGTGTCCGTATATAGGTTTTCCTGAGACATGTCCTTATATAGGCACAATTCGCATTGCCCTTATATAGGCATAGAATCCCAGTCCTTATTTAGGCATTAGCCGTGCACTCCAAATACAGGCATGGTCACCGACATCCGTCCACCCTAACGTCACAACGAGTTCTTAGAAACCAGACCCTTAAGCTCTCGGGAGTTCCCCTAGCACAGGATTATTGATTTCTCCAAGAACTCATCTATTATGTATGAACCGTTATACCTTAGGGGTTCATTCCTGACGTCTTCCTCTGTCCGACTTCACGTCAATGCTAACATTCCAAGACACCTACCAAGGTATAAATATACCTTCCCTTGCCCAAGCAAGTTAGAGGAGACCTCGACTTCAGAGGAGCCCGTATCCCGGCCTGACGCACTGAGAAGACGCTGTAATTCCTGCTCGCAGAAGAATCCAGCTTCCAGTGTTCTGACTCCCTTCGCGGGGTGTTAGAGTTCCAGATCCGGCAAGAGATTCCCACCTCTCTCATTCTCAAGGTATGGAGCTGAGTAGAACCTAGAGGGATTCTTGGCATACCAGACTTAACATACTCTTAGTATACCATACTAGAGAATACTCCACCTACTTCTTACCTTTCCCTACACCTAGACTAGGTTAGGTACATTGGGGTAGAACTAGCTTAGAGACGCATTGTATGAGTACTCGCATTTTTAGCTCATGTTATTTATGTACGTGACTATATGCTAAAAGATAATGCTAGCGCAGTATTATTTATTTCTACTGCTTACGCTGTACATTATTTATCTTGCATACTGTCTTGTGATCATAACAGCACATATCTCTTACACGAGAAACAAGACTGTTCAATAAAACCTCTTTTATTGAAACGCCCGTCTTTTCTTTCTGTGTAACTCTATGGAACTAAGCATGCACGATTGACTGAGTGAAACTGTTATCTATTGTTTCCACGATTCTGAGACGTGTTCCGATTCTAAAGGGAAACAAAGTAGTCATGTTTATGCGGTTGCCAGAAACTACTCCCTTCTTGTTCTCAAGGTGTTTCTAGTGGCCTCTGAGCTAGCTGGCACAAAAGTAATTAAGTTTAATATACTCGATAGGGACATACCGACCTCAGTCCTATGTCAAGCCTATAGGGTAGATTATTCCAATGCGCAGAGCCTATTAGGGAAATAGGAACTACACTACAGGGCGCCCAAACGTTTGGTAAGGCAGTAATTTAACGCTAGATACTGAGTAACTCAGTTGTGCTTTTCCCAGAGACCCCTACTCACATACTCCATAAGACGTCTGGAGTGGGTAGGGTTAAATATCCGCCAAAACTAAATAGGACAAAAAACCCTATATATTAGTTGCTTGGTTTGTTCAACGTTGAAGGATACAGTGTTCCAAAATATTGTGCACCTTATCTTTTTGTTTCCTTGAAACTTGTTCTACATTTTCAAAAAACAAAATGTCCGAACACGGGGACAATAACACCGGGAACGGTGCAGCTGCAGCTGACCCAGTCATAGCAGCTTTTAACTTTACAGGTTTAAATGAAACCGAGGAGGGTGTTATAGACATCCATCCAAACTTAAGAAGAGCCATCACTCTAAAACTTATAAAACACGGCCTACCACCAAGAGGCGGTAGAGCAGTTTTCGTGATAGAGGCACACGAATCATTTCAGACAGAGGTATTCTATTCATGGATAGTATACCCTGAATCAAATCCAGTAACAAAACAAAGAAGATGAACCACCAGAGGAATATATTCCTTTCGAGGATATTGAAATTCCACTAACATACCACGAGCATCAGCTCTGGTTTAAAGGCGCCCTAAAACATCACAGAAACATTACCAGGCTCGGTCCACTAGGTAGACCAGGAGCAACATGGCCGATTCTAGCCGGCTACACACCTCATCCTGACATTGAAGAAATGTCAAACGAGGAATTACTTACTCAGCTTACAGAGTTAATAAAAATTTACAGACAATTGGTCCAATATGTAATGTGGACTTTCACAGTCCAACCACCATTGACCATTCCAAATCAAACCCCTCAACAGGGGAATACACAAAAATTACACCACAGACTTTATACGCAGTCATGGGTAAAATGCCCACAAAACGTGAGCAAATTCCATTCTGGATAGCACAAAAAATTACTCAAATCGAAGCAGTATTTCCTAATACTATCCCTTATGAGAAACACAGAATCCTAACAATCTGGTTACCAATGGGGATCACACCACAACTGGAAGACTGCACCACTTGGGGCTCAGTCTTTGCTGCCATCTATACTAAAACACATGGTGTTCCGTCAATTGCAGTAATACCAGATGTCCTGAAACAAATTCAAAACGAATACGGGGCAGAACCTGCTCTGAATTTAGGTATGAAATTACTGAAAAATTTCGACCAGGTCTCAACAATAATATTATCTAATATTAAAGGAGAGGCAGCAGCAGTGGCGATCCGCCAACGATTAAGGAAATTTGATGTAACAGAACATCAGACAGAACTACCCAGAATAATAGAACAATCTTATGCAGAATTAGGCAGAGATAGTTTGGGTGGAAGACCATTGAATCCAAAACTATCTGAAAGTCCTGAGAAGGACTCTATTAAACAAACTCCTACATCTTCTAAAAAGAAGTGGGAAACTAACAAACAAAATTCAAACGAGAAACGTTCTCAATCCCGAGGTAGGTCTCCTCAAAAGGAGCCCTCTGAAAGGAGGTATAACCTCAGGAATAGGGATAATTTAAGAAAGCCTGACAGGTATCAAGACACTGATACACGTTCCTCTCGTACCTTTCAGATATCGTCACAGACATCGGAAAGAAGAGGACGGTCAGAACATAGAGAAGAACGCGTGAAATCGAAAGACGACAAACACGTTCCGAAAAATAATTCAAAACCTCAATTCTCAAAAAAGAAGGTAGCAGGTCTGAAGATCAGACATGCCGAGGATACTGAGTACACAACTCAAGAACGGAGAATGGGCACAGACTGTCGTGTGGTTTGTGGCCTCATGGTCTGCCTTGCTAAGTTGGCTTGGGCCTGGCTGCCATGATGCCTTTTTTGCGCACGTTACTTGGTGCCTTCGTTTTTCCAGCCTCTGCTTATGCCTGGCTATTTTAGAACTGTCTGCCTTTTTGCCTTTCACCTTTCCTCCTTTTCCCTTTGGGTTTGTCTGCACATCATGTACAAGGTCGAAAAACAATGTCCCTTGCTCTTGCTGATCTGGACAGCCCCTCGCACTTAGACATAACACTGAATGCAGCTGCACTGGAGAAATTTGTGTCCTTTTAATATTGTGATTTCACTGTTAGAGACACTTGGAGAAAAACCTTTCCAGAGAGAAGAGCTGTGCTTGTCTGATGATGTAAACCTTGCATCTAGATATTGAGGTATGGGGGTTCGCCTGACAATGCCCAGAGGTCTTCTATTTTTATAATAAACTAGTTATTAGCACGGGAGGGTGGTATGGTCATTTAGCCCTATATCCACTGCTTTATTAAATGCGTTACCCGTTTGTATTCTATGGAATTGTAACTATGCTCATTGTTTTATCCTTATGCATTATGCTGATAGTACTGGCACGTGTACTGTATCTTAGAGCACGGTAGTTGAAATAAACATTTTAAACTATACAGAGTCTCTTATTACGCACGTTGTGGACAGGTATGAGTGAGTTATGAAAGGGTGTCTTTGCTCCTGCGAGTCCTGAGAGAGAGACCGTGTTCTGGGTTGTCTAATCATTGGTAGCATCGTTGCTAATGAGACGCTAATGCTAGTCGGGTTCGGATTGTGGGTACTAAGGTGTATGGTTGGTCCTATTATCTTGTGCATAGCTCTGTGTATGTGCAGAATGGATGTATGACGATACCACGCATGCATTACATCGCATGCCATTAGATCGCGGTTTTAACAACGCAAGTTGTTACAACGACTTGCGTTGGAGGGCGCTGGACTTAGGAGTAGTTTAATTTACTATTCCAACTCCAGCCTACGTACAGTAGGGAAGGTGTTGGATAGTAATTTAAACTACTCCTTGTCCTATAGCGCCCTCCAGTGCAAGTCGTTGTAACGACTTTCGTTGTAAAAACCGCAATCTAATGGCATGCGATGTAAGGCATGCGTTCTAAAGGTTGTTTCCCGTGCAGAATCCATACAACATGGCACCCAACGTTGGGCTGCTTATCTGCGAGAAGCTTGAGTAGTACTTGTGCTTGTCCACAACCCCCTTCGCAGACGCTTCCGGAAGCGTATGTGAGGGTGATACCTCCTATATTGACGTTTTTATAGGTTCTTTCAAGCTTGAAGTTGTTAAAAGGTGTTTAAATAAAACCCTATATTGTGCTGCCTCCTACTAGGTTGTCGAATATTTTTTAGCCTTAAATGGCTGTCCAAATTGCGGCACATAGCCGCGCAGCGCTCCGGGCTCATTGACAGCATATGGAGTGCCTGACGCGGGTGTCGATCTGATCTTTGTGGTACAAGCGGATCTTGCTTACCACTTCGAGGTGTTTTACTCGTGGGTCACCTTTCTGGCGGTGGATGGGACTGATAACGTGTTCCATGAATATACAGCCACCACTCTTCCTATAATTTATAGGCCTTATCGGAATCTTGAAGTACCGCTCACGGCATGGCAACACCGTGTTTAGTTTAATGGCGCCCTCCCCCAACCGGTTACCCCGATTCGTTTAGGCCCCCTATCAATAGACGGGGCCACTTGGCCAGTCTTGGCCGGGTATACCCCACATCCGCGTTATATGACGCTTGCAGTTGCTGAACTGCGTGAATTGCATACGTCTCTGATACGTGTGCACAGAGCTTTAGTACAGTATGTTACAGGCAACATCCAGGGAGCCCCGCCTGGAGTTGCAGTGCATCCAGCTGGACCGGGCGGTGTAACCATAAGTCCCGTCATGGTTAATTCGGTGATGGGCAAGCGCCCACAAAATAAGGACGATTTGCCTTATTGGCTTGCAGAAAAATTTGCCCAGCTGGAGGCAGTTTTTCCAAATACTTCTCCTGTGGAAAAACACAGGATTTTGACGATTAGTTTGCCAAAAGACTTAATTCCCGAGTTGGCAGAATGCAACAACTGGGGTAAGGTATTCGCAGCAGTATATGCGAAGTGTTTCGGCACTCCTTCCATGACGGTTCTCCCCTCTGTAATTAAACGAGTGCAGGATGAGCATGGCCCTGAAGCGGCTGTGGAATTAGGGATGAGACTGGTGGGAGTGTTCGATGTAGTAGCTGATTTGATCCTTGCGAATGTCAAGGGCGATGCAGTTAACTTTCAAGTAGCTAATGCTTTGGCTTTGATCCCAGAACCGGACAAGCCGCGCGAATTACCGAAAATTATTGCACAGGCTTACAAAACCATTGGCCGCAATAGCCTGGGAGTTAAGCCTTTTGCTAAAACACAAACACAATCGCAACCACAACCAAAAACTCATTCTGAGAAAGATGAGAAACCGTTCTTTACTAAAAAGAGCTGGAGGTTGAAAAAACAGGGTAAGCAACAGAAAAAGCCAGGGTCGCGAGGCGCATCCCCGGTTTCCGTATCTTCTGAACGCACTTATGATTTGCGCGATAGAGCGAGAATTAAATCTCCAGAGAGATTTTAAGTCCCTGATTCGTGTTCTCCTCGTTCTTCACAGGCACCATCGACCTCCCAGACAGGTGGAGGAGAGCGCCAGGATAGAGGCAGGGGTCGTGAGGCTCCACAGGGACGAGACCAACCTCGACAAGTCCGAGGGAAACCAGAAGACTTTCCACGTTCTCGCCCACAGTTTCAGAAGAAAAAAGTTGCAGCAGTAACAGCGAGGTATGCCACAAACGGTGAGAACGAGACTCCTGAATTGGACGTGGGCAGTGACGCTCCTAGACAGCGCCGCAGAAGTTACCATAGTGCGGGAGGCACTACGTCCTCATGTGGAGGCGACAGCAACTGACACATTCATTACTGTCGAGACAGCTGACACCCGAGTGGCACCCCCTGACAGATTATATAATATTGTCATTCAAATTGAAGGTGACATTGAGCGTGTTATAAAAGGGATTTTTTGGGAGAATCTGACGACATTTTGTTGGCGGAGGCGGATTGGCCGCCCCCATTCGTACTTGCTGCGCGTAGAGGGGAGGAGGTAATCCTTCTGAGCTTTTCTCGTCATGTCCCCAAGGACAAAGCAGAAGCCCTTGCAGCTGAGTGGGCTGTGTCCCTGGCTCCAGCGTTATACCGCAACCACGTGGGCTGGGATGAAGATTCTCCCCCCCATGATATTCCTTTGTGGTCGCTGCCACAGCCACATCCCCAATATCCCATCAAGCAGGAAGCTAAAGGTCCCGTTTCCGAAATTCTGACACAGTTAGAATATCAAGGAGTAATTGAAACATGCGTGTCACCCATGAATAATCCCCTTTTCGCGGTTTCTAAACCCGATGGATCGTACCGCCTAGTTTTGGATTACCGACATTTAAACTCTCATTGTCGGACCTTTGCGGTGCAAAATACCCACAGTTCTGCGCTTGTAGACCGTCTTGTTCGTAAGAAATATAAAACAACGCTTGACCTATCCAATGGATTTTACACGCACAACTTGTCCCCGGAGTGCAGCCAATGGAGCGCTTTCACTTCCGGTGGTAAACAATTCAAATTCCGGCATTTACCCATGGGCTACAAGAACAGTCCGGGTGTGTTCGCTGCCCATGTTGTCTCTTTGTTGGACAGCAGAGACCCAGATGCGTGTTCGTACGTCGATGATATTTATCTGACAGACAAATTATTCCCGCATCTTACCCGAGTGGAACGCATTATTCTTGAATTTGTGGTTTTAGGTTACAAATTTAACTTTGCCAAATCTCACATTGCTGAACTTACCGTTTTGTTTTTGGGCTATGAGCTCAACAATGAAGGTAAGGGCTTAGCTCCCCATTTTTTGGAGGAATGCGCACTCTTGTGCCTTCCAACCACTCTGAAGAAGCTTCAGTCTTTACTGGGTTTTCTAAACTTCGGGCGTACTTACATTCCCGAATATGCCCAGCGTATCAAGCCTCTTTATGCTTTGATACAACCTAACTTTTCGAAGTCATGCTGGCTTCCCGAGCATTCACCTATACTGCAGTCTTTGCAGTCAGATTTACTTGAATCTAAATTCTTGTTGACTCGTGACAACCACACAAACCTGGTGATTAGAATCGTTCCAGGGGCAGTGGGTTTCACTTACTTAACCTTTAACGAAGGTGACACAGTACCGATTGCATACAAGTCACATCTTTACACTCCCGCAGAAACGCGCTTTTCCTCTGTGGAGAAAGTTTTGACTGCAGTGCAAATGGCGATTCTAAAAGAACGCGCACTGGCACAGGGAAAACGCATTTTGGTGGTAACACCATATCCTGTCCTTGAGGCAGTGACGAAAGCAAGTGTCCCGAACTCTAAGGCTTTGCACCCCCGTTGGATACAATGGGCTACATCTCTGACATCTCCGGATGTCACTTTTATCTTTGATTCTTCACTTCAGACGCAGGAGTTTTTACAGTATGAATTTGTTCATCCTCCTCCTCTGTCCTTGCTACCGCTTGAGGAGTACAAATGTATTATCTATACCGATGGTTCTGCGCAACCGGCCACGGGTTCCAGGCATGCTTATTCAGCAGCATGTGCTATTGTTGCAGGTACTATGGTGAACGGAGAGTTCAAACAGACTGTAGTGCACACTCAGGCACTAGGAGACAGTACTGCACAATTGGCCGAGCTGCGCGCTTTGGTGCTCGCACTTGAGTTCGCTAATCCAGATGTGATAACTCTGATTGTGTGCGATTCTTACTACTGTGTTCAATCTTTCAATGACAATCTATTCTTTTGGTCGCAAAACAACTATAGAGATGCAAAGGGCAGCACAATTAAGCATAAGATGCTTTGGGTTCGAGTGGCAGATCTGAAACAACGTCTGCCTCTCACACAGGTGATTCACACTCTTGGCCACCAGCGTGTGGGCGCACACACTGTCGGTAATGGTTTGGCAGACGAAGCGGCCAAATCAGCAGTAGCCACGTGCTCAGTAGCGGCAGTTACAAGATCCATGACTAAAATAGATAATTATATTTTGGCAGCTATTGCTGCGACAAAGGAAGGTGCTAATTACCCACGGGGTTTCCCTTCCATATACTCTTATCAATTAGGTCCCGAACAGGCTCCTTACGTAAGAATTCCAGACGTTGGTGATTGACTGATTCCCAACGCGGACCGCAGACTTTCCTTGATAACGGCCGCACACGAAGGCATGGCTTCGGCTCATGCTGGCGTGTCTGCGACGGTTTCCATCTTGCAGCAGCATTACTGATGGCGTGGTTTATATAAACAGACCCGTACTTATGTGCTTTCTTGTGACGTTTGTCAACAAATTAAGCCTTCCACGGTTACACGGCCACCACAGACACCGCTCTGCATTTCAAACAGACCTTTTGGGTGTGTTTACCTGGATTACTGCGGTCCATTTTCTTCTGGCACTGCATATAAGTATATCTTGGTTGCAGTGGACTCGTGCACACGTTTCATCTGGGTTTGGCCACAACGGAGTGCTGACGCTCGAAATCCCATAAGGGATTTGCGTGTCTTTGTGGGAATTTTTGCCTGTGGCACCTCCCATTCTGACCAAGGTCCAGTGTTCGCCTCTAAGGCGTACAAGGATGCGATGGGGTCACTGGGGGTGCGGGTGAAGTTTTCGTCTCCATATCGGCCTGAGGGCAATTCGATTGTTGAACGAATGAACCGTGACTTAAAGCAATCCTTGACAGCTAGAGTCTTAGGTACTGGCAGGAACTGGCTGGCCCACTTGTATACCGTACAACGTGCACTTAATAATCTCCCTAGAAGACCTCTGGGTGGGCGGACCCCATACGAAATGCTCTTTGGCATACGAATGTTTGTGCCCGACCTTGATGGTCTAGACATGGTGGCGCGATCCGCAATCTTTGATGTAGATAACCATTCTACTATGTTACAGGACTTACAAGAAGCCCGAGACAAACTTGCAATCGAACATTTACCTTCAGCCACAGACGCTGCGCTGCAGATTCCGGTTGCCGGCTGGCTTCCGAAGGTTGGAGACCTGGTCCGAGAGAAGGTGGAGAACAAAAAAGAATTTGGCCCCTCTTATCGTGCACCGGTTCCAGTCCTTGGCTTGAAGGGTACTCGTACAGTAATCTTACCACCGCTTCCTGGTCGCAAGGACAACAGATTCATCTCAGTGGACAATGTCAAGCTACAACATCTGGCCGATCCTGAATAGTGTAACACCAGCGGTCTCTTGTCCAGTCATTTCCCGGACAAATGTTTGTGGCCCTCCAGCCCGAACGGTAACTGATGTTGCTATTGAGATGGTAGAATTGCCTGATCGCTTACTCGACTACCCGGATTCCCCCTGCAACGAGGAGACCGAGTATACCTACCCCGCCACCGAGTCCGTGGCTCACCTACCAACAACGCCACTGAGCCCAACACGTCATTCCTTTGACTCGGATTCCACCTCAGCACTTATCCCGTCCAGATTCAGTATTTTTGTATCCTGGTTCAGAGACAATTTTTTGATCCCTCCATGGACATACATCTGGTTGGTATTATTCCTGATTTTTCTGTTCATGTCCATTGGCTTTGTCACAGTTTTTTTCTGCTCATTAATGGTCACTATTTACCAGAACACTCTGCAGTGAACTGTGTCACTGGAACTTTGGCTCCGCATTCTTCTTCTCACATCATGAAGCGTGACCACACATTTGTGAACATTTCAGCTTTTCCAGTCGCTGATGGCATCGTATGGGATGCGGTAAATTTCCAAATTCATGGACCTACCGAGATTATTAATGTACCAAATGTCGTTCGTGTTTCAATGGGTGATGTCGTTAAAAGTAATATTCATTCTGACGATTGGGATGTACATGCAGTCGAATCGTTATTTGCTGATTTGAAATATTATGCTGCTTTTAATGCTGAAGATTTGTACATGAATTCTGCAAGTTATGCCAATTTATATTCTTACCAGCATTGGGGCAACCACTTTCTCCATAAACCAAGTACCCTTCGGGGTCCTATTAATTACACCCAATAGGAGCATTGTCCGACCCCTTTGCCAGGTAGCTCCCAAACTCTTAGAAATAAGTTTACTTATTTTACAGACTTTGATAGATCGAACCTTGGGTCCTATTATTTTAAATTAAACACTTCTTCCACTCAGAAAATCATGTTGACCCACACCAAGTTACTGTATTCGGGTTCCTTTTTGAACGCCTTAGCTGTGGGTGGGCATGAACATTGGCGGGACACCATTGACTTGAAATCTATTTGGGGCTCCAAGTCATGGCAGGTACAAGGCACAGAAGCCTTGCACCGTGCTTGCCTCATCCCGGCCCAAATTTTATTTTTGAATCATACCATCTATCAAACAACATGTTGGGGTTTGGCTACTTCCAAACAATGAAATGCACCTTCCATTCCTGTATTGTCTTCCACTTCCAACGAGAGCTTGCATTTCAATATGTCCCTTACAAATTTGCAAGCTTTGTTTCAGAACAATTCGTTTAATGTCTCTACGTTTGTTCAGTCACCCTGGTTGGCTTGGCCCATAGCATCTAATGCCTGCCAACTGCGTTTTCATGACACGGATCCTGGTTATAAACAGGATCGACCGGATCCAAGGTTTTCTGACTCTCGTACTGTTACGACATATTCTGTTGGTAAATTATGTAAACAGTGGTTGCAGCACTCTTCCTTAGATTCTGTTAAACAACATTTATCCCTCCTATCAGGCAACATTGATCTGTCCGATTTTGTTCTGGGGCCTCGTGGCTCTCAACCTAAGAGATTCATTTATGAAACTTACAATGAACTCTGGAAGCTTTCGCAAATTGAAGCTGCTTCCCGTCTACGGGAAATCGATCAAGCAAATTTAGAAAAGGTGCTTGCTGTTGTTGACAATGGTATTAATACCCTGTCTTCCCGCATTTACACATTAGAGAATATTGTTTCCTCTGTTGTTGATATGGTACAAGATAATGTTACTGTGTTGTATCATGGTCAAAACCAGTTGCGTTCAGTAATGCAGTTTGCATGGACTTTACAAACCCTTAAACTGGGTAAAGTTCCTTGGCACTTTTTAAACACCTCTGCATTATTCTTGCCTTTTAACTTGACTGAAAAACAGCAGTTCATGTCCATGAAGGATGCAACATACACTCTGTTACATATCGAAAAAATAGAGCCCTTACCATTCTCTGTGGCGGAATTGGATTCTGCAGTGTGGCTAGTTCACGGGGTTATAGCCTTGCCTTTTTCTTTATTTGAATTCAGTTCATGCATGAAAAATTATCCTGTGGGCCGTTTTCAGCCCTTGGGCAGTGCCTTCTTGCATGAACTTTGGTCCCTTCCTTTCCTGTACCGATGCCTCAGGGACGGTAAGGAGGTTTTTCTCACAGGGGAGTCATGCGATTCTACTGTGGGTCATTCCCTTATTTGCAAAAACATTAAATTGTACGGAGCTTGTAACGTTTCGTCTCCGAATCTTGCTTGCGTTTTAAAGGGCATTCCTGCTCCTGCTATATCTCCTACTTTCACTGTGCTTGCAAATGGTAGCTATCTCCTTCTGAATAATGAAAACTGCTGTGGGATGCTTGCAGGCATAACCTATATTGTAACAGTTTCCCACAGAGTTGTCTGCTGCAAAAATGTGCTTTTTCCTCCCCCGCACGACATCATAGATAGTTCCATTTGGCCTTCCATTCCGACTTTGAAGGCGGATTTCAATAAATTGAGCAGAATAAAGGCACTATTATTGAACCAGGAGGTTATGCTCACATTCTCCCGGGAGACATTCATTCTCCAGGTGGCGAGTACCCACAGTGAAATACAGGCCCTTTTGAACACAAACCTCCCACAGCATTTTGGTGAACTGATTCACCGTGTTTTTAATGCATCTCGCACCGAAGGTCTTGTACACTTTTTTAAAGTTGTGGGCTCTGGCCTTGTTACCTCCTTTCAAACTATCTTTGGTGTAATACCGGCTTTTATTCATTCCATTTTTTCCAGCATCTTTGGCGGCTTTCCGTTGATCCTCGCCTTAGCGGCTGGTATATTGCTTTTGGTTTGTTTGCTACGCAATGGCTGCACTTCCTGGGGCCCTCCTCGACCACGGTCGACTCCGGATGCTCCGTGAGCGCATCCTTGCTGGCTTCGGCGTCCTGCCATTGGCGACACTCGGTGTGTCTTATAGACTTTCTTTTCGCTTTGCGTATTTCACTTGCGTGCAACCTGTGATGTCTTGCATCCGATGTCCTTTCTCATGGTCCTTGGATTATTGCCTCTCCAATACGTCTCTGTCTCACCCGGATTTTGTCCAGTTAGTGGGTCCCTTAGAGGCCCATGAACGGGACTGTTCCGGTGCTGGCTACATGGCGCGTGCGGCTGCACTTGGAATTTTGGCACAATGGGATGTCTGGGCGGCTGCTCAGACTCTCCTACAACAAAGTTATATTGAGTATCACGCAAGTCGTCCCGTAATGCTGTTCACTGCTCCCTCGTGCAAGGAACATGAATGCAGTTTTGATTTATTGGACTGGATGGCGTCTCTTTTTTCTGACGATTCCAACGATGTCCTTTTGGAAGGTGTGGCGTTTTTCTGCACTTACACTCTGTTGGATTAGGGGGCCTACGCTTTCGGCGTCCTGCCTCCCTGGATTTTTATTCTGCAGTTTTTTCTTTTTTTTTTCCTCTCCCATTCATTGTCCTTCATTGGGGACTATTCCATCACAGACGCTGCCGTTCTGCTCCATCTATTTGAACTCTGTCTTCGTCCTATGTCTTCACCAATGGACTGACCAGGGGAGGGTGTTGTGTGGTTTGTGGCCTCATGGTCTGCCTTGCTAAGTTGGCTTGGGCCTGGCTGCCATGATGCCTTTTTTGCGCACGTTACTTTGTGCCTTTGTTTTTCCAGCCTCTGCTTGTGCCCGGCTATTTTAGAACTGTCTGCCTTTTTGCCTTCCACCTTTCCTCCTGTTCCCTTTGGGTTTGTCTGCACATCCTGTACAAGGTTGAAAAACAATGTCCCTTGTTCTTGCTGATCTGGTCAGCCCCTCGCACTTAGACATAACACTGAATGCAGCTGCACTGGAGAAATTTGTGTGCTTTTAATATTGTGATTTCACTGTTAGAGACACTTGGAGAAAAACCTTTCCAGAGAGAAGAGCTGTGCTTGTCTGATGATGTAAACCTTGCATCTAGATATTGAGGTATGGGGGTTCGCCTGACAATGCCCAGAGGTCTTCTATTTTTATAATAAACTAGTTATTAGCACGGGGAGGGTGGTATGGTCATTTAGCCCTATATCCACTGCTTTATGAAATGCTTTCCCCGTTTGTATTCTATGGAATTGTAACTAAGCTCATTGTTTTATCCTTATGCATTATGCTGATAGTACTGGCACGTGTACTGTATCTTAGAGCACGGTAGTTGAAATAAACATTTTAAACTATACAGAGTCTCTTATTACGCACGTTGTGGACAGGTATGAGTGAGTTATGAAAGGGTGTCTTTGCTCCTGCGAGTCCTGAGAGAGAGACCGTGTTCTGGGTTGTCTAATAATTGGTAGCATCGTTGCTAATGAGACGCTAATGCTAGTCGGGTTGAGATTGTGGGTACTAAGGTGTATGGTTGGTTCACCACTATACTCCGAGGTCCTATTATCCTGTGCATAGCTCTGTGTATGTGCAGAATCCATACAACAAGACAATGCTGGACAGTGCGGCAGAAGTCACAATATCTCACCAGAACCTGAAGGAACTTCTGGAGACAGTGGACTTGAATGAGTACATCACAGTAGAGACTGTAGACACCAGGGTTAGTACTCCACAAAAGTTATATGAAATAACACTCCGAATGGAGGGAGACATACCAAGAAAGGTGAAAACACTCTTTGGGAGAAACTTTCAAGGGGTTATGATATACTTCTAGCAGAAAAGACTGGCCACCACAATTTGTCAGGGAGTGCCCACATGGTGAAGACATTATTATGCCTGCCTTCTCCAACCATATTCCAATTCACCTAAAATATGCTTATGCCAGGAAATGGGCAGTTGCCCAGGCCCCAGCATTATATACAAATCATGTAGGATGGGATGAGGACTCACCTCACCATAAAATACATCTAAAAATGAACCTACTGCACAAAGGCAGTACCCAATAAAGCAAGAAGCTAAAAAACAGGTCAGGGAGATCTTAGATCAACTTGAATTCCAAGGGGTGATTGAAACATGCACCTCTTCAATGAACAATCCTTTGTTTCCTGTCTCCAAACCAGACAATACATATTGTCTAGTTTTGGATTACAGACACTTAAACACTTGTTCTAAAACATTTGCAGTGCAAAATGCACATAGTACAGCATTAATGAATAACATTGTGCGTAAAAATATAAAACCACATTGGATATCTCAAATGGTTTCTTTTGTCAAAACATAGCACCTGAAAGCAGGTACTTAACAGCTTTCTCAATAATGGGGACCCAGCGTCAATTTTGTCGACTCCCACAAGGGTTCAAGAACAGCCCGGGGTTATTCTCAGCGAGGGTAACAGAGTTACTACAAATTTATGATAATGAGGCATTGTCATATGTCGATGACATCTATCTGACAGACGATGACCTGGATAGGCACTTGAACAGGGTGAGCACCATTATATTGGGCTTCGCGTCTGAGGGCTATAAGTTCAACTTTAAAAAATCCAGAATTGCCCATCTCAATGTCCTTTTTCTAGGATATGAGCTTTCAAGTGAAGGCAAAAGCTTGGCAGCCAACTTTTTAGAAAGGTGTGCGCTGCTCCAACCTCCAAAAACGCTGAAAAATTTACAATCCATCCTGGGTTTCCTAAATTTTGGAAGAACTTACATTCTAAATTACGTAGAAAGGGTTAAACCTCTCTACGCATTAATCAAACCTGATTTTTCAATCAAACATTGGACACATGAACACACAGAAATCTTGCGTTCACTCCAAGCTAACATGTTAGCAACAAATCACTTAGTAACACGCGTAAGTCAACGCAACTTAGTGATCCGAATAATTTCGGATCAATGCGGATTCACCTACTTAACATTTAATGAGGGTGAAAAAGTACCAATAGCATACAAATCACATTTGTATATACAAGCAGAAATGCGCTTCACTTCAACTGAAAAAATACTGACAGCAGTTCAAACTGCAGTAGCAAAAGAAAGAGCTCTAGCCCAAGGGAAACGCATTATTGTCGTGACCCCAGTACCGGCCTTAGAGGCGGTAACTAAAGCGAGCATTCCAAATGCTAAAGCATTACATCCTAGATGGATACAATGGGTTAATTCTCTTGCTGCAACAGATGTTGAATATGTTTTTGATCCTGATTTAAAAACACAAGCGTTCCTGCAATATGAACATGAATGTCCTCTGCCCACTGAAATTTTGCCTCTTGATCAGTACGAATTTATAATTTACACTGACGGATCCGCACAACCCGCTACAGGGAGTAAGGAAGCTTACAGTGCAGCGTGCGCAATCGTTAAAGGTCGCTTGCGCGATGGTAACTTCAGACCAATGGTCACTAAAACTCAATCTCTAGGAGATTGTACAGCTCAGCGAGCTGAACTACAAGCATTCAAACTGGCACTTGAAAGTACAGATCGCGAATTCCCCACACTAATAGTGTGCGATTCTTTCTACTGTGTGCAGTCGTATAATGAATATATACAAAATTGGCTTGAAAATGGGTTCAAAGATGCAAAAGGTGGCACAATAAAGCATAAAATGCTTTGGGAACAAGTAGTTCAGTTAAAAAACGAACTACCAAAGGCTCACGTGATACACACGCTGAGTCATCAACGTGATGGCGTTCACGTTGCAGGGAATTCATTGGCTGACGAGGCCGCAAAGGGGGCTGTTCAAACGTCTTCCGTAGCTGCGATCACTCGTTCAAAAACGAGAATAGACAGTGAGATATTGTTGGCTGTCAATGCTACGAGCAAAGGCAGTGGTGCAGTGTTACCAAAATGTTTCCACTCAAGTACTCTTATGTAATTGATGCGAACAACGTTCCTTTTGCTCGAATCCCTGGAGTGGGGGATAGGGTAATTTCAAACAAGGAACGTAGATTAGGACTAATTCTAGCAGCACATGAAGGGATAGCCTCTGCCCATGCAGGTATTTCTGCAACAGTATCTTTACTGAAACAAAGATATTGGTGGCCTGGCATTTGGAAACAGACCAAGAACTATGTTCTAGAATGTGAAATATGCCAACAGATGAAAGTCTCCACAGTGAAACGTCCTGCGCAGACACCCTTGTTAATTTCAGACAAACAATTAGCTTGTGTTTACCTGGACCACTGCGGTCCCTTGCAAAGGGACGGTAACTATAAATATATAATGGTCGCAGTGGATTCATGCTCTAGGTTCCTATGGATATGGCCTCAGCGCTCGGCTGACGCTCGAACTGTTATAAAAGATTTGCGAGTCTTTATCGGCACATACGCAATAGGCAGGCTACATTCTGACCAGGGCCCTGCGTTTAGCTCTCGGGCTTACAAAGAAGCCATGGCCAGTCTGGGCGTTGCATTTCGGTACTCCTCTCCATTTCATCCTGAGGGAAATTCTGTTGTGGAAAGGAAAACCGGGACATAAAGCAGTCTATAACAGCTAGGGTATTAGGTTCGGGTGATGGGTGGGTCAAACATCTTTATGGGGTCCAACGCTCATTAAATAATTTGCCAAGAAGTTCTCTAGGGGGGGTCACTCCATATGAGGTCCTATTTGGGACAAGAATGTGGGTTCCTGATCTCGAATGTAAAGGCACAGTGGTAAAAAATAAACCCTTTGATATCAAAGATCGTTTGGCTGTTTTACAGGATCTAAATGAACTAAGATCGAAACAAAGCAACGTGTTCCTGAAGCCAACCACCACTGGGGAAAAACCGGCAGTCCCAGCAAGGCCTGTCTTGATTCCAAAAGTTGGGGATCTAGTCAGAGAGAAGATTGCGGACAAGAAGGAATTTGGACCTTCTTACAGACAACCAGTACCTGTCCTAGCCATGCACGGAACAAGAACAGTACTTCTGCCGCCCCTTGCTGGAAAAAAAGAGAAAAGATTTGTGTCAATCGACCTCATCAAACCACAGTATGTGGCCAATACTAAATAGTAGGCCTGGTGGACTCCGACCTAGTAGCAGACGCACTCCTCTCGCTACTATCCAAGAGGTTCAGACTGAAAGACTGATAACCATTGAGAATTCAGCAGTAACACTCTTGGGGTGGGGGCCTTGCTGCTGGTGGTGTCCGGCCTCTGCCCCGGGTGAGTCCCGCATAGCGGTTTTTTTCTTCCACATTGGTGGCATGGATGGCAGCGTGGACCCATGAAAGAATTGAACCAAAGTTCTGGTAGTCATTACTACGCACCCAGCATCAAGTACATGCATTTGAATCCAGAATGTGCTCGTTGTTGGGGGCTGTTTCAGGATTCCGCAGGTTGATTTTGGTGTAGCGCGGCTCCTGGCTCCTCCTTCGGCCCAATGTTGGGTGCTGGGTGTCCGTGTCCCACCGCAGCTGCTGGGTGTCACGCCTACGGCGGTGGAACGCTCCTTCTGGCTGCTGCCTCTGGGTGCTGCGAGGGTTGGTTACTTCCTGCCTTTTTCTCCGTGTCCGCCACACTCTGTGCTGGCCCCGGTGTGTGGTGGAGTTCCGTTCCCGGGGTGCACATGAGGGTCTCTGTTCGTGTGTGCACTGGGAATGCTGTGGGGTCCCGTTCTTTTGTAGGGCGACAGGGCTGCTTCACTTTCTCGTTCTTGGAGCGTGAGGCTGTCTTCCTCTGTGATTGCTGATATACGGCAGTTCTTCTTGTGTTTCTGTCGTTCCTGGGAGGGGGTGTAGCCTTCCGGCTAGTGCGGTCGCCCGCGCGGCTGGGGTACGTGGTTCGTGTCTCGGCTATGGCGACTCTATCTCTGGTGATTCTGGACGCTTTGCTTATTCTCTCCATGCCTGCCACCAGCGGTCCTTGATTGCTGTTGCTGGCCTTCTGCTGCGGGGCTCCTGTGCCTCCTGGTGGTGTTTTTTTTGTGTGCCTCCTGTGTGTGGGGCGTGCGTTCTGCCGCTGCCTCTTGGCTGTTGGCTGCTGGCCATCTTTTTTGGACGCTTCCTGCTCGTCCCACGCTGCTGGCTGCTCCTTTCTCCCCTATGCTTCTCTCGCTTGCTTCCAGGCCCCCTCTCGCCTGCTGGGCTGGGGGGGGGGCCGGGTGCCCGGTGGTGTGTGGCTCGGTCCTGGTTCCTGGCATTTTTGGCGGGTTGGCCGTGGCCATGTTGGGCGGCGGTGACTCATGGGGTTGCCGGGGTTTGTACCTGGGGCCTCCTGCTTGCCCTGCATGCATTCTGCCGCTGCGCTGCATCTCTGCTTCTGCCCTCATATGTTGGTCTGCAGGGCTGGGGTTCTTGCCTGTTTGGGCTGTTCCTCGTCCTTGGATCCTGCCCTCCTGGGTGTTCCGGGTGGCTGGGCTGGCGTGCTGGGGTGTGCAGTGCTGCCGGTGTTTTGGTTCACTGTGTGCTGTCTTTTTGGGCTTGTCTCCCCTGCCAGGGCCTGGTCGCCGGCCTGGCTCTCTGCTTCGGCGGCCTCCTGCTCCCGGGCTGCTTTCGGGTGGCCGGGGCTGGTGCCGCACCTCCGCTGCCGCTTGCGGCGGGTCTGTGCCGGGTTGTTGGCTCTGCACTTTTTTCCCCTCCTGGGCTCCTGTGTTGTGCTCCGCTGGGTGCCTGTGGGCTTTGTGGCTCGTCGCCGCATTGCCTCTGCGGTGCGTGGCCTCCCTGGGTGGTGTGGCTGGGGTTCGTGGTCCTCTCTTGGCCGTGGGCTCGCTTGTGCTTGCCCTCTCTTGGGTTCCTGGTCCTTCCGGGGTCTGCCTGCTTTTCTGTTGTTCCTGCGCAGTCCTGCTCCTCGGGGTGTTGTTGGTGCAGGTGCTGTAGTCTGGCCTTGAGTGAGCTGGGTCCCTGGGTCGGCTCTCCCTTCCCGGGGGTCCTTGCCTGTGCTGCGGGCTCTGTTCCTCTGCTGGCGTCCGGTTCGGCTGGGTTGTGTGCCCTGCTTGGCTGTGCCTTGGGTTCTCTTCTTTCTTCCGGTCCCCGTTGGGCGGTTCGGCTCTCTTTTGGGTGCCTCTGCTTCCTGGCTTCTGCGGCCCCTCTTCGGGGTTGCTCTTTCTGTCCGTTGGAGTGCGGTGTCCCCTTCCTTTCTGGGGTCTGGCCTCCTTGGGGTTCAGGGGTTGGCGTTTGCTGGGGGGCTTATTTCCCTGTTGCTGCCTCCTTTGCGGCTGTTGTGTTCTCCTTGCACCTGTCTGGAGCTTCCGGTGTGTGTTCCGGGCCCTCCTGTGTGCTTGGGTTGCTTTGTGGGGAGATGGCTGTGTGCTGTCTTCTGCTTCTTGCCTCTTCCGCGCTGGGTGCTGTTGTCTTTGGTTGCTCCTGGCTATGGCGCTGGCTGTTCCTGGCTTCTGGGGTTTCCTTGGTGTGGCCTTGTGTTCCACTGCTTCTGCGGCACACCTGCTCTGTTTCCTGGGCTTGCCTTTGGCTTCTTTCGGTGGGTCCTGGTTGCCCCTCCTGATTCCGCCGGCGAGCCTGCTCTCGCCTGGTCTCTGTGGTTCCGCTTGGTCGGGCCTGGTTTGTTCCTGGTCGGGGGTGCCTGTGGCTGTCGGCTTCTCGGCCTGGTGGGGTTGGGCCCTGCTCTCCCTTTCCTTTGCGTCCCCCCCCGGTGTGTTTCCGGTGGTGGTTCGCGTTATGGGTCCCTGGGGTTCGTGCCTCTGCTGGTTGGGCCTGGCTCTCTTTCGCTGCTGCTGTGTCCTTGGCTTGGCGCCTGTTTTTTTTTTTTCCCCTCATTTGGTCTGCTGGGGTTTTCCGGCTTCTGCTGGTTTTGGGCGTCTGTTGGTCACCCTTTTTTTCGGACTTGCGTCCTTGCCTGGGCTCTCTCTGTGGGTCTTGGCGGGGCGCTCTCTTGGTTTCCGGCCGTGTCCTGATGGGTCCTTCTGGGCCTGCTCCTGCCGGCGGTTCTCTTCACGGGCTTGGTTCGCCTCTGGTTCCCTTGTCCGGTCCTGTGTGGGGTCCTGGTGTTGGGTGCTTCTGGGTTGACGTGTCCTGGGTTGCCTCCTGTGCTCCTGGTTTCCCGGCTTCCTGCTGGTTTGGCGTGGCCTCTGGCTGGGCCTCCTTGTCTTGCTGGGATCCGGGGTGTGTTTTGCTGGGCATTCCTGGTTCTTCCTGGTTCCGGTGTCCTGGCTCGCTCCTGTTTTTCCCTTGCTTCCCCGGGCTCTGTTCCCGGTGTATCTGTTTTGATGCCCCCCCTCTTTGGTTGGGGTGCGGTTCTGTGGGGTTCCTCTTCCCTGTGGGGTCCTCCCTCCTGGCTGCAGGTTGTCCGGGTTCTGCTGCTGCTTGGCCCTCTGCCTTCTTTGCTTCCCCCGGTTTCCGTTTGGCGGTTTCCTGTGTTTGTTTTTTCTTCTGGCCTTCTGTTTGGTCCGGCGGTGGTGTGCTGGGGGTCTCTGTCGGCCTCCCTGCCCTTTCCTTTGCCCTGGGCTCTGCGTGGGCTTTTTCCAGGGGCTGGTTGGGCCTGTGGGTCCTCCTGCCTCGGGCTCTGTTCCCGGTGTATCTGTTTTGATGCCCCCCCTCTTTGGTTGGGGTGCGGTTCTGTGGGGTTCCTCTTCCCTGTGGGGTCCTCCCTCCTGGCTGCAGGTTGTCCGGGTTCTGCTGCTGCTTGGCCCTCTGCCTTCTTTGCTTCCCCCGGTTTCCGTTTGGCGGTTTCCTGTGTTTGTTTTTTCTTCTGGCCTTCTGTTTGGTCCGGCGGTGGTGTGCTGGGGGTCTCTGTCGGCCTCCCTGCCCTTTCCTTTGCCCTGGGCTCTGCGTGGGCTTTTTCCAGGGGCTGGTTGGGCCTGTGGGTCCTCCTGCCTCGGTGGGTTGCTTGGCTCCGGTCCTGGCTTTCTGGTTCCTTGGGCGTTTGTTGCCCTGGTTTTTGCTGTCTCTTGGCTCCTCTTCGGCGTTTGCTGGGGTCAGGCCTGGTGGGTTTCTGGTCTGGGTGCTGTGTGCCCTGGGGCCTTTTTCCGTTGCTCCGGCCCTTGCTGAGTGCTTGGCCTGGGTGTTGGGTGCCTGTGCGATCCTCCGCCTTGTTGGCTTCTGTTGTTGTCTACCCTCTGTGTTGCGGTTCCTGTTCGCTTCCGGGTTCCCTCCTCTGCTCCGCCTGTTCTGGGTTTTTTGGCCACCCTGTTCGGTTGGCAGTCTTCTTCCCTGTGGGGTTTTTGGCTTCCTGGAGTTTCGGGTCTTTGTCTCCTTCCCTGTCCTTTTCGGTTTGGTTGGGGTCTGGCTCCTGTTCTGCTCCCGGGCTCTTGCTGCGGCTCCTCCCTCTGGGCTGGGTGCTTGGTGGTTGTCGTTTGGTGGCCCTGGTGGTGCTGGTTTTCCTTCCCGGTCCTGGCCTCCTCTTCGGGGTTTCGTTGGCTTCCCCTCTGTGCTTTCTGGGGGCCGGGTCTTTCAGTTTGGTGGGGTGGGCCGGTTTCTGGCCTGTGCCTTCCTCCTTCCTTGTTGGTCTGGGTGCTTGGGCCTGCGCCCTGTTGCCTGGGCTGGGCTTCTTTCTTTGTCCTTCTCCGGGGCGGTCGAGGTTTGCTCGGTGTCTATGCGGCTGCCGGGTCCTGGGTGCCTTCCTGGGGGTTCTGGGCTGCGCGGGCTTGTCCGGTGGGTCCCTTGGTCGTGTCCTTTTGGGCCTGGTTGCCCTGTTTCTCTGGTTGGCGGCCTCCTTTTTGTGGCTCTGGCCTTCTGTTTTTTTCTTGGTTGTCTCCGGTCCTTGTTTGGCCCTGCTGTCCTCTTCTGGGTTGCTGGCTGGTTGCTTCCTGCAGTCCCCCCTTCCCTCCTTCTCGGTGCTCTCTTGGGTTGCTGCGTTTGGTGTGGTTTCCTGGGTGCGCTTGTGGGTTCGGAAGGCCGGTTTTCTGCTTTGGTATTCTCCAATATGTTACTGAATGGGACGAGGACATAAGAGACCTGGGGGTAATGCTCTATTACTTACCGGTAATCTTCATTACTCCGGGTCCCGTTGTCCTCGTCCCATTAATACGCCCCTCCCTCCCTCCCGGGCGGCCGGCCTTCCTGTCTGGGCTTGGTTGTACAGACGGGATGCTGGGTAAGTACTGCTTATGTACTCCCGGTGGGAGGGGCAGTATTAGGGTCCCAGCATGCCTCTGCTCTTTTTTTCTGTCGGGAGATGGTTATCTGAGCAACAATGCTATGGAACTCATCCCTCTTGAAACTCAAGTAACAGTTCGTCCAAATACACCTGTCTACACCAATGTAACAAGTGATCAACTGGTTCCAGCGATTTCGACAAATCCTGATGCAATTCCAACAATTGACAGAACTGCTTCTGGCTATTTCATTAACTTTGATACGTTTTCTGAGGATCCGAGTGAGCCTGAAACGACGCCAGCATCAACAACTTTTAAACAACAAGTCCAAGACTTTTTTCATTTCCTGAGAAAGACTTATCTGGTTTCACCATGGATTGAACTGTGGATTATTTCTGGGATATTTTTCTTTCTGCTTTGGCTAGCTTTGGTTATGACTATGAACGTGCTTATAAATGGCAGATACATACATTTTGGACATTGAAAGTAAAGATGTGAACTTACTTTTAAAAACACAAAAATCAGCCCATTGTAAAGCAAGAGACTTGTCAGCAGTGAACATCACAGCCGTTCCTATACAGGATGGTATAGTGTGGGACAAAACAGATTTCGATATCTTCGGCCCTACGGAACTTTTGAACATTCCACATTTATTTAAGATTTCACTAAGTGATTTTATTTCATCCAGTACCTATTCTGATGATTGGGACTTTGAAACTGTAAATGATATGATGTTTGATCTAGAAAGGTCTGCTGCATTTTCTAATAATGAATATTTAGAGGGTTCATCAGACTATGAACAGCTGTATTGCTATAACCACTATGGTCATCATTTTTGCATAAATCTGCAACACCAAGAAATGTGTTTATGTTTAACCAATGGGAGCATTGTCCTACACCACCAAAAGGTAGTTCAAAAACGTTTGCTAAAAGTTTCCATATTTTTCAGGATACAATACATCTGATCCAGAAACATTTTACTATAAAAATGTAAACAAAACACGACTGAAAATTATGTTAACTAATACAAAACAGATTTACTCTGCAGCATTTATTGCCCAACTGTCTAGACATGGTTTCGACTTGTGGAAAGACACAATAGACACAAAATCTGTCTGGGGTACTAAACATTGGCAAGTGCAGGGGATAGAAGCTTTGTTTAGAGCCTGTATCATCCCTCAGCAAATAATGTTTTTGAATGACACTGTGCAATAAACGTCTTGCCTTGGTTTAGCCAAGATCAAAGACATGAAAACACCTTCTGTACCAACACCTGCCAGTAATAACAATACACAGGCAGCGGTTACAGTTGACACAATACTACAAATCAACAGAACAAATCCTGATTGGAGAAAATGGTTGATCTGGCCCACAGACACAAACATCTGTCAAGAAAGATTCCTGAATAAAACACAGTGGTTTACTATCCATAGGCCAGACCCACGATACGTCCAAAGACAACATCCGGGGGTAGTAACAACATACAGTGTAGGAAAATTATGCCTCGATTGGCTACAAAAATCTACACTTCCGGATGTGAAACAACACTTATCTTTACTTAAAGAAAACACAGACCTTAGGGAATTCTTGCTAGGACCAAGAAAACCGCGTCAAAAAAGTTTCATATATGCCGGCATCTATGCTGCTTATAATGAAGCATGGAAGGTTTCACAGGCAGAGGCCGCAGAACGAATACGTGAACTTGATCGTATTAACTTGGAGAAAACTCTCACATAGGTCGACAATGGGTTAACAACTTTGTCGTCCAGAATTTATTCTTTGGACAACATTGTATCCGCTGCTATTGACATACTGGAACAAGATTTAGCCATGTTACAACAAGGCCAATCTCAGTTACGTTCTATTATATTATTAAGCTGGACGCTGCAATCTTTGAGTGCGGGCTATGTGCCTTGGCGTTTTATCAACACGTCGGCTCTGTTTGCAGAATACAATCTAACTGATAAACAGATTGAACTGGCACAAAGAGGAGCAAAGTATACAGTGCTGAGCATTGAAAAACTGGAAAAATTACCATTCACAGTGGCAGAAAAACCAGCTACAGAATGGCTTATTCATGGCAAAATCACTCTGCCTGTCACTACTTTTCAGTTTCAGTATTGCCTCAAACAAATGCAAGCAGGTGTGAGAAGTTGGCCTGGTATATGCTGTCCACTAATTATAGTGGGCACCTTGCACCAGTCCAAACAACCCCTTATTGGAGATAGGTTAAAGACAACCTTTATTGAAAGCTATCCTAGTGGTAGCTATGGAGAGCAGCCTTCAGGCTAAGTCTTGAAGGAATGTAAAGCAGCTTGTTTTACCAGTCTATAATCTCTTGAGTGACCAAATGAAAGAGGACCACACCAGGTATATATTCAAAATATATGTATTTATTGCTAAACACACCCCTCTAGTCTCTTTATGAGGCTAGAGTTTGAAGTACATAAGTTATAAGTTAGTTATCAACAGTAATAGCACAAATACACGTTTGAGCCCTAGGGGCGTACCAAACCATATACCAATAAAGTGGTATAAGAACCACGACTGAGCTAGACACAAGGCCTAGAGCCTGTAGAAGTGCTTGGACCACAAGGAACCACCCAAGGTAGTGACACAGGGGACCCACGGGGGACGCGTGCAGGGTGAGAACACAGCCGCGAATCGCCGTTGACTTCTATGGGGAAAGTCGCAGTTGGAATTTTAAAGAAAAGGGACACTTAGAGGAGGACTTGGAGCAAACCCCTTTAGAACTGGGTTGTTCTAGAGTCTATACCCACGGGAGCACCGGAGTACTCGTGTTACCTCACCCAGGGAAGCCGGGTGCATAGGTGTCTTTCGGGGTTGGGTTTCGTCGTCGTTTTCAATGGCGATCTGCTGCAAAGTGCTGCTGGCGGCCAAGTCGAAAGTGTTCGGGTGGATCCAAAGGTGGATCGAAGATCTGAAGAACCTGAAAGCAGAGGGGACAGAGTCTGGGTCACTAGCCAGTGACCAGGAAGGCGATGAGCGGATGCCCACCGATGTCGAGTGCTTCAGGTAGGTTGATGGTTGTCTTGACTCTTCAGCCACGAGATCCAGGAGGCATCGACGATGACCAGGAGCTGGATTCGAGCTGCCCCATGACGTCTGTCGATTGCTGAGGTGTTGGCGACCGGATTGGACCCAACAAGCCTTGGCAATGGCAAGTCTTGTGGAAATAGAAGAAGGACGGTGGTGCAGACCAGCAAGGTCTGAGGGACTCACCCAGTGAGGGTAAGTCAGGGCACGCCTGGAGCAACCAGAGAAGCCCAAGCAGAAGAAGATTTGCCTTTAGGAGGGCCTACTAGCCAATGGACTAGCAACCGCAAAGGAGCCTCGAGTGGACGCACTTGGAGCTGGCTCACGGGACACTCGTGGAATGGAGGCCAGTGATCTTCAGTGCAGTCGGTGCTGGAGGCGGGGGCTACTCGGAGCCCAAAGCACAACTTCATGGGATTCCAGGAAGAGGATGCACTTGCAAATGTGCTCGGTGTCCAGGGGTCACAGTTCCACGTTACCCACGACAACTACGGGCCTCAGCTTTGCTGGGAACTCAGGGCAGCATCCGCGAAGTCTGGAAATCTACCTCTGGTGATGCAAAGACTTCGGTGTCGGGCAGGAGCTTCAGCGATGCAGACCGGACAATTGCTTCTTTGGTGCCTGCCAAGCAGGGGAGTCACTCCTTGACCCCAAAGGAGATTCTTCAGTCCTCTAATCTTAAAGTAGAGCGTCGAAGGTCCAGGATTCTGTGTCAGAGTTTCGTCCAGGTAAATCTAAAGTCCTAAGGACTGGGGTCCTATACTTATACCAAGTTAGGGGGTTGGACATACTCTGGGGACCCACCTATGGGAGGGTCAGGGCAGAGGGGTGGTTACACCCCTTTCCCTTTGTCCAGTTTTGTGCCAGAGCAGGGGCTGGAAGCCCCTGAGCCGGTTTGAACTGGGGTATGCACAGGGACACCAAATGTGCCCCCAGTGCAGGACATCAAAGCACCAGAGAGTGCTCCCGCCCAGCCCCAATACACACTATCCTGTCTGGGGAGGTGGTTACACCTCCCTGGGACAGGAAACCTATTGTCCAGGCCTCCCCTGCCGGAGTTTCGGTCAGCAGCAGGAGGCCAGACTCGTGTCTGTGGCAGCGGCATCCATTTTGTGATGCCAGGGCTTGGAAAGAAGTTACCGGGCAGGCCGGTGTGTACATGTCTCTCCCTCTAGAATGGTGGAATGCTACCCCCGCCGCCAGAACTGGCGGGGGGGTAGTATTCCAAGATGTTTGACACCAAACACGACATGTTTCCGTGCAGCCATCCCAAAGTTAGCATTTAACGCGAGGTTATAATGCGCTTAAGAGTATATGGTCAGGCTGCACTACAAACAGCATCAGAGAAGGGTCTCCGAACGCTGCAGAGGGGCTCTGCTCATGCAGGGGCACCCTCTCACATAGGAACCAAGCACTCTGCCTTCAGGATTGATAAGGCCTGCCATAGGAGTGACTCTAGGTTTATACGTGTGTATGTATGTAGTGATATAGGTAGCCTATATCACAGTAAGGGGTGCATGCACCACCTTACCCAGGCTGCAGTAGCAGACCTGTGGTGTCATTTTGGATGGCCTCCCAGGGGTGGCACAATACATGCTGCAGCCCCTGGTAGGCCTCTGAGGTACCTATGCCCTGGGTACATAGTATACCATATACTAGGGACTTATAAGGGCACTCCAGATTCCAATCAGAGATGTGCCTAAGGCACATGGAAACCATTTTAGAGAGGAAGCAGCTAGGCTGGGGTCCTGATTAGCAGGGCCCCAGCCAGACTAAAGTCGAAAAACAGTGAAGCATCAGCAAAAAGTGGGGGTACCCATGTGAAGCAGATCCTACTCTCCTACAGCAGGCAAATATGAAAGGTTGGGTAAAGAATACATTAAGACATCCTGGACTTTACCTTACGAATATAGATGTTGGAGTGGGGGATCGTGAAGTGTTTCTAAGCGGTACACACTGTGAAAATGCACTAAGCGGTTCGCTCATATGTCAGGACATCTCTTTACACGGGGCTTGTAATGGTTCTGTGGCAAATTTGTCCTGCCACCAGCAGGGTACACCAGCTGCTGTGATTAATCCAACGTTTGGCCAACTTTCTAACGGGAGTTACCTCATGTTGAATGATCAGAGTTGCTGTGGCATGTTGCCAGGCATCCCATATCTAGTAACGGTGGACTCCAGGGTCACTTGCTGTATGCAAGTAGGGTGACCAACTGGCATGGGTGCAAATTCAGGACGGTGAGTGTAAAAATTCAGGACAAAGGGTCAGAATTCAGGACAAAAATTCAGGCCAGGAGGTCAAAATTCAGGACAAAACTTCAGGACAAAAGGTAAGTTTTACAGACACATCAGAGGAGGTCGCGCAATAGTATATTAATAAGCCCATCCATATCCAAACATATTCAACCATTTGCAAACCTATACATCATGTATCCTTCCATCCTTCATTTCACTCATCCATCCCTCCATCCACCCTTTCACTCATCCATCCATTATCCATCCATCCACCCTTTCACCCTATCCATCCATACACTCATCCATCCACTCTTCCACCCATCCATTCACTCATCCATCCAGCCATTTACCCATCCGACCATCCTTTCACTTACTCATCCATCCACCCAGTCACTCATCCTTCCACCCATTCACCCTTTCCGTCATCCATCCTCCCTTTCTCTCGCCATCAACCCTTTCACTTAGCCATTCTTCCTTCTTTCCATCCATCCACCAATCCATCTACTCATCCACTCATGAATCCATCCATTGACCCTATCACTCATCCATCCTTTCTCTCATCCGTCCACCCTTTCACTCCTTCACTCATCTATCCATCCTTGTGCCCATCTACCCTCCCTTTTCACTCACTCATCCATCCTTACATCCACCCTTTCACTCATCCATCCATCCACCCTTTCACCTAATAATTCATCAATCATTTCACTCATCCATCCACCCATTCACTCGCCCATCATCCATCCTTTCACTCATCCATCCATCCACCCTTTTACCCACCCATCTACTCTTCCACCCATACATCCATCTATTTACCTTTTCTCTCATCCATACTTTCTATCACTCATCCATCCTTTCTCTCATCATCCATCCATTCACCCTTTCATTCATCCATTCACCCTTTCAGTAATCCATCCAGCCATCCGCCCATCCCTACACTTACTCACTTGCCCACCTTTTCATATTAATTATGAGCTGAGCCTTTGTCTGCAGAGTTGCAGACAAAAGAGGCCCATCAAGAATTTCACCCTGGCTGTAGTTCCTAAAGCAAGGGGTGGGGTGGGGAGGGTTCACTATGCCCCTGCACATAGGCAATCTGAAAAAGTGGAAGTCATGAGTCATGCAGGATGCACAGTGCCAGGCCATGAGGTGACTGACATGGTGTTGTTTCCAGGGCTTTAAGTGGGATGAAAAAACTGGGGGGTCTCTCCAAAGGGGGTGTTCGATGTAATTAAGGGCGTGGCTTAAACCACCTAAGCCAAAAATATGTGCTTAGTATAGTGTACCGCCTGACTGGTATTTTGCGTCTTCTGTCATTGTATCCAGATATATAACACAACAAGAAACGTTACACCTACAACAAGCCAGAACTATTGGCTTTGTCAATAGTTGTTAGTTGCATAAAATAAAAAAGCAGCAATCATGGCTTCCTTGAATATAATATTGAAAATGCATCAGTTCTAAAATGATGAGACTGAAAGAACTCTAGACCCTTCTTGTTAACTTCTTTCACCAGCTTCAATTCTTTAACTTTATTCTCATGTAGCAGCATTGGCGTTTTTGCACATTTCTTCCATCTGACAGAATGCGTTGCCCTAGACCGAGGCTGGGGAGGCCCACCACATGCTTTGCAGCCCAGATTGGCACATTGTCATTCTGTATGTGACAAACAGCTGCATACAGAATGACAAAGGGCAGGGTGGGGCTGCTCTTATGCTCCAAGGAGGAGTGCTTTGAGGCTGCCCCATCACGGAGTTGAGGCTTCATGCAGGGGAACAGTGTTGTTCCCTGCAATGCCCAAAATTACGGACAAACGGTGTCCGTAAAAGGGATCATCATGGACAACAGACGTGAGATCCAAATTACGGATGGTCCGTGAAATTTACGGATGGTTGGTCACCCTAAGAGGAATACTAAACATCCAGCGATTGTTTCACTCATGCCAACAGCCACAATTTAGGCAGGAGACTCCTGATTTTCTCAGAAAAAATGGCTTTATTTTAGCAGTTTCCTGTCTAAATTGCCTTTTCTTCAAGTCAATGGGGGGAAATGAAAACTCCTGATTTTTTTAATTCAAAATCTCCCTCTTTCTAGTGTCAAAATGCTGACGTGTGTTGTTTGTTATTTGGTGAAAGGGAGGCCATGTGGCAGAGTGAACAAAGCTGCCCTTTGTAACTGGGGCCATGATCCTGGGCAAATTAATTAATTTCCCTGACCCTAAAAAAAAAAAAATCTGTCCTCGTATAATTGAATCTGGTGGTCATGTAAAGTGCTGCCATGCTCTTGGGTCATGTTTGCACTATATAAAACTGCAAAAGGAATAAAAGAAAGCATTTCTGTCAAAAGTAACCGTGTTTTTGTGGTATTTTGCATTATGAGGGCTTCAACAGCATATCACTGCCTAATACTTAAACCTTCCTTTAGAGTGTTTTTAAAGCCTCACATATGAGAGTGTTTTTGAATTGCTGCATATTAGCGTGTTCCAATTAGAGTACATTTGCTGTTAATAATTTACTGAAATGTGACAAAACTACATTATATTATTTAAAAAAACATGAAGCTTGTCATGTACGTGCCAAAGGTTCCTGTAACTTCTTTGTGCCTTAATCTGTAAATCTATTGTCAAGGCATCCCTCCTATTTAGTCATTTATGGGCCATACAGCCTACATTGAAAAATACCCCATATTATGAGGTGCACTGTATATATATTGAGAGATGTATTTCCCAACTACAGTAATGTAACTGCTTTCTTGTGGTATTACTCTTGATTTAGTACTACTTTCTGATGAGAGCCTTAGAGTAAGAACGCCTCTCAAATAGAAACTTAATGCATGTGGAGCAATAAACGTGTGTGTGTGTGTATGTGTGTGTGCGTGTGTGCGTGTGTGTGCGTGTGTGTGTGCGCGTGTGTGTGTGTGCGTGTGTGTGTGCGTGCGTGCGTGTGTGTGTGTGTGTGTGTGAGTGAGATCCACATGTGAAACATTTCTAAGCCATTCTTTGGCTTTGACATTATTACCAAAACGAGCAGTGTCAAAGGCAATAGATTTGGCTTTTATGGGCTGCAATCTCTCAGGTACACCACTCATCCTCCTCTCATAAAGACACACCACACAATGTTGTTCACCCTACACTAACAGAGACACACTACCTACCGAGAACTCACAAGGGTGCACCATCCCACTGGACTGAAATAACACGCAGTGCACCCTGAACTCACAAGCACTCCTCTCATCCTGTACTAACACAGACACCACCTTACCCTGAACCCACACCAGTACAGGCCTCACTCTGCACACCCAGTGCACACGGGTCTCTCTGCACACATACAAGAAAGGCATGCAACTCAAGCACTTTGCTCACGAGTCACAATGCACTCACACTCGTCCAGAAGTACAGTGGCTGGGTTACTGGGTATCCTAAAGCTGTTCTCATTGGCCCTGATGCGCATCAGGGCCAATGAGAACACTCTTGCAGTGTACCAGCGAGCTCTAGGATTGGCTGATGGCTTTCAAGCCAATCCTAGATAGCTTTGTTTGTTCTCCACAGCAAAGATTGGAGCAACGGTTGGTGATAGAAAGGCACATGATTGGCTGTCACCCAACAGCAGGTAAAATTACGGACAAATGGCGTCCGTTAAAGAATCCTTCACGGACAACGGACAGACGGCCGAAATTACGGACTGTCCGTGGAATTTACGGATGGTTGGTCACCCTATATGCAAGTATTGTTCCCCCCAATAGACACAGTCAGGGAGTCGCCTTTATGGCCTTCATTGAATGTTTCTTTTATACGATTTGATACTTTAAGCAGAATGAAAGCCATGCTTATACAACAAACAGTGCCTCTGACCTCGGCCAAAGAAATCTGTTATTTACAAGTTGCAAGGACTTCGGCTGAGATACAGGCTTTAATTCGTACAAACTGCCCTATACATTTCGTAGAAATGATGGGACGTATCTTTAACATGTCTGATACGAGCGGAATTGTACATGTATTTAAGACCATCTGTTCTGGACTATTAGCACCTTTCAAGGCAGTCCTCGGAATCATCCCAAACTTCGCACATTCGGTGTTTGGTGGTGTGCCGTTAATTCTAGCACTTGTTGCAGGAATTCTATTTCTGTTCCTACTACTACGCTATGGCAAGCCTATTCGCCAACATCACTCTGAGCGATGTGGAGAAAGCTCTCCTTGAACGAAAGTGCAGTGAGCGAATAGTACAGCTTTTGGGCATGCCTCGTCTACGGGAACTTAATACAACGTGGTTCCTGTCATTCAGACCAATCTGGCAAGATTGCATCTTACCTGTTCTATGCTGCCTGCTTTGCGGTGAAGAATGCGTGCTAGACACCTGTCTAACACTCCCATCAGTCATGCCAACGGATGTCGATACTCTGCTGGACCCGATAACGGCCCATGCTCTGTGTTGTCCCCAGAGCCTACCAATCCTGATGACGGCATTCATTGAGATCTCACAGACGCTTCCTGCAGCTGCTGAGGTACGAGATGGATCAACAGGCACACAGGTAACAACGGACACGAACATTGCATCTTCTGCTGAAGGTGATGTTTCTCATCTCTGTGCAATTAACCTTCTGAACGAGGTGTTCCAAATGTCACCAACTTCGGTGGACGATATTTTGGCTACAGAAATAGATGATCTCATGTTTACGCCAGACCCATACACTGACTTTGATTCGGCTCACAGTGTACCTGGGAAGCAATGAAATTTGGCCTTCATATTTTCCAAACTTGGAACTTTTCCCAGAATTGAACTTTTTTCTTTTTAATTTTTGAAAATACATGGCAAAACAATCTGCTTACAGTAGAACTAGTCTTATAAAACAGACTTCTTTGAACTCTTCCAGGGACACATTGTCGCCTTACTTGTCTAACATTTCATTTAATACCATGATATGCAATGGCTTTGATTTTTGAAAATTTGTCAACCATTTCATCATATGCATATATTTCTGTTTATTCATTCATGTTGCATTTATTTCTATTATATGCTTAGAATGAAAACAAGGCTTTAAATGTACAGTACCAATTGCATTCAACAGTTTATTTTAAACTTCTTTTAATATGCTTTTAGAAATGTTTTTAGCAACATGTGGTACTCAATTTAATGTTTAGCATTTAATGTTTAGCATTTAGTATTATCGTTCATTCGAAAGTGGAGTGGGTGTTGTATTCCGCTTTAGGTGTCCGTATATAGGTTTTCCTGAGACATGTCCTTATATAGGCACAATTCGCATTGCCCTTATATAGGCATAGAATCCCAGTCCTTATTTAGGCATCAGCTGTGCACTCCAAATACAGGCATGGTCACCGACATCCGTCTACCCTAACGTCACAACGAGTTCTTAGAAACCAGACCCTTAAGCTCTCGGGAGTTCCCCTAGCACAGGATTATTGATTTCTCCAAGAACTCATCCATTACGTATGAACTGTTATACCTTAGGGGTTCATTCCTGACGTCTTCCTCTGTCCGACTTCACGTTAATGCTAACATTCCAAGACACCTACCAGGTATAAATATACCTTCCCTTGCCCAAGCACGTTAGAGGAGACCCCGACTTCAGAGGAGCCCGTATCCCGGCCTGAAGCACTGAAAAGACGCTGTCATTCCTGCTCGCAGAAGAATCCAGCTTCCAGTGTTCTGACTCCCTTCGCGGGGTGTTAGAGTTCCAGATCCGGCAAGAGATTCCCACCTCTCTCATTCTCAAGGTATGGTGCTGACTAGAACCTAGAGGGACTCTTGGCATACCAGACTTAACATACTCTTAGTATACCATACTAGAGAATACTCCACCTACTTCTTACCTTTCCCTACACGTAGACTAGGTTAGGTACATTGGGGTAGAACTAGCTTAGAGACGCAACGTATGAGTACTCGCATTTTTAGCTCATGTTATTTATGTACGTGAATATATGCTAAAAGATAATGCTAGCGCAGTATTATTTATTTCTACCGCTTACGCTGTACATTATTTATCTTGCATACTGTCTTGTGATCATAACAGCACATATCTCTTACACGAGAAACAAGACTGTTCAATAAAACCTCTTTTATTGAAACGCCCGTCTTTTCTTTCTGTGTAACTCTATGGAAACTAAGGGCCATATGTATCAAGCCCATTTCCCGTTCGCAAACGGGCCGATTCTCAGAATCGGCCCGTTTGTGAACGGGAACAAGCCTTTTGGGATGTATCATCCCAAAAGGCATTCGCAAAATAGAGCATCGCAAAAATTGCGATTCTCTATTTTGCGAATGCATTTAGGAATCGCAAATTGCGATTCCTTAAATGAAATGTATGAAGCACCTAAGTTGTGCGATTATGGCTTAAGGAATCGCAAATTACCACCAACTACAGGTTGGTGGTAACTTGCGATTTCTTTGAGAAAGCATTTTTGCATTTTTCAAAGTGGCATGTGGCGCACATACATGCCCTTAGGGCATGTATGTGCACCACATGTGCACTCATGCTCATTTCAGGGGTGCAACAGGGTGTCCTTTGGACACCCTTGCAACCTGAAATTGCATTCTCAATTTGCGATTCTCTAATTGCTAATCGCAAATTGAGAATGTCCGCCCATTCATTCCTATGGGCCTCTAGGCCCATAGGAATGAATGGGGAGGGACTTCTTAACTGCGATTCGCAATTTGCGAATCGCAATTAAGGAATATGTAGGATTCGCAACTTTCTTGCGAATCCTACATACATCTCGCTTGCGATTCTCAAATAGCGATTCTCAAAAATTCGCTATTTGAGAATCGCAAACACAAACTTTGATACATATGGTCCTAAGGGCCCTAAGGGCCATATGTATCAAAGTTTGTGTTTGCGATTCTCAAATAGCGAATTTTGAGAATCGCTATTTGAGAATCGCAAACGAGATGTATGTAGGATTCGCAAGAAAAGTTGCGAATCCTACATATTCCTTAATTGCGATTCGCAAATTGCGAATCGCAGTTAAGGAAACCCTCCCCATTCATTCCTATGGGCCTAGAGGCCCTTAGGAATGAATGGGAGGACATTCTCAATTTGCGATTAGCAATTAGAGAATCGCAAATTGAGAATGCAATTTCAAAGTTGCAAGGGTGTCCAAAGGACACCCTGTTGCACCCCTGAAATGAGCATGGGTGCACATGTGGTGCACATACATGCCCTAAGGGCATGTATGTGCGCCACATGCCACTTTGAAAAATGCAAAAATGTTTTCTCAAAGAAATCGCAAGTTACCACCAACCTGTAGTTGGTGGTAATTTGCGATTCCTTAAGCCATAATCGCACAACTTAGGTGCTTCATACATTTCATTTAAGGAATCGCAATTTGCGATTCCTAAATGCATTCGCAAAATTGAGAATCGCAATTTTTGCGATTCTCTATTTGCGAATGCCTTTGGGATGATACATCCCAAAAGCTTGTTCCCGTCATAAACGGGCCGATTCTGAGAATCGGGCCGTTTGCGAACGGGAAATGGGCTTGATACATATGGCCCTTAGCATGCACGATTGACTGAGTGAAACTGTTATCTATTGTTTCCACGATTCTGAGACGTGTTCCGATTCTAAAGGGAAACAAAGTAGTCATGTTTATGCGGTTTCCAGAAACTACTCCCTTCTTGTTCTCAAGGAGTTTCTAGTGGCCTCTGAGCTAGCTGGCAAAAAAGTAATTAAGTTTAATATACTCGATAGGGACATACCGACCTCCGTCCTATGTCAAGCCTATAGGGTATATTATTCCAATGCGCAGAGCCTATTAGGGAAATAGGAACTACACTACAGGCTGGTTCCATGTCTGCACAGGATGGCTTATGAGTTTTTGTCACAATGGGCCCTAGAATGCAGGGATTAGGGGCTAAAGGACAGTCAGCTCTAGAGATCACAGACTGATCTTTACTGGACAATGACTCTGTATAGCTTTTACTATTTCGGTAACTCACCAAAAGGATCATTTCATGATTTCTGTTTCTGATGGTGTTGCCAGTGCTTTCAAATGCATCTGTTTGATTCCTTTTTTTAAAAAAAAGCATTAATGAGCCATCAATGTTCACCCCTCTTTGTAATCGCGAGCACTGCAAATAATGTCTCTTTCCAAGAAAGGGTGGCAGAACAGAATCATGCACCGGGTTTGCTTACCCGGGTGCAGCCACAGGGGCATTTTTGGAGCTTCAGACAAATGCTGCCCTGCTGTTTGTGCATACCCTTTGCCCAAGTAGCATAGCCATTTTTAGGCCACTTGTTCAAATCTGACACTCTTGGGGAGTTTGTTTGTTGTGCTTTAAGGCAGCTTAGCTGCCTATCATGGTATTAGTGTAGCAAAGCCCTGTGTCGCCCAGGTTCTGCTCATGGCCCGAGTGAGTAAAACTCTAAATGGATGCTGACAGACAGGCTGGGCGTGTCACAGACACACTTGGAGACCCTCCTCTGCTTCCTCTGCCCCTCCCGCGCCCTCTTTGCCTCTAGTTTTTCCACTATTTCTACTGACACGTGTATCAAATTCTCTGCCTCCATAACATGGCTATATATTTGTTATTCTGCATATTCTTTGCAGAGGTAAAGGGAGCTTGAGTCCGTGGTCGCCACTCTTTCCATTCACTGAACTCTCTGTAGGCCAACTAAGGTCTGTCACCCGGACCCCTCACTGCCTGTTCCGTTCTTGGGTGGGGACATTCAGGGAAGATGGGCCTGAAGCGAGGCTTCCGGTTCCAGACTGCAGCAGGACTTCCTGAGGCTGATCATGGTCAATTGGCAGCAGATCTAGCACTGCCATTTCTTTTTCAGCTGGGGTTTTCTTTTTTTGCAGTTTTTTTATAGCACTATCTAGACTTGAAGGTATTGGAGCACTGTTCATAAACACCAGTTACATTATGCAAGTTACATTACGCAAGGCACATTCATTTCTTTTTAGGCACAAGAGAGACTAAGGGCCTCATTACGAATTACGAGTTTTCGGTGCAAACCGCCACGCCACCCCACTGCCAAGTCTCGCACTGCCCGCCAGATTATGACTTTTTAGTAGTCTGGCAGACAAGCGGCATGGCGATCCCATTGCAAGGCCTCTTTTGAAGGCGGCGGTGGCATTAAAAAAAGGCACCGCAATGGGACGTCACTACAAGTTTCTGTACAGCATGGACTCGAAAGTCCATGCAGTGCAGGTACCTATGTGCATCCACATATGTTTGAGGCACAGGGCGGGGCCTGTAGGGCTCTCTTCCCTTTGTTTCCTCCCCGTCAGGCTTTTCATGGCAGTGGAATTGCTATGAAAAGCCTGGCTGAGAGGAAACGCTTGTTGGGACCGTGACGGTCCCACCAAGCATATTGCGGCCTCTGACTGCCACTCCTACGCCAGGGAACAGCGGAGCAGGCGGTCCTAGGGCGGTCCGACCACAAGTCTGGTGGTACTCCAGACTTGTAATAGGTCCCTAAGTGATTTGCCCAGGATCAAAGGATGCAGAAGTGAGGCCGAGACTTGAAATAACATTGCTGCCGAACTTCTCCCCAGCCCTTCCCAACATCCAATCTCACTGCCTATCACCATTCACAGCATGTATGAGCCCTGCTGTTAGACCTGGCATCCTTGGCGTGGGTCTCCCTTCCATTTTTTTACTATGCCTCCACTGTTGACATGTTTTTGCTGGTTTAGATGTTTTGGGCACTTTGCCACTGCTAATCAGTGCAAAAGTGCAAGTGATCCCTATGATAAATTGATGTATGGATTAGTGACTCCATGTTTGGCCCATTTGATTCACTGTCAGACCCTAGTACAGTGCACTGTTTGTGCCCAGGGCCTGTGAAGCAAATGCTGCTGGTGGGCTTGCAGCACTGGTTGTGCCACCCACAGGAGCAGCTTGTAAAATGTGTCTCAGGCCTGCCATTGCAGAGCCTGTGTGCAGTCTGGTACTGCCATGTCGACTTGGTAAGTGCACCCATTTACCAGTCCCCAAACCTTCCCTTTCCTGCATATTAGTCACCCCTAAGGTAGGCCCTAGGGCAGGGTGCATTGTATGTGTAAGGTAGGACATGCCCTGGTGTGTGTGGCATGTCCTGATAGTGAATTACAGCCAATTTCGTTTTTCACTATTGCAAGGCTACCTGTTCCCATAGGCCAGAATGGACAGTTTGATTATAACATCTTATAATCCTAACTGACCCAGGGAACATGGTAGAAAAATGAATTTAGTACGCCTGAACTCAGAATGATAAAATACATCTTTTAGTGAAGTTGGTTTTAACATTCTGTGTTTGAAAATACCACTTTTAGAAAGTAGGTATTTTCTTGCCTAACCATCCAGCCTGCCTCTGCTAGCTTGTGTATTGTATGTCTGGGTTAGTGAGTGACAGGGGCTGGGGGACTCCAGGAGACAGGATGAGTCAGCACAGGGCTGAATTGACCTACTGCATGTAGAGTGGTGGGAGGAGTAGCACCTGGGCCTGAATAGGGCTGTGCCTGCCTTCCACAATGCTGGCTCCACCTCCTGTGGTGCGTCTGATGTCCCTGGCTCACACTGACAAAGGAAGAAGGTGTGCACTGGCAGAATGCATCCAGAACTGGTTTGGACTAGGTACAGGACCCTCTGCCTTCAGAGGACAAAGGAGTTATGGGTATAAATACTGGGGCCCAGACCCCAAGACTTTAGATCATTTCTGGGAAACAAGAAGAACCTTTGCCGAGGAGAGGAACCAGAGAAACTGAAGGAGGAGACTATCCCTATGCTGTGTGCTGTTTGAGGGATTGGCCTGCAGTGGTTGCCTGATTGCCAAAGAAAGGAGAAAGGAACTTTGTGACTACTTTCATCATCTTGCAGAAAATCTCCAAGGGCTTGAAGATTGAGCTTGCCTCCTGCTGAAGTCTCAGGGATACAAGACTTCACCAACCAGCTCCCCTGAATTCCCTTGCTGGGAATTTGAGGTGCCTACTGTTGTGTTGGGCCTTCTGAGAGACTGCGTGTCGCTGGGAGCTGGAAGCGCGACTCACGAAGAAGAAGCGTGTCGCCGCCGCAGCAGCTGTCGTCGCCTCGCCAAAAAAGCGTGCCGCAGCTGCCGCTGTCGCCATTGCATTGCCGAAGCGCCTCGCATCACCGTGGAAGAGTGTCGCCGTCGTAGCAAACGCCGTAGCATCATCAGAGAAGCGTGTCGCAGGGCCTGTCGCGGCTCAGAAGATTCACCGAGTCGCCGCACGGCCGTCGGGCGTGCACGCATCGTCCCCTTTGTTGTCGCATCGAGAAGAAGACGCCATTTTGTTTCATTGCACCCTGTCGTCATCGCATCAAGGCGCTGCTGGTCGCATCACCACAGAAGCGCAGTAAGAAAGCGACGCATCACCTCCCCATGCGGTGAAGAACCGACGCATCAACTCCTCTATGGTAAGGAACCGATGCATCACCGTCCCCTACGCAGCAGTAGGAACCGACGCATCACCTCCCACATAGCAAGGAACCGACGCATCACCGTTCTTGCGTGTAAGGAACCGACGCATCACCTTCCCTGCAACTCTTTTGTTTGTATCGCGTTACGCATCCAAAGGTACATTGAACGTAGAGTGTCGCATTTACCATCTTTATTGAACTGAACTATTTTCTACCATTGACAGTCATATTTTTCATAGTGTATTGTGGATTTTTGTCGTATTGGGTCTTGTGTTAAGTCTATATAAAAATACTTATTTTTATACTACAACCTGTGTGGTGTCCCTTTGTAGTGTTGTCACTGTGTTACTGTATGTGTTCACAAATGCTTTACACACTGCCTCTGAGATAAGCCTGCCTGCTCGTGCCAAGCTACCAAGGGGGTGAGCAGGGTTATTTTAGTAGTGTATCCACCTCACCCTGACTAGAAGCAAGGGTCCCTATTTGGACAAAGGTACCTACCTCTGCCAACTAGAGACCCCCAGTTCTAACATTGGTGGTCAGCAGTGAGGATTCTGGACTTGTATTTGTGACTCATATACAGTGATTGGTGTACACTACTAGTTAGTGCAGACCAAACGCAACCACTTACATTTTGGTAGATTGTTTTTTTCCTGGGATTTCTATTTTTGCCAAGAACTGCCAAGTTTAGTCACCATGAGAAAAACAGCATCCATCGCATCTGTGGATTTAGATTTTGAAGAAGAAAAGCTGGAAAGTTTCACTGTAAAACAGCTGAAATACTTCTGCAGGAAATTGAAAGTTGCTATGACCGGTCTCTCCAAGAAGGATGAGTTCCAAAAGGCGCTGAGGGCCTGGGTGGAAGCAAGGAGTACCCCTGAGCATGAGGAGGGGGCTGAGGATGTAGGAGGGCAGCTAGATGGGCTATTGGGTCCAGGGGGAGGAAAGCACCTTCCCCAGCAGGTAGCAGTGTTTCTTCCAAGGGCCTGTCCCCGGGAGAGCTGGAGGACAGGGAGAGAAGTAGGGTGCGTGAAATGGAGCTGACCAAGCTTAAGATGGGTGGGCAGTTAGAATTGGAAATTAAGAAATTGGCCCTAGAGGAAAAGAGGATGCAAATGGAACATGAGAGAAGTTTGAGGGAGTTGGAGTTGAAAGCTAGGAGTTTAGAGATTACTCCCTCTGGTGGCAGCACACCGTGCATGCCTGTTGAAGCCAGGGTGTATATACCTAAAGATGTGGTGAAAGAGTTTTATAAAAATGATGACATTGGGCAATGGTTTAAAGCCTATGAGGTAGCTATGACCTCACAACGGGTCCCTGAGAAGGATTGGGGAGCGGGGTTGTGGGGGCGGTTCCTTAGTGAGGGGCGGGATACCTTATTAGACTTGCCCTCTGAAGTCCACAATTCTTATGGTCATATGAAAGAAGCATTGATGTCCAGGTATGGGTTGACTCCTGAACTGTATAGGCAGAGGTTCAGGAGTTGCAAAAAGTTGGAGGGCAGTACCTGGGTAGAATATGTGACTTTTTTTGCAGAGCATTGGATGGTTGGGTGAAGGGTAGCAAAGTGAATGATTTTGAAGTGCTCTTTGATTTGATTGCATGGGAGCACTTGTCATGAAATTGTTTTCCAGAGCTACGCCAGCACTTTATTGATAGTAGGCTGATTAACCCTAGGAAGCTTGCTGAGGAGGCAGACTGCTGGGTGAGCACCCGGGTCCACAAGGGTCACGTGGGAGACTCCGCCAAGGGTGGGCAGGGTCCCCAGCAGAGGAGTGGGGGGGACAAGGGTAAACAGAGGGAGTTCCAGAAAGGGCCCCAAAGTAATCCCCAAGGAAACCAAGGGAAGGGTTCCCAGCCTCCCCCTGAAAAGAAGCCAGGGGCCCTGACAGATAAGCCTGTTCACAGGGGGCCCAAGACTTGCTTTAAATGTGGTCAAGTGGGCCACTGCTCCTGGGAGACTAGATGGCCCTTGTATGGAAAATCAGCACCCACTGGTGCACCACCCCAGCAGGTAGCTAGTGTAGCCCTGGGGGAGGAGATGGGTGCCCAAGAAGGGTGGGGTCCCGTAGCAATGTCCTTGGTCTCTTTAGGAGACAGTGAGATGGTCCCCAGGGCCCACCTGCCTGATAACACTAAGAAATACAGGCAGTGGGTGACCATCAATGGCCAAAGGGTGGAGGCTCTGAGAGACACCGGAGCCAGTGTGACAGCTGTCAGTTGTCGGCTGGTGTCTGAAGAGCAGGTGATCCCCAATGCATTATGCCCAGTAGTTGCCGCGGACAACTCAGAGAGCCACTGCAGAGTGGCTCAGGTTTCCTTTAAGTGGGGGGGGTCTCAGGTACCTTTCAACTAGCTGTGATGCCAGCCATGCCTGTAGACTGTCTGTTGGGCAACGATTTAGAAAGTTCACCTTGGGCAAAGGTGGAGAGAAGGTCTCATTTAGAGATGTAGGGTCTGCCTGAGTGGGCGTGCGCGACCACTCGGTCTATGGCAGCCAGTAGAGGTGTTCAAGAGGACCAGGAGCCTGAGAGGGTGGCCCAGGTGCCTGCCTTGGAGAGAAGAGGCAGGGGCGTGGGAAACCGGCCCCCATAGTTCCCACGGTCCAGAAGGAAGCAGAACCTGAGGGGGATGCTCTGGAACCTACAGGGGAGCGTAGTGGCCGAACTGGGGGACCTACCTGAGCTGACCCATTGGCAGCAGGAGGGAGGCCCCTCCAGGGAGGAGTTCTGTGAGGAGCAGAACAAGTGCACTTCTCTTGTGGGTTTGTGGCAACAGGCCACAAACCAGGCAGCAGGTGATCAGTCTGGATCACATTGGATCTACTGGGAGAATGGTCTCCTGTATAGCGAGCCTAAGGTTGCTGAGCCTGGGTCAGCCCGTGTGCTGGTGGTACCCCAGCACTTCAGAGCCTTCCTACTGGGTTTGTCTCATGATGTGCCTTTAGCAGGACATCTGGGGCAGTGCAAGACCTTTGAAAGGCTTGTCACCCACTTTTATTGGCCCCAGATGTGCAAGAGTTCAGACACTCATTGCAGGACATGTCAGACTTGCCAGGCAAGTGGAAAAAGTGGAAGGAAGCACAAGGCTCCCCTCCAGCCATTCCCTGTGGTCAGCACCCCCTTTGAACGGGTGGGTATTGACATTGTGGGGCCACTGGACCCAAAGACAGCCATGGGCAACATGTTCATCCTGGTCTTGGTGGACCATGCCACCCGGTACCCAGTAGCCATCCCTCTTCGGACAGTGACGGCCCCCATGGTGGGACATGCACTGATGGGGATTTTCTCCTGTGTGGAGTTCCCCAAGGAGGTGGTGAGTGACCGTGGTACAAACTTCATATCCAAGTATATGAAGTCCCTGTGGCAGGAGTGAGGTGTTACCTATAAGTTCACCAGTCCTTACCACCCCCAAGGAAATGGGATGATTGAGAGATTCAACTGGACCCTGAAGGGCATGATTATGGGTCTGGAAGAACCCATGAGGCGTAAGTCGGACGTCCTCTTGCTATGCCTTCTCTTTGCTTACCGTGAGGTGCCACAGAAGTCCTTAGCTGCTCTATGGTCACCCGGTAAGAGGACCTCTGCGTTTGGTGAAAGAAGGCTGGGAGAAAGCTCCCAGTAAACCTCCCCATGATGTATTTAGCTACATGCTGGCCTTTCGAAACCAGACTAGGCGATTCAGACAACTCGCTGAGGCGAATCTGGAAGCCAGCCAGGAGGAGATGAAACAGTGGTATGATCAGAATGCCACTCTGATCGAGTTTCAGCCTGGGCAGAAAGTGTGGGTCATGGCCCCCGTGGAGCCTTGCGCGCTCCAGGATAAGTGGACCGGACCATTTGAGGTGGTGGAGCGCAAGAGTAACGTCACCTACCTGGTGGACTTGCGATCTCCCAGGAACCCTTTGCGGGTCCTACATGTCAACCGCCTAAAGCCCCATTTTGAGAGGTCCGAAGTGGGCATGCTCCTAGCAACAGATGATGGAATGAAAGAGGAGACAGAACCTCTTCCTGACCTCCTGTCTGCAGCAGAGCAAGATGGGTCAGTGGAGGGTGTGAAGCTCTCTAACTCCCTGACACCTGAGCAGCAGGAAGACTGTCGCCAACTGTTGGGACAGTTTCCTGACCTGTTTTCCCTGACTCCTAGTGTCACTGATTGGTGCGTCCATGATGTGGACACTGGGGACAGTCCTCCTGTCAAGAACAAGGCTTACAGAGTGACTGAGAGGGTGAGAGCTTGCATCAAGGAGGAGGTCTCCAAGATATTTGCATTGGGGGTGGTTGAGTCCTCTCACAGCCCTTGGGCCAGCCCAGTGGTTTTGGTCCCAAAGGCTGCCGTGCCTGGTGCCACGCCCGAACTCCAGTTCTGTATGGACTACCGAGGACTCAATTCAGTCACCAGGACTGACGCGCACCCCATCCCCAGAGCTGATGAGCTCATTGATCGGTTAGGGGCTGCCCGGTACCTCAGCACGTTTGACTTAACTTCTGGGTACTGGCAGATCGCCTTGACTGATGGGGCCAAAGAGAGGTCAGCATTCTCCACACCAGATGGGCACTACCAATTCCGGATTATGCCCTTTGGGATGAAGAATGCCCCTGCCACCTTTCAGAGGTTGGTCAACCAGGTGTTGGTTGGACTGGAAGATTTCAGGGCCGCCTACATGGATGACATCGCAGTGTTCAGTGCCAGTTGGGAAGAACATTTGCGCCACCTCTGGGAAGTGTTGATGGCGCTGCGGAGGGCAGGCCTCACGATCACGGCGAGTAAGTGTCAGATCAGGCAGGGTTCCGTGGTGTACTTGGGACACCAGGTTGGGAGCGGCCAGGTGGCGCCCCTACAGCCCAATATTGATACCAATCTGGCTTGGGAACCCCCAAGACCCAGACAGAGGTGAGAGCCTTTTAGGACTCACCGGGTATTACAGGAGATTTGTCAAGGGGTATGGCAGCATCGTTGCACCCTTGACAGAGCTGACTTCCAGGAAACAGCCCAAGGGAGTGATTTGGACTGACACCTGTCAGAGAGCTTTTGATGCCTTGAAAACTGCCATGTGCACGGCCCCCGTGCTTCAGGCGCCCAACTTCTCAAAAGAATTTGTTGTTCAAACAGACACTTCAGAGCATGGTGTAGGGGCTGTTCTGGCACAGTTAAATGAGGAGGGCCTAGACCAACCTGTAGACTGCATCAGTAGGAGGTTACTTCCACGGGAACAGAGGTGGAGTGCTACTGAGCGTGAGGCATTTGCTGTGGTCTGGGCGCTGAAGAAGTTGAGACCATACCTGTTTGGGACTCACTTCCGGGTTCAGACAGACCACAGGCCCCTCAGATGGTTGATGCAGATGAGGGGTGAGAATCCAAAGCTGTTGAGGTGGTCCATTTCCCTACAGGGGATGGACTTCACGGTGGAACATCGCCCTGGTACAGAACACGCCAATGCTGATGGTCTGTCCAGATTCTTCCGCCTCAGTGATGAGAACTCCCTAGAGGTAGGATAGTTCTCCCCACATTTCAGCTGGAGGGGACACATGTTAGACCTGGCATCCTTGACGTGGGTCTCCCTTCCATTTTGTTACTATGCCTCCACTGTTGTTGACATGTTTTTGCTGGTTTAGATGTTTTGGGCATTTTGCCACTGCTAATAAGTGCCAAAGTGCAAGTGCTCCCTATGATAAATTGAAGTATGGATTAGTGACTCCATGTTTGGCCCATTTGATTCACTGTCAGACCCTAGTACAGTGCACTGTTTGTGCCCAGGGCCTGTGAAGCAAATGCTGCTGGTGGGCTTGCAGCACTGGTTGTGCCACCCACAGGAGCAGCTTGTAAAGTGTGTCTCAGGCCTGCCATTGCAGAGCCTGTGTGCAGTCTGGTACTGCCATGTCGACTTGGTAAGTGCACCCACTTACCAGTCCCGAAACCTTCCCTTTCCTGCATATTAGTCACCCCTAAGGTAGGCCCTAGGGCAGGGTGCATTGTATGTGTAAGGTAGGACATGCCCTGGTGTGTGTGGCATGTCCTGATAGTGAATTACAGCCAATTTCGTTTTTCACTATTGCAAGGCTACCTGTTCCCATAGGCCAGAATGGACAGTTTGATTATAACATCTTATAATCCTAACTGACCCAGGGAACATGGTAGAAAAATGAATTTAGTACGCCTGAACTCAGAATGATAAAATACATCTTTTAGTGAAGTTGGTTTTAACATTCTGTGTTTGAAAATACCACTATTAGAAAGTAGGTATTTTCTTGCCTAACCATCCAGCCTGCCTCTGCTAGCTTGTGTATTGTATGTCTGGGTTAGTGAGTGACAGGGGCTGGGGGACTCCAGGAGACAGGATGAGTCAGCACAGGGCTGAATTGACCTATCTGCATGTAGAGTGGTGGGAGGAGTAGCACCTGGGCCTGAATAGGGCTGTGCCTGCCTTCCACAATGCTGGCTCCACCTCCTGTGGTGCGTCTGATGTCCCTGGCTCACACTGACAAAGGAAGAAGGTGTGCACTGGCAGAATGCATCCAGAACTGGTTTGGACTAGGTACAGGACCCTCTGCCTTCAGAGGACAAAGGAGTTATGGGTATAAATACTGGGGCCCAGACCCCAAGACTTTAGATCATTTCTGGGAAACAAGAAGAACCTTTGCCGAGGAGAGGAACCAGAGAAACTGAAGGAGGAGACTATCCCTATGCTGTGTGCTGTTTGAGGGATTGGCCTGCAGTGGTTGCCTGATTGCCAAAGAAAGGAGAAAGGAACGTTGTGACTACTTTCATCATCTTGCAGAAAATCTCCAAGGGCTTGAAGATTGAGCTTGCCTCCTGCTGAAGTCTCAGGGATACAAGACTTCACCAACCAGCTCCCCTGAATTCCCTTGCTGGGAATTTGAGGTGCCTACTGTTGTGTTGGGCCTTCTGAGAGACTGCGTGTCGCTGGGAGCTGGAAGCGCGACTCACGAAGAAGAAGCGTGTCGCCGCCGCACCAGCTGTCGTCGCCTCGCCAAAAAGCGTGCCGCAGCTGCCGCTGTCGCCATTGCATTGCCGAAGCGCCTCGCATCACCGTGGAAGAGTGTCGCCGTCGTAGCAAACGCCGTAGCATCATCGGAGAAGCGTGTCGCAGGGCCTGTCGCGGCTCAGAAGATTCACCGAGTCGCCGCACGGCCGTCGGGCGTGCACGCATCGTCCCCTTTGTTGTCGCATCGAGAAGAAGACGCCATTTTGTTTCATTGCACCCTGTCGTCATCGCATCAAGGCGCTGCTGGTCGCATCACCACAGAAGCGCAGTAAGAAACCGATGCATCACCTCCCCATGCGGTGAAGAACCGACGCATCAACTCCTCTATGGTAAGGAACCGACGCATCACCGTCCCCTACGCAGCAGTAGGAACCGACGCATCACCTCCCACATAGCAAGGAACCGACGCATCACCGTTCTTGCGTGTAAGGAACCGACGCATCACCTTCCCTGCAACTCTTTTGTTTGTATCGCGTTACGCATCCAAAGGTACATTGAACGTAGAGTGTCGCATTTACCATCTTTATTGAACTGAACTATTTTCTACCATTGACAGTCATATTTTTCATAGTGTATTGTGGATTTTTGTCGTATTGGGTCTTGTGTTAAGTCTATATAAAAATACTTATTTTTATACTACAACCTGTGTGGTGTCCCTTTGTAGTGTTGTCACTGTGTTACTGTATGTGTTCACAAATGCTTTACACACTGCCTCTGAGATAAGCCTGCCTGCTCGTGCCAAGCTACCAAGGGGGTGAGCAGGGTTATTTTAGTAGTGTATCCACCTCACCCTGACTAGAAGCAAGGGTCCCTATTTGGACAAAGGTACCTACCTCTGCCAACTAGAGACCCCCAGTTCTAACATTGGTGGTCAGCAGTGAGGATTCTGGACTTGTATTTGTGACTCATATACAGTGATTGGTGTACACTACTAGTTAGTGCAGACCAAACGCAACCACTTACATTTTGGTAGATTGTTTTTTTCCTGGGATTTCTATTTTTGCCAAGAACTGCCAAGTTTAGTCACCATGAGAAAAACAGCATCCATCGCATCTGTGGATTTAGATTTTGAAGAAGAAAAGCTGGAAAGTTTCACTGTAAAACAGCTGAAATACTTCTGCAGGAAATTGAAAGTTGCTATGACCGGTCTCTCCAAGAAGGATGAGTTCCAAAAGGCGCTGAGGGCCTGGGTGGAAGCAAGGAGTACCCCTGAGCATGAGGAGGGGGCTGAGGATGTAGGAGGGCAGCTAGATGGGCTATTGGGTCCAGGGGGAGGAAAGCACCTTCCCCAGCAGGTAGCAGTGTTTCTTCCAAGGGCCTGTCCCCGGGAGAGCTGGAGGACAGGGAGAGAAGTAGGGTGCGTGAAATGGAGCTGACCAAGCTTAAGATGGGTGGGCAGTTAGAATTGGAAATTAAGAAATTGGCCCTAGAGGAAAAGAGGATGCAAATGGAACATGAGAGAAGTTTGAGGGAGTTGGAGTTGAAAGCTAGGAGTTTAGAGATTACTCCCTCTGGTGGCAGCACACCGTGCATGCCTGTTGAAGCCAGGGTGTATATACCTAAAGATGTGGTGAAAGAGTTTTATAAAAATGATGACATTGGGCAATGGTTTAAAGCCTATGAGGTAGCTATGACCTCACAACGGGTCCCTGAGAAGGATTGGGGAGCGGGTTTGTGGGGGCGGTTCCTTAGTGAGGGGCGGGATACCTTATTAGACTTGCCCTCTGAAGTCCACAATTCTTATGGTCATATGAAAGAAGCATTGATGTCCAGGTATGGGTTGACTCCTGAACTGTATAGGCAGAGGTTCAGGAGTTGCAAAAGTTGGAGGGCAGTACCTGGGTAGAATATGTGACTTTTTTTTGCAGAGCATTGGATGGTTGGGTGAAGGGTAGCAAAGTGAATGATTTTGAAGTGCTCTTTGATTTGATTGCATGGGAGCACTTGTCATGAAATTGTTTTCCAGAGCTACGCCAGCACTTTATTGATAGTAGGCTGATAAACCCTAGGAAGCTTGCTGAGGAGGCAGACTGCTGGGTGAGCACCCGGGTCCACAAGGGTCACGTGGGAGACTCCGCCAAGGGTGAGCAGGGTCCCCAGCAGAGGAGTGGGGGGACAAGGGTAAACAGAGGGAGTTCCAGAAAGGGCCCCAAAGTAATCCCCAAGGAAACCAAGGGAAGGGTTCCCAGCCTCCCCTGAAAAGAAGCCAGGGGCCCTGACAGATAAGCCTGTTCACAGGGGGCCCAAGACTTGCTTTAAATGTGGTCAAGTGGGCCACTGCTCCTGGGAGACTAGATGGCCCTTGTATGGAAAATCAGCACCCACTGGTGCACCACCCCAGCAGGTAGCTAGTGTAGCCCTGGGGGAGGAGATGGGTGCCCAAGGAGGGTGGGGTCCCGTAGCAATGTCCTTGGTCTCTTTAGGAGACAGTGAGATGGTCCCCAGGGCCCACCTGCCTGATAACACTAAGAAATACAGGCAGTGGGTGACCATCAATGGCCAAAGGGTGGAGGCTCTGAGAGACACCGGAGCCAGTGTGACAGCTGTCAGTTGTCGGCTGGTGTCTGAAGAGCAGGTGATCCCCAATGCATTCTGCCCAGTAGTTGCCGCAGACAACTCAGAGAGCCACTGCAGAGTGGCTCAGGTTTCCTTTAAGTGGGGGGTCTCAGGTACCTTTCAACTAGCTGTGATGCCAGCCATGCCTGTAGACTGTCTGTTGGGCAACGATTTAGAAAGTTCACCTTGGGCAAAGGTGGAGAGAAGGTCTCATTTAGAGATGTAGGGTCTGCCTGAGTGGGCGTGCGCGACCACTCGGTCTATGGCAGCCAGTAGAGGTGTTCAAGAGGACCAGGAGCCTGAGAGGGTGGCCCAGGTGCCTGCCTTGGAGAGAAGAGGCAGGGGGCGTGGGAAACCGGCCCCCATAGTTCCCACGGTCCAGAAGGAAGCAGAACCTGAGGGGGATGCTCTGGAACCTACAGGGGAGCGAGTGGCCGAACTGGGGGACCTACCTGAGCTGACCCATTGGCAGCAGGAGGGAGGCCCCTCCAGGGAGGAGTTCTGTGAGGAGCAGAACAAGTGCACTTCTCTTGTGGGTTTGTGGCAACAGGCCACAAACCAGGCAGCAGGTGATCAGTCTGGATCACATTGGATCTACTGGGAGAATGGTCTCCTGTATAGCGAGCCTAAGGTTGCTGAGCCTGGGTCAGCCCGTGTGCTGGTGGTACCCCAGCACTTCAGAGCCTTCCTACTGGGTTTGTCTCATGATGTGCCTTTAGCAGGACATCTGGGGCAGTGCAAGACCTTTGAAAGGCTTGTCACCCACTTTTATTGGCCCCAGATGTGCAAGAGTTCAGACACTCATTGCAGGACATGTCAGACTTGCCAGGCAAGTGGAAAAAGTGGAAGGAAGCACAAGGCTCCCCTCCAGCCATTCCCTGTGGTCAGCACCCCCTTTGAACGGGTGGGTATTGACATTGTGGGGCCACTGGACCCAAAGACAGCCATGGGCAACATGTTCATCCTGGTCTTGGTGGACCATGCCACCCGGTAGCCATCCCTCTTCGGACAGTGACGGCCCCCGTGGTGGGACATGCACTGATGGGGATTTTCTCCTGTGTGGAGTTCCCCAAGGAGGTGGTGAGTGACCGTGGTACAAACTTCATATCCAAGTATATGAAGTCCCTGTGGCAGGAGTGAGGTGTTACCTATAAGTTCACCAGTCCTTACCACCCCCAAGGAAATGGGCTGATTGAGAGATTCAACTGGACCCTGAAGGGCATGATTATGGGTCTGGAAGAACCCATGAGGCGTAAGTCGGACGTCCTCTTGCTATGCCTTCTCTTTGCTTACCGTGAGGTGCCACAGAAGTCCTTAGCTGCTCTATGGTCACCCGGTAAGAGGACCTCTGCGTTTGGTGAAAGAAGGCTGGGAGAAAGCTCCCAGTAAACCTCCCCAGGATGTATTTAGCTACATGCTGGCCTTTCGAAACCAGACTAGGCGATTCAGACAACTCGCTGAGGCGAATCTGGAAGCCAGCCAGGAGGAGATGAAACGGTGGTATGATCAGAATGCCACTCTGATCGAGTTTCAGCCTGGGCAGAAAGTGTGGGTCATGGCCCCCGTGGAGCCTTGCGCGCTCCAGGATAAGTGGACCGGACCATTTGAGGTGGTGGAGCGCAAGAGTAACGTCACCTACCTGGTGGACTTGCGATCTCCCAGGAACCCTTTGCGGGTCCTACATGTCAACCGCCTAAAGCCCCATTTTGAGAGGTCCGAAGTGGGCATGCTCCTAGCAACAGATGATGGAATGGAAGAGGAGACAGAACCTCTTCCTGACCTCCTGTCTGCAGCAGAGCAAGATGGGTCAGTGGAGGGTGTGAAGCTCTCTAACTCTCTGACACCTGAGCAGCAGGAAGACTGTCGCCAACTGTTGGGACAGTTTCCTGACCTGTTTTCCCTGACTCCTAGTGTCACTGATTGGTGCGTCCATGATGTGGACACTGGGGACAGTCCTCCTGTCAAGCACAAGGCTTACAGAGTGACTGAGAGGGTGAGAGCTTGCATCAAGGAGGAGGTCTCCAAGATATTTGCATTGGGGGTGGTTGAGTCCTCTCACAGCCCTTGGGCCAGCCCAGTGGTTTTGGTCCCAAAGGCTGCCGTGCCTGGTGCCACGCCCGAACTCCAGTTCTGTGTGGACTACCGAGGACTCAATTCAGTCACCAGGACTGACGCGCACCCCATCCCCAGAGCTGATGAGCTCATTGATCGGTTAGGGGCTGCCCGGTACCTCAGCACGTTTGACTTAACTTCTGGGTACTGGCAGATCGCCTTGACTGATGGGGCCAAAGAGAGGTCAGCATTCTCCACACCAGATGGGCACTACCAATTCCGGATTATGCCCTTTGGGATGAAGAATGCCCCTGCCACCTTTCAGAGGTTGGTCAACCAGGTGTTGGTTGGACTGGAAGATTTCAGGGCCGCCTACATGGATGACATCGCAGTGTTCAGTGCCAGTTGGGAAGAACATTTGCGCCACCTCTGGGAAGTGTTGATGGCGCTGCGGAGGGCAGGCCTCACGATCACGGCGAGTAAGTGTCAGATCAGGCAGGGTTCCGTGGTGTACTTGGGACACCAGGTTGGGAGCGGCCAGGTGGCGCCCCTACAGCCCAATATTGATACCAATCTGGCTTGGGAACCCCCAAGACCCAGACAGAGGTGAGAGCCTTTTAGGACTCACCGGGTATTACAGGAGATTTGTCAAGGGGTATGGCAGCATCGTTGCACCCTTGACAGAGCTGACTTCCAGGAAACAGCCCAAGGGAGTGATTTGGACTGACACCTGTCAGAGAGCTTTTGATGCCTTGAAAACTGCCATGTGCACGGCCCCCGTGCTTCAGGCGCCCAACTTCTCAAAAGAATTTGTTGTTCAAACAGACACTTCAGAGCATGGTGTAGGGGCTGTTCTGGCACAGTTAAATGAGGAGGGCCTAGACCAACCTGTAGACTGCATCAGTAGGAGGTTACTTCCACGGGAACAGAGGTGGAGTGCTACTGAGCGTGAGGCATTTGCTGTGGTCTGGGCGCTGAAGAAGTTGAGACCATACCTGTTTGGGACTCACTTCCGGGTTCAGACAGACCACAGGCCCCTCAGATGGTTGATGCAGATGAGGGGTGAGAATCCAAAGCTGTTGAGGTGGTCCATTTCCCTACAGGGGATGGACTTCACGGTGGAACATCGCCCTGGTACAGAACACGCCAATGCTGATGGTCTGTCCAGATTCTTCCGCCTCAGTGATGAGAACTCCCTAGAGGTAGGATAGTTCTCCCCACATTTCAGCTGGAGGGGACACATGTTAGACCTGGCATCCTTGACGTGGGTCTCCCTTCCATTTTGTTACTATGCCTCCACTGTTGTTGACATGTTTTTGCTGGTTTAGATGTTTTGGGCATTTTGCCACTGCTAATAAGTGCCAAAGTGCAAGTGCTCCCTATGATAAATTGAAGTATGGATTAGTGACTCCATGTTTGGCCCATTTGATTCACTGTCAGACCCTAGTACAGTGCACTGTTTGTGCCCAGGGCCTGTGAAGCAAATGCTGCTGGTGGGCTTGCAGCACTGGTTGTGCCACCCACAGGAGCAGCTTGTAAAGTGTGTCTCAGGCCTGCCATTGCAGAGCCTGTGTGCAGTCTGGTACTGCCATGTCGACTTGGTAAGTGCACCCACTTACCAGTCCCGAAACCTTCCCTTTCCTGCATATTAGTCACCCCTAAGGTAGGCCCTAGGGCAGGGTGCATTGTATGTGTAAGGTAGGACATGCCCTGGTGTGTGTGGCATGTCCTGATAGTGAATTACAGCCAATTTCGTTTTTCACTATTGCAAGGCTACCTGTTCCCATAGGCCAGAATGGACAGTTTGATTATAACATCTTATAATCCTAACTGACCCAGGGAACATGGTAGAAAAATGAATTTAGTACGCCTGAACTCAGAATGATAAAATACATCTTTTAGTGAAGTTGGTTTTAACATTCTGTGTTTGAAAATACCACTTTTAGAAAGTAGGTATTTTCTTGCCTAACCATCCAGCCTGCCTCTGCTAGCTTGTGTATTGTATGTCTGGGTTAGTGAGTGACAGGGGCTGGGGGACTCCAGGAGACAGGATGAGTCAGCACAGGGCTGAATTGACCTATCTGCATGTAGAGTGGTGGGAGGAGTAGCACCTGGGCCTGAATAGGGCTGTGCCTGCCTTCCACAATGCTGGCTCCACCTCCTGTGGTGCGTCTGATGTCCCTGGCTCACACTGACAAAGGAAGAAGGTGTGCACTGGCAGAATGCATCCAGAACTGGTTTGGACTAGGTACAGGACCCTCTGCCTTCAGAGGACAAAGGAGTTATGGGTATAAATACTGGGGCCCAGACCCCAAGACTTTAGATCATTTCTGGGAAACAAGAAGAACCTTTGCCGAGGAGAGGAACCAGAGAAACTGAAGGAGGAGACTATCCCTATGCTGTGTGCTGTTTGAGGGATTGGCCTGCAGTGGTTGCCTGATTGCCAAAGAAAGGAGAAAGGAACGTTGTGACTACTTTCATCATCTTGCAGAAAATCTCCAAGGGCTTGAAGATTGAGCTTGCCTCCTGCTGAAGTCTCAGGGATACAAGACTTCACCAACCAGCTCCCCTGAATTCCCTTGCTGGGAATTTGAGGTGCCTACTGTTGTGTTGGGCCTTCTGAGAGACTGCGTGTCGCTGGGAGCTGGAAGCGCGACTCACGAAGAAGAAGCGTGTCGCCGCCGCACCAGCTGTCGTCGCCTCGCCAAAAAGCGTGCCGCAGCTGCCGCTGTCGCCATTGCATTGCCGAAGCGCCTCGCATCACCGTGGAAGAGTGTCGCCGTCGTAGCAAACGCCGTAGCATCATCGGAGAAGCGTGTCGCAGGGCCTGTCGCGGCTCAGAAGATTCACCGAGTCGCCGCACGGCCGTCGGGCGTGCACGCATCGTCCCCTTTGTTGTCGCATCGAGAAGAAGACGCCATTTTGTTTCATTGCACCCTGTCGTCATCGCATCAAGGCGCTGCTGGTCGCATCACCACAGAAGCGCAGTAAGAAACCGATGCATCACCTCCCCATGCGGTGAAGAACCGACGCATCAACTCCTCTATGGTAAGGAACCGACGCATCACCGTCCCCTACGCAGCAGTAGGAACCGACGCATCACCTCCCACATAGCAAGGAACCGACGCATCACCGTTCTTGCGTGTAAGGAACCGACGCATCACCTTCCCTGCAACTCTTTTGTTTGTATCGCGTTACGCATCCAAAGGTACATTGAACGTAGAGTGTCGCATTTACCATCTTTATTGAACTGAACTATTTTCTACCATTGACAGTCATATTTTTCATAGTGTATTGTGGATTTTTGTCGTATTGGGTCTTGTGTTAAGTCTATATAAAAATACTTATTTTTATACTACAACCTGTGTGGTGTCCCTTTGTAGTGTTGTCACTGTGTTACTGTATGTGTTCACAAATGCTTTACACACTGCCTCTGAGATAAGCCTGCCTGCTCGTGCCAAGCTACCAAGGGGGTGAGCAGGGTTATTTTAGTAGTGTATCCACCTCACCCTGACTAGAAGCAAGGGTCCCTATTTGGACAAAGGTACCTACCTCTGCCAACTAGAGACCCCCAGTTCTAACATTGGTGGTCAGCAGTGAGGATTCTGGACTTGTATTTGTGACTCATATACAGTGATTGGTGTACACTACTAGTTAGTGCAGACCAAACGCAACCACTTACATTTTGGTAGATTGTTTTTTTCCTGGGATTTCTATTTTTGCCAAGAACTGCCAAGTTTAGTCACCATGAGAAAAACAGCATCCATCGCATCTGTGGATTTAGATTTTGAAGAAGAAAAGCTGGAAAGTTTCACTGTAAAACAGCTGAAATACTTCTGCAGGAAATTGAAAGTTGCTATGACCGGTCTCTCCAAGAAGGATGAGTTCCAAAAGGCGCTGAGGGCCTGGGTGGAAGCAAGGAGTACCCCTGAGCATGAGGAGGGGGCTGAGGATGTAGGAGGGCAGCTAGATGGGCTATTGGGTCCAGGGGGAGGAAAGCACCTTCCCCAGCAGGTAGCAGTGTTTCTTCCAAGGGCCTGTCCCCGGGAGAGCTGGAGGACAGGGAGAGAAGTAGGGTGCGTGAAATGGAGCTGACCAAGCTTAAGATGGGTGGGCAGTTAGAATTGGAAATTAAGAAATTGGCCCTAGAGGAAAAGAGGATGCAAATGGAACATGAGAGAAGTTTGAGGGAGTTGGAGTTGAAAGCTAGGAGTTTAGAGATTACTCCCTCTGGTGGCAGCACACCGTGCATGCCTGTTGAAGCCAGGGTGTATATACCTAAAGATGTGGTGAAAGAGTTTTATAAAAATGATGACATTGGGCAATGGTTTAAAGCCTATGAGGTAGCTATGACCTCACAACGGGTCCCTGAGAAGGATTGGGGAGCGGGTTTGTGGGGGCGGTTCCTTAGTGAGGGGCGGGATACCTTATTAGACTTGCCCTCTGAAGTCCACAATTCTTATGGTCATATGAAAGAAGCATTGATGTCCAGGTATGGGTTGACTCCTGAACTGTATAGGCAGAGGTTCAGGAGTTGCAAAAAGTTGGAGGGCAGTACCTGGGTAGAATATGTGACTTTTTTTTGCAGAGCATTGGATGGTTGGGTGAAGGGTAGCAAAGTGAATGATTTTGAAGTGCTCTTTGATTTGATTGCATGGGAGCACTTGTCATGAAATTGTTTTCCAGAGCTACGCCAGCACTTTATTGATAGTAGGCTGATAAACCCTAGGAAGCTTGCTGAGGAGGCAGACTGCTGGGTGAGCACCCGGGTCCACAAGGGTCACGTGGGAGACTCCGCCAAGGGTGAGCAGGGTCCCCAGCAGAGGAGTGGGGGGGACAAGGGTAAACAGAGGGAGTTCCAGAAAGGGCCCCAAAGTAATCCCCAAGGAAACCAAGGGAAGGGTTCCCAGCCTCCCCCTGAAAAGAAGCCAGGGGCCCTGACAGATAAGCCTGTTCACAGGGGGCCCAAGACTTGCTTTAAATGTGGTCAAGTGGGCCACTGCTCCTGGGAGACTAGATGGCCCTTGTATGGAAAATCAGCACCCACTGGTGCACCACCCCAGCAGGTAGCTAGTGTAGCCCTGGGGGAGGAGATGGGTGCCCAAGGAGGGTGGGGTCCCGTAGCAATGTCCTTGGTCTCTTTAGGAGACAGTGAGATGGTCCCCAGGGCCCACCTGCCTGATAACACTAAGAAATACAGGCAGTGGGTGACCATCAATGGCCAAAGGGTGGAGGCTCTGAGAGACACCGGAGCCAGTGTGACAGCTGTCAGTTGTCGGCTGGTGTCTGAAGAGCAGGTGATCCCCAATGCATTCTGCCCAGTAGTTGCCGCAGACAACTCAGAGAGCCACTGCAGAGTGGCTCAGGTTTCCTTTAAGTGGGGGGGGGTCTCAGGTACCTTTCAACTAGCTGTGATGCCAGCCATGCCTGTAGACTGTCTGTTGGGCAACGATTTAGAAAGTTCACCTTGGGCAAAGGTGGAGAGAAGGTCTCATTTAGAGATGTAGGGTCTGCCTGAGTGGGCGTGCGCGACCACTCGGTCTATGGCAGCCAGTAGAGGTGTTCAAGAGGACCAGGAGCCTGAGAGGGTGGCCCAGGTGCCTGCCTTGGAGAGAAGAGGCAGGGGGCGTGGGAAACCGGCCCCCATAGTTCCCACGGTCCAGAAGGAAGCAGAACCTGAGGGGGATGCTCTGGAACCTACAGGGGAGCGAGTGGCCGAACTGGGGGACCTACCTGAGCTGACCCATTGGCAGCAGGAGGGAGGCCCCTCCAGGGAGGAGTTCTGTGAGGAGCAGAACAAGTGCACTTCTCTTGTGGGTTTGTGGCAACAGGCCACAAACCAGGCAGCAGGTGATCAGTCTGGATCACATTGGATCTACTGGGAGAATGGTCTCCTGTATAGCGAGCCTAAGGTTGCTGAGCCTGGGTCAGCCCGTGTGCTGGTGGTACCCCAGCACTTCAGAGCCTTCCTACTGGGTTTGTCTCATGATGTGCCTTTAGCAGGACATCTGGGGCAGTGCAAGACCTTTGAAAGGCTTGTCACCCACTTTTATTGGCCCCAGATGTGCAAGAGTTCAGACACTCATTGCAGGACATGTCAGACTTGCCAGGCAAGTGGAAAAAGTGGAAGGAAGCACAAGGCTCCCCTCCAGCCATTCCCTGTGGTCAGCACCCCTTTGAACGGGTGGGTATTGACATTGTGGGGCCACTGGACCCAAAGACAGCCATGGGCAACATGTTCATCCTGGTCTTGGTGGACCATGCCACCCGGTAGCCATCCCTCTTCGGACAGTGACGGCCCCCGTGGTGGGACATGCACTGATGGGGATTTTCTCCTGTGTGGAGTTCCCCAAGGAGGTGGTGAGTGACCGTGGTACAAACTTCATATCCAAGTATATGAAGTCCCTGTGGCAGGAGTGAGGTGTTACCTATAAGTTCACCAGTCCTTACCACCCCCAAGGAAATGGGCTGATTGAGAGATTCAACTGGACCCTGAAGGGCATGATTATGGGTCTGGAAGAACCCATGAGGCGTAAGTCGGACGTCCTCTTGCTATGCCTTCTCTTTGCTTACCGTGAGGTGCCACAGAAGTCCTTAGCTGCTCTATGGTCACCCGGTAAGAGGACCTCTGCGTTTGGTGAAAGAAGGCTGGGAGAAAGCTCCCCAGTAAACCTCCCCAGGATGTATTTAGCTACATGCTGGCCTTTCGAAACCAGACTAGGCGATTCAGACAACTCGCTGAGGCGAATCTGGAAGCCAGCCAGGAGGAGATGAAACGGTGGTATGATCAGAATGCCACTCTGATCGAGTTTCAGCCTGGGCAGAAAGTGTGGGTCATGGCCCCCGTGGAGCCTTGCGCGCTCCAGGATAAGTGGACCGGACCATTTGAGGTGGTGGAGCGCAAGAGTAACGTCACCTACCTGGTGGACTTGCGATCTCCCAGGAACCCTTTGCGGGTCCTACATGTCAACCGCCTAAAGCCCCATTTTGAGAGGTCCGAAGTGGGCATGCTCCTAGCAACAGATGATGGAATGGAAGAGGAGACAGAACCTCTTCCTGACCTCCTGTCTGCAGCAGAGCAAGATGGGTCAGTGGAGGGTGTGAAGCTCTCTAACTCTCTGACACCTGAGCAGCAGGAAGACTGTCGCCAACTGTTGGGACAGTTTCCTGACCTGTTTTCCCTGACTCCTAGTGTCACTGATTGGTGCGTCCATGATGTGGACACTGGGGACAGTCCTCCTGTCAAGCACAAGGCTTACAGAGTGACTGAGAGGGTGAGAGCTTGCATCAAGGAGGAGGTCTCCAAGATATTTGCATTGGGGGTGGTTGAGTCCTCTCACAGCCCTTGGGCCAGCCCAGTGGTTTTGGTCCCAAAGGCTGCCGTGCCTGGTGCCACGCCCGAACTCCAGTTCTGTGTGGACTACCGAGGACTCAATTCAGTCACCAGGACTGACGCGCACCCCATCCCCAGAGCTGATGAGCTCATTGATCGGTTAGGGGCTGCCCGGTACCTCAGCACGTTTGACTTAACTTCTGGGTACTGGCAGATCGCCTTGACTGATGGGGCCAAAGAGAGGTCAGCATTCTCCACACCAGATGGGCACTACCAATTCCGGATTATGCCCTTTGGGATGAAGAATGCCCCTGCCACCTTTCAGAGGTTGGTCAACCAGGTGTTGGTTGGACTGGAAGATTTCAGGGCCGCCTACATGGATGACATTGCAGTGTTCAGTGCCAGTTGGGAAGAACATCTGCGCCACCTCTGGGAAGTGTTGATGGCGCTGCGGAGGGCAGGCCTCACGATCACGGCGAGTAAGTGTCAGATCAGGCAGGGTTCCGTGGTGTACTTGGGACACCAGGTTGGGAGCGGCCAGGTGGCGCCCCTACAGCCCAATATTGATACCAATCTGGCTTGGGAACCCCCCAAGACCCAGACAGAGGTGAGAGCCTTTTTAGGACTCACCGGGTATTACAGGAGATTTGTCAAGGGGTATGGCAGCATCGTTGCACCCTTGACAGAGCTGACTTCCAGGAAACAGCCCAAGGTAGTGATTTGGACTGACACCTGTCAGAGAGCTTTTGATGCCTTGAAAACTGCCATGTGCACGGCCCCCGTGCTTCAGGCGCCCAACTTCTCAAAAGAATTTGTTGTTCAAACAGACACTTCAGAGCATGGTGTAGGGGCTGTTCTGGCACAGTTAAATGAGGAGGGCCTAGACCAACCTGTAGACTGCATCAGTAGGAGGTTACTTCCACGGGAACAGAGGTGGAGTGCTACTGAGCGTGAGGCATTTGCTGTGGTCTGGGCGCTGAAGAAGTTGAGACCATACCTGTTTGGGACTCACTTCCGGGTTCAGACAGACCACAGGCCCCTCAGATGGTTGATGCAGATGAGGGGTGAGAATCCAAAGCTGTTGAGGTGGTCCATTTCCCTACAGGGGATGGACTTCACGGTGGAACATCGCCCTGGTACAGAACACGCCAATGCTGATGGTCTGTCCAGATTCTTCCGCCTCAGTGATGAGAACTCCCTAGAGGTAGGATAGTTCTCCCCACATTTCAGCTGGAGGGGACACATGTTAGACCTGGCATCCTTGACGTGGGTCTCCCTTCCATTTTGTTACTATGCCTCCACTGTTGTTGACATGTTTTTGCTGGTTTAGATGTTTTGGGCATTTTGCCACTGCTAATAAGTGCCAAAGTGCAAGTGCTCCCTATGATAAATTGAAGTATGGATTAGTGACTCCATGTTTGGCCCATTTGATTCACTGTCAGACCCTAGTACAGTGCACTGTTTGTGCCCAGGGCCTGTGAAGCAAATGCTGCTGGTGGGCTTGCAGCACTGGTTGTGCCACCCACAGGAGCAGCTTGTAAAGTGTGTTTCAGGCCTGCCATTGCAGAGCCTGTGTGCAGTCTGGTACTGCCATGTCGACTTGGTAAGTGCACCCACTTACCAGTCCCGAAACCTTCCCTTTCCTGCATATTAGTCACCCCTAAGGTAGGCCCTAGGGCAGGGTGCATTGTATGTGTAAGGTAGGACATGCCCTGGTGTGTGTGGCATGTCCTGATAGTGAATTACAGCCAATTTCGTTTTTCACTATTGCAAGGCTACCTGTTCCCATAGGCCAGAATGGGCAGTTTGATTATAACATCTTATAATCCTAACTGACCCAGGGAACATGGTAGAAAAATGAATTTAGTACGCCTGAACTCAGAATGATAAAATACATCTTTTAGTGAAGTTGGTTTTAACATTCTGTGTTTGAAAATACCACTTTTAGAAAGTAGGTATTTTCTTGCCTAACCATCCAGCCTGCCTCTGCTACCTTGTGTATTGTATGTCTGGGTTTGTGAGTGACAGGGGCTGGGGACTCCAGGAGACAGGATGAGTCAGCACAGGGCTGAATAGACCTATCTGCATGTAGAGTGGTGGGAGGAGTAGCACCTGGGCCTGAATAGGGCTGTGCCTGCCTTCCACAATGCTGGCTCCACCTCCTGTGGTGCGTCTGATGTCCCTGGCCCACACTGACAAAGGAAGAAGGTGTGCACTGGCAGAATGCACCCAGAACTGGTTTGGACTAGGTACAGGACCCTCTGCCTTCAGAGGACAAAGGATTTATGGGTATAAATACTGGGGCCCAGACCCCAAGACTTTAGATCACTTCTGGGAAACAAGAAGAACCTTTGCTGAGGAGAGGAACCAGAGAAACTGAAGGAGGAGACTATCCCTATGCTGTGTGCTGTTTGAGGGATTGGCCTGCAGTGGTTGCCTGATTGCCAAAGAAAGGAGAAAGGAACTTTGTGACTACTTTCATCATCTTGCAGAAAATCTCCAAGGGCTTGAAGATAGAGCTTGCCTCCTGCTGAAGTCTCAGGGATACAAGACTTCACCAACCAGCTCCCCTGAATTCCCTTGCTGGGAATTTGAAGTGCCTACTGTTGTGTTGGGCCTTCTGAGAGACTGCGTGTAGCTGGGAGCTGGAAGCGCGACTCACGAAGAAGCGTGTCGCCGCCGTAGCAGCTGTCGTCGCCTCGCCGAGAAAGCGTGCCGCCGCTGCTGCTGTCGCCATCGCATCGTCGAAGCGCCTCGCATCACCGGAGAAGAGTGTCGCTGTCGCAGCAGACGCTGTTGCATCATCGGAGAAGCATGTTGCAGGGCCTGTCGCGGCTCAGAAGATTCCCCGAGTCGCCGCACGGCCGCCGGGCGTGCACGCATCACCCCCTTCGTTGTCGCATCGAGAAGAAGACACCATTTTGTTTCATTGCACCGGGTCATCATCGCATCAAGGCGCTGCTGGTCGCATCGCAACAGAAGCGCAGTAAGAAACCGACGCATCACCTCCCCACGCGGTGAAGAACCGACGCATCACCTCCTCTCCGGTAAGGAACCGACGCATCACCGTCCCCTATGCAGCAGTAGGGAACTGACGCATCACCTCCCCCGGTGCAAGGAACCGACGCATCACCGTTCTTGCGTGTAAGGAACCGACGCATTACCTTCCCTGCAACTCTTTTGTTTGTATTGCGTTACGCATCCAAAGGTACATTGAACGTAGAGTGTCGCATTTACCATCTTTATTGAACTGAACTATTTTCTACCATTGACAGTCATATTTTTCATAGTGTATTGTGGATTTTTGTCGTTTTGGGTCTTGTGTTAAGTCTATATAAAAATACTTATTTTTATACTACAACCTGTGTGGTGTCCATCTGTAGTGTTGTCACTGTGTTACTGTATGTGTTCACAAATGCTTTACACACTGCCTCTGAGATAAGCCTGCCTGCTCGTGCCAAGCTACCAAGGGGGTGAGCAGGGGTTATTTTAGTAGTGTATCCCCCTTACACTGACTAGAAGCAAGGGTCCCTATTTGGACAAAGGTACCTACCTCTGCCAACTAGAGACCCCCAGTTCTAACGCCTGCCCCTTGCTCAGACATGCTGCTATGGTGCCCTGCAGCGCTGACTCAGTCCTGGGCCAAACACCCCCAGTCATACCTTCCCCATGGCACTGTAGAATGGCCACACCCCATTATTTACGTTGGTGCTCTTGCCTTTTCCTTTAGGGCGAGTGAAACCTCACCCGGCCTAAGCATGCACAACTGAAACCCCAAACCCATTATTTTACATCCGGTTTAATCACTAAGCAGCTAGTCCTTTAAGCAAATTTGCTTATGTGTTTTTTCCACCCTTCTCCCATTAATGGTGGGGCCACGGCCATTTTGCCCATTCATACCAGCCGCCATTGGTAAGTCGATTTTGATTAGTTTCATAAAAGGACTAAAATTCTGTATTTCTAACCAGTATGTCTTGAGATTTTTATAGTGTGAACTAGATCAAGGGCAATAGAGCGCTGAACAGGGGACATTTCTCCTGGCAAAATACAATTATTGGGTAAAGGTGAAGTGTAGACTTTTATGTCAGGGTTAGTGCTCCTTGAAGGATGCGCCTTCAGCTTTTTTCTGAACTGTGGGAGAGTTGGTGCTGATTTGATGTTGATAGGGATGCTGTTAAAAATCTTAGAAGCATAAATTGAGAAGTCTTGCTTCTGTTTTTTACCCTCTTGCAATGTTTTATCTCCATTCTGGCAGAATCCTGGCTCCTGGTCTGATGTGGTCTCCTAGATGTGGCTATCTACATTTTTGGGTGATTTGGGTTGTAGTTGAAAGTGTTTAATGGTTTGTTGAGCTACTTGTTTTACGCATAGTGTGTGTTAATTTCCACAGTGCCAAGATGTTCAAAAGATGTACACTCAACAAATGAACATAACATAACCCGAAATGATCCTGTAAATTGTGCCCCATTCTAAGGAGGGACCGATTAATTTGTAATCTGAAACGCCCCCTGTTGTCGAGTTTGCGGCTATCATGTTTCAGCCCAAATGTAATGAATTGCTGGGACTGTATCTGCATATCAGCTTCTTTAACCTTTGTGTCTTTCGAGATACTCGCAAGGGTGTTTACTGAATGCTACTTAGAGAAAGCAAGGCCTTTTCGGTAATCTGCTCCACCTAACACAGAAAGAAATGTTTAATTCTTCCTGCAACTTTGAATGTCAGCAGAAGTCTGATGCCACTGAGTTGCTCTTTCTCAACATTGATGACCTTTTCCTAAATGGGAGGAGGACACAGGGGCGGAAGCTACCCGATATTGAGGTCTGGAAGGTACTTTTGTTCCATTATACACCAAAAATCTACATTTACATTTCATTATATGCTCGGACCAAGGATCCACCAAATTGACTCAGATTCAATCACTTGCTTGGTTAGTTTTAATTAATCAATCAAATAATCAATAAGCCCAATCAGGTCGTCTGTTCGTATGAACACTGACACTTTTAAGCAGGGATCAATACAGGGGAATACATCCCAGGCAGAGAGATTGACATGCACAGAGTGCATGCATGGTATTCCTATTCACTCACTTAATACAGAAAGCCGCCATTTTCACCTATTCCCATGCATTTAATATGTCTATCTCTGGCCGTGGCGCTGCAAGGCTGTGAAATACTGTTTCTAGTGGGCAAAATCCAAGTTATTTATAGATTCAATAAGCTGCTAGCTCTCCTGACCTCCATCCACTCTCTCAGGCCGTCTGGTTAAGATTCTGCAATACAAGATATCTCTGGCGGCTTGATGCAACAATTTCTCTCTTCCTATCCCTTACAGAGGTTCTATTGAACTTTCTGAGTGACCCTGTTTTTTGTGCATCAGTGCTGCAACTCTCTGATGGTTCTCATCTAGGGATAGGTGGAAAGCTACATTTGGGTTCTTACATTTACTTGTTTGCAAAAAACGGTTCTTATTTTCTTTAATATAAACATTTGTAATGCTAACTCGAAGTCTACACCATCAAGTGCAGGTGAACTGAGTAGTGACTGTTCTTGCAGGTTACTTTCCCCTTTGCACCATCTTTTATTGTTGTTGAGGGCTCTAGTACTGGTTTTGTGTGCACAGGTCAAGCACCAGGTTGACTTGTGTCTTTGAGAAATCAACCCCCCCCGCCCTCCAGTGGACCCACAGCATGTCCTCTTTTCTGAGAATCCAGTTACTATATTCCTCCTGTATAGACTACAGTCTGCACTCCCTCTTTTCTTTTGAGTCAGTTCCACTTAGTGTGGAATCACTGGAACCCTGCATCTAGGACCCCCAGGTAACGAGATAGTCATAATTGTGGTATTCTGACAAGATAATGTGTAAAAAATATCGGGAGACATAAATATCGTGTTAAAAATAGCAAGATATCAAGAAAATCGTGGGAATGAAAATAGAAGATAAGAATATCGGGCCAGATTTATCAAGGTTTTGCGTCACATTTGCACCACGCAAGGGTGACCCAAAACCTAAGTGACATTAATCAAGCCACGCAAGCCACCTTGCGTTGCCCTGCATGGCTTGATAAATCTAGAGTAATGCTTGCGTTAATCTGCGGTAGGGAGGCTTTCCATGGGTAGAGCGTGAGTGTTCCCATGCATCCATCCATGGATTTTGGTGCATAACCACATTTACCATTAGTGGTTGAGCTGGGAATGTGTCAAAATGCTATGCCTCTCCAGGTGAGGTGTAACAAGAGTAAATATCTTCACTTTTCCTTGTTTTTTTTCTTTTTTCTAGGTGTGCTGCATTCTGCAGCACACCTAGAAAGAGGAAAATGATGCTCAGGATTGTTTTTGTGGAGGAATGTGTCCTTTCCTGCAAAAAAACAATCCTGCATACAATGCAAGCACCCTGGCACCACGACGCAAAGGTGTCTGCGTTGGCGCTAGGCAGCCAATAGTGTGCCAGCACTAGGAAAGCACAGGAATCAGCCATATAATAGTAAATTTAGCGCATTGCTGCCCTTGCAGACAGCGCAGCTCAGCAATGTGGCTTGCTGCGTTGCGCTGCGTGAAAGAATGATAAATCTGCTCCATTGTTTTTTAGGATTTTTATGTAATTTGTTTAAATGCAAATGTACATATTACCATATTGTTTTTGTGTTATACGTTATTATTTTAATGTTACATATGTTTAATTATTTTTTCATGCTTTTTGATTTGGTGATATATTTTAAGTTTTTTTTTATTTTGTGTCAATTTTTTTTGACAAGTTGTCTTTGTACGGGAATAGGCTCTGAAGCATTTTAAAAATTTATTTTCTCATTAATTTTGCTTTTTTATACATTTAAATTAGGCAATTAAATAATTGGTTATGTAAATATCTGTATAGTTATTTAAGGGAGCATTTTAACAATATGATAATACATTGCTTTACTAGCTAATTGCTTTGTTGGATGATTGGGTGATTACATGTTTTGATGATTTGGATATTAATTAATTACTTTAGGTTTACTTTTTTGTTTAATAAATAATTGTATTTTTTTATATTTATAAACAATGTGTAGTATTATTTTTTCCTGTTAATAAAATTAAACCTGAGCTTTCTAAATGTTAATATTTTCCTTACATTTGCATACGCTGGGGTGGCAATAGTAGCTCTCACTCCTCCAAAATTGAACACTTTCCGTACTGTTGCTTATGCCGGAGTGGAAATAGTAAATCTAACCCCTCCAAATTCTATCACTTTCCATACTGTTGCTCAGGTTAGAGTGGGAATAGTAACCATGACCCCTCCAAAGTTCAGCATTTTCCTCATTGTTGGTCAGGATGGAGTGGGAATAGTAAACCTGACTCCTCCATAGTCCAATATTTTCTCTACTGTAGCTCAGGGTGGAGTGAAAAATGCATATCTGACCCCTCCAAAGTCCAACACTTTCCATACTGTTGCTCAGGTGAAGTGGGAAAAGTACATTTAACCCCTCAAAAGTCCAATGTGTTCCCTACTGTGCCTATGATTGAGTGGGAATAGTAAATCTAACCTTCCAAAGTCCAGCAATTTCGCCCCTGTTGCTCTGGTTGGAGTGTACGTCGTGAATATTACCCCTCCAAGTCTAATTTTATACTGTATTATTTTAGGCTTTTTAATATTTTCTTTTTCATTTTAAAAGTTAGTTCAATTTAAATTATTTTATTCTTAAATTTTTGCAAAATAGTCTTTTAAATACTTTAATTTTTAATGTTTTTATTGTATAAATTGTTTAATTTTTAATATCTATTGTTTCTTATTATAATGATTTGTATTAGTATTTTAAGTATTTATGTTTAAATAATTCTAATAATTATTATAAAGTATATATTTTTATGCTGTGGATATAACTACAATTTTCTTATGTATTTAATATTATAAGTATCTATTTTTTAAATGTTAATGATTCCTTTGTAAGTTAATATATGTTTTAAAGTTAATATACTGTATATTTAAAATTCAATATACTTACCTAGTTTTTGACTATATTGCAGTCTTCTACATTTTTATTGTTGATATTTATGACTTTAGATACAAAGTACATCAAGTCAATATTTGTGTCCATGATGTTTACTAGTCACTGACACCAAATTTTATCAGACAACCATATTTACAGCTATTGATTACCATTATCTGCAAACAAAAGATAAGGTTGCCTTCCATTTGCCACTGTGTTCTTTTTTTTACTAGTCTTCAGTGTTCGTATTCACCAGGATCATGAATGATATAGGTTTGCAAACACAACATAAATTACCAGATTTTTGGTGGGAGGGTTGTGTTCTCACATTTTACTATGCGATGTTCAAGTAGAGACTGTGAATAGCATAGATCTGTGAACACTGTGTGAAAATCGTAAATATTTTGAATATAACTGCGTTGGGTAAAGCTGTGTTCTTTTGCAGGAGAGGTATGGTATCCATGATCATTTAGGGACTGCAAACGTTTACAGAGATCAGGTAAAATTGCTTTGATTCTATCACTGTGTTGTTACAGC